>OX155978.1:3765788-4365788 GCA_944548615.1 Micropterix aruncella
ATTTTATTTTAAATATATATATATATATATATATATATATATATATATATATATATATATATATATATATATATATATATATATATATATATATATATATATATATATATATATATATATATATATAATATATATATATATATATATATATATATATATATATATATATATATATATATATATATATATATATATATATATGTATATATATATATATGTATATATATATATATATATATATATATATATATATATATATATATATATATATATATATATATATATATATATATATATATAGGTATATATATATATATATATATATATATATATACATATACATACATACATTAATACATTAGAATCCTCGACAGATTTATCGGATTCTAATGTCGACTCGTTAATTGATCTGTCATTTGACACAGCACTCAAAAATATATTCGAGAGAATATCACTGATAGATTTTTGGATATGTTGTCGCCAAAGGTAGGTACTCAGCTTTAGCAGAACAAGTGAATCGATAAACACATAACGCCTTTTTACACGACCTATAATGTGAAGCAAGGATATCTACAACCGAATTTTAAAAAATTAATTTTAAAACCGATTGGAAATTGAATCAGGCCGGCAAAATTGGAGTTCTTAGTTCATATTTTACAGCTTCATATTTCTTACTAATAGTACTCTAATAGTAGACTAATAGAATTACAATATAAATATTACATTATTGTTGAAAGTTACACTTCAAATATATGATATACTTCTAGGAGGACATTTAAACGTGTTTAATTTTGCTTATATAAGAATTTTAAAAAACTGGTGTGACACCCCAAAACTATCCCGGAAAGTAGCCAAGGACTGCTTATATCTGAATATTATGTTTCATTAATAAAATCGATGAGCGCCCTCTCTCGTCCTGCGAACGAACACGGATCATTTCTCTGCAAAGATAGGGTTTGGGCCAAGAACAGATGGCGTTATTACGGCAGGGTAGGCGGCGAGAGGAAGCGGCGGTCCTCGGGCCCTGCACCCGTCGGTCCGGGACCGGCTCCCGGGCCCTGACCTTGCAGTCCTACCAAAAATCATGGCAACCGACAAACGACGCCATCGCGCTACAAGCATTCAAATGTATGGCGGAATTTTAATATTATTAGTGTAGCCTTTATATGAGATATACATACCAAAATTTCAGATTGTGAGTTTCGCCCAACGAGACCTTTAATCTTTGTGCTAAATTTTAAGTCTCTTTGTACAATATTTCGATATTGATATATGACTACTGCGATTCCTGTTTTACCGATTTAAACCACAATCTCTTCAACTCTTGCCATTTTCAAATGATGCCAGCATACCAAATTTCAGCTCAATCGGATTAAGCGCTTGGTCGCTATCGTGGAGATATTTATACAGACATACAAACAGACACACAGACTTTAATCTGGAAATGGTCTTAACATGTAGTTAGCCGCCCACGGGGGCTCAACATGGATATTTACGTCTTACGTCCGTAAAAACTTTTCGCGTTCACAATCACCTCACAAAGGGGAAGCATAAAAATAACCGGGCCAGGGAGAAAATAGTTTAGTAAATGCTGGCTTAGGAGAAGGGGTGCCGACTTGTCTGACACCTCATGTCAGTGATTACAAAATATTTTGAGCGAAACTGGCGAAAGAAGAAGAGTATACAATGGAAATATGAGGAAAAATATCTCATTTTCAGTATGACCAATCGTTCGCGGATGATTTCATTTCCCAATGAAGTTTGTTCAGGCAATAATGTCGTCGAGAAGCACCATGCTGCTTATGCGGAGCCGAGGCACAGATATAGCAGACTTTACCTACTAATACAACAGATATGACACGAGTTTCGACTCTCATGCCAGCATTTTCGCGATCAGACATAGTATGAGCAAGACTCAGTCAAAGCTGGATAAAAAAACTCAGTTCAAGCTGGACTGGTTCGAGCTCAGCTCAACTCAGTGTCTGTCCAGTTCAAACTGGACAGTCACTCGAGGATAGGCGTCTCCAATACGATAAACGTTTTCTTTACAATTTTATAAATAATAAAATAGATAGTCCTTATTCTGGTGGCAGAATCTGTTACCGAATCCCAAATAATGAAATGAAATGAAATGAAAATGAAATGAAAATGAAAAATACCTTTATTGTACTAACAAAAAAAAAATTACATGGGTAAAGAAAACTTAAATTCTATTTTAACTTAGTACAAACGGCGGGCTTATCGTTTCACGATTTCTTACAGCCAACCGTGTAATATTAAATAAAAGTAACAATACAGCTCACATACATAAACATATACACATAAATATACATATACATACATCCAAATATACATACATACATAAAAAATATAATTTATAATATAATATATGTATATTATAATAATAAATACATAGAAACTACAGATAAATAATAATAAAAATAACTGCTTATATAAAATGATAGATATTACAAAGTTCTTATGCTTCTATCCAGTCAACAACCCAACGAAAGGGGGAAGGGGGGAGGGGATAGGGGGAGGGTTGGTTCTTAATTGATATTTTGAGTAATAACGGTCCGTACTCAATTTGCGGTTAGCCGAAACGCGGTTAGCCGTCCGGTTGACCGCAATTAAAAATATGTAATAGTGCAGTCACTTTAGCAAAAAAAGGTGGTAAATCTCGGAATGAGAGATAATAAGCTGGAAACTCGTATACACCTTTATCTCGGCGTTCTATAAGTTGTCTCGAAAGTCGTGTCTGCGTCGAAAGTTATTCAAGGTCAAAGGTTACCACACATGTTTTTTCGCGATTATCTAGGTTTCTATACCTCCAATGATGATACACATCTGTGATAAAAAATGTAGAGCATACGATTTGCGACAAATTTTGTATCAAACATTTTTTCATGCGCTCAACCGTTTTTGAGATAGAGGGCGGAGGGCGGAGAGCACGCAGCGCTCAGCCATACATGCTATAATGCAAGGTCAACTGTGATTCTCGGTGAATAATACTCTGTATAAAGTTATTAAATCATTTTGTCTGTGAATCATCAATCTGTGAAGAGTGACTTCGAGAAGCTGATTGACCTGCAAACGGACATTCAATAAGGTAAACGAGATCCCATTTTTCCATACTATTCTATACCAAAGTACATATCATCGCGCTACCACATTTAAATATCATTAGCAATGAATACTTTGTATTATTTATCAGCTAAAACATTGTATTTAATAACATTTTACATATATCTAATATATTAATTTATTAGTACTTACCTACATACTTTGTGTTATTAAAAACTCATTAAATAAAATACTTATTATACAATAATATGTTAATGTTATATAATTATTCATTTAAAAGAGATTTTAAGTAGAAAAGTTATAAATAATACAAATTATTCATTGTTAATTATAATTTAATGATTTAATAACTTTATTCAGGGCATTATTCATCGAGTTTCACGGTTGACTTTGAATTACAGTTTATATGGCTGAGCGCTGCGCGCTCTCCGCCCTTTATCTCAAAAACGGTTGAGCGGATAAAAACATGGTTTGTACAAAATTTGTCGCAAATTGTATGCTCTAAATTTTTTATAATAAGTGTTAATACCATTGGAGCTATAAAACCTATATAATCGCGAAACCCCGATTTTTGTGACCTTTGACCTTGGATAACTGACGACGCAGACACGAGATTTTATGAGACTTTTGAGGCAACTTATAGAACTCCATAATGATGGCGTGTACAAGTTTCCAGCTTATTATCTCTCATTCCGAGGTGAAATCCTAATTTGACTGGACTATAGGAGAAAATAGTTTTATTCGCACTGCGATGCGGCTACCGGGAAACCGCTCTGGTGTCTCGGTTCGCTGCGGCCCGATTGACGCCATACGCACTAAGCGGATAGTGCTGTAGTCTGTACGAACGCTCCTGGCACACGGGGCAATAAAACGTAGGAACGGAGTAGCGCATATTGCGCGCTCTCTTGCACTTACAGGTCTCATGGAAGGCGTAGGGAGCAGGTATGGTTGCGTAGCAGGTAGGGAGGGTTGCGCATACCATTCAAATGAGTCATTGATAATCGCCGGCGGGCGTAATGATGCTATTACAGCGTCATTTGTGTTTGCACTAGCATTCAGCATGGATGCGTTCTTAAAAAATAACATTACAAGCATTGGTGGTCACGTGAATAAACAAGCTCGTCGTGTGATTTATAATGTATTAATCTTTTTGTGTGAAATTAAAAAAGATCCCCAGTAATTGCGAGACGTTGATTTTAATAAATTATTAACCAAACCTCAAATATTATTGGTTAATATTAATTAATATTAACCAACCAACACACCTCCTCAACCCCTCCCTCTTCCCCTCTTCAAGCTCCCCCTCTCTCCCACCCCACTTTTTTCACCTAACCCCCTCTCCCCCTCCCCCCTCCCTACATTTTTACTACTACGTGATCTTGCGCCGATGATTTGCGGCATAAGTCTGAGAACTGTAGCCAGAATTAGAGACGAATATAAAAGTGGCGCGCCAAGTAGTCCTTGGGAAATCGTACGCCAGCGTTCAGTGACAGATTTGGACGATTTTGATAAAAGTATTGTGAAAAGATATGTGTCATCATTCTATAGCCTCCATGGCCTCCACGCATGAAATGCGTGGCCTCCATTCCATGGCCTCCACGCATGAAGTGCGAGCCTGGGTAGGACTCTGGCCTTATGGTTAGTTTCCCCTGGGAATCAAACTTCTGGCGCTCCTGGACGGTCTGCGCACCGTGCGGCGTAATCCAATTGGCTGTGCACTCTGACTAACATATTGAGATGTCAACCACAACGGGCGAACCCGTCACCGCAGGACGTTTTAACGATTCATCGTTCTATCGACCGTGCAGTGAGCGTAGAAGACTTAGGACATAACAAATCCGACGTCTAGCTACGCCACAACCCGTTAGAGACCAACGCCTTACCGCGAGTAGCCAGGTATGTTACCTGGCGGGCGGCACTCGCGCCCTAACTATCAATTGTGACCAGATTTCTCCGGTCTCTCGATTGGTTCCGAGTTCGAGGTCGCTTGCGCGGTCCTCTCCCTTACGAAGCGGTGAAACGGAGTATACCGAATCTATCGCGGACCAAGGCGTCCTTTGCCCGACTCTGAACCGGGATCAGATGGCCAATGGTCATTTCAAGAGCAGTCGCCGTAAGGTAGACAACCACCCCCGCTCTATAGGAAACAATACAGTTCCCAGACTCCCCCGATTGTTAGTCGGAGAGCACAATCGATTGGCTTGCGCCGCTCGGTGCGCAGACCGTCCAGGAGCGCCAGAGGATTGAATTCCCAGGGGAGACTGGTTGACCCAGTGTCCTACCCAGGTTCGCACCCCATGCGTGGAGGCTATCGGATGGGTGTTGACCCGTGAGTGTGACCGACCCTGAAAACAGAATGGGTCTTCGTGGCCAACTCAGCAAGGGCCCATTAGCTCCCTAACTGACTAACAGTCGGGGGAGTCTGGAAGCAGTACTGTACTATAGAGCGGGGGTGGTTGAGGACTATACGGCGACTGCTCTTGAAACGACCATCGGCTACCCGGTCCTGGGTGAACAGCCGGGCAAAGGAGGCTGTGGTCCGCGATAGATTCGGTAAACACCGTTTCACCGCTTCGTAAGGGAGAGGACCGCGCAAGCGACCTCGAACTCGTAACCAATCGAGAGACCGGAGTAATCTGGTCACAATTGGAGGTAAGGGCGTGAGTGTAGGCCCGCCGGGTAACACTCCTGGCTATCTCGCGGTTAAGGCGTTGGCCTCTTACGGGCTTGTGGAGTAGCTAGACGGTGGACTGTTTTGTCCTCAAGTCTTTTGCGCTCACTCCAGGGAGATAGAACGACTAATAGTTAAAACTTCCTGAGGTGACGGGCTCGCCCGCTGTAGTCGACAACCCTAGTTGTCATCATTCTATTCAAATGGAGAATATCCTACGTTACTAAAAATTGTTGAGGTTGCGAAACAGAAAATTGATGATTTCAATTGTAGCAAACTTCTATTGCATCAATTGTAAAGGACAAATTTAAAGCTGCTCCTGACGGAAGAAAACGATTGATGGAGAGACGAGATATTGTTTGCACTGGACTGCACTTTTTGAGAAAATTAGATGATTTGAAGAAGAGCAGTGACAAAAGTCCAAGAATATATTTAGACGAAACTTGGGTTGATCAAAACCAAAAGCGGAAGCTCTGCAAGACGAAGATCAGAGTAAAGGGGCATTTATCAGATCGCTTAATAATAAATGCAATTGAGGACAGCGATTCCCATGGGGAAGATGATGCGAACCTAGATCAAATTATAATGAATTAAGAAGTCTAGTTGTAATCATTTCATCCATGTTTATTAAGCTATATGTAGTATTATCACTTTATTATTATAATATAATACCATTTCTTCTATCTACTATCGCTTCTTTATTATAGTATATGGACCGGAACCCTTGATGCCCATACCCCAGGCCCAAATAAAAATATGGCTATGCAGGAACACCGATGAAACCAACCTTACAGAATGGGAAAAAAACGCAGGATGCAGGCAAACAAAGAACGCGGTTCCGGAAGCGTCTAAAAAACCTCATCAGATTAAAAAGGGACAAAATCTGTAAAGTCATAGGTACTATGACAGGCCACTGTCCCCTAAACAAACACCTGTTTACCATAGGTGTGACAGACAGCCCTCTATGCAGAGGATGCATGGAGGAAGAAGAAACGCCACAGCATGTGCTCATGGAATGCAGGAGCGTGGCAGAGCAACGGGCAAGAATACTACAATCTCCAGCATCTGTCCCGGAGGGCTGTAGCAACCCAAACAGGCTGCTAACCTTCTGGGACAGTCTGGGTTGGCTGGAGTAACATAAATAGAAACATGAGCCACGCACAACGGCCCAATCAAGA
Source organism: Micropterix aruncella (assembly GCA_944548615.1). Taxonomy (NCBI): domain Eukaryota; kingdom Metazoa; phylum Arthropoda; class Insecta; order Lepidoptera; family Micropterigidae; genus Micropterix; species Micropterix aruncella. Next base: position 3,772,722 of record OX155978.1, read on the forward strand.
GGCCAAGTGCGGGAAATAGCCCAGGAAAACTAACTAACTAACTATCACTTTATTAGCTATAGTTATGATTATTTTATGATCACATTTAAAACATATCCTTGAAAAAACATATCATTTAACAAATTACACCATTTTTGAACATTAAATGCATTATTTCATTATACGTAAAATATGATCGATAACAGAGTGGTAACATCACTACGCCCGCCCAAATGCCCGTAAGTGCAAGAGATGCACTGCTACCTATCTTCCCACAATTTATTCTCCGCGTGCTACGAGCGTTCGGACAGGGTATAGCTTGCTCATTCCATTTGGAGTTACGGCTAGCTGCCACTCGGTTAGCCGCAATCGCAACCGCATCCTGCGGTCATCCGGACGGCTGCCCGTAATGCGGCTAGCCGCTCTGTGCGCACGTGGCTTAAGATCAGGGCTCGTGACCGAGGGTCAATACTTCATCTACGGAGAGTCAATTCTAATTATGGTCAATATGTATACGCGCTTAGATCGTACAACCTAAATATTCAAAGTTTGAATATATTTATTTCATTTTTTTATTAAATACTTTCTTCAAAGATATTAAAATCACTCTTAACAGTCTTTAGGCTTGATTAATATTTCTTCATCTGACAAATTTTAGGTATTGTAGTGCTTATTATGTATATGAGGAGTCGGCGAACAAAATGATCTAAAATCGTTGAACTCAAGTTTACAGGACAGGCAAAAACTAAATGTGTAGCATACTTCCATTTGTTTATTTGTATATTTTGTTTTTTTAGTTGATACCTTGGCTGATTTGTATAAGATCTAGCATTCGCAAGTAGCGTTTCATTGCAAGAATGGGACATAATAAATTTAAAAATAGAATAAGACAGAAATGACGAAATGAAGAAATGACTTAGAAATGAAAAGAAATGAGTAAAATGACTTAGTCAGATTCTGATTATGAAATCAATGAGTTGTTGATACTTTACAGTTTGTCAAGACTGAAATCATTTCTGAAAAAACGCTCTAAATGGAGAATGTGTACTCTCGAGAGAATTATTCTGACAAACAATTCAAAAACTACTTTCAGTTAGACAAAACTCAATTTGGTTATGATCACAACATTATACGAGATGAAATTCACAAGTAGGGATGGAAATCTCGCCAACAATAACTCCTTAAATGACTTTTTTGGATAATCTGGATGACTTGTATCATACTACAACAAGGCTCACAACAAACTATTTCAATTAAATGTTCCTTTATTTTTCCAGCAACATTATGAAATCTAGCTAAAAACACGTTTCGCCCTGCACATGTCGCGCAGAAATCTATGCCGGCACTACAATGAGGCGCAGAGCAGGGTAGACACATGTCTGCGTTGCACATGTCTGCGCCGCAGCGTACTCACTTCTCAGAAAGTTATACAATACAAAATCTGCTCCGCCCTGCGCTTCCTGGACCTGTGTCGCCTACGTTTCAGCATACGCTTAGCCTAAGCGTTCGACACATGCGTCATTTCACAACACTATTAAGCAGTCCCCATTAGTAACATTAGGTTCTTCCGCAAAATCGACGGCATGCCTCATCTATCGCGAGTGAACGAAACGTTTAATCTATGGCCGAAGGCATAAAGGAGAAATGAACCGGAAGTGATCCAATCAAACGGCAAAGATAACGGGCGGAAACTTCCGGCGATGAGTGCGCCTCGTCGGTACCGTAGAGAGCGGTTACACTTCGTCGAGAAAATTCGCACAGCCAGCTTCCACCTAACGAAATTACTAAAAGCGAATCGGAAAGGTTTGTGGTCGAAATTTGGGGCGACAAATCTTCCAGTGGTTCAAAATATTCGCATTTAGTCGTCCCCCCGAATGTGAGGCGACCAGCTCGGGTTGCCTACGGCAAAATGTATACAAAATGTATATAAATTTATATAAATGTAAATATAAATGTAAATGTGCGCCGCTCTATAAAAATCCACTCTATAGTAATGGTATAGCTCTATAGTAAACCCCGTTCTATGTAAATGTAAATGTGTGTGTAAATATAAATTTATATACATTTACAACCCGAGCTAAACTTACCGGATGATATATTTTACACATGATAATCAATGTCTTCTACGCTCGCCGATCTTGAGTGCTCCTCATCTAGTCTTGTCCACCGTGTCGACTGGCATCATCCAGCCAGCCTAAAGACCGATGGCCTCAGGGTCTCATCTTTAGGCGCGGTCCCATTCGACCTGGTCCGTCAACTATGTTTATTTTTATTTTTTATTTTTTGTTCGGGGCTTTTCTTAGATAAAGGTCTTTATGAGCCTTGCAACTTTGCTGCGACTATTGCTGATCTATTGTGTTCGCCGCCTACTGAAGTTCTGCGCTAAGCCTCGTGTCATTTAAGAACCGCAATAGGCTTTTGGCGCCAGATTTTTACCTCCTCTGGTTAAAGACCACCCAAGTGGGTGTATCTTTTACGCATCAGCGGGCCACACTCGCACATAAGGTGCAGGGGAGTTTTCTTTGCCCCTTGGCAGAACCTGCACATTTTTGTGTCTCTGAGCTCGAGGTTGAACATGTGTTTGTTCAGGCCACAATGTCCCGTGAGCGCCCTCACCAGTATGCGCAGATTGTTCCTATTTAGCGATAAGGCCTCACGGGCAGTCTTACGGTCGTAAGCCTTAATTAGCGCTTTAGAATGATTTAACCCTGGCGTGTTGTATCAGCGGTTGACAGATTGTTCTAAACATATTTGTTTGAGCATTAGGTTTGCAAGGCTGCATGGGTACGCTACACCAAGGTTCAGGGTCGCATAATGTTCCCTTTGCTCCCGTCTTAGCAAGTTCGTCGGCTTTTTCAACTATGACCCATTCTAACAATGTGTTCAACCCACATCTACTTGCAACTAGTTGCAACGTGCAATGATTTTCACCGCGCCTTAAAAGTTTTAATCGAAGAAAGGTAAATTTCCAATTTCTTGGATAATTAAAATAGGTTATAGATGATTTGATAGACTTTTTAATCATATTATTTTCAATGTTTTCATATTTTTTTATTCTTGGACTAATTTAGGACTAAGAATTTAGGACTAATTTAATTCTTGGAGTAATCTTGGAAAATTTTATTACCCTTGGATTACTTTTAAATGTTATGTTGATTGAATTTCATTAGGTATTTTTAATTGGTTGCTGTAATTAAAAAAAGTGGTTGTGTCACCCCAAGAATTCCCCGGCAAGTAGACAACCCCCTCGCTTCCCTCACAGCTAATCCCTTTCACATTGCAACCCCCGCCCCCCCCCCCCCGGCCACCCAAACCTCTTTCCCGTAGTGCTGTTAAAAGCGAGATCCCAAGGTTGCGACGTAATGAAATAACATAAAGTTTTAACATTACAGCACGGTACCTACCGTCACGCCAGCACTGTTACGCTGCAAGTCTGTATACTTTGCATATTTCCATTCCTTACTAAGTTATGGTCTCATGTTTTGGGGAATGGCGGCAAATTCGGCAAGAATCTTTAGACTTCAAAAAAGAGCGATTCGCAATTTATTTACCAAATCATCGCTAACATCTCGCAGGCCGTATTTCGTTGAATCTGGTATCATGACAATGTATGCCGCATATATATACCAGGGTGTTATGTACGCACGAAAAAATATCAGCACCACTCCAATAAATTCGGATGTTCATTCGCACAACACACGAAACAAACAAGACTTGCGTCCTTGCAAAGTGCGACTAAGTAAGGTTAGAAATAGTTTCCTGTATCACTCCAATATATTTTATGACAAGATTCCATTGTGCGTCAGGGGTCTTGGAGATGTTCAATTTAAGAGCAAGGTCCAGGATATGCTTATTAAGAACCCAATGTATTCTGTTAAGGACTTTGAGAGTATTGATTTTCCTAATCTTCCATAATTATTTATATTACAATCTTTTCTTATTTTTATAAAATAAAAATATTTTCTAATTTTGATTATTTACTAAATACAATCATTGATTATCAAAGATGGATTATAATATAAATAAATATATTGACCTTTTCTATTGCGACATTGTTATTGATTTTATTTTATATTTTTTATCATTTTAATTTTACTGTTTTATAACGGGCTCTTCGTTTTTATATTTTGACTATCTGCAGCATTTAAGCAGCTCCAAATTATTTTAAAAAGATCTTATATCCTTATTTTAAATTGGAATACTAATTGTTTTACAATTAAAAAGTAATAGTCGATATTTAAAAAAAATATTATACCACATAAGGTATAATACCAGTTATTGAACTTGACTATACCAAGAGTAGGGATTCCTACCAACTGCCATACTTGAAAAAATAAATATAAAAAAAGGTAATTCATACGTATGGTAATTCACCGTGTATTACGTCGTTATATTTTTCTTAGTGTAGAGGGCGATTCTACTACTTTCAGCGAATGTTTCTGTGAGCGAGCTTCCACGGCGATTTACTATAGAAAGAGTCGATTACTGACAGTGCCGAATTACCCCACTTAGAGGCCCTTAGGCCATAAAAATGTCGGAGCCCCAACTGTCGATAATTTATAACAATTATCATATTTATTACAATTATACAATTATACGATCAAAGAGTTTAATAATCATTTTCTACTTAGAATGTAAATTCAATGATTTTTTTCGCTATTTCAAAAATTATGATTGTAATGATTACTTCTTTCGGGGCCCGAGGGGGAGGGGCTAAACGGCGTGGGCCCATAGGCCTACTTGGCATACTTGGCCTTATGGCTAATCCGGCACTGATTACTGACGCCTTTTTTTGAACAGTTTCAGTTCGCCATGTGGGTGTACGAATACCTGGACGCGTACTACACGGCGTACTACACGTTCCGCGTGATGTTCGTGCACCTGGTGCCGTGCGTGTCGCTCGTGCTGCTCAACGTGCTGCTGTTCCGGGCGATGCGCGAGGCGCAGCTCAAGCGCCGCCGGCTCTTCAGCGAGAACCCGCAGCGGCGCACCGAGTGCCGCAAGATGCGCGACTCCAACTGCACCACGCTGATGCTCATCGTCGTCGTCACCGTCTTCCTCATCGTGGAGATACCGGTGAGTACCGTTCGGGAACTACCTGAGGCTGCACAGCCACCATTGTCAATTTTCAAAACAGATGCCTTAGAAACTTAGTAGACGCAACGCTGCCACAAGCCTCCCCAACAGCACCGATCTGCGATCTCTAGATCGGCATGGTAAGGTGGAGTGGATGTCAGCACGCTGTCCCATGCGTAATTTATTTATTTTTAGGAAAACCAACAGCTAATTATAATTTAACAAAAAGACGGAGTAGTATAACAGAGAGCCAATTAAAGGTTTTCACGTTTAAGTAACGTTGTAGAAACATATGTGACCTTTCAATTAAAGCTTTTCTTATATAAAATTATTCATAACCACATCAACTCTGCACCCCTTTTGAAAAAAAATCTTTTTAAAATCCCGCGGTCTTCCTCCTCACGTTCAAAAGATACTTTCTATATTCCCTCTTTTCATTCAAACTACGCAAAAAATACCTTCTTCAGACGCTCTTGCATGTGTTATAATGAAGTTTTGAACGACATAGATATATTCTCAGTGTCATTAATTACTTTTAGGAAACAATTGAGTGATTTGTTCAATCATCAAAAATCATCAAAAAACACATGTTACATTAGTTTTAGTTTACAGCTAATAATTTAGGTACTCGTACTAAATGAAACGGTTCGATCCGACTAGAAATTTACATTGTTGTGGCTACATTTACAAGTTTTGTTAAATATAATGGTAATGTAGGTCTATTTGTTTAAGTGTATTTGGTAAAACAATTGTTTATGACTGTTTTTTATCCAAATAATAAAAAATAAAAAATGGTATCGGTTAAAAATACATCGAAAAATATTCAAAAATTAGTGCTAAAGAATTCACTGTTCAGCCGCTGCCTAGCTGAGTTAATACTCGTACAGAATAGATCAAAGTCAAATCGTTCAATCAAATCATTGAAATTGTCACTTGTTCGCCACAGAAATGCATTTTGCCTATAGTTGGTACCAGCATGAGGAACATGAAGAGCAGGGTTAAATCTATTGAGTTTGGAAGGAACACGGAGATTAATTTTATTCATGCTAGTTTTACACGGGCTTAGTACTTCTCACAACTTGTCATTTAGTAGTAATTGTCGCTAACCTGCTTAGTGTTCGTGAGAAGTAACCTGTTACACGTTGGTATTATCAGAAAGGTATTAGTGGCACTATATTCTTCCTCATTGTGGAGATACCGGTGAGTACCGTTCGGGAACTACCTGAGGTTGCACAGCCACCGTTGTCAATGGAGAATGTTCACTAATTTTTATTTTTAGCTCTCCGTATTGTCTTTTAAATATAAAAAAATCATGTGAAAAAATTATTTCGATACGTAAATTAGTTTTCGAGATATGGAAATTTAAATATAGATGCGCAACGCTATATAGTTTCTTCCGCCCGCGCGCGCTGCGTGTGACGTCATAGTTCAACACTCGCTCAATCCGTCGCGCGCCACCGTACGGTTTACTAGGTTCCATTAGAAGATTACGCTAATATCTTTTGAAATATTTATTCCAAATAGTAGAAAATCGTGTTTTGTGTCAAAATCTAAAACCACAACCAGCAATGAATCGAAAAAGTTGTTTTTTCTTGTTCCAATGGATGTCAAAATGCGAAAAAAAAAATTAATAAAAGCTAAGAAGAGGTTGGTTCTATGTAATCCTTTGGAAACATTACACATTTTTCAACAAGATTGTCACAATAGTCTTTATCGTATAGTACTTCATGCACGTCTTCATTCTTCGAGGTTTCAAAGTCCACGTGTGCAGTACAAAATAGGCCCTTTCTTTTCCCGGAAATGTGCATTTGTGTTTGTATATGAGCATAATATTTCTTGCCTAATTTTCCATTATTATAGTATATACCTACTAATAGTGTTGTCCTTGTAAGGACATTTTATTTCTACAACAGTCATTGGTGAGCCCATAAGGCGAGCCACCAATCATAGGACACTTATTGTTTAAAATAATATTAGATCCTATTATCTTCAGGGTTTTGACTCACGAGACTTGATTTATGATTTTTTTAAATACTTTTCTTCTTTTAATAGCAGCAGTTTCTTTAAATGTTACGGCACCAAATACTTCTTTCACTAGAGAGCCATCGTTTGTTTTGCACTGAGATACTTCATGCATTTTGAGGCTGTTATTTATCTGAAGCGCAGCTCAAACCAAAAATTAGAATGTGATTGCGATATTGTAGCCTTTTTTACTTGAAGACATTTTGATTCCGTCATTTCTATTTTACAAAATGTTATAAAACTCTCGACATCAAAATCCACACCGCTTTCTTTAAAATGATTAATTAGGTAATGGATAGACACCTATTCCACTTCTTTTTTTCACATACATACTGTGCGAGTGAGCACTGTATTTGAAGCTCAAGAAGTTTTAATACTACTTTGTCGAAAAAATCATTTTCATTCTGCTCGACTTAAAACGTGTTGTACCAAAATGTTTAGCCTCAATCACGTTCAGTGTAGTACCGATACCTGAGATCTTAGATTTTTTCCAATAACTTAATACAAGTTGTCGAAGTCTCCTCGCTTCGATGATTTAGCCACATTAAAAATGTGACGCCATGTTTACAGCCACCTTTGCTGGCGGCACAATCTTCGCAGGCTAAATTCAAAATTTCTTCTTCCTTTCATCGCATGCTACACTGCAATGATATGGTTTTGCACGTACGCGATGTTCTGGTGCGATTCTACATTTAACTTTACAAATATCACCTGCTCGATTAATTTGCACGTAACCAATAGCATCATCTCTCTTGCCGATAGGTAACAAACAAAAAAATATATATATAAAGACGATTCACGTATTTTGTTAATGATATAAAAAAACGTTTAGTACATCTGTCCGATTCACTGTATTCGCAATAAGTTAAATTATGTATTTAGTTAATTTTTTTTAAAAAGAATAATTAGGTATGTAGCTATTAACATTTCACTATTTATATATTACACAAAACTTAAAAGATTTGGTACTTGCGCCGCGTTTGCGAAATTGGTTATTATATGGTATCGTTAAATTAGATTTTCAAAATAGCTATGTTAGGCGGCCGACGGGTATAACTACTTACTTTTGCATTATTACTCCTTGCATTTCGGCGCCAAAAAAAAAACACTATTATTCGAAAAATAACTGGCTACCATAAATCCATCTATTTTAGGTAGATTATCCGATTGCCCTTTTTCAAATCCTTCGTCCATTGTACTGCACTTTATTAATTGAATACACTCTATGAACGTAACAGTATAATGCACGGACGAAACAAAACAAAATGAAATCCATAGACGAGTAGAGTTCGATAATTCAGAGCAAAATACATACTGCAACCGCTGACAGCTGGCAGTACTCTAGTATAGTAACGAGAGCGCGCGAGCGATCGGAGTGTTGGAAAATGACGTCACACAGTAGCCGACCGCCCGAGCGCCGGATTCGATATTTACGGGAGTTTTAAATGTGTGCAAAACAAAAACTACTTGGTATTTTTGAATGAAACAAAAACTAATGTATTTGTATACATATAAGCTCTAATATAACGAAGTTTCAAGCGAATTTGCAGACCCAGTAACATTCTCCATTGTTTAAAACAGATGACTCAGAAACACACTTACCATACGCAACGATGCCACACGCCTCCCCAGCAGCATCGAACTGCGATCTCCAGATCGGCATGGTAAGGTGGAGGGTATGTCAGCACGCTGCAGATGAACAAATGATACATAATAGTGCATAATACAGAATTAAATTACAAATTGCAGTTTCCGGTGTTTTTTCTTTGCAAATCTTTGAATTATCTTCTCTTTGTCTACTGGAATATAAAAATGAATGTGCAGGAGTGCCAACCCTGTTAACCTATCCTCTACCATGATCGTGGATCGTAGCCAGGTTTTTAGTCGCCTCAGAGTTGAAAAACTCCTTTCGGCAGTCGCCACACATACCGGCAAGGAGGCCATGATAAGAATGAGGCGATGTATGCCAGGGTAGATGAATTCGTTGGCCAGATCTAGAATATCTAGAATATTTTTTGGTTCCGAATAAGCGGGATTATTTCTCTTTTCCCTTCTAAAACTTTCTTTCCAGATCTTGCATTCTCCCAGAACTCCTAGGAGACTCTTATGTCAGTGTAAAAGTATCAGTGTAGTCGGTTAGTCGTCAGTGTAGGTAGACGATAAAATCTGTAGATTGTAGGTAATCGTCATTCAGGAATCTTGCCCGCTTTTGTCAACAATTTTTTTTCAATCCTCGTTGGGGGGGGCGGTCGCCCCCTCCGCCCCCCCCCCCCCCCCCCGCATAGATCCGCGCCTGGCACGCTGTCCCACGCGTAATGCTAGTTTTACACGGGCTTAGTACCTACTTATCTATTAAAACTTGTCACTTAGTAGTAATTGTCGCTAACCTGCTTAGTGATCGTGAGAAGTATCCGCTTACACGTTGGTATTAGCAGAAAGGTATTAGTGGCACTATATTCTTCCTGATTGTCGATCTGCGATCTCCAGCTCGGCATGGAAAGATGGAGGGGATGACAGCACGCTGGCCCACGCGTACCTAATGCTAGTTTTACATGGGCTTATTACTTGGCACTTAAAACTTTTCACTTGGTAGTACTTGTCGTTAACATGCTTAGTGATCGTGAGAAGTAACCGCTTACACGCTGGTATTAGCAGAAGGATATTAGTAGCACGAATAATATTTATATTATAAATATCTCAAAACAGATGACTTAGAAACACACTTATCATGCGGAACCCTATCACACGCGTCCCCAGCAACTTCAACTGCGATCTCCAGATCGGCATGGTAAAGTGGAGGGGATGATATTTCGCTGTCCCGTGCTTACGCACGTGATTACCCAGCATTACTGCTGGGTTTACATGAGCTTAGTACTTGTCAGTACTTGTCAGCAGTACTTGTCGCTAACCTGTTTAGTGATCTTGCGAAGTAACCGCTTACACGCTTAAATCAGGTGATTTAAAAACACAATTATCATGAGGAACGCTAACACACGCTTCCCCAGCAACGTCAATCTACGATCTCCAGATCGGCATTGTGAGGTGGAGGGGATGACAGTACGCTGTCCCACGCGTAATGCTAGGTTTACACTTGTCACTTAGAACTTGACACTTAGTAGTATTTGTCGCTAACCTGCTTAGTGATCGTGAGAAGTAACCGCTTGAAGAATGCATTGGCATATCATGCGTCATATCAACTAATTGTGCCTCGCGGTTTTTCCGCCGTCTAATTTAAAGAAATGGTTTATTTATAAATATACAATATTTTTAGTTATATTTTCGTCTGGTATTAGTACATACCAGTTTTCGCCGCAACCTGATCTAGATAAGGCATGCACAGTTCGGCTATTCTCGGTAATGCTCGGTTCTCATCTGGCGGCCGACCTAGGCCAACGACCCACTGTGTCGCATCGCCTGCACGCGCTATTACTCCGTTTTCGCTTAACGTTCTATTTGCTCGGCTCCTAAGGGCCTTAACCGTTCAGGCCTCGGCCCCTCATCCGATTGACAAGTTGATGTCCCAAAATATTTTAGTAAAAATTATTAAAACAATTGAATTATGACACTGTCTCACCAAAACATTAATTACTGCCAAACCACTGTATCCATAATTAAAATATAACATATTAAAATACTAAAACATAATAAAATAAAACAAATTAAATTGAAATTAAATTAAAACGGGGTCGTCACGCTGAATCGTGTTTTGGCCGATATCGTCCAAACGGGGCTCTAGGGGTTAACGTGATGTTAAATAACCTATAACCTTCCTCAAGAATTGGACTATCAAATTCAAAAAGATTCCTGTATATATTCCTGAAGGACGTATATATTCCTGAAGGCTGCGAAGAGGAAGAATGAAAAAAACTAAAATGTCAAATGATGAATGTTAACACGCACCGCTAAACACGGCTTTTTTTTAGACGCTGCTTTTTTCTTATATGAGAGCAATGGGTCGCGGTACGTACCCCATGACACTCGGAAGGACAACGCGATTCTAGCAATTCGACACACTGCCAAATCGGGGAAAGAGAATAGAAATTACAATGGAATAAAGAATCGGAAAACATACATAGATGAATGCTGAACACTTCTTTGGGCAGTCGTGTAAAAAAATGTAATATATTATAGATCTGTTACCTCTTAAACCTCTTAAATCTCAAAATTCAGCTCCCTATTAGTATAGACTTTTTATTATCTCTCAACTCCCTCAATGTCTACAAAATCATCTGTAAATTTATTAAACTCAACAGTATGTCCCTTTAATAATAATTAATGAATGTTCCTCCATAGAGTTTTTGTGTTAAACGTACGGTTATATTAAAAAAAGATGTACATAAATAATAATTTCATGTTCGACATATTTGCTGTTTATATACACACGGTTGTATGTTACACATTCCTTGCTTTGTCATTTATTATATAGTATGCACCCTTCTCTTGACTTTCCACATTGTAATCATAGCATAATATTAATTATTTTCATAAAAATCTTTTTTTTAGTTTTTCTCTCCCTTCATGACTCATACAAACATAATTGTCCTTTTTATACCCTACAAGAACAAAATCAGTATATGGTTCAAGTATCTTCTTTTTCAAACCCTATCTTTTTCCACCTGCAAAAATATATAAATTTCCTGTTGTTTGAATAGAAATACTGTAAATCTAGGTTGAATCTTATAATAAAAAAGGGTGCGTAAAGTTTGTCCAGCATTTTTGACATGTGAGTCACACAGAGGATGTCACGGACGATGTCACAGCTTTTTGTAGAAATGCTAGCATTTCAAGTTCACATTTCATAACTGGCAACACTATGCGAAGTGCCGTCCATATCAAATCTCCGCCATTTTGATTTTAGTGACAGTTATTTGTCGACACAGAATTATTGGTGAATTTTTTGCGAAATTTCTCCTGTGAATCACGGTGACATTCTAACCAAGGTAAGCTGTGTATTATTATCAGATTCTGTTCTATCATAGACATAGCAAATACAAGTAATATTCTGTGGCCAATTCAACTGTATTGTTAGTTATTTTGATATGGTAATTAAGTGAGGTCGTGTTATCACAAAAATTGGTCGACATGTTAGTCACATTTCGTGACTTACATGATGTGACTCACGTGAAACATGTAAAGTAAAGCAAGGATTATACTGTATACACTAAACTGGATATGTTAACAAAGCTGCGTTTAATTCTTTTTTTCTTGTATTTACAATTTACATATCATTAGCATTGTATTTAACACCCGGCTTTATAATAATTGTGACTCACAATAATACAAAATACAGGTATGTCAGTTTAGTCACAATTTTAATCATGTGAGTCACATGTAGGGGGAGACGGGGCTGTTTGGGACACGGGGCAGTTATAAAAACGCGTTTTTTTTCATAATGCGCCATTCTAAAAATGTCAAAAAAAGACGTTTAGTTGGCAACACATAAGTCAGTAAGTTGTCAAAATGGTTTGTGGTTGCGGTCGTTATTGCAAGTTGTAGACAAAAATTAAAGATTTCCGGAATTCAGTAAGTACTTTTTAAGTAATTTCGTAAGCCTCTAACTAGATAAGCCTTAAACGTACTCAATTATGCATTAAGACAAGTTGATAGAGCATATATTTCGCCATTATGCTCGGTTAATTTTATTCTCGCAACTTAACCCCGAAATTTTTCTTGATTTTTAATTTAAAAATTGCTTTGGTGGGGCACTTTGGGAAATCTGCCATGGGGCAGTTTTGGACGCTTTCAAAACTGCCCCGGTGATGGAGTCGTTCGATTACAGGTGCATTTTGTATTGTTGCAGTTATGGTGCTCACTTATATACGTAAAATTGACCGAAAAAGTCGTTCAGGATTGTCGCTGACATGTTCGGTATTAAGATATCTTAATTGTTCAATCGAGTCCTTCAGTATAGGAAAAATCATTTCCTGTGCTATGAAGAGGAAACTGATAGTGGGAATTCAGATGGTGACACTTGTGACCCTAACCCACAATATTTAAATAAACATGGATCGCGACAGGTTTTTTCAGTCTTGGAGGAAAAGCTGCTAGAAGAATACTTTTTGAAATCATCTAACATACATTATGGACTGACTTATACTCAAGCACAAGAACTTGCTTACTAGTATGCTGTACTTCTAAAGAAAAATATCCCTGAAATTTGGACGAACAAAAATCGCGCGGGTAAAGATTGGATGTCTGGTTTTATGAAGCGACACCCAACCATGTCCCTAAGAAAACCAGAAAGCACAAGTTTATCTCATGCACAAGTTTATTCACTACAACCTCTAAGGAGAATAATGGCTCAGAAGTCATGGATAATGGCTCAGAATTCGTGATTTTTCTTAGAAAGAAATCTTTCTTAGACAAAAACAGGTTTGTGTATCCTGTAATCGAAGATATATCATTGGTACAATAATCAGAAGTCATATCTAGGCTTCCGCGCCCAGCGCAAAACAAATCATCGGAAAGACTTTAAAAAATTAAGGAATTGTCGGTAAAGTTTGATAGGTATAATCTTAAATAACGACTATATTAAATTTGTTGTGATTGTTCAAGCTTTGTAATTTGTACAAAAAATGTAATATGGCTTAATTTAAAAAAAATCAAGACATCTGTGTCCAGGTCAGAATATTTCTCCTGAAAGAGTGAACAAATTTGTGCAATTTTTGGTGAAGTAACATTAAATAAGATCTCCTTAAATAAATAACATGATTGCGAAAAGTATAATTTTCAGCGTTCCAAACTACCCCATACCAGTTCATAACTACCCCACTATGAGGCAGTTTGGAACGATTTCCCTTTTTTTTTTTTAAATCTATTGCCGAACAACGACAATGCTTTTCGGGATTTTTTAAATGCCAAAGTCAAGGCACTTAGTCAGAGTAAGTAACGTGGTATTTGGTTCTTGGAAATACATAAAAATGAGGAAACTACGGGGTCATTACAAAAATCGTTCCAAACAGCCCCGTCTCCCCCTACATCTTTTTTGATAATCACCTATTATATGTATTTCGCTATATCTTAAACTATTATTCGATTTTGTGTTCCCGACGGAGTGATGTCTTAATTGTTTCAGTGACGTCCACTAACATAAATAAGTTTCCTCCTATTTCAACGGCACACTTGGCAGAAATCACCCTCTTTGGGTGGAGCCATCAAATCAAAAAAGAATAAGAAGAAGATCTGTTCTTCACCCTTCAGGCCTCGGCCCCTCAGCCGATTGACAAGTTGCTGTCCCAAAAAATTTTAGTAAAAATTAGTAAAAAATTTTAATTACGACACTGTCTCGCCCAAACATTAATTACTGCCAAACCACTGTACCCATAATTAGAATGAAACATATTAACATAATAAAATAAAACAAATTAAATTAAAATTAAATTAAAACGTCACGTCACGCTGAATCGTGTTGTGGCCGATATCGGCCAATTGGGGCCTCACGGTTCGTCATAGACGGACAATTCGCCGCCTATCGCCTCTAAAACTGCTTCGTTCACGTGTTGAAACAATCTCAGTGTTTCAGCATTGAAACATCAGCAAAATTAACACTTCTCTCGTAATTTGAAGCAATGTGCCCCGAGCAATAAATTCTGCCCCACCTACTTTGCTTCCTCGAAGTTAAAATTACTTGCAAAACATTCCAACGGTAACTTTTAACTTGTTTAACTTCCTATCTTAATCCAAGCAACCCGTGCCGCGTTGGCGAACACTAGTAATAGCTCGCTTATACCTACACACTTCTCGCCTTCTTCTTTTCTTCTCTATTCTTCTATAGTTACCTAGTATGCTAATTGTTTAAATATAGATAACATATTAGGACCTTGCATTGAAAACTTCGATTTCCTAAGAAATACCTTAACTTATATTTCTAGTCATTTGCCAAATTGCAAAACACTTCATGTCAAAGCGTTGTAACGATCCTTAAGAATCGTCACAGGCAGTCAACAAATGCATTGATTTCCAGTGAAATGCACTGACACAAATTCAGCCATTGTTCTACCTCGTTAGCGATGAATCAGCACGATGAAACAACACTTTAAGTCGGAATATTTTGGATTGCATCATTTTTTGGCCTATATAAAGCGGCGAAATTCGACCAAAGTATCATTCCTCAAGTGATCACGTCCCCCAAGACAGCGACGGCATACCCGGTACCCCTCTCACGAGGCGCGTCTACGGGTCCGGCTTCTTGGTTACCTTTTCCTTCCTTTTCCTTATCCAGGCGAGACGCATCAGTCTGCACTCCCACAGACTCGAGCCGTACCCAGTACGAAATACTAGGAGCACAAGTACAATCCTTATCCACACACCCTCGTAACTTCAGGCAGATAGCCACTACATTCGCGTCAATATATATCCTATTCGGGAAGCGTTACAAACTGGCAATATCGAACTTTCAATATTTACCTTCTGATACACTTAAAATCGATTTTTAATACGGAGATAACCCGCAAGTTGACACCACCACCTCACATCCGAATAACTTGGGAGTCTAGTGAGGGGTGGTCCCTCACAGCGTCATCGTTAGGCTTCAATTATCAGTCTGTGTCATTTCGTTGAATTGTAAACAACGTTAATTTTGTTAGCTTCGAAGATGTCGAAATTTGAGCCGCCAAATCGTCATTTGCGGAAAGCAATGCTTTTCTGCTTTCATCTTAAGAAAACTGCCGCAGAATGTCATAGATTGCTGCTGGAGGCTTACGGGGAATTTACTCCGACAGAAACGACTGTTGATACTTGGTTTTTCCGATTCAAAAGTGGTGATTTCGAAGTGCAAGACAAAGAGCGCCCAGGCCAGGAGCAAAAATTTGAAGAAGCCGAATTGGAGTCCATACTCCATGATGATTCGAGTCTGACGCTAGCAAAGATAATTTAAGTGCTTAATGTTCATCCCTCAACCGTTTCGAGACGTTTAAAATCTATGGCAGTCATTCAAAAGGAACGGCATTACGTTCCTCACGAGTTGAAGTTAAGAGACATCGAAAGACGTTTCATGACTTGTGAAATGCTCCTTCGCCGTCAAAAAAGAAAAGGTTTTCTTCTCCGAATAATCACCTCATCTCAAGAATTTGAGCGATGCTGTGTAGATAAAACGGCCGGAATACGCTAAAAGGCACGACAAGGTAATTTTCCAGCATGACCACGCTCGATCACACGTCGCGATGCAGGTCAAGAACTTCCTGGAAACTCTTCGCTGGGAAATCTTACCTCACCCGCCGTACTCCCCAGATGTTGCGCCATCCGAATACTATTTGTTCCGGTCGATAGCCTATGGCCTTTCCGAGCAGCGCTTCCAGTCTTTCGAGGATATCGAAAAATGGCTGGATTCGTGGATAGCCTCCAAGGACGAAGACTTCTTCCGCCGGGAAATCTGTCTCTTGCCAGAAAGATGGGAGAACGTCATAGGCTAGCGATGGACAACAATTTTTAATTTGCTTCGAAATAAATGTTCAATATCACAAAAAAAACGAAGTTTTCAATTCAAAGACCTAATATAAGTCAAAGTACGAAATTTTCGCAAATAAAAAACAGAAATTTCGCAAAAAAATAATTAAATTTCGAAATTTTGCTAAAATGTGCATACATAAATATGATTTAGTGCATCTATATTTCGGTCTTTAGAGCATTGTCGACAAATCTTTTTTTGCACTTTTCTATTCTTACCATATGGTCCTCGCTTTTGGTCACTCATTTTAGGGGCTAAATTGAAACCAACATCAAATATTATTTTTACACACCTTATTAATTTATTTATATAATGATTTTGCGTCACTCCTAACAAGGCAGTGCCTGTTCCAAGGAAAACGTATTTTATTTTAAATTATTTTTAATCTTTAATTTTCAAGTTTGGTTTCAGGAATATAAAATCGAAGACTATCGCGATTGTTTGACATTATAAATAGGATAGAAAACGAATTTACCGCGTGAAATTTATAGCACTCGACGTTTCGGTGACGTTGCAGCCGCCGTTGTCCAGGGTAGACTGAAGAGCTGTCAATCCGTTGTTTTGCGGGTAGGCCGCATACCGCTTCCGCCACTGCGTAGGTTATAACGGGGGGCGCCAGTTTTGCATGCGGCAATTTTGCACAAATGTCACTTTTGACAGTTCCAAATTTGTTGAGGGCAGATTTGCAGGAGGCAACCTTGCAGGCGGCAACCTTGCAGGCGGCAACCTTCAGTACAGTTTTTAAGTTTTTCTGTTAGGTTAGGTTAGGTTAGGTTTTTCTTTCCCTAAAATCGAAGTGACATTAATTACCGGCATCCTTGTAGTGGATGACTTTTTATACATCAAACTAAACATTAAAAAAAATGTTTTAAGTTTTTCTGGTAGGTTAGGTTAGGTCATTTTGACATTTGCAAAACTGCCTTCTGCAAGATTGCCTTCTGCAAAACTGCCGCCTGCACGAATGCCGTCTGCAAGATTGCCGTCTGCAAATTTGCCTTCTGCAAGTTTGATGGGACCCGTTATAACGGTGGTGGGGGCCACGCTCGGAGCGCGGGAATTTTGAAAATCCGTCTTGCCCTTTTCTTGTCTTGCGTCTTGTCCATATTGGCCCCAGGATCGGAGGATTTTAAAAATTCCCGCGCTCCGAGCCCGGCCCCCCACCACCGTTATAACCTACGCAGTGGCGGCAGCGGTTTGCGGTCTACCCGCAAAACAACAGACTGACAGCTCTTCAGTCTACCCTAGACAACGGCGGCTGCAACGTCACCGAAACGTCGGGTCCTACAAATTTCACGCGGTAAATTCGTTTTCTATCCTATTTATAAGCTTAAATAATGCAGTGACTTGTGGGAATGATATTATGTCGTGCGTTGTTGATATGATCAGAGCTCAACGTTGTGGAAGACTTGTTTCCTCGGCGTACATACGGTAGAATAAACACAGTGTTAATGCTTAGACCATTTAATATTTAAGAGGAAGCTAAGAGAATAGAGATGGCTTACCATTGATAACGTCAAACGAGAGTGATAAATAAACTAAATTTATGCGCTTATATATTACTAAAAAAATTGACAAAAAAATGAACAAACTAAAAAAATTGCTGATCCAGACCTGATTGTCAAGTGCCTGACATGTCAAGGATTATTTCATAATGGATGCATGACAGCAAGAAAGATTAATAAAGTTGGCATGAAATCATGGAAATGTGGGGATTGCATGGAAAAGCCGAATAACGAGCATTTATCACCTTTACCGCTAACCGTCGCGGCAACAAACCAATGCAGCAGCGACTCGAATATATCTATTCGATCCTTCGCGTCAACGAAACACAACACCAGTTATATAACCAAGGACTTTCTAGAGAAAAAACTGGACGAGATGAAAACCAATATTGCGGGGTTAATAGAGGATAGAACACTCCAAAAATACTCAGAAATTACGGCGCAGAATAAAGAAATACTCGAAGCAATTAGCATGATATCTGGAAAATATGATGAGCTGTCAAAGAGGATGAAGGTGGTCGAAGAGCAATGTCATACTTTCAAAAAGGTTGAGGAAAAAAATGCTGCGTTGTCTGAACGTGTCTCGTTCCTGGAAGAAAAACTGGATAAGATGGAACACGATGGAAACAATATGGACATTGAGATCCGTGGAATACCACACGAACCGAAGGAAAATCTATCTAATATGGTTGCAGTAATTAACGATGTCATCCAAAGTACGGTTGAAATGAAGCAAGTTACGAGTGTAAGCCGCAAAACGACAAATCAAGGAAACAGAAACCCGGCACCGGTCATCGTAAAATTCTCATCTGAACAATGTCGCGATAATTTCCTGAAACATGTTAAAGTGTTCAATCAAAAATTTAAAACTGTTTCGTCGAAATTGAACACTTCCCACCTGCAACTCTCTGGAGAAATAAAACCCATATATATTTCCGAGCATTTAACCCAACGAACGAAATTTATTTACGCCATTACCCGGAAATTTGCTAAGGAGAACGGCTTCGCTTATGTCTGGTGTAAGAGTGGAAAGATTTTTCTGAAAAAACAAGAGAACGCTAGAACATTTCGAGTCAGAAACGAGGCAATGCTTTCTCAACTCTGCTAAAATATTCCACTCTATAATAAAATCGCATCTGGAATTCCAGAACACCCATAAAAAAGACATGCAATCTAACCTCTATAACGACTTCACAAGTAAACAAACTTCATTTATTCTTATACTAACTATTTCTAAATGTAATATCTATAACAAAACTAATATAAAAAAACTAGAATATTCTATGATATATTGCTATTTCCGATATAATCAAAATATATTATCTTCTATTAACTTAGTATTAGACCGCCCCTTTTCAAATAATAATAATATAATATATTCGTACTATTATGCAATAATATTGTCATGTACCGCAAAATACAACGTGAAAAACGCAACATACTCTCTTATCCAAGTACACGCACACCATAAAAAGACTCAGTGCATGCACGAAGACTTATGCCGCTCTCACTTAACAGTATGTCAACAAAAACTAAATAATAGAATAGAGCAGCCGCTGCGATACCATGTATCATTCCCGCTAAGCAAATATCTCAACGGGCTCGAATATTTGTGAGAACATCGATGAGTTGGATGAAGTTAGTACACTTATAATGGAGTGCCCATCCGAATGTAAGAAAATAGTCAATCAATACAAACTATATACGATACTTTCATTAAATATACGTAGTATCTCAAAAAACATGGACCAAGTGTATTGTTTACTTCACCAGCTATCCTTTGATGTTGACATAGTCATTTTAAGTGAGTGTTGGATACGTGACATTCCTTATTTACCACGACTACAAAACTACGATTGCAGAGGGACTAAACATAATATAAATAGATCCGATGGAGTGGTAATTTACACAAAATCGACTTTAAATGCATCTGTAGAGGATCTAGATATTACAGACGCGACCGGTTTAAATGTATTAATTGGAGAAACAAGAATCCTTGCCCTTTATAGGTCACCCTCGTTCCCCAACACGAATAGATTTTTAAAATCGCTAGATGATGCAATACGTACACTTTCAAATGATAAGATCAAACATTTCATAGTGGCAGGGGATATCAACATATCCATACATGGCAACAAACACACTCATTCCGATGAATACCAGAACCTAATGAGTGAACTAGGATTCAAATCGACTATAAATACAACTACCCGTCCTGAAAATAA
This sequence comes from Micropterix aruncella, assembly GCA_944548615.1. Lineage (NCBI taxonomy): Eukaryota > Metazoa > Arthropoda > Insecta > Lepidoptera > Micropterigidae > Micropterix > Micropterix aruncella. The sequence goes on from OX155978.1 coordinate 3,792,971, forward strand.
TACTTGTATTGACCACATCTACATAAAAACTAAAAACAAGTTCCAGTCTGCTATCATACAGTCGACTATTACTGATCACTACAGCACATTCCTCGTTATATATGGTCCTTACCGAAAACAGACCTATAATAATGAAAAGCTTACAAAAACTATAAATTACGACGGTCTACAAATTGACTTAAATAACGAAACGTGGCAAAATATTTACACGGATAACGTAGATACAGCTACTGAAGAATTCGTGAACACACTGAAAATTCACATTGAAAATAACACCACGACGAAAGTGAAAAAACGTAAGCACAGAATACTGAAACCATGGATAAATGCAGGTATTATAAGCTGCATCAAAAAACGAGACAAGCTCCACAAACAAACTAGAACTTTTCCAAAAAACATTACACTGTTGAACTATTATAAACGATATAGAAATATATGTGCAAGCATAATTAAAAAAACAAAACAAAAATACTATAAGGAAATGATCGAAAGAGACAAATATCATCCAAAGGTAATATGGAAGGCAGTCAAGGAACTGAGCTCCAATACAGAAATAAAAAGTAAAGTTACCGAACTAATCTCAAACAATGAAATTATATCCGACAAACTGAAAATTGCAAATACATTAAATGGTTACTTCACAAACGTTGGTGTAAATTTATCTAACGACATCATGCATAGGAGGAACTCTTGTATAGGCAATAGCACTATCACAAATAATATAACTACAATAACTAATATTCCGATATTTAAATTTAAATTAATTACAGAATCTGATATATGTAAAACTCTACTCGATCTTAAAAGTGACACAGCCCCGGGACCTGACGCTATTAGCGGCAGCTCACTCCGAACTATCCACCGCTACATAATAAAACCACTAACATACTTGGTTAATTTATCAATTCAAAATGGCGAATTTCCAAAACAATTTAAGGTGGCTAATGTAACTCCGATATACAAAGCAGGTGTCAGAACAGATCCCAAAAATTACCGACCTATATCTGTGCTTAATAGTTTAAGCAAAGTCATGGAAAAAATTGTAGCCAAACAACTGACACACCATCTTGAACAAAACGGTATTCTATCAGACGGTCAGTACGGCTTTAGACCAGGTCGAGGAACGTCTGAAGCAATCTTGGCTATCACAAAGTATGTGACAGAAAATATTGATGCAAATAAGCGATGTCTAGGAATTTTTCTTGACCTGGCTAAAGCATTCGATACAGTTCCACATGACAAACTATTAGAAAAGTTAACACAACTTGGTTTTGGTGACATCGAGATAAGTTGGTTTACTAGCTACATTACGGGAAGATCACAAAGAGTGAAAATTGACGATGTTCTAAGTGATGGCTTGCCATGCAACTACGGTGTTCCCCAGGGAAGTACGTTGGGGCCTTTACTTTTTCTCGTGTACATCAACAACTTTTGTCAACTGGAAATAACTGGCTCTGTTCTGTCATTTGCTGATGATACGGTGTTACTTTTCCAAGCAGACACATGGGAGTTAGTATTTGGCCAGGCAGAGACTGGATTAAAAGCAGCCCATCAATGGCTAGACAAAAACTTGCTAACACTCAATAGGGAAAAGACGAAGTATTTGACCTTTAGTATCGACAGGAGGCAGCAGCCATCACCTGAATTGCAACTTATACTGCACGAATGCAATTATGATAACTACTGCAACTGCCACCCATTGGAAAAAGCATGTCAAATAAAATACCTAGGAATCACTATTGACAATAACCTAAAATGGTATGACCATGTTGACATCACAGCGTTAAGAATGAGAAAACTAATGTATGTATTCAAAAATATTCGAAACGTCTTTGAAATCAATGTCTTGAGGACGATATATTACGCGTTAGCTCAATCTCTGCTAATATACGGACAACTAGGCTGGGGTGGTATGGCCAAAACAAATCTGGATCCTCTGATAAAGGCCCAAAAGGCTTTGATTAGGGTTATAGCCAGGAAGCCATACCGCTACTCCAGTGACCAGCTCTACAGGGATTTTATGGTGTTGGATGCAAGACAGCTATACGTACGGCAGGTCTTGATATGCTACAGGAAAGAACTCCAACGGGACAACAGCAAGCCGACCAGTAACGCCCATAGACACGACACAAGACATAAAGACAGACATGTACAACCAAAAATGAGAACGACCTTTGGACAAAGACACTATATTTACCTAGCGAAAAAACTCCATAACATATTTACCACGCAATTAGGCCAAGCTACAATCATTCAAAATGACGCTCACTACAAAAGACTGGTAACATTATGGTTATTACACTCGACGAGGGAGCACTGTGAGTCGTTAGTAACTAACGTTATTAAATAGGTGCACAGATGATTTATATTACTTATTATTGTTATTATTATCTCATTAGCCTCATAACTGTATTCATATATCTCCCATATATATTATATCTCATTTAATTTAATAAATATTTTTATTTAACATATATACCTATATACTATAATAGTTATACAATATACACTTGTAGGATTTCCCAAGATAAAATAAAATACCTATACACCCGGCAGATGAACACAGTACTAAATATCACCTCAATACAGGCTCTGCCTAGTGAGGTGATAAAATCCCGCCGAAGCCTCATCTTTAGTAAATTTCCAGGGTTCACATTTTGTATGTACGACTAAATTATGTAAAACATACTATAGGAAATTTAATCATGTAATACTAGGGATAAATAAATAAATAAATAAATAAATAAATAAATAAATATTGGTAGATCTGGTTTTAGGTAGGGGAATTTTTCGTGTGAATTAATATTTGCAACTGTGAAAGAAGCTATTTCCATACATTAATTATTTGCAACGTAAGAAAGACGCATTTAAAAACGAAATCCGGCAATTAGACAATTGTGCTGGTTTTAATGGCGTCAATTGAATATTGGAATTAGAAATGTCTGCTGAGTTTAATGTTATATTGTTCATTCACTGCAGATTATATATTATAATTATCCCTGAGTGTATTTATTACATATTTCTTATTATTCTTTATTAATATTATTTCTTTTATAATTAATCATTATTTTGAGTATATTCTGGAGTATTGTTCACGATTTTTTAAGTTATCGTTTTATTTTTGTAACTACTTTGAATATTATTAATGATTTTTAAAAGTTTTATTATATTTTAAATTACTTGCAATATTGATATTTTTTATAATATTTTGTTTTGAGTTTTATGTAGGTAATTGAGGTATTGGTTTAAAATTGAGTACGGTTATGTTTATCTATACAGGGTGTTCGGCAGACGGTTGTACATACGATTATGACGGACAAGTGAGGCCCTCACCTACATGCTTGGCCCCAAAAATTTAACTTAGGCCTCACGATTTTTTTTAATGATTTTTTTGTAATATGGCGAAATTTTTTCATTTCCATGGCTTTAAACTCCATTAACTTCATTTAAAACTGATAAAACAGTCAACATTTTTTTTATTCGTATCTAAATTACTAGCAGAATAATAAAAAAAAAAATTTGGTTCAGACAAACACCATTAAAAAAAATAGCCCTGTTTTTTTTTCTTCAGCAATTTACGTCAGTTTTGGTGAAATGATAAATACCTCCTGTTATTTTGAAATAAAATACGTAAATTGCATACCAATAGAAAGGGCATAACCTAGAGATGTTTTGATTAAATTTGAAGCGCTCTACCCCTTTTTTTAATGCAATGTTAAGATAATGTTAAGATTATTTTTAAAGTGTTTTTGTACTTTAGGGCTATTTTTTTTTAATGGTGATTATCTGAGCCAAATTTTTTTTCATTATTAATCTGCTACTAATTTAGATACGAATAAAAAAAATTTTTGACTGTTTTATCAGTTTTAAATGAAGTTAATGAAGTTTAAAGCCATGGAAATGAAAAATTTCGCCATATTACAAAAAAAATCATTAAAAAAAAATTGTGAGGCCTAGGTTAAATTTTTGGGGCCAAGCATGTAGGTGAGAGCCTCACTTGTCCGTCATAGTCGTATGTACAACCGTCTGCCGAACTTCCTGTATAACAATAACATTATAATATAAATTTATCAAGATGATTGTAATTAAAATAAATTCTCTACCTTAGAACTGGTGGCGGCCTAGTTAGGTTTATGACTTTTGTGAATTGTAACTATTGTCAATTTGAAATGAGTATATTAACCCTTTGCACTATAGGCCTTTTTTGCATTTATACTACATCACATTGAAAAAATACCATTTGGAACAACAAAAATACTACAAATATAGTACGAAAATACTATAAAAAGGGGGTGACCCAACTGATTTTTACTGAACATCATGTTGGAAAATGCTATTTTTATGCCACGGAAAATACTACACATATAGTGTAAAAAATGCTACGAAAATACTAGTGGACGCAATAAACTGCCCGGGTGCTAGCGCAGCCGCTCGCGTGCAAAGGGTTAATTTGAATTTGAGTTTGAATTTGAATTGATATTTTCCTTTCTATCGTTCCAGGTGGCGGTGGTGACGGTTCTCCACATAATCTCGTCGTCGATAGTGGAGTTCCTCGACTACGACGTGGCCAACGCCCTCATGACGGTGACCAACTTCTTCATCATCGTGTCCTACCCGATCAACTTCGCCATCTACTGCGGGATGTCGCGCCAGTTCCGGGAGACCTTCAAGGAGCTATTCGTGAGGGGCAGCGTAACCAGCAGGAGGAACGGCGGCTCCAGCCGGTATTCCGTCGTCAACGGCCCCAGGACGTGCACCAACGAAACCGTACTCTAAAACAAAGCCAACGACCTACACGATATATTTTTGTTAAATGTAATATATGTAACCCCAGTCAATTGTAACTAACGGTGAGGATATCGAGTCTATTTTCCGACAGTTGACATCTGATACATCTCCCAAGCAAAAGTGACACATCTTACTTAGCAAGAAGCTTATGCCAAGATAAGGCACCTTGGCCCAGGAAGGCAGTAATAAACTCAACCAAGATTAGGCACACGATTCATACTCTTGCTATTGTTCATTTGTGGAGGATATGAAGTATATTTTGCAAAATTTGGCATCTGATACATCTTCCAAATAAAAATGGCACATCTTACTTAGCAGGAAACTCATTCCAAGATAAGACACCTTAACCCAGGAAGGCAGTCATAAACCCAACCAAGATTAGGCACACGATTCATACTCTTGCTATTGTTCATTTGTGGAGGATATCAAATATGTCTTCCAAAATTTGGCATCTGATACATCTTCCAAATAAAAATGACACATCTTACTTAGTAGGAAACTCATGCCAAGATACGGTAGGCAGTAAAAACTCAACCAAGATTAACGCGATTCATACTATTGTTCATTTGAGGAGGATATCAAGTCTATTTTCCAAAATTTGGCATCTGATACATCTTCCAAATAAAAATGGCACATTTTACTTAGCAGGAAACCCATGCCAAGATAAGGCACATTGGCCCAGGAAGGCAGCATAATACCCAAATAAGATTAAAGGACTCTTCTCTGTATGAGATTCCTGCTGTTGCCAATCCAGTGTGTCTGTAAGAGTTACAGCTTTTCATATAATATTCAGAATATAGTACTCGAAAATCCAAAGTTTGATCGTAAGATTTATGTTGATGTTTCTTCCGCAGGATAGTTTTTCATAATAGTTAATAGACTTGATCAGTTTTTAACCATTTTTAGATCGCGACCCCTTTTTCGATAAAAAGAAAGAAAAAGACTTGCGTGACTAACTAGACTGTTTTCTCTTCAACAGCTGTAACAGAAAAAAATAACAATAAAGTTTTGTAAAAACAATGCCGAAAACCATATTAATTTTAACTGTTCTTCACTTTCAACGCTGTGCCTAACTACTTCCATCATAGATCGTGATAAAGCTTTGTAAAAACAATAGCAAAACATATATTAAATCTGTTTCTCTTCCGAAGCTGTAAATATTTGCAAATTACAAAGAAGGCAAATATTTGGTAATATTTTCGTTTTTCATTTTTAAATAGCCTAAGATCCCCGAGGGTCTCTTCGCAACCCCCCAGGAGGTCGCGACCCACTAGTTGAAAATCACTGGTCTGGAGCAATGTATTTACCGTGGCAAATATAATGAAAGAATGTCTAGTGGTGTTTGATAATTCCCATGGTGACATTCACAGATGTAGCGTACGGTTGTTGTAGCGTCATCCAATATGGCCGCTATTGCAATATACTTAAACTTTCTCAGTAGCTATCTAACCAATTTTATTGACGTGACGTCTTATAATTCGATGGGCCGGCTGCACGCACGAAAAAACATGACTCATGCGGCGTTACCTCGCTCTGAGGCGTTCCATTTATTATATTTATTATTCAATATAAATGCTGCTATCTACCGGTTGCGACAAGAATTATTTACTAACCTCAGTCTAAAATAGTACGAATGAAAATCACTAGATTGATTTAAATTCTTGACATAATTTTATAATATGTATTCTTGATATACGGAATGTTATTACTGAACGGACAATTTTCTTGTGGGTACAACAAAGTAAGCAACTTTTATTAAAAAAAAAAAAAAAGTATGAAAAGCTATCATTACGATGCGCTATCTAGCGTTTGGTAAAATGACGCTGATATTGTTTATTTACGACGTATTACCCGACGCTAGATGGCGCAGCGTGCTCAAACGCTTCTCAAACCGTTATTTAACAGTTTGAGATTTCAACTTTCAAATTAAAAAAAACAATAAACTTTAAACAATAAACAATTATACAATTATACTGCTATACAATAATACATTTACATGTTGTAGTCAAATCGGTGCGTATAAAAGCATATATTTTTGGGTGTTTGTAATAAACAATATCAGAATCTTAACCCTTCAAGCCCCATGAAACTGCTTCAAATGCAACCATTCCATCAGTATTTTCTTATGACGTTGTCACGTTCAACTATCGTCAGTAAACAAACTTTACAGACAACCGATTTTTTTTTTTTTGCTTGTTGGAAACGTACTGTTTAGAGCTAAAGATATGCCTGCAGCAAATTTTAATTGCTATTTTGATTTATGTTTTAAAATGTCAAAATGAATGGAAAAATATCAGATATGTTATTATTAGCCTGGGAGCCTATTTTTTAAATAATTAGCGTGCTAAATTTGTCTATGGTCCATGTATATCAAAAAGACCATAGACAAATTTGGCATGCTAAATTTTTCAAGAATAGGCTCTCTGTTTTTGATGAATATTTATAAAGCAAGATGCAGATTTATAGATTCATGATGCATTTTTATAGAAAATCTATAAATGTTGTCTGTGATATATAGATTTGCCATCAAATTACAAAAATATATTTATTTTATTTATTTATTAGTTATCTACATATACATTCAAATGCAAGAGCACAAAAGTAATATAATTTACAACCAAGAAAATATTGCTATATGCTTCTAAATTTAGGCATACATCTGTTTGAGCCCAGGCTAAATTGTACATAAATTAAATGTAAAAGTTTGTTTTCCTAATGAGCCGAGTAAAGTGAAATCGAGCCCACCTTGCTAGGCACTCCTGTGATAAGGCGAGCTCACGTCCTGAGTCTTATTGGAGTGCCACAGTTGTCTTATTGGAGTGCCAGAGTGTCACTATCTCCGTCTTTGTAATCAGGTAGATACAAATTGTCCAAAGCGGACTTGTCGCTATTGCAACAACATATTTCTGTACAAGGCAGACTGTTTGCTAAACGTTTGCAAGGCTTGCAACGTTTAAATTGGTTTTTTCCCACAGGAACGTTTATGATTTTGGCGAATTATTTTAATATATTTTTACCGATTTAATGACAGATCGTACCTTTCTTTTATTAACTTGCCACGCGGAGCCAATTTTTTCCATTATGCTCCCGGACTATAGGTCAATTTTTATTATTTTTATTTATTTTTATAAAGCAATTCACAAAAATACAATTTACAATTAAAACATCAAATAAATCATTATACTAAATCACTTAAACCACAGCAGGAAATTAAACTCTTATAAAATGATTTTTATTATCCGATGTCGCCTAACTAAGCAACGATTGTACTTGGGAAAACATTCTATAAACACATTATACATTAAATAATATAAATGTAAAAAAAACAAATCCTAAATAAATAACTTGAAATTTAAAAAATAAGGCATACAACAGAAGTTTTTGATTCTTTTTCATTATGCTCCCAGACTATAAGTCTAATAATTACAACAGAAGTTTTTGATTCGGAAACTAGACTTGATCCCCTCCGAATTCCGATAAAATTACATCCGAGAGCATTTTTAATAAATTAGCACAAAAATGTAACTTTTAATTACGTATTTACAATTTTTGATATGTGGAACGAGGCGAGCATTCGCCTTTGCGCCGGATCTCGTACAGGGGAAGCCAACGTGTCGGCTGAATGAAACGCATGCAACTTGAGTGAAATGAATGAAATGAATGAATGAAAACGAGTTAATGGTGGATTCCCCCGTTTGAGCCCCGAGGTTCGGCGCGACTGCATCCCGAACGCTCGCGCTTGTTCGTAATCGACTCGACTTTTGAGACCTTTATGATCTAGTCAGTGAAGATGTCCACGAGTATTTTATAACGAATATACTGATATTTTGAGTTACGTATTGTAAAAGAAGTGACGTATCTTTCTTAACGCACACTTCTTAAACTCTGAAACAACTGTATGTACCTAAAATTAGCATTAACATAGTTAGGAATAAAAATAAAGAAAAGTGTTATATAAATTCGAAAAATATATTGATGTATGTTAAATAAATAAATAATAATAATATTATATACGTTACAATATATATAGATATATATATATATATATATATATATATATATATATATATATATATATATATATATATATATATATATATATATATATATATATATATATATATATATATATATATATATATATATATATATATATATATATATATATATATATATATATATATATATATATATATATATATATATATATATATATATATATATATATATAGATACTTTAAGTATATGTTGTACTATAGCTGTGTATCATTAATAGACTAAAATAGTTAGAATTTTAAAAAATGTGTGAGAGGGAGTAAAACTCAAATGTGGCCAAAATATATATATATAATATTAATATATATATAAATTTTTATGAAAGAACACTGATAAAAAAATAAATATATCATATGGAAGCATTACGTGTTTCAATTTCCGATGCCATTTTACTTTCGTGGCGAAGGAAAGTATTGTGGACGCACTTCTGTGTATCTGTGTGTCTCTGTGTGTGTTTGTATTCCTCCACGATAGCGCCCGAACGCTTAATCTGATTGAGCTGAAATTTGGCGTGCAGGCATCATTCGATCATGGCAAGAGTTGAGAGTATTGTGGTTAAAATCGGTCCACCAGGGGGTGCACAGTACTACACATGAGTAAAGATTTAGATTGTGGTTGTTATTGTTTTTAAGGTTCAATATTTCACATCAATATCATATTCATTTCATTTACAGAGCTGCCCGAGATTCGTATGGAGACAATGCTATAGGATACGTTCAAGTAAAACGCGAAGCTAATATATGCACACTTAACCCCTCAGGCCCCGATTGGCCGATATCGGCCACAACACGATTCAGCGTGACGGCCCCGTTTAAATTTTATTTTAATTTAATTTGTTTTATTTTATTATGTTTTATTATCTTAATATGTTTTATTTTAATTATGGGTACAGTGGTTTGGCAGTAATTTATGTTTTGGTGAGACAGTGTCATAATTCAATTTTTTTACTAATTTTTACTAAAATTTTTTGGGACATCAACTTGTCAATCGGCTGAGGGGCCGAGGCCTGAAGGGTTAAGGCCTGTATTACTCCTAAACACAAGGTGCGAAAAACTCTGTACCATGTGACGCTAATTAATATATGATGAAAAGGAATCCACCATTAAAAATGTTCAGTGTCACGATTGCGCCGCTAGTACTGGGGGTTGCAAACATGCTATAACGTTTTTGTCATGGGTGCATCGTAGAAGCACAGTATACCACCCAGTAGCTTTACTCTCGAGCTACAAGGCAATGCGGGAAGAGGGTGTGAGGCATGTGGGCAGAGGGGTTTGTCACGACGAACGCGAACGGTACGCATTACCGGCAGGCAATGAGGCGGGCGAATGAATGGTGTGAGATGATGTCACGCCGCACGCAAAGGACATTCAAGGAAAAAATTGCGCGGGGTCATTTTTACGAATCTTTAAAAAATGATTTTGAAGTCATTTAAAGTTCTAGAGAAAAAGTAAAAATACCATATGTTAAGTTAAAAGAAGTACTTTAAGGAAAAAAATTAAAAAATACGTTCCCAAGTTCATACTGCATGGACAGCTGCTCATCTATTGTTCTAATGGTAATAATAATAATAATCGAAATAATATTTGGTAATACATTTTTATTTAATAATATCAAATGCTGTTATAAATGTATACTTAAATTCTATTTATTTACAAAGTAAAAAAAAAACGGAAAAAATTTGTCACAAAAAATTCAGACTTGACATGGCAATTTTTTTTCTTCAAAATTTGAGCAGAAACTTAAAACATTAAAACACTCATAATATTGAGCAAAAGGTGAAATAATTCAATATAAACAGAGATTAACAATTTGGCTTAGATAGTATACCTAGACGACATTGTAGTCGTTACTTAATTTAAAATTTCCTTTATCACTGATTTTGCTCAGCGTGGTCCTATCTATGGTTTTCTATGCTTATTTTTAATATGTTTATCTTAAGTAATATAATGCAATACTATACAAAATTTGTAAAATATTTTACTCTTAAAATTCACAGCTTAAACGACTAGACTCAATTAATAAACTAGTTGTATAGTAGACAATGGTAGACTTATATGGAAGTTTAATCATTGTATGGAAGAAAGAACTGTGACCGGTTGATCATTATCTCCTGTAGGAAGTCGGCGAATATGTCCATTAGAGATCCAGGCAGGTCAGGAAAGAGAAGTTTCAAGACACGATATACATTGAATGCTGGTTTTCTATGTGTAGTTAGGTTATGGCTTTATAAATCCGTTGACGGTGCCATAGTGCACACCTTCCAGTATTTATAGTATATAATAACACCTGTGATTCATTATTGGGTGTGCGATCATAACTCCGCCCTTTCACAATAAGTGTCATTAGTAGTACTGCTTAACCCCCTCAAGCGGCGGGTGTAAATCTTGGCAGTCACCTGTCATTTCTGAGAGTTGAAGGTCAAAAATATAGCACTTTAGAAAAACGATCACTACTTGATGGATCATGAAAAGAAGAATGATCGCATTGAAATTTGAAATGTAAAACATTAAAACCTCATTTCGTAAAACAATTAGATAATTATGAATAATTATTAGAAAGTTGTAGAACTGAAAAAACTCACTTATTCAGCGATATCGACGTTTTATCTCAAAATACGAAACCCTATCTAGAAATTGTAAACTTATTTGTTTACGTTATTACATGCTTTGCCAAATCTATTAGTTCGTTTTATTTATTTTCACACATATATCCGAAGAGAAGCAACATATCCAAAGAGAAGCACAGATCCGAGCAATGGCAGCACTCGACTAAGTGCCCCCAGAATACAAACAATTATATTAGGGATTCTAGACTGCGAGAAGCACGACTGAATAATCGTACATTACAGAATTTATCCGTCTTTCTCACACATATCTAACAGGTGGTGGTCACACTGTGATTTTGGTGGAAATTCAGTTCGTTGAGAGCGCGGTTTGTCGCGCCGCGCTCGTACCTGTTTTGGGACGTTACTGAGCATTGACTACAATACATCGTACCCGATTCGGGACTTTACTGTCTTGAAAGGTTAAGTATAATATAAAATGCCAATACTTGTATTCGATAATGCTCAATGTCAGCTGACAAATGCCAGTATGCGACATTTAGTTGAAGAATTGAGAATAAAGAGCATGGAAAACCATCCAAAAAAAAATTCAAATGCTGAATTGAAAACATTATTGTCCCAAGATTCTGGGGAGCTAATGGGCCCTTCTTGAGTTGGCCATGAACACCCATTCTGTTCAGGGTTGGTCACACTCATGGGTCAACACCCATCCGGCGGCCTTCACGCATGAAGTGCGAGCCCGGGCAGGACTGGCCTGAGGTCTAGTTTCCCCTAGGAGACAACCTTCTGGCGCTCCTGGACGGTCTGTGCACCGTGCGGCGTAAGCCAATCGATTGTGCACTCTGACTAACAGTCGGGGGAGTCTGGAAACAGTACTGTCTCTTATAGAGCTGGTTGCGGACCTTACGGCGACTGCTCTTGAAACGACCATCGGCTACCCGATCCTGGGTAAATAGTCGGGCAAAGGATGTCGTGTTCCGCGATAGATTCGGTAATCTGGTCTCAATTGGAAGTACGGGCGTGAGTGTAAGCCCGCTGGGTAAGACACCTGATTATCTCGCGGTTAAGGCATTGGCCTCTTACGGGCATGTGGCGGAGCTTGACGGTGGACTGTTTTGTCCAAGTCTTCTGGGCTCACTTCAGGGAGATAGAACGACTAATCGTTAAAACTTCCTGAGGTGACGGGTTCGCCCGTTGTAGTTGACAACTCTATTTGCAGATGGAGTGTACATTCAATAAATAATTCCTTCATATAAGCAAATGTGTTTTATTTTAACAATAAATGACAGAGTCATATTCACACACCCAAGAGTTGGATCCCCACGCTCGCCCTGAACAAAGGAATTAGGAAAGCTAGAACCAGAATAGTCATCCAGACCACCGGAATCATACCACTTATTTTGTATTACTGCTAAGAGAATCTTCATCTGCAAAGCTGGTCTGAGCGTGGAGATGCAAGCGTTCGCTTCGTTTCTGTTGCTGCCGTATAAAAGCGCTCAAACGATTGAGTAAGAATTGCTTATCGTGTCCTTCTAATACCAACTGACTTTTCAAAACGCCAACCATATGTCGATTGGCATCGGCGACGGCCCAATAATAATACAACATCAATATCAAAAGTATGAAAGCCGGAATAGCGAATATGGACGTTCCGAGTAAGAATACTATCGTGCGCAAAGCGTTCGGAAAACCGTCGAACGTTTCGACTGCCACGGTCCAAACGGTGGTAAACGTGCGGAAGGGTCCGCACGACCGAGACGGATGAAGCTCCGCGATCGCGTAGCTCAGCGGCAGAACCGCCACGAAAAAGCTGATCAACAGCACGACCATGAAGAACGACTTTGAACGCGACGCGCGGTAAACGGTCGCCGACGGCGTCGAGTTCACCAAACAGGCAAACTTCTTCATGTAAAAGATGAAAAAACCGAAGACGGCCGCGATCAGCGGTAAGACCGGGCAGTAGAAAACGCCCAGCCAGCACAGCGTCTGAGAGTAGACCACGTCGAGCACGTGGCGCGGCAGGTAGAACTCCTGCTCGCACGTGAATTTCACGCACGTATTGGAAAACCGCTTCGCGATGACCGCGCGTGGAAAATTAACGACGAACGTCATCACGACCTGCATCACGAAATCGGCTATAAAAAGCTTGTAAATCTGTTGGCCGACGTACGTTTCCCAGCACAGCGGCGGCGTTTCAGCCGCGTCCGTGCAAATGAACGCGCTCTCCTGCGCCAGCAAGAACATGTACATCTGACTGATCAAAACGACAAGCGACGCCAGACGTAAAAATACGGTTCGGAACAGCGATATTTTCAAGACGAAAGAAGGCGCGTAAGATTCAAACTCGACAAGATACGCGAAAAGGATCGGGACGATTAGATTCAAACTGACGATGCAGAGCGACGGGAGATACTCGAGCGCCAGCACGCGCATTTCGTTTATCACCTCCGTCGATAGTAAACGGTAGTGAAGCGGCTGTGACATATTTGAAGGCGCTTCATCGGCGAGGACGGCGTCAGCGATTTGCGTCGCGGCCGCTTCGCTAGTAACCGCGCTCAACTCGTTTACGGCGTAATTGAACGCGTAGTAGATAATCGCGCCTGCGATGCTAAGTATAACGACGACGATCACGTTTACGAAGATGCGCTTGAAAGCTATCAGAACGTGCTCCTGCCGCGATCGCCCTTGCTTCTCCTCCTGCAAGCGCTCGTGCTCCAAGCAACCTTTCATTTCATTGTGTAACGCTCGGTGCTTAATGGCCGCGGATTTCGGATTCTGTATACAGTAATCCCATCCGCCGAACACTAAATTACAATACTGATAAAACTGGCCTTCTCCTTCGATTAGACGATCTTTGAAACCGCGCGACGCAGATTTCACAATCGCGCACAACGAAAAAATCATACACGTTAGAATCACCGCTAAATACGCAACGGGCATATTGTAATAAAACTTTATATCTCTAATGTAAAAATCGTAAATTCTGTACATGTACAACCCGTAAAAAACTGGAGATTTCTCCATCCATCCGGTCCCTTGAAAAACGGCTGTCACTTCCATATTCTCGACGGAAGTACTATTGAAGTACGCTTCGGAGCAGCATTCGGTCGAGTTGGAAGCGCCGCCCTCGCACGTTTCCGTCTCCGGAACCGTCAGCACGACGGTCGGAACGATGATGAACGCGACTATGATCGCGGACAAAGCGAGATTCAAGAAGAAGAGCCACTTGAGGAAGAGGAAGTAGGCGACGACGCCCGTCCCGAAGTTGCCCTCGATGTTGCGGAACGAGCTGCGCCAGAGCTGCATCTTGTGCGCGACGGAACGCATTTTCGACTTGGTGCCCTGCCAGGCGACGCGGCGCTTCCACTTGAGCTGATCGAGGCCTTGGAGACGCAGCTTCGTCGCACTCTGGAAGTAAATAAAAATAATACATCACGGGTTGCTGGAAAAGTCCAATTACTAGGTATGCTAAGTGTAAATGTCCTTTTTTATATTTTAATTAAATCATTATACAGATTGTGAAAAAAGCAAACTCAATTATGTACCTCATCCGCAAGTCGTTTAACTACATCACACCAGCCTTATTTTGGTCACTATAGAAAACCTACATCAGACCAATGCTAGAGTTTGGATTCCAGATATGGACTCCGTACTTTGTGAAAGATGAGGATCTCTTAGAGAAAGTCCAGCGCCGAGCGACCAAGATGCCAATAGGGTTCAAAAATCTGGAATATGCAGAACGACTCCGCAGATTGCAACTACCTACACTCAAGGATTGTCGGATCAGGGGTGACCTCATTGAAACATATAAGATCCTCAACGGATGCTACAATTGCCCCAAATTGTCTCCTATCTTCAAGAGAAACTACAAGCATCATCTGCGAGGACACAACTTTAAGCTGGAGAAAACACGATTCCATGTGAATCCCAGGAAACATTTCCTGACCAACCGGATTGTGGACCAGTGGACAGTTCCCCTGCTGAAGTGGTTGAAGCGAGTAGTGTCAAAGTATTCAAAATTAGATTAGACGGACACTTAAACAGAAATTGTAATTGTACTCAGTTTTATAATCAGACATATCAGCAAATATGCTGCCTGTTTGTAAATGTAATAATAATAATAAAATAATGGCCATTACCACAGTATGCCGCGTTAGAACAGTAAGCACACTCTCAGGTGGAAAGGCGTTGCGGGGATAGGGTGCAAGGGAAGTGAGCAGAGGTATAAGTCACAGCAATCGTCGGCATTTGGCGTTACACGGGTGGGGGTTGTCAAATTTGAAAAACGATAAACTCTGTGCAAGTTTTCATTTTGCACATATAATAACAACATTCTGAGATAATCACCATTATTTTATTTTTAATTTATTATTTTGTTTATTCTGAACAGGCAGCTTTGCTGATATGTACAGGAGTTTTGGCAGGGGTATTGTATCGCCATTAGTGTCTACCAGTGAATGAACCATCGTAATAGTAACTGATCAAATCAAATCAAATAATTTATTGTCCTAAAAACTAATACATAGTTGTATTACATTTACATTTGGCCGTGATATGATTGAATTCTTCATTTAAGATCAAATTCTTCTATTAATAATCAAAACATAAAAGGTTACTCGTAAGAATGGTAAGGAAAGAATAAAGAAGGTATTATTGTAGAATTAAATCGAGTCTCACCATTTAGTTTACTAAATAAAAATACAGAGTAAGATATGTAGAAAATAAGATATAGAGATGTAAAATATAGAGAAGATATGAAAAAAATTACTCATATATAAATAAATACAAACGGAGCTGCCATGGAATTCACCGACCGGAGTCGGGCCCATCATAATACTATTTTTTTTTTTACACTTCTGGGGGGTGAGCAGTGGATTCCGGACTTACGAACCGGCTGTGGTAGGTTTAGGACAACTGTCTTGCCACATGTGAGCGTTCACCTTACCACCCATTCACTCCCCCTTCGAAGCCATAGAATTTGAGATGCGCAAATCGCAGTTTTAGATAATTTTTCTAAGAAAGAGTTGATTATTTTTCTGGAAAGGCCAAGATCTTTAAAGAGGTGAAATAGAGATTTAGCTGGCAGGCCAGGAGCGCCAACTTCCACCGCGTGAAGGTGAACAGTGAAGCCGTTCCGGGTTACGGCATTTGCAAGATCATGGTATTTATTTAATTTGTACTCGTGGTCTTTTGGGATATTTGATTACCATGGAACAGTTAATTCTACAATAAGAGCCACCTTCCGAGATAGAGAGTAAAGAGTTATATCTGGACGGAGGGCTGTGCATCCGAGACTTTCAGGGAATTTATACTGCTTAGAGACCGAATCAACCTCCAGAATCCAATCTGTAGCTTTCTCGATTATTGAGAAAGGTTTTGTAGTTAAATGTTTTTTGCCTTTAGAGCCATCCCGCACAAACTGTATTGGGGGTTTGGAGGATACTGTCAAACCCTTGTTGGCACGAGCCACTGAGAGACTAATTACCTCGCGAATAACAGCGAGAACTTTGTCATGGCGGTAAGTGTACCGTCCTTGATCTAAGGCCACCTTGCAGCCAGCTAGAATGTGTCTATCTGTCCAAGGGGTATTGCTACAGAGGGGACAAGAACTATCCTCGGCAAAGCTCCAACGAGCGAGGTTACTGGGGTCTGGAAGGTAGTGATTCTATTACATTGAATATAAAGAATAATGTAATGAGAAAAAAATAGAAGGTTATTATGAACATAATTAATTCTTTAAAATACCAATAAAAATGTTTTTTTTTTATATAAAATTAATAAATGTAATGTCAAAAAGAACAAAAAAAATGTGATGATTGTCAAAAAGTAATATAAAATGTCTTAGCGATTATATTGCAAATAAATAAATAAATACTTTTTATTTATTTATTTGCAATAAATAAATAAAAAGTAAATTTAAATACTAAATACTAAAGTGTTGGTTACAAGAGGTCGAAAAATTTGGACTTTGTAACATTTTTGATTTACCTCGTGTGTAGTCAGTCAGATACAGTAGAACCTCAGTTAACTAAACTCGGGTTACCCGAAACCCGGATTATCCGAAACGCCTTCAAAAAAATCAGCCAATATGTCAAACTTCAAATTGTTTTCTCATAACTCGAATCATATTACTAATCAAAAGAAAAACACTGAAAACATCCAACTTTGGAAAAGTAAGCGAAGCTCTTTATCTTTGGTTCACCCATCAACGAGAAAGGGAATGACATTGACTGGCCCGATACTGCAAGAAAAAGCTAAAATGTAGGGTGTAGGCGTCGTTAGGTGAGGAAGCAAAAGATTTTTGTGTAGCTCTGGGTGGTTAGGGGCCGTCCACATATTACGTAATCACCGAGGGGGAGGGGGGGGGGTTGGAGATGAGGCTTACGCTTGATTACCTAGGGGTGCCGTTGATTACCTAGAGTCGCCCAGGCCCGTTCCTGGAAGCGCTGGCAGCCGGTGGCCGCTCTGCGTCGCCGCTGCAACTCTGGACTAGCTCGTCGCAGCACGCTCCAACTCGATCGCGGAAAGATTAACGTGCTTGTGTGGCGCATCAACTATGGCGGATTTACACGTGGAGTTTCTCAGTACATACGGCAAAGTGTTTTCTCTCCTCTCGGGACTGGAGGCTCAAAGGCGGGCCGACGAGGAGCGGGGGCAGTTTAAAAAGAAATACAAAACTGCACGAAGGATCTGGTGTGCTGCCGCATTGTTGAAGAGCGGATCGACGAGTTAAGGAAGTTGACCGTCGAGAAGAAGGTTCGGACATTGAACTTCTTCAATGTTTCTTCAAAGCATTCTAAAATGTTTTCTTCCACTTTCCGTCTTCAAACACTTCACAAACGGTGGGTTCACGATTCTTCACATTTTCCGTAAATTCAGTTGATTACGTAATCTGGGGGGGGGGGGGGGGGCAGACTGCTGATTACGTCTGTTGACATCGGAGGGGGGGGGTTAAAAATACCAAAAACGTGATTACGTAATATGTGGACGGCCTCTTAGACAGGTTTAAAAACATATACGGCATTCGGCAATTGAATGTATGAGGAGAAAGTTATCTGCAGGCCCAGACGCGTTTGATGTTTTCAAAACTGGTCCTACTGATGTAATTTAAATAAATGTAATTATAACTTTAATAAAAAACGTAAGTGTACCCTACAAAGATATTTTTGAATTCGTTTAACCCTCAGACTTTTCTAAAATACGTACCTACTTTGGAAAGGTCTGAGTATGTGTTCATGGCTCAATCGAAAAAATCGTTATCCGAAACGGCCCTCCCTCTTTATTTCGGGTAACCAGGATTGTACTGTATATAGCCTAGCATCACACTTCACACAGAGGACTCAAAATGACCGCTATAGCGAAGATGGGAAATGGTCTGTTGTTTCCCATTCGGAAAGCTTTCCATAATATTTTTCAAATTAATACCTGTAATTGCGCCTTCAATTCAATTTTCTGCGACATCGGTATTGGCATAGCCTTGATCTGCATGATTTCTTCCCAAGTGCGCTCTTCGTTTGACAGATTTTCTGCTAAATAAACAAATATTACGATATTAATAGAGATTTCTTTTAAAAAACTAAACCAGTTAGAGGTGCGTTTGACTCCCACATTACTCTCAGACTAACTAGATCCTACTTGAGACTTTCTAGTGACAGATAACGGAATTATTTATTTCTAAATTATAAATGGGACTGAAGCTGGCTAAATGATGGCTTGACAATAATCTTTTGAAGTTAAACGAATACAAGACTAAATACATGACCTTTAGCATCGACAAAAGACATCATCCCAATACTAACCAAAATATTACGTTACATAAATGCAACTACACGAACTGTACATGTTTACCACTTGAACGCACGAACACAATAAAATATCTAGGAATACCTAGTCATTGACCAAAATCTAAAATGGACACAACACATTGAGGCTACGACTAAACGGGCTAGAAAGTTGTTTTGTATATTTAAAAATACAAGTAGCATACTCAACATTAACTTACTACGGACTGTTTACTATGCACTGGCACAGATTCTGCTTACATACGGACAAATCGGTTGGGGCGGTATGGCAAGAACAAATCTTGACCCACTGGTCAAAGCGCAAAAGGCTTTGCTCAGAGTCATTAACGAGAAGCCATATCGCTCCCCATCAGACGACCTACATACAGACTTTAAAGTACTTGACGTACGCCAACTATAGATACGCACTGTTCTGGTGCGCTATCGGCGGGACCTCATGAGGAACACGGATAAAGACAAACCAGAGCACAAACACAACACTAGACACAAAAACAAACAAATTCAACCAAAAATGAGGACTGTATACGGACAACGACACTACGCATATCTCGGACCTAACCTCTTTAATATATTTAACTCGGACACAGGACAGACTTTAAACATAACCGACTACCAGTTCAAGAGACGGGTGTCTCATTGGCTTTCGAATTATACTAGAGATGAATGCGAAAGTATGATATATTAAAATATTATATTTCTAGCCATAAATAAAAGGATATACAGATGTAAATTATGGATAAACAGATATACAGATTATAATATGTTATATTTTATTATGTTATAATATATGATATTATATTATATTATATTGTATTTTGATATGTTATTCTATTATGTTATTATATATGTTATTATATTATAAAATTTATATAAAATAAAATACAAACGGAGCTGCCATGGAATTCACTGACCAAAAATCGGGCCCATCATATATAATTATTACACTTCTGGGAGGTGAAGGGTGGATTCCGGACTAACGACCGGCTGTGGTAGGTTTAGGACAGCTGTCTTGCCACATGTGAGCATTCACCATACCACCCATTCACTCCCCCTTCGAAGCCATAGAATTTGAGATGCAGAAATCGCGGTTTTATATAATTTTTCTAGAAAGGAGTTGATTATTTTCCTGGAGAGACCAAGATCTTTAAAAAGGTATATAAATAAATACAAACGGAGCTGCCATGGAATTCACCGACCGGAGTAGGGCCCATCATAATACTATTTTTTTTTTACACTTCTGGGGGTGAGCAGTAGATTCCGGACTTACGAACCGGCTGTGGTAGGTTTAGGACAGCTGTCTTGCCACATGTGAGCATTCACCATACCACCCATTCACTCCCCCTTCGAAGCCATAGAATTTGAGATGCAGAAATCGCGGTTTTAGATAATTTTTCTAGAAAGGAGTTGATGATTTTCCTGCAGAGACCAAGATCTTTAAAAAGGTTAAATTATACTAAATGATATTACGTATTGTTTTTTTTTATAAGACGGAAGGACAGCAGGCAAGGCGCATAAGGCTTAGCAAATACCACAGAACTTTATATCCATCACCCCAACACAGGTGTATACCTAGTGGGGTGATGTAATCCTGACAAGTAATGCCCTTTTGCGATTTTTGTATTATGTATTTTTTTTATGTGTTAAAAAAATACACAATTTATTGTATGTAACTATAAAAAGTAGGATAAAGTATAAAATAAAAAAAATAAATAAAAATAAATTTGCATTAAGGTACAATTCCGAACATTACTGCAGTAGGGCGGTGTCGACTACAACGGGCGAACCTGTCACCCCAGGCCAATTTGTCCTCAACGCTCTTCTCACTGGTTACTTCACTGTTAGTCTGCAAAACTATCAGTCCGATCATTTAATAGCCACAAGTCGTAGTGTACTGAGTTTTATTTTGGATCCAAAAACGGCATCAATATCTCATTGGAAGAGCTCTTAGATCACAGCGGTTCCAGTGGACATGTATAAATCTATGCGCAACCGCAGTCATAGGTCAACCGCAGTCATAGGGTAATGCAGCACACATCAACAGTGTATTCACTCTCCAGAAAAGAGCCATACGTGCGATAGTAGGTATTGGTCCACGGCAGTCATGTCGTGAACACTTCCAAAAACTAGGGATATTGACCGTATATGCAATTTTTGCTCAAGAAGCTCTTTGCGAATTCTATTGCAATAAGAGCTCGGCCATATCCCACGAGGAAGTACATCGGCATGACACCAGGAATAAAACCCTGTATCTCCAACCGTTCGTAGCACGTACTGCCAAGTTCCAGGCGACTAGTCGATACTTAGGCCTCAAACTTTTCAATAAATTGCCCGAAAGATTAAAAGAAATTAAAAACATCGATATTTTCAAGAGATCCATCCGAGTCTATCTGCTTAAAATCAACATGTATGCCCATAACGACTTCTTAAAATATTTTGAAAATACATAGCATCGTATCTACCCATTTAATCTAATACATATTATTTACCGTTAATTGTTTTCTTGTAAACTGTTATCATATAGTCTATGTTTTTGTAAATTGGTAAGTTTAAAACTATATATTGTATATCATCTCTTGTCTAAATTGAGTAACTAATTTAAGATTAATTACTGTCATTCCTACACAATTGTATGGTTGTATTGGAAATAAATACCTTTTACTTTAAAAAAAAAAAAAAAAATCGAAAAGGTAAAATATTCTTACCCGAAAGATCTGGCAGCATGGATATGTGTATATCTCTATTGACAGTACTTCTGACGGTCGTCGACTGCTTCCTCTCTGCATGACTTTTGACTCTCTTCACAGTTCCTGTTACAAATATATTATTATCAAGCGGCGATGCAATATCCTTCTTAACTGCCAACCTATACAAATAGCGAAGATATACAAAATAATTACAAACGGAGCTGCCATGGAATTCACCGACCGGAATTGAGCCCATCATAATATTATTACAACACTTATGGGGGGTGAGCAGTAGACTTTGGACTAACGACCGGCTGTGGTAGGTTTAGGACAGCTGTCTTGCCATATTTGAGCACTCACCTTACGACCCATTCACACCTCCTTCAAATCCATAGAATTTGAGATGCGGATATTGCACTTTTAGATATTTTTTCTAGGAAGGAGTTGATTGCTTTATTGGAGAGAACAAGATCTTTAATGCGATGAAACAGAGATTTGTCTGGCAGGCCATGAGCGCTAACTTCCACCACAAGAATATGAACAGTAAAGCCGATCATGGTATTTATTTAATTTGTTCTCGTGGTCTTTTGGGGATATTTAGTTCCCATGGAACTGTTTATTCTAAATAAGGGTTATCTTCATTACATTACATTACATTTTCGTCGTGTCCAATTGACGGCTATAAACCGCCCTTGGACGTGTCAAAATAATTGGGTTAGGTAGTAAGTCTCGTTACTACTCTTTACTAAACATACATAGGTAGTCAAGAATTAACTACTAGATTGTCAAACTATAAATATAAATAATCAATATAGAAACCTAATATTTGAAGTAGTTAGTAATTCGAAAAGATACGTAGTAAAATTATTCATCGTAATATTTAAATTGTCAGTAAAATGTTAAATAATCAAATTAAAGCTACGTTATGCATTTTAAACTAAACGTACATCTTGCGGTGTCGACTACAACGGGCGAGCCCGTCACCACAGGACGTTTTAACGATTTTCTCGTTCTGTCGCCCTGCAGTGAACGTAGAAGACTTTGGACAGAACAATCCAACGTCCAGCTACGTCACAACCCGCAAGAAGCCAACGCCTTTACCGCGAAATAGCCAGTAATGTTACCTGGCGGGCCGACCCTCGCGCCCTTGCTTCCAATTGTGCCCAGATTTCTCCGGTCTCTCGATTGGTTCCGAGTTCGAGGTCGCTTGCGCGGTCCTCTCCCTTACTAAGCGGTGAAACGGTGTGCACCGAATCTATCGCGGACCAAGGCGTCCTTTGCCCGACTCTGAACCGGGATCGGATGGCCAATGGTCATTTCAAGAGCAGTCGCCGTAAGGTAGACAACCACCCCCGCTCTATAGGAAACAATACAGTTCCCAGACTCCCCCGATTGTTAGTTGGAGAGCACAGTCGATTGGCTTGCGCCGCTCGGTGCGCAGACCGTCCAGGAGCGCCAGAGGTTTGATTCCCAGGGGAGACTGGTTGACCCAGTGTCCTACCCAGGCTCGCACCCCATGCGTGGAGGCCATCGGATGGGTGTTGACCCGTGAGTGTGACCGACCCTGAACACATGGGTCATCGTGGCCACTCTGACTAACAGTCGGGGGAGTCTGGAAGCAGTACTGTTTCCTATAGAGCGGGGGTGGTTGCGGACCTTACGGCGACTACTCTTGAAATGACCATCGGCCATCCGATCCTGGGTGAACAGCCGGGCAAAGGACGCTGTGGTCCGCGATAGATTCGGTATACACCGTTTCACCGCTTCGTAAGGGAGAGGACCGCGCAAGCGACCTCGAACTCGTAACCAATCGAGAGACCGGAGTAATCTGGTCACAATTGGAAGTAAGGGCGTGAGTGTAAGCCCGCTGGGTAACACTCCTGGCTATCTCGCGGTTAAGGCGTTGGCCTCTTACGGGCATTTGGCGGATCTTGACGGTGGACTGATTTGTCCAAGTCTTCTGCGCCCACTCCAGGGAGATAGAACGACTAATCGTTAAAACTTCCTGAGGTGACGGGTTCGCCCGTTGTCGCTCACAACTCTAGTTGTTATTTCAGTATAAACCGTACAGAAATGTTGATACATATAATCGAGTAATCTGTAATAGAGTTTCAAAAGAATTCCTTGTATTTAACAAAATTACGATTGACCGGAGTAATCTGGTCACAATTGGAAGTAAGGGCGTGAGTGTCGGCCCGCCAGGTAACATTCCTGGCTATCTCGCGGTTAAGGCGTTGGCCTCTTACGGGCTTGTGACGTAGCTAGATAGTGGACTGTTTTGTCCTCAAGTCTTCTACGCTCACTCCAGAGAGATAGAACGACTAATCGTTAAAACTTCCTGTGGTGACGGGCTCACCCGTTGTAGTCGACAACCCTTGTTGTTGGCCTCCGCTCAAAATTTAAATTTCCAGTTTGACAATGAACGTGTTAAGAGACGAAGATGTTTAAGGATTGCAGGGATTTGCAGGGGTTATATAAACAAAAACACAATATACCTGCTCGGACTTGCTTGGACGGGAGAAGAGTAGCAATTTTGCTTGCGTCTGTCCTTTGTAAGTTGTCCAACAGTTCCTGCTCTACGCCCCCTGGATATGATTCCTGAATAAAACAAAAACATATGTACATGCCTAACCTGCAAATACAGAATGACTCAAAAGTAGACAAACATTTGATTATAACGTTTATGAATAACAAACACCCATTGTAAATGGAAGAAATCCCATAGAGCCCCAAAATCACCCCTTGAGGGAAACGTATCTTCTCTCGATGTTCTATAAAGGAAATTTAAAACCAATTATTAAAATTTGATGCTGATTATCTATGCCCATTTGCCCATGCTGATTATCTGGCCACTTTGAATTCCACGTAAAGCATGTCTCTTTCTTTGGACTTTGATTTAAAAAAATGATAAGTATTCACACCCCAGTAGAAATTACAGAACTATTATAATATTGCTACCACTGCTATTTTTCAACAATAACAAAAAGACACAGTACTAAATTCGATCATTTCAATGCTAGATCTGAAGAAAAAGAGTGTCGGACACTTTTTTTTTAAAAAAAAATACTATTTATAATGGTTTTAAAAAAACTCAACCTACCGCCATATAGGTGTTGAATTGTCTGGTTGCAAACTGTGTTTGATGTACCTTTAAATGCGTATATCTCGCTTATTTCTTGAGGCCGAATAAAGGTTATTGCAGTTTCGTAATCAGCGTGATGAATATAGCCATTAAAACATTAACAATGTAGAAAAGGTTTCAATACACTGATCATAGTTTCAATACTACAATAATGCCGAAAATACTTGCCGTCCGCTGTACTAGGGCATCCATTGCAACAATGTCCTACATTAAAGCGAGCAAGGCCGCTGGCAAAATCTATTTAATTACCTGATAGAACTCGCCCCCCGCTTCCTCCCATCCTTGCTGTTTCCGTCGAGATCTATTTTTCGAAGGATTCCCGCCAGACATTTTCCACAATTCCGATATTTGAATTAAATACCTGCAAGAACAACTACAATATAGTTTCTTAACAAAGATAAGTTGTCTCTAATCCTTAGTCTAATGACTATTCAACGGGAAATCCTCATAAATTAAACAATAATCTAATCGTTTGATTAATCCGATAACACTATATAAAAGCAACAAATAAAAAACTATCCATGAATCGAAGAAAAATCCACCGCAGAAATGAACGTAAATGTACTCACCAAACAACTTATTTATCGCCATTTTGGTGGACATTCTCAAACGTTAATTCATTTTTAAGGTATTTCACTTATTTTTCGCGACCAAAACGCTGAAAATATCCCGGAAAAACAAAATACACAAAACGCGAACTGTCAAAAGAAAATCGTCTGAAATTTTCAGCGGCATCAACAATAAAAGTCCTTAGTCTATGATTAATAAGAAGCGCTGTGATTCGGTCACACTGGGTGCGTTCGCTGAATCTACATTTCTTGGTTTCAAAGAAATCATATTTGGAAAAAATACATCGTTTTTGGAGTGTTTTGGGATCTCTTCGATTTTCTACTGCTTTTAGCGGCTGCCAAATCAGAAACCCTGTCCTACGTTTCATTGACGTTTTTTTTCTATTCAATTGAAACTTATCGAGGGGCCGAAAAAAAATATAGTCAGCTTATATAAACACATCTCTTCTCTCCGCTATCATCCCATGGTCTTCCATTGCGCTCTCAGGAAAATCTATTACTGGCTATACCTCAGCATTCATCAACTTTCATGTCTAGATCTTCGGCAGTGTAAGCGGCCCGTCTCTGGAATTCCTGAGCGGGTTTAAAAATTCTTTAAAGAGACATTTAATTTTACTCAACTTATGAATTCCCCCCTCCCCTCCTGTCTCCTTTGCTTGTCCTTATATTTCACTCCTCCCTTCAATACCGAGTTAGCATACGTTACTAATCACTGAATTATATTTTATACTATGATGACTTTTTTGTAAGTGTATTCATTTATTACTTGTAAATTAATTTGCCCACATAAACCTTCAGTCACAATAACCCTGGCGATATGGTCGGTAGATATTGCCACTTGGCAATAGGCCCGCCACATTGTATTCTTTTGTGTGTGCAATAAAGCTTTTCAAACAAACAAACAATAGTCAATCGTCTTTTATTCATCCAAAATTGCTAATACAGTTTGATATGTTCCACCATAATAAATGTTCAAAACACAAATATTCATAATATGAATGAAACAAAAATCTAAGAAATCAGTAACCTAAAACTAATGCAACAAATAATCAATAAAAATAATACTAATATTAACCAAAGACAGACACAATTAAAGATAAATTCTCGATGATCACATCCGTAATACGACAATAATTATAATTATTAATAAAACATTGTCAAATTATTCCTACGATGTTTACCTCGTATGTTTAAACACGCGAATAATAGAGGTATCATAGAGAGAAGAAATTATTTTGTTTAACCCCTGGGAGGTCAAAAACGCTTATCGGTGATTGCGGTGGCTGCGCCCCCCATATATATTATATAAATATATAATATACACGACTAACAAGAATAATTATTAGGTAACAAGAGATAATTGTAAAAAAATATATTGTTAGTATGTATTTACATAGAAAATCGCGCAAAAAGGTTTAGCGCCATTTTTGCGCCGGCTGGCCTTCACAAGGGTAACAAGTATGTAATTTTAAAATATTGTAATATTTTTTGAAATCGTCTACCTTATATAGCACAACAGCACAGTAAACCAGACAGTAGCTCCTCTTAGAACAAAATTGAAATCTACGCTAATACGTCACGAGTCGTAAGGGCTCAGATATGGCTACCAGATGTCCTGCTACTCTGCCCACGCAGATATACAACGTTCGAATTGTCGCCAGCCTTTACCTGCGTGTAATGCAAACCAAAGGCGTTCGTCGGGACGTACCCCTCTGCCCACATTCCTCGTACCCTCTTCCCGCAATGACCTGTAGCTCATGTGTAGAGCTACTGGTTTATATAGTGTGTAAATAGCATGTGTGATTAGCCAGTGTTTAACTATATATTCAAACATTTTTGTTTGTTAATCTCTATTGATTTTGGAAGGCCATTAAAAAGTTTAAAGACGAAATACATAAATGACTTTCGGAGTATAGTCATGTTTAGCGCACACTCGTGTATGTTGTTTTCAACATACACTAAACAACTGAGAATATACGCTGATGCTATAGTAAGAATTTTATATTTCTTGAATAGACGCGCAATGTTAAAAATCCAAGTTATTTGAAGGTTTACGGGAAAAAATACCAATTCATTTTTTTTTTTAATATTTGTCTTTTCTATTTTAAATATTTACTAACTTAAAATTTGAACTTATTTGCTAAATATTTGGCGGGATTTGTTTGAGCCAAAAATTGTAAACCAAAAATTGAGTTTTTAAAACAACACATTTTACTTAAATTTATACCTCATAAAAAAAGTATCACATTTTAAAAAATAACATTGATCGTTCTTCAACGCCGCAGGAGTTCTGTCTAGCAAGGATACTTAAGCAGTTAGCCGAACCCTAAAAATATCAGTAAGGCAATGAAAAATCGATATTTAATCAAAACGATCAAAATATGTTGGGTCCCGGAATACCGTTCGTTTTCCGACGCCATCACTGTCAAATAGTGTCAAACACAAACATCATAACCAGTGATCATAACCTCAAATTCGCGACATCGGCGGGTTTTCTGCCTTTCGCTCGTTTTTTCTGTTTTTATACAATAATAATTGCAAAATGCCGTTCGCCAATCAACCAACCGTGCACATAACACAATTGACCGGGGAAAATGTGAAATTCTACGTGGAGGACACGGAACTGAGCGTTGCAAACAGTTTGCGAAGGGTGTTCATAGCGGAGACCCCGACTATGGCTATAGATTGGGTGCAGATCGAGGCGAATTCGACCGTTCTCAGTGATGAGTTCATCGCGCATCGAATCGGAATGGTTCCGCTCACAAGTGATGAGGTAAATATGTTTTATTTCAGTTTACTTTCATTGCCTGCCTGCATTTTGCCATTGTACATCTGTACTCTCACCTTTTTCCACCCATATCAGTCTAACTCCATTAAGTATGTATGTAGTTTAGCAAACTCTTCTACATTAAAGATGATTTAACCCCTCAAGACAGTAACGTCCCGAATTAGGTATGATGTATTGTAGTCAATGGTCAGTAACGTCCCAAAACGGGTACGAGCGCGGCGCGACAAACCGCTCTCTCAACGAACTGAATTTACACCAAAATCACAGTGCAACCACCCCGTTAGATATGTGTGAGAAAGACGGATAAATTCTGTATTGTACGATTATTCAGTCGTGCTCTCAGTCTAGAATCCCTAATATAATTGTTTCTATTCTGGGGGCACTTCTCTTCGGATATTATGTAGCTTCTCTTCGGATATATGTATGAAAATAAATAAAACAAACTAATAGATTTGGTAAAGCATGTAATAACATACACAAATATGTTTACAATTTCTAGATAGGGTTTCGTATTTTGAGATAAAACATCGATATCGCTGAATAAGTGAGTTTTTTTCAGTTCTCCGACTTTCTAATAATTATTCATAATTATCTAATTGTTTTACAAAATGAGGTCTTACTGTTTTATATTTCAAATTCCAATGCGATCTCTTTTCATGATCCATCATGTAGTTTCTTTCTTATGATTGTTTTTCTAAAGTGCTATATTTTTGACCTTCAACTCTCAGAAATGACAGGTGACTGCCAAGATTTACACCCGCCGCATGAGGGGTTAAGAGCACTCTGACTACATTTACCGCTCTGATTCCGAAACTGCAATAATCTTTTTTGGCCCCCAATAAATAAGCGAGATACAGGCATTTTAAAAAGCGTCAAACACCTACATTTCGGTAGATTGTTAGTTTTTTTAAAAAGCTTCATAAACACCTTTTTGGCGGTAGGTTTCTTATTTACTTATTTTTAGTCAGCAATTAATCTTCGCTCATGTTCAGTAGCCCAACAGATGGCCTTCTAAATGTGCCTATACGGCATCCTGTCTTGATATAATATAATAACAAATAAATTTTGAAATCATGGCTCTTGTTATTTCAATATTATTTACATCGTTAACCTTAATATGGATACCGGGCCTTCAAGATATACCCGGCAACTAAGAGGCCGACAGACTGGGCACACTGGAATGTCCGGTGGAGCCAGTTGTTGGGGTTCCCTTCGCTATAGGTAAGAAAATCATTAGAGACTGCTTGGAGCAGGAACATCGGGCATCCTGGAAACGAGCCAAGAATGTCGCCAGGCAAAAGCCATGATGGGGCAACCACTTCCAAAGAAAACCAAGGCCCTACTTGACATGAGCAAGAAGAACCTTAGAACCACTATCGGTCTCTCACCGCAAACGTCCCTTAGAGCACATCTTTTCAACCTTGGCTTGACTGAGAGTAAGGACTGCCGAATATGTGGCGAAGAACCTGGAGACAGCATACATATCGTTGGTCGCTGCCCAGGCCTCGCCGCAAACAGGCACAGTTTACTGGGACGAGCCTTTCTCGAACCCAGCGATCTGCCCAACTTGAAGGTCAGTGATCTGCATGGACTGGTGAGCAGTACCGGGCTACTAGTAGACCACTGATTCAACCACAAAGTGGGTAGTTACAAAAGATCTAATAGATCCAGGTGACATCAAGGGCTGGAAACAAGCCCCCCCACTCCGTTTACTACTACTACTACATCGTTCACTATTATTTACAGTCATCTATTTGTTTCGTAGTAAAATCTTAGGTGCCAAAATTTAGTACGGCATTGATCAATCTAATGCCCTGTGTAATCAATGGTGTGAGTAACAATTTCGAAAAAACCATTAGCTCCATGAAGTGTTTTTATTTGTGAACAGGTCGTGGATCGATTCCAATACACCCGCGACTGCAACTGCTTCGACTTCTGCCAAAAGTGCTCGGTTCAGTTCACGCTGGATGTCAAGTGCCTGGAGGAGCAGACGCGACACATCACGACGGCCGACCTGAAATCCAGCGACTCGCGAGTCATCCCCGTGACGTCGCGCCACGACGACGAAGACCACAACGAGTACGGCGAGACCGACGAAATTCTCATCATCAAACTCCGCAAGGGGCAGGAGCTCAAGCTGAACGCTTACGCTAAAAAGGTACGGATAAATTAGCTCTTTACGAAAAAAAATCTTTGAAAAATACATATCAGGTCAGTCCATAAGTTATCGCGCATTTATGGCATATGTGAGTTTCCCTATGACTCATTACGTAAAACAATAAGTTTCAAATATGTCGAGTCCTGTCTTCGATTGCAAATTAAATTAGTCAGTCTATCACCAATTTTTGTGAAAATCGGATGACAATAAAATTAATATCTATAATTAATACAAACCGTTTTCTATATTTTATTTTCATGGTGTGAAACTACCAGATCTGCAGTGATAAAAATTAATAGTGTACATGGTGAACATAGTTTAAGTGTAAGGACTACCTCAAAATGGTTTAAAAAATGAAAGATGGAGAAAGCAGTATGTTGAGATGTTGAGCACCATTAACCCTTGGAGTAAATGGGTATTTTCATGGATGCATCTGTCTCTTTTGCAGGATTTTCGGCGACATCGACCTTAAAGTACTATAACTACGAAACTACTACACCAATCATAAAAAGAACAACTGCACAATGATGGCATTGAAATTTCGAATATAGAATATTGAAATATCATTTTGTAAAACAATTAGATAATTATGAATAAATATGAGAACGTCAAAGAAGTGAAAAAAACGCGGAACCAGATCTGGTCATATTCAATGGATAATTGTTTCAGAACCAGATTTGGTCGTATCATACTCAAGGGGTTAACCCCTCAAGACAGTAACGTCCCGAATCGGGTACGATGTATTGTAGTCAATGCTCAGTAACGTCCCAAAACGGGTACGAGCGCGGCGCGACAAACCACTCTCTCAACGAACTGAATCTACACCAAAATCACAGTGCAACCACCCCCTGTCAGATATGTGTGAGAAAGAAGGATAAATTCTGTATTGTACGATTATTCAGTCGTGCTTCTCGCAGTCTATAATCCCTAATATGTTTCTATTCTGGGGGCACTTAGTCGAGTGCTGCCATTCCTCGGATCTGTGCTTCTCTTCGGATATTATGTAGTTTCTCTTCGAATATATGTATGAAAATAAATAAAATGAACTAATAGATTTGGTAAAGCATGTAATAACGTACACAAATGCGTTTACAATTTCTAGATAGGGTTTCGTATTTTGAGATAAAACGTCGATATCGCTAAATAAGTGAGTTTTTTTCAGTTCTCCGACTTTCTAATAATTATTCATAATTATCTAATTGTTTTACAAAATGAGGTTTTACTGATTTATATTTCAAATTTGATTGCGATCATTCTACAATTTTTCTTTTCATGATCCATCAAGTAGTTTCTTTCTTATGATCGTTTTTCTAAAGTGCTATATTTTTAACCTTTCCGTACAGCAGTACTGTGAAAGACCTGGGCCTGCTCATTGATGAAGACCTATCTTGGCATCCTCAAGTAAGTGAGGTCAGTCGTAAAGTCTTTGCCAGTCTTCATTCTTTTAAACGGGTTCAGAATCTCCTACCTCTTTGTATTAAACGCCAAATGGCACTATCTTTTGTTTTACTTATAATTAATTACGCTGATGTGGCCTACCTAGACGCGAATGAAGAACTACTCGATAAGCTAGAAAGGATTCAAAAGCGTGTATTCGCTTTGTTTATTCCCTGAAGAAGTTTGATCACATATCAACCTTTTGTAGGCAAATAGAGTGGCTTCCCATTAGACAATGTCGGGATTTTCACATACTCGCCCTACTCCTCCTGATACTACAGTCAAACAGGCGTACTCGTTTGTATAATCTCTTCTCACCGCTTTCATTCCATGGCCTTCCATTGCGCTCTCAGGAAAATCTATTACTGGCTATACCTCAGCATTCATCAACTTTCATGTGCAGGTCATTCGCAGTGCAGGCGGCTCTGCCGACTCTGGAATTCCGTGCCTTTGCCCATAAGACAACTTGAAAACCTGAGCAGGTTTAAAAAATCTCTAAAGAGACATTTACTCAACTCATGAATACCCCCCCCCCTCCCCCTTCCCCCCTCTTTTCTCCTTTGCTTGTCCTTATATTCCACTCCTCTCTTCAATATCGGGTTGGCATACGTTACTAATCACTGTTTTATATTTTATACTATGATGACTACTATGTAAGTGTATTCATTTATGACTTGTAAATCAATTTGCCGACATAAACCTTTAGTCACAATAACCCTGGCGGTATAGCCGGAATATATTGCCATTTGGCAATAGGTCTCATTGTACTCTATTGTGTGTGCAATAAAGCTTTGCAAACAAACAAACCTCTATTGACAGATGTTGAAAAGCCTTACTTATCGGATAGAGAGTAGAGTTGGCTCTTTTAGCGCTTCTAACTATGTGTTGTCCCCATTTGGTCACAGCACTACCTCAGCTCTAGTCAAAGTCACCGATGACATTAGATGTGCTATGGACAATAGAAAACTCACAATTCTTAGATTTCAGTAGCGCATTTAATACGGTCGATTATGATCTATTGCTGGAGCGGTTGCTCTCTCTCAACATCTCAGAAGATGCAGTAATGTGGTTTGACTCTTATCTGAAGGGGCGCCGACAGTGTGTTAAATCAGCCGACACTTCCACCGATCTGA
The DNA here is from genome assembly GCA_944548615.1 of Micropterix aruncella. Taxonomy (NCBI): domain Eukaryota; kingdom Metazoa; phylum Arthropoda; class Insecta; order Lepidoptera; family Micropterigidae; genus Micropterix; species Micropterix aruncella. Next base: position 3,826,091 of record OX155978.1, read on the forward strand.
TCGACCTCACTGCCGGCGTACCCCAGGGAGAGTCCTTTCCCCTCTTTTCTTCTCTATATTTATCAGCCCCATAACCGAGAACCTTACCACCTCGTATCACCTTTACGCTGATGATCTACGAGTTTATATACACACAAAACCGGACGATATTGACTCTGCCATACTTGATATGAACTCGGCTCTTGCCCATATATCTTCTTGGGCTAAAAGTCATAGCATTGTCTTAAATCCTACTAAAACCCAATCAATTCTAATTGGCGGTCAACAATTACTGTCTCCTATTTCTCTGTCATCTTTACGTCAAGTAGAAATCGAGGGCAACGTCATTGGGTATTCTAAAGTTGTAAAGAATTTAGGCATACTCGTGGACGAGACATTTTCTTGGCAAGCACAAGTGAACGAAGTAAGCAGGCGAATATATAATGGCTTTCATAGCCTTCGGAGGTTGCAGAGACTCCTCCCTGTAAGCACTAAGCAAACCATAACTCAAAGTCTGCTTCTGCCGTTACTAGACTATGCCGATGTCGCATATTTGGATTTCACCGAAAACAGACTGGATAAACTTGAGCGCCTACAGAACGTTTGCATAAGGTACATATTCAATCTGAGGAAGTATGACCATGTTTCCGAGTACCGAGCAAAATTGCAATGGCTTCGTGTATGGGACCGGAGAAATTTGCATATCCTTTCACTTCTATATAATGTCCTACACAATCCTACATCTCCCTCCTACCTCAACGAGGCTTTTACCGGATTAGGAAGTCATGGTTTCCCACTTCGTTCAAGTCAGAATAATATCCTATGTATCCCAAAACACAATACCACTTTTTTTCCTACTCCTCCGTACATGCAGCTCGACTGTGGAATCAGCTTCCTTCAACTCTTAGGGGCGTTAGCTCGCTGTTCACCTTTAACCCCTCGAGTACCAGACGGCCCGAAACGTCCAGAATTGATATTTACCGTCGAACCCCAGACGGCCCGAAATGGCCAGGCGAGGCCGAATAGGAACATAAAACAGGTCTTTTTTAGACGATCGGTGTGACAGTTTCGGAGTAATCGTTTTTTTTCTGAAACGCCATCTTTTTTTTGAGACTGGCGAATTTCTTACGGGCCGTAAGGCACACATTAAAATAAAACCGCGGGCCTCGAGGGGTTAAGCAATCATTGAAAAAGCACTTCCTTTCACAATAAATATGAACCATAAATTCTAACCTTTCCGTTATCCCCTCCCATTCCTTACCTTATTTTGGCAGTTTATTTATTTAGTTATTTATTTATTTCTTTATTTGTTAATATATTACAATATGTATGTATGTATGTATATATGTAATATGTCCAACTCAAAAAGTTATTTATTTATTTACTTTTTACTTTAGATACACACACAATGTAATATGCTATAATTTAAAATTTAATTTCAAGCTATAATTTTTTGCCTACTCTTCTTTTCACACCAGCATGTTGGTCGGCTGGAAGATATTGTAATGCAGCAGTAAGTCTGCCATTGTACCTTATTTTTATTGTACAACTAGCTGACCCGTGCCCACTTCGTTGGGCGGTAAAACTTTTTACCTGTGATGAAATTATGAGTTTAGTTCGGTTAGTACTGAGTGCTATGATTTATTTCCTGACTGCTAAAAGAAGGGTTATATTTGTACTGCATATGTATGTATGTATTTGCATGCCAATTTGACTATAATACTGTTTGTTGTGAGCGTATTATCTCTTTAACATTTATAAAAGGAAAATTATAGGTATGCAGTAGAAGGGAAAAGTCTTTGTTTTAAACACTTGAGACGATAAATTTACTTATTTTGATAAGAATTCATAATTGTTAATAATATGGCCAATAAACATGACCTAACGATTTAAATTATTTTTTTAATATAAAATACTACTTTTTGTGACTTAAATATAAAAGTTAGACATATGCAGTCGCTAACTTTTTTGTAGGCATTATCGAGCTCTACAACTTTTCTCAAGAACTTAATCATATATCTCTCATCATTAAGGCAGCGTTAGTTAGAAACGTTTTCGTTCGACCGCTTATTCTCCGACTTACTTTGCAAATCCGACTACCGCAAAAAAGTCTTTTCATTTTTCGGATTAACGTATAGCCTATGACACTCGCAAATAACGTGGATTTCTATTAGTAAAAGAATTTTCAAAATCGGTTCGGTAGATCCAGAGATTACTTCCTACAACGTCGCAAACTTTACCTCTTTATAATATTAGTATAGATAGAGAGATTTGCATTCATTCATTCGTTCATTTGAGATAATCACCATTTGAGGCTTGAAATTCGGAAAATAGCAGCTACATGGATAATTTAAAAATATATTTTTTGTCAGGGTTTCGGCAAGGAGCACGCGAAATGGAACCCCACGGCGGGCGTCTGCTTCGAGTACGACCCGGACAACGCCATGCGGCACACGCTGTTCCCGCGGCCCGACGAGTGGCCCAAGTCGGAGTACACGGAGATCGAGGAGGAGCTGTCGGAGGCGCCCTTCACCTGGGAGGCGCGGCCCAACAAGTTCTTCTTCAACGTGGAGTCGAGCGGCGCGCTGCGGCCCGAGAGCATCGTGCTCATGGGCGTCAGCTGCCTCAAGACCAAGCTGTCCAACCTGCTCACCGAGCTCACGCACGAGCAGCACACCGACGCGCTCACCATCGGCTAGACTCGACTCTTTATTGTCCATACATTATTTTATAATTCATTCTATTTTAATAAAATCGTAAGAAATATAATTTCTTTGAATTTTGGAAAAGGTCATCCGTAGGATTATATAGAGTACGAGGGGGTACCCAAAAGTAACGGGACTTTTGTTGCAGCTCCGCTTCTGAGTTAGGTTTGACAGTATCCTCCAAACCCCCAATGCAGTTTGTGCAGGATGGCTCTAAAGGCAAAAAACATTTTTTTTTCATTCCTGTATTTAGGAGTGGTTGGGGGTGTTTAGTTTCGTGTTTTGTGGTAGTTGAGTAACAACCTCCTTTTCCGTTTCATTTGATGTACATTGTTCGTTCTACAGTCTCTCAGAGACTGAGATCTTGGTCTGTTAAAAGACTAGGGTGAAATATTTGTTGCTTAAGCGTCTTATTTACTGATGTATTTTGAGTTGAATTAAGAGATGTCATTTGGTTCCCTCGAGTATAGGGTCGATGAACAGGTCGCACACGGGGTTACGCCCATTCCCGTAATGAAGGCTAATACGTCAATGTTTGCCAGGTTCACTAAAGTTCGCGCTATCGACTGTACTTCCCTACAACTTGGGTTGTCGACTACAACGGGCGAGCCCGTCACCTCAGGAAGTTTTAACGATTAGTCGTTCTATCTCCCTGGAGTGAACGTAGAAGACTTGGGACAAAACAGTCCACCATCTAGCTACGTCACAAGCCCGTAAGAGGCCAACGCCTTAACCGCGAGATAGCCAGGAATGCTATCTGGCGGGCCGACAGTCGCACCCTTACTTCCAATTGTGACCAGATTACTTCGGTCTCTCGATTGGTGCCGAGTTCGAGGTCCTCTCCCTTACGAAGCGGTGAAACGGTGTATACCGAATCTATCGCGGACCACAGCGTCCTTTGCCCGGCTGTTCACCCAGGATCGGATGGCCGATGGTCGTTTCAAGAGCAGTCGCCGTAAGGTCCGCAACCACCCCCACTCTATAGGAAACAGTACTGCTTCCAGACTCCCCCTACTGTTAGAGTGCAAGGGAGCTAACGGGCCCGGGATGAGTTGTCCACGATGACCCATGTGTTCAGGGTCGGTCACACTCACGGGTCAACACCCATCCGACGGCCTCCACGCACGGGGTGCGAACCTGGGTAGGACTCTGGAATCAGTTTCCCCTGGGAATCAAACCTCTGGCGCTCCTGGACGGTCTGCGCACCGAGCGGCGCAAGCCAATCGATTGTGCACTCCGACTAACAGTCGGGGAAGTCTGGAAACTGTATTGTTTCCTATAGAGCGGGGGTGGTTGCGTACCTTACGGCGACTGCTCTTGAAATGACCAATGGCCATCCGATCCCGGTTCAGAGCTGGGCAAAGGACGCCTTGGTCCGCGATAGATTCGGTATACACCGTTTCACCGCTTCGTAAGGGAGAGGACCGCGCAAACGACTTCGAACTCGGAACCAATCGAGAGACCGGAGAAATCTGGTCACAATTGGTAGTTAGGGCGCGAGTGCCGCCCGCCAGGTAACATACCTGGCTACTCGCGGTAAGGCGTTGGCTTCTAACGGGTTGTGGCGTAGCTAGACGTCGGATTTGTAATGTCCAAAGTCTTCTACGCTCACTGCACGGTCGATAGAACGATGAATCGTTAAAACGTCCTGCGGTGATGGGTTCGCCCGTTGTGGTTTACATCTCAATATGTTAGTCAGAGTGCACAATCGATTGGCTTACGCCGCACGGTGCGCAGACCGTCCAGGAGCGCCAGAAGTTTGATTCCCAGGGGAAACTGACCAAGGCCAGAGTCCTACCCAGGCTCGCACTTCATGCATGGAGGCCGTCGGATGGGTGTTGACCCTAGAGTGTGACCAACCCTGAACAGAATGGGTCTTCGTGGCCAACTCAGCAAGGGCCCATTAACTCCCTACAGTCATGCATCCTCTTGGCGCGTATCCCACCTTAGGATTGGAGTTAATTTTATGGAGGGTGTCTACCTCTTCGCCCGGGCGGCGAAGCCAAGGCACCCATTTTCGCGAGACATGACCACGAAGTTACGGGTTGTGAGGGTCATTTCCTGCCTTCACTGAGCATGCTGGTTAGGCATGGTGGATCCGGTTATTTACCGCCGCCAGAGACTCGCTTTGCAGCACCCAGCAACTACATCCCCCTTAACTCCATCCTGGGGAAGACATAGCAGTGGATAATGTGTAAACGAAGTTGTAGGCTCAAGTTAGCACATATCAGATCAGTTTGGTCAGTTTCTAGAAGGTTTTTTTGCCCTTATTCAATTCTGCAACAGATCTCCAAGCTGTGGTCCCATTTTTCATTCACGTAAATTTCAACATAGCCTCTCAGTGGCTCGTGCCAACAAGGGTCTGAAAGTTCCCTTCAAACCCCCTATACAGTTTGTGCAGGGTGGCTCTAAAGGCAAAAAACATTTAACTACAAAACCTTTCTCAACAATTGAGAAAGCTTCAGATTGGATGCTGGAGGTTGATTCGGTCTCTAAGCAGTATAAATTCCCTGAAAGTTAGCACCCTCCTCAAGAGTCGGTTCCCAAAATTGTACTGTAACAGAATATGAGTTAGTGCTGACTTTATGTGACAGCATTCATCACTCGTTGCATGTGTTCAAAATACCTACATTTTAGTATATTCAAATTCAAATTCAAAATTATTTATTGAGTTCAAATTATGAGTACATTCAATTTACAAAAGTTTGAGTGAACTTGAAGGGGCTTTTCTAAGGTCTTTATGAGCCTTGTAACACTGCGACCATTGCTGATCTATTGTGTTCGCCACCTACTATAGTTCTGCGCTAAGCCTTGTGTCATTTAAGAACCGCAGCAGGCTTTTGGCGCCAGATTGTTTTACCTCCTCATGTTGGAGGTAGTGACCACCCAAGTGGGTGTATCTTTTACGCATCAGAGGGCCACACTCGCACATTAGGTGCTGGGGAGTTTCCTCTGCCCCTTGGCAGAACCTGCACATTTTTGTGTCTCTGAGCTCGAGGTTGAACATGTGTTTGTTCAGGCCACAATGCCACGTGAGCGCCCTCACCAGTATGCGTAGATTGTTCCTATTTTGCGATAGGGCCTCACAGGCCGTCTTACGGTCGTAAGCCTTAATAAGCGCTTTGGAATGATTCAACCCTGGCGTGTTGTTCCAGTGGTTGACGGATTGTTCTAAACACATTTGTTTGAGCATTAGGTTTGCAAGGCTTTTTGGTACGCCACAGCAAGGTTCAGGGCCGTATAACGTTCCCTTTGCTCCCGTCCTAGCAAGTTCGTCGGCTTTTTCATATCCCTCGATTCCTGCATGGCTGTGAACCCATCTTAGAATTACCCTGTTCTTTTCGCCCAGGGAATTCAGTAGTGATATGCAGTTTTGCACTAGATTTGAATTAATGGTATTCGAGGCTAGTGCCATAAGAGCTGCTTTGCTATCCGAGTGGATATTGATACGGTGGTTGGCGTAGTCCTTTTGGAGGTTGATATCCGCACATTCAATAATGGCGTAAACCTCCACTTGGAATATGGAGGCATATTTTCCCAAGTTTGCACTTCTTTCGAAGTTTGGTCGCTCTCCATATATACCACAGCCTACGTCAAGTCCCGATTTGGACCCATCAGTATACCATTTAAGGCTACCGGCCTCCCATTGCAGTTGGCTTTTTAGCCAGTCATCTCTGGGCGGCAGTTCCACTGTAAAAAGTTTTCCAAAGTTTAGGAGTGGGAGCATGGTGTCTGATACCATGTTGAGGGTTGGATTTTCACTGACTGAGTCAAGAACTGATCTTAGTGCTTGTGAGATCCAGTTTACCTTCTCTCGGGCAGATAGCCTGTAGATGCTGCCTTTCGCCACCTGTTGCAAATGAATGTGTAGGGGCGGTAAGTTCAGCAGTGCATCTAGAGCTGCTCCAGGAGTGGAGGACATTGCGCCAGTTGTCATGAGGCACGCCGTCCTTTGGATATTGTTTAGTTTGGTAATCACAGTTTTCTGGTTGGCTTTGTTGCACCATACCACCGAGGCGTACGAGATTATCGGCCTCACAATGGCAGTGTATAGCCAGTGGGAGATCTTGGGGTTAAGACCCCAGTTTTTCCCCGCCAGTCTTCTGCTTATACCCAAAGCACTTTTAGCTTTTTGAATTGTTTTGTCTAGGTGGCTGTTCCAGGTGAGTCTCTGGTCGAGCGTGACTCCCAGATACTTTACTTCCTTGGAGAAAGGAATCTGCCTGTGGTTTAAGATTGGCATTTTTAGTCCACCTAGTTGACGTTTGTTGGTAAATGGCACGAGGACGGTCTTATCGGCGTTGACCGATAATTCATTCTCTCTGCACCAATTGCGAACGATTGTTAACGCTTTTTGCATTATGTGTGAGATCGTGTTTTGGCAGAAGCCCCGGACAATGACTACTAGGTCATCAGCATAGCCCTGTGTGTCTATCCTGGCCTCTGCCATCCTATGCAGGAGTTGATCTATTGCAAGAGTCCATAGTAGGGGCGAGAGTACGCCTCCCTGCGGGCAGCCTCTTGTAGTGGTGACTTCAAGGTTTGTTCCGTGAAGAGCTACCTTGGCCGTGCGGTTTGAGAGCATCGCTTTCACCCATCTGGTTGTAGTGTTGTCAACTTGTTTTGACTCTAGCCCCTTCACCAGTGATTTAATTGGGGTTTTGTCGAAGGCGCCCTCAATGTCTAAAAATGCGCATACTGTGATTTGTTTGTCTTCCAACGCCTTTTCCACTCTGTCTACTAGGTAGAGCAGAGCGGTTTCCGTGGATTTGCCTCTGCGGTAGGCGTGTTGGTTACAGCTGATACGGTTGACCGTTAGGATTTTTTCCCTGATATAGCTATCCAGTATCTTTTCCATCGCTTTCAGTAGAAAGGATGTGAGGCTAATTGGCCTGAAGGACTTTGACAGTGCGTAGTCCTTCCTGCCAGCCTTGGGTACGAATAGCACTTTGACCTTGGTCCATTCTTCTTGTATATGTCCCCAGGCATAGCTTCCTCTGAAGATTTTAACCAGATATGGGGTTAGAATGTCGATACCCTGTTGCAAAAGCACGGGCATGATTCCATCGTCCCCGCATGATTTGTAAGGTTTAAAGGATTTTACAGCCCATTTAACTCGATCGGGCCTTATGATTCTAGCAGCCCTACTCCAGTCCTCGTTTCGAGGTCTGTATGGAGCAGTGGCGGTGTTGCTAGTTGTCACAGCACCTGGGAAGATTTCGCACTCATTCAAGCGCCCGTTGTCCGTACGCTACCACTACAAAGATTCTCGGGCGCCTCGGTGCTAGCCAGTCAGGGCTGTCGCGCGACAGCTAAGTATACAAAAGTGGAATGTTTTCTGTACAGGCTGTAATGCAACCTACCAGAAATTACATTTACGAGTATTTACATTTACGTTACAACATTACATTTACGAGTTAACGTTTATTGTTCATTTGCGTAGGTAAGTATGTGTCTAGGTAAGTAGGTAAGTATGCGTCTAGGTAATAGGTATGTAAGTGCGTAGGTAGGTAGGTAGGTAGATGCGTTTTTGTTAAGTACCTACTCTAATGCTTGGAAATTCGTCTGGATGAAGAACGGCGAAAAGAACAGGGTAATTCTAAGATGGGTTCCCGGCCATGCAGGAATCGAGGGAAATGAAAAAGTCGACGAACTTGCTAGGACGGGAGCAAAGGGAACGTTATACGGCCCTGAACCTTGCTGTGGTGTACCAAAAAGCCTTGCAAACCTAATGCTCAAACAAATGTGTTTAGAACAATCCGTCGACCACTGGAACAACACGCCAGGGTTGAATCATTCCAAAGCGCTTATTAAGGCTTACGACCGTAAGACGGCCCGTGAGGCCCTATCGCTAAATAGAAACAATCTACGCATACTGGTGAGGGCGCTCACGGGGCATTGTGGCCTGAGCAAACACATGTTCAACCTCAAGCTCAGAGACACAAAAATGTGCAGGTTCTGCCAAGGGACAGAGGAAACTCCCCAGCACCTCATGTGCGAGTGTGGCCCGCTGATGCGTAAAAGATACACCCACTTGGGTGGTCATTACCTCCAACCTGAGGAGGTAAAACAATCTGGCGCCAAAAGCCTTCTGCGGTTCTTAAATGACACAAGGCTTAGCGCAGAACTATAGTAGGTGGCGAACACAATAGATCAGCAATGGTCGCAGTGTTACAAGGCTCATAAAGACCTTAGAAATGCTCCACCCAACAAATAAAAAAAAAATAAAAAATACAACAGGTAGAGGTTGCGTAAGCGACCGGTCGGAGGTATCCTGAAAATTAATTCCAGACGGAGATATCCTGCCAAAACTAGTAGTTGGGGGTGAGGATGCCCACTGGGTACCTACCTTTCCCGGTGCCTCGCCGTAAAGCGGGGTCCAGATATGTTCTTTTGTCCGTACCGTACCTCCGTTCCGTATCTCGAGCGTCTTTGGACGCACTGGAAAATAGCCCGTACCTCTGTAACTTCGCCGCTATCATCACGTGTTCATTTGTGCTCTAAGCGCCGTCCGACCATGTCGTCGACTGCGGAAGTTTATGAGAATTTTGCGATTTCTTGCGCGTTTCATTATTATTCATAATATTGTAACCAAAAAATAAAAAAAAAAGACGACGTTGGTGGCAGTTAGAATTGTTCAAAAACAGAAAAGTATATGGCGGAAAACTATTAACCCCTAGAGCCCCGATTGGCCAAAACACGATTCAGCGTGACGGCCCCGTTTTAATTTAATTTCATTTAATTTAATTTATTTTATTGTTGTTATGTTAATATGTTTTATTTTAATTATGGATACAGTGGTTTGGCAGTAATTAATGTTTTGGTGAGACAGTTCATAATTTTTTTACAAATTTTTACTAAAAATTTTTGGGGCATTAACTTGACAATCGGCTGAGGGACCGAGGCCTGAAGAGTTAATGAGAGATTTAAGATTTCAAAGCATTTTCTCAACATTTTCTCCCAACGCAACCCAGCCAATAAAGCAACCATCATCTTTTTCATTTCGTCGACACTTTTAGAGATTATCAGTGGTCGAGCAAAAAAGAAACAATGAAACTTTTTTTTATCACACAAAACCTTTTAATTGTAGCAAAAAAAACTACCCTACACATGGCTGTTTTGACAGATTTTATTGGTGTGTTCGAATTAGAACAAAAACAACATGAAAACGAAAAACTAATATAAATCCAATAGACACCGCACTCCATTTCAATAGACAGTTCGTCCCATGCCTCTTGCTTTAGAATTTTATTAAAATAGTTTTTGTTTCCGGGGACCCTGGAACTTCCCTGGTCGATAAACTTCACGATATTATCATTATCCCACTGCATTTTTCAAATTTGTTGCGTATTCAGCAGGGACAGACGGCACGACCTGCGCATGCGGCGATGGCATCCAGACTGGCGCGTACCACCGTATCGTATCGCCTTTGAACGTGGAAAAACCGACTGAAAGAATGATCTATATCGTTATACCAGCCTGGGGTGACGGGTTCGCCCGTTGTAGTCGACACTGCCATCCTGCAGAAAGGTGGAATTCCGAACCAACTAAAAAAATCATCCAGGAATTTGAATATTTCGAACGGATGTCGTGCCACTAATACATTTCTGCTAATACCAACGTGTAAACCGTTACTTGTCGCAAACACTAAGCAGGTTAACAACAAGTACTAAGCCGTGTTAGCCTAGTTTACGTCTCGATTAGTAGAGCAAACATTTTTACAATTTTATCGTCGGCTTCAAAACAATAGAAAAAAAAACAAGATGTTGTCTTTATACATTTATTGTAAAATGGAATCAAACAATAACTCCACCAAAATCAGTAAAGAAATAAATGTAGTCTTTACATGAACGTCACTAAAAAGACAATGAAAACACTAGATTCCATTTCTCGCGTAAAACTAAACCTAATACTTATTTCATAATCAAATAAAAACAGAAGAAAGCCCTTATTGTATAATATTTGTACAATTTTTTGATGCCGCACAGAAAATTAACCCTTTGCAGATAACAGCACGGTTTATACACAGCATTTAGAAGTGAATCCTATTACATAGATTTGAGAATATTGTTGTGAAACGGCACTACTGGAAAAGCTAGGAATATCGCTGTTTAGTCGAGAGCGAAATGAGGATACGTGAAAATCATCTGTGCTGCAGCAATCGTCCTTAAAAGTTAAACATATTTAAAAGAAAAAACAAAATCTTGCATACAGCACAATTCTCTTAGGAAACTAACAGGCGAAAATACTATTTTAAAAATCGTGCCGATAATGTGAAGTCAGTGCATTTCGATCTCCGCAGGTTAGTGAATTCATTTGTTGCTTGATGACTGCTGTGAGTTCTGACTCGACTGAGCGTTCGCAGTTGCCGCGCCCGGATAGCCCTAGGAAAAAAAACAACATTTTATTAGCTAATTATTAAAATATATTACAATATCAGAAGATAAATAAAAAAATAAAATAAAAATTAAATACAAACGGAGCTGCCATGGAATTCACCTAACGAAATCGGGCCCATCATATTTAATTATTACAATTCTGGGAGGTGAACGATGGATTCCGGCTGTGGTAGGTTTAGGACAGCTGTCTTCCCACATGTGAGCGTACACCTTACCACCCATTCACTCCCCCTTCGAAGCCATAAAATTTGAGATGCGGAAATTGCGGTTTTAGATATTTTTTCTAACAAGTAGTTGATTATTTTCCTGGAGAGACCAAGATCTTTAAAAAGGTGAAACAGAGTAAAAAGGTAATTATGGAAGGAAAAAGGAATTATAATAAAAAGTCAAAAAATCAAATTGAAATAGTCAATTACACATAAAATGTGCATGTTATATATATATATATATATATATATATATATATATATATATATATATATATATATATATATATATATATATATATATATATATATATATATATATATATATATATATATATATATATATATATATATATATATATATATATATATATATATATATATATATATATATATATATATATATATATATATATATATATATATATATATATATATATATATATATATATATATATATATATATATATATATATATATATATATATATATATATATATATATATATATATATATATATATATATATATATATATATATATATATATATATATATATATATATATATATATATATATATATATATATATATATATATATATATATATATATATATATATATATATATATATATATATATATATATATATATATATATATTATTTTCAATAATATATAAAATTAGATTCATGAAAAGTTACTTATCTGGGGTCCTGGTGGACCAGAAACATTTAAATGATAGTTAACATTAACTATCATTTAAATGTTTCTGGTCCACCAGGACCCCAGATAAGTAACTTTTCATGAATCTAATTTTATATATTATTGAAAATAATTTAAAAAAAATTACACCCTTAAAATATCAATATATATATATATATATATATATATATATATATATATATATATATATATATATATATATATATATATATAATATATATATATATCCTTCTAGCCGTGTTTGGCCATAGCGACTGAGTCCATTGTTCGGAAGCAGTCAAGTGCGCAGGCTATATTATAGTGCACAGGTGGGCGCGCGACCACGGGAGCACTCTCTCTTCCTCCCTCTTCTGAACCCGATGGAACGGAGACCGTTACGACCGGAGAAAAGTTTGGACGCAGTTAAAATAAAATAAATTAATTAATCGCCAACACAGCAATGGCTGTCATTGTTAAAATTTGTACTCAATATTGCAGAGCTTTTTTTTTTTTTTTTTTTTTTTTTTTTCGGATTTAGTTCGTTTTTATGAAACACACTGTCATTTATGAAATTGGTAGTTAAGGCTTGTGGTGATGTTTAAGGTTTTTCTGGAGCTATTGTAGAGATCGGTGACTTATTGGTAGTTGTTGTAGTAGGCGGTGATGTAGAAGATGCATTATTGGATTTATCCTCATGGGGCTGTGTTGAATACAGCATACAGTCTCTTGTTCCGACATTATATAAAATTGTGATAGTTTCCCTTTTGGCAAATCTCCGTCAGTTTTTGGACAATTTTCCGGCGGTAGACATACTTCTAAAACGCCATTTATTTCACATGACTCTTCACGGCAGTGTATATGCCAGGTCCCTTGGCACTTCCGCAAGGGCTCTTTCCAATACTGGTAACGGCGATTATGTTGAAGAGGCATTGGTTGTCAGCTATCGTCACTTGCAGTGGTCCATCACTATCGCCTCCACAAGAGTCTCGTCCTCCTTCTAAGCTGCCAGCGCACAATTGATCGTTCGTTATACCTTGCGGTAACCTCCTTCTGAGAGTCTTTGCATATAGTCTTCGACAGGTCGGCTGGTCAATCAAATCCACCACCACCTTCAGTAAGTCGTCCGATGTATCTTCAGCAAAGTCGATCTGCCCCCAGCCAGTAACGACAGCTCGCTTATTTTCGATGGTCAACTTTGTCCATAAACACGCTGGTCGAATATTTAAAGTGAACGGCTCAGACCGATAAGGTCCTTCGGGACGCGTCCCGTGTTAACCGCGAGTAAATCCAGACTGTAGAATTGCACTATATTCATTAAATTTATTATTTAGTTATTATTTAGAGGTGAGAAAATTTTAAAATATGTTGACTAGTATGTATGTATAGACAAAAGACTAAGCTACACGCTGGTACGACACGAGTAACGAACAGAGTATGTGATTTTTAAACAAACTGTATGAAAGTCGATCATGTCCTCAGTACGCGATTCGCAAGTTAGAGAATATTACACGTACTGAGTACGTGATCCGCTGTTTAAGTGTTGTTTCACGCGGTGGAAGTTGGCGCTCGTGACCTGCCAGCTAAATCTCTGTTTCACCTCTTTAAAGATCATGGTCTTTCCAGAAAAATAATCAACTCTCGTCGAAAAAAATATCTAAAACCGTGATATGCGCATCTCAAATTCTATGGCTTCGAAGGGGGAGTGAATGGGTGGTAAGGTGAACGCTCACATGTCACAGCCGGTCATTAGTCCGGAATCCACTGCTCACCCCTCAGAAGTGTAAAAAATAGTATTATAATGGACCCGGCTCCGGTCGGTGAATTCCATGTAGCTCCATTTGTATTTAATTTATTGCGGCCATCTTACAAGCGGAAACAATTATTGTTGGAATCATTATGGCAGCCGGTGAGGTGATGTTGAAAGAGGCAGCTACCAACATGGTAAGGTTTTTTTCTCACCGCAGACAAATAATGTGATAAAATACAGAAAATAATTACCTGGCTGGCGTATGCTTGTGCGTACTGTGCCCACAATTGCTGTTGAGCAGGATCCATCTATGAAAATAAATACAAAATCACTTAGTTTCTGAGCTTTGCTACAAATTAAACGGTTACTGATACAAATGTGACCAAATGCTGATACAAATTAAATAGTAGAGGTTTTAGGGAGGTTTAAATAACTATTAATTTATAGAAAATGCCATCATAAATCACCTACAGACAGAATAGAAACACACTCGAAAGGTACCAATTCAAAGTGACCTCAGTATAACCACAGTATACCACCCAGAAGCTTTACTCTCGAGCTGCAAGGCAACTAGGGTTGTCGACTACAGCAGGCGAGCCCGTCACCTCAGGAAGTTTTAACGGTTGGTCGTTCTATCTCCCTGGAGTGAGCGCAGAAGACTTTGACAAAACAGTCCACCGTCAAGCTCCGCCACAAACCGTAAGAGGTCAACACCGTAACTGCGAGATAGCCAGGAGTGTTACCTGGCGCGCTTACACTCACGCCCTTACTTCCAATTGCAACCAGATTGCTCCGGTCTCTCGATTGGGTACGAGTTCGAGGTCGCTTGCACGGTCCTCTCCCTTACGAAACGGTGTATACTGAATCTATCACGGAATCTGTTCACCCAGGATCGGGTAGCCGATGGTCGTTTCAAGAGCGGTTGCCGTAAGGTCCGCTTCCCGCATCCCCGCTCTATAGGAAACAGTACTGCTTCCAGACTCCCCCGACTGTTAGTCAGAGTGCGCAATCGATTGGCTTATGCCGCACGGTGCGCAGACAGTCCAGGAGTACCAGAAGGTTGATTCCTAGGGGAAACTAACCCTAAGGCCAGAGTCCTACCCAGGCTCGCGCTTCATGCGTGGAGGCCGTCGGATGGGTGTTGACCCGTGAGTGTTGACCAACCCTGAACAGAATGGGTCTTCGTGGCCAACTCAGCAAGTGCCCATTAACTCCATAAATGCAGGAAGAGGGTGCGAGGAGTGTGGGCAGAGGAATTCGTCACAACGCACGCGAACGGTACGCATTACGGGCAGGTAAAGACTGCCAACCTTTTCAAGCGTTCGAGTATCTGTG
Source organism: Micropterix aruncella (assembly GCA_944548615.1). Lineage (NCBI taxonomy): Eukaryota > Metazoa > Arthropoda > Insecta > Lepidoptera > Micropterigidae > Micropterix > Micropterix aruncella. The sequence continues at coordinate 3,841,164 of OX155978.1, forward strand.
TAGGCCGAGTAGCAGAACATCTGGCAAATATCCAAGCCCTTACGACTCGTGACGTATTCGCTTTGATTTCAATTTTGTTCTAAGAGAAGCTTCTGTCTGGTATACTGTGGTATAACCGTGGAAATTTAACACCCGAGTTAATGATGAATGTATCATGTTTGTGGACCGGGCTGGAACGATGCAACGCACCAACGAGCTAAGTGACCTTCAAGCTGTGAAAGACTGTCTATCTGGGCTTCATGATATGCAACGACGGAAACTGCAAAAAGGAGGTCTCACTATAACCTCAAATTACTAATCTACCGTGTTTTTAAGGAACACGGCAGAATCACGAAAACCCAAAAGAATGAATTTAAAAGGACGCCACCTCCTTTTAAAGAAAAAGAAGGAAACTTATTCAAAAAAAAGATACCCGAAAGAAATTATGAAAGGAAAAAAAGTTAACCTAGAAAAAAACTATCTCAGAGTGTGGGCTAAATATTCATGGCATTGGATTTGGCCCACAGAAAATCCCTTTTCTTCAGCAGGCACTAAAGACTAAATAAAAAGACACAAGGTTATGTGAAATCTTCGTGTAATCTCCATGTAAATTCGCCACAGCGGCTACCCTTTTTTAGCTCTCGCCTTATCGGCGTGTCAAATGCGTGATTCCGATTACAAATTCTCCAGCCAAAAAAAATGTTGCAGTAGTTTCCAAATGTGAAGGCAATTTTTGTCACATTCCGTGACGATCTCGTCACTTAAGCAGCAGATATATTTGGTAAAAAAAACAGAGGTGCCTCCAAACTACGACAAACAGAAAAATCCGTTAAAATCTCGCGGATCCTACTGGAAAAGCAACCCCAAAAGAAAAATAAATGCTCACCAGGTTAGTTACGAACACTTCACATAAAAAAAACTTTCCCGGCCGCGTTTAAAACCGAACTACGGCGGCTCCCACACCTCCCGACCAATTTTCAACAACCTCCCCTCAGCCGTCTTGAAGCGAAATAGGACGAACTCGGAGCGGAAGTCGGTGAGGATTACGTCAAAACAGCTTGAACGCTGTCAAATCGAGAAGGAAAAAGAAGGCCAAAATAGCGACCTCGACCAATCACGTGAGAGCTCGGCTTCAACCGGATGACCGTCGACTTTTTGCGAACTTAGGTTATCTGTCAAAATTTGATGTTCACGAAATTTCGTAAATGGTTCATTTAATTGTCATAATATGGGAGAAATTCATAAAAAAACAGCGATAACCAACAGGAAACATGACTAAACACGGGGAAAACATGGAAAGACGGGTGCAGCGAACCTAATCAGCATAAAGGCGCGAAAACAAAACAACAAAATAGGCAGTTTTTGTTACAGCCCCCTCCAAAAAAAGAAATCGGAAGAGCCAACGACGATTTCAGACGAATCGTCCCGATTCAATCTCTCCTACTATAGGATAACAAAAACGCCAAAGCATCAACTAACAAGCAATATGAAAACTCCTTGTTTAATCACTTGAAGGAAAAACTCTCCCTCTCTTAGGGAGGAAACGACCCAACTGGAACATAAGAACATACTAAAACAAAAAAAAAAAAAACTTCTCCCCGTTAACTATAGGTGAAAACCTGGTAGGTACGTTAATGCGAAGGTCAACTGCCATTTTCAACTCTCTCTACCGAACCGTAGAGGAAAAACAACATTACTACAGCAAAAAAATACAAAGTCATGGACGCACAAGGCCCATGTTACCAGAACAAAAATCAATAACCGGTGTCCTCACCTCCGTAACAAAATCAACTTTACTCACTGAAGGAGCACCGAACAACTTCCAAGCAATCAAGCACAAAACTTGTTGTGGATACAAAAAATATTACAATGACTATATGGTTAGACCTCGACATAATTTATACCTACTAGGGAATATGAATACTGTCCATTACTGCCTTGTATACCATCTCCTTGCATACTTCCCTCTCACGATACCTATTCAAACCACAGTGGTGCTAGTCAAGATTGCTAGCACGACTGATCACAAACATAATGATTTCAGTGATAGTAACCAATCGGTACCACACCTTTGTAAAGGACAAAACATTTGAGTCGAACTAGTCGGACTACTATGAAAACTTTTCATATGAATGTTAACGAGAAAAAAAAAAAAGTAATACAACAAAACTATTTAGAACCTTGAGGATTTAATTTGAAATCCTTAATATGCCAGGAACCTATATTCTTCCCTTTAGCATTTTCTAACTCGTACACCAACGCAGAGAGTTTTTTGATTATCTTACATTTTTCATATTTTGGGGCAAATTTGGAAATGTAATAATTCCCAGCATTACTTAGATAATAAGTCTTTTTATAGATCATATCGCCTACTTGAAATTCCGCAGGACGGTGTTTTCGATCATAGTAAACTTTATTATGTGCATGTAATTTTAACAATTTTTGCCGCACTACATGAAAAATGTTAGATAATTCACTCAAATTTTGAGCGTAAGACAACCTACTACCAAAAATAACCTCTGCTTGAGATTCCGGCGCCTGAGTATAAAAAGAACCATTCATAATCGGTTCACGACCATGGACTAGGAAAAATGGACTGAACCCTGTTGATTCCGAGACTGCCGCGTTAATGGCCATCTGAATTTCAGAAAGATAGAGATCCCAGCTGCGATGATCGTCTTTTACACACAACGATAACGCAGTGACCACACTACGATTCTGACGTTCAGTTGGATTAACTTGAGGGCAATATTTCGGGTTTAAATATACTTTTGGAATTTTATATTTCGCAATCAGTTCAGTGAACTCCCTTCCGATAAACTGTTTTCCATTGTCTGAAATTAAATACTGCGGAACACCATAGCGAAGGAATACATTATGTTCAACGACATAACTTACAAGTTTACTGGTAGCACGTTTTAACGGAAAAAGTAAACAGTATTTGCTAAAACAATCTGTCACCACGAGAATATGCATATTTCTGTTCCTCGTCATCGGATAAGGACCCAACAGATCGACCGAGACCATTTGGAACGGGAAGGCACAGGACTTAGGATTTCCTAGCTGACCCAAAGGGGAAATATTCGAATGTTTGTATTGCTGACATGTTTCACATTTAGAAACAAAGTTAACTACGTCTCCGTGTAAATTAGGCCAAAAGTAACGAAGACAAAGACGACGGTGTGTCTTAAAATTTCCAAAATGCATAGCCAAATCAGACTCATGATTTTCTCGGATAAGCTTTTCTCTAAGCTGCAACGGAACAACTAACTTCCAATCGTAACAACTGGTGAGTTGATACTTGCTTTTAGAGTACCTAAACAATTCATGGTCCTTAATCTGGAAATTTGGATATCCAGCGGGATTTTCAGACACTGCCTTAAACAAATCGTTGTACCATGAGTCGGAAACAACAGACAGAGAGGAAACGGGAAGCAACCGAGATAACGTGTCAGGAACCACATTATCGACACCTTTCTTGTGGACGATCTCAAAATCAAAAGCAGATAGACGAATACCCCATCGAGCCAGACGGCCGGTAGGATTTTTTAAGCGCAAAAACCAACGTAAGCTGGCATGATCTGTAAAGATAGTGAATTTGGGACCACCCTCCAAGTAACCGCGAAAATGCTCGACAGCATGAATAACACTTAGGGCTTCGCGTTCGGTTGCCGAATATCGCGTCTCAGCGGGTAAAAGTGTTCTACTCGTGAAAGCGATAGGATGATCGACGCCATCCACTTCCTGGGTTAAAACTCCGCCTAAACCGTACAACGATGCATCGCAATGAAGAGCGAACGGTTTTGAATAATCCGGACAGGCCAAAATCGGACTAGAAACTAAGGCCGATTTCAGTTTTTGAAATGCCTCTTCCGCCTCGGGCGTCCACTCATAAGGGGGAGCACCTTTGCGGGTACTTGTCAACCGAGATAAGGGAGCAGCAATACTAGAGAAATTTTTAATGAACCGACGATACCAACCGGCCATACCAAGAAAACTCTTTACCATTTTTGGAGAATTTGGAGTAGGAAAATCGAGAATACATTTTACCTTCTCGGGATCGGTATGTAAACCGTGAGAATCAACTACATACCCTAAATACTTCAATTCCTGACGGAAAAACTGACACTTCTTGAAATTTATAGAAAGGTTGGCATACAACAAGCGATCTAATACTTTGTTTAACAAAGTTATATGTTCTTCAAAAGTAGCAGATACAATAATTATGTCATCTAGGTAACAAAAAACTTTGTTTTCGAAAGAGGGATCGAACAATTTGTCAGCCAGCCTTTGCATGCACGCCGGCGAGTTTCTCAGGCCGAAGGCGCAAGATCTGAAGCAGAAGAATCCTCGACCAGGAACAGTGAAGCTACACTTCTCTCGTGAAGAAGGATCCAAAGGGATTTGCCAAAAGGCAGAGGATAAGTCGATAGAAGATAAATAATTTGCATCTCTCAAACTGTCCAAGATAGTTGTAATTCTCGGCAGGGGATACGCATCCGGTTTCGTAATAAAATTCAGCTTCCTGCTATCGAGACAGAAACGAAGAGTACCATCTGACTTTGGAACAAAAATTGTTGGATTATTCCAACCCCCGGAACTAGGTTCGACAACACCTAACTCTAACATCTTATCAACTTCTTCATTCAACAGCGCCAATCTAGCTGGAGACAAAGGATAGTAACGCTGTTTCACTGGAGGATGATCTCCAGTATCAATGACCTGGGACAACAAATTAGTACGACCGAGACCTTTGACTTCGGAAGAAATTTTTTCAAAATTATTGATCATTCTGTCTGCTAGCGATCGTTGGTCTCCAGTCAATGAAGCAAAAGGCCGCAAGGCCCTCACTTCATTGACTCGATGCCAAACAATTGCATCGCAGGACTCAAACTTGACGAATTTTAATATTTCCGGAGCCAACTCAAATTCTCGGACAAAATCTATTCCCAAAATAAGGGAAGTTCCTATATCTGGAGCTACAACGGCTCGAATAACCTGGCAACGATTATTGAATTTAAAAGGAAGAAACATAGACCCAATCGTCTTAACCGAACTTGCATTAGCAGTGGATAAAGTCACCAACGGAGACTTATTAAGAGTAAAACCGATATCAACTAAATATTTATGTGAATCGGCACCCAAAATCGTAACACTCGATCCAGTGTCGAGTAATCCACAAACCGTTATATCACCCAGTGAAACTTCTAAGAAAGGGCGACGGTTATCCTTCTCATTTGCAAACAATATCGAGGCAGAATGTAGAAAATCCTCTATTCTGCCCCGCCTTTCGAGTTTTTTGGCTCTGAAACCGGGGAATTACCAGGCCGGTTATTCTTAGAACATTCCGGACAAGTAGCTACCGTGTAGTTAAACCTACCACAACGATAGCAATATTTAGAATAGCCATGATGCGTGCCACCGCGTGAACCACGCGAACTATTATTGGCTCCTTGGTTGTAATTACCAGAAGACGAATTACCATTAGAACAATTATTACGGGAAAAATTTCCACGATTAAAACCGCCACGATGAAAACCACCACGATTAAAACCACCACGATTAAAACCACCACGATGGGATGGACCAGCAGAGGAAACGTTACACTCTTTGAACTTCTGTTCAACTTTCACTTCCTCCGTCGCACATTTGGTAGGAGACTCGTCGACCGCATAAACTGCTTTCGAGCCAGAAGGCTTGACCTTAGCTTGGGCAGGAGTGGCTGCATTAGATGCGTTGATACGCTGTTGTGCATTTTCAACTTTTTTTCCTAAACGCAGAAGTTCGTCGATTGAATTTATATCAACTAGCATGAAATGTCGTTGGTAAGAAATTGAGATATTTGAAAGGATAATTGCTAATTGTTCCTCACCAGACAATGGCCTTGACAACCTGTTGAAATAACCCAACATGACGGAAACAAAAATATGCATCCTCTCGTCCGACTTTTGTTTACGTCCCCGTACAAACGACAAAACTTCAGCATCGTAATTTAAACTGCCAAAATCGGAGCGGAGTGCAGCAACTAACTGCTTCCAACTGGAAATGCTCGAAGCTCTAGCACGGTACCAACTAAGCGCTTGTTTCTGGAATAGTTCACAAGCCGATTTCAGCATCCTGGCATCCGAGATATTACGCGAAAACCTAATCTCATCCAATCGTTCTAAGAACTCGACCACACAGGAATCGCCGTCAAATGTAAAACCAAGATTTAAAGGTTTGAGAATGCGTTCGTCAGAAATGACAAAGTTATTGTCGAAAGGAACTGGTTTCGAATCGACATGATGTACCAACGGAGCTGACGTCACTTCTGTATTTATGCCCAAAGGAACCACCTCAGGACTAAGCAAATGCATAGCGGGACCTGACTTCTCACCCTCGTGCAATGAAGTAGAAGGTATCGGAACTACAGGATTTGGTAACGGGCTAGGCGAACGAACAATATCTAAATATTTTTCTAACAAAACGACAATTTCCAAAACTTCCTCCTTTAAATTGTCTAATAATTTTTTGGAGTCTGAATTAGCAGGATTTATACGTGAAACTCTATGAAAGATATGTGCAGTTTTAGTGCTAATTCGTTTATATAAAAGTTTCTGTTTGTTATTTATAAATTCTTCGATAAGTTCTTGGAGACATGAAAGTCTAATCGAACATTCTTGAAATTCTGAATCCGGATCTAAATCCGTTGAGGTAATTGATTCTGCGGGAAATTCCCTTAAGAGTGAGTTAAACTGTTTCCTCATCGCTTCAACATTTGTTGGATTGACCTCGCGTATCGTAAACTCATAATCAAGTTCTGCCTTCACCAAATGTGACGCAGCATAATAGACTAGAGCTAGTGAAGCCATCATGTATATATATTTTTTAAATCCCACCAAAAAAAAAATTAAAACCAAAAGAAAATAAATAAAAAAAATAAAAAAATAAAATGGAACGAACTAACTTTTTAACTGCTTGCGGCACCTCTGTTTTATTTGGCTGCTTACCTCACCAGGATAATTGCCTTCACATCTGGAAATTAACAAAAAAATAATTAGTATGATATAATAAAATAACTTAAACGGCAAGCGTAAAACTTTTTCGCGGAAACCGCCTTAAAATAAACAAACTGCTGCTAAGCAACGCCAAGTATTCAAACAATAATTAATATATTGCCTTTAAATCTAAGATTCTGACAAAAAAATATAGTAACCATAAAAAACGGCAAGTACAAAATACTTCTTCACGGTAACCGCTTTAAATTACAAAAAATGCTGTTAATGCCGACAAAACTGCAAGTACACAATACCGCTTAATTCAATGACAAAAGTTGCTTCTAAATACAAAAACAAAAAGACGGTGCTTACAAACCTCTTTCGCGGTAATCGCTATGAATAAAAATTATATAAAAACAAAAAAAATGCTTCTAATTTTTTTTATACAATTTTTGAACAAAGTGCTTAAAAAATCGTGCTTCAATGGCTGAGGAAAAGAATATTCTGACAGCCAAAATCCAATTTATAGGCCTAACGTTGGAGCGCTAATTTTATAACCTCAAATTACTAATCTACCGTGTTTTTAAGGAACACGGCAGAATCACGAAAACCCAAAAGAATGAATTTAAAAGGACGCCACCTCCTTTTAAAGAAAAAGAAGGAAACTTATTCAAAAAAAAGATACCCGAAAGAAATTATGAAAGGAAAAAAAGTTAACCTCGAAAAAAACTATCTCAGAGTGTGGGCTAAATATTCATGGCATTGGATTTGGCCCACAGAAAATCCCTTTTCTTCAGCAGGCACTAAAGACTAAATAAAAAGACACAAGGTTATGTGAAATCTTCGTGTAATCTCCATGTAAATTCGCCACAGCGGCTACCCTTTTTTTAGCTCTCGCCTTATCGGCGTGTCAAATGCGTGATTCCGATTACAAATTCTCCAGCCAAAAAAAATGTTGCAGTAGTTTCCAAATGTGAAGGCAATTTTTGTCACATTCCGTGACGATCTCGTCACTTAAGCAGCAGATATATTTGGTAAAAAAAACAGAGGTGCCTCCAAACTACGACAAACAGAAAAATCCGTTAAAATCTCGCGGATCCTACTGGAAAAGCAACCCCAAAAGAAAAATAAATGCTCACCAGGTTAGTTACGAACACTTCACATAAAAAAAACTTTCCCGGCCGCGTTTAAAACCGAACTACGGCGGCTCCCACACCTCCCGACCAATTTTCAACAACCTCCCCTCAGCCGTCTTGAAGCGAAATAGGACGAACTCGGAGCGGAAGTCGGTGAGGATTACGTCAAAACAGCTTGAACGCTGTCAAATCGAGAAGGAAAAAGAAGGCCAAAATAGCGACCTCGACCAATCACGTGAGAGCTCGGCTTCAACCGGATGACCGTCGACTTTTTGCGAACTTAGGTTATCTGTCAAAATTTGATGTTCACGAAATTTCGTAAATGGTTCATTTAATTGTCATAATATGGGAGAAATTCATAAAAAAACAGCGATAACCAACAGGAAACATGACTAAACACGGGGAAAACATGGAAAGACGGGTGCAGCGAACCTAATCAGCACAAAGGCGCGAAAACAAAACAACAAAATAGGCAGTTTTTGTTACATCACGCAGAAGCCAGATGGCAAGATCGGCCATGAGCAAGCTAGAAAGGCTGTGGAAGAATCGGGGTATAAGTAAGCGGGCTAAGGTCAGGCTGATTCGAGCTCTGGTTTTCTCGATCTTTCTCTATGCATCGGAGACCTGGAACCTGAAGACTCGGATACGCACCAAAATCCGGCTCTGCGAGAAGTACATGAAAAACTGTATACAAGGAAGCTTATCGATGCTAATGAAGCACTTCTTGAAAAAATGGAACACTTATAGAATGTCAGTATCCGTTGCATTTATAATTCCCGCAAATACAACCACGTGTTCGATTTCTTAACAAGTTTTTAGGTACAAATCGAGTCTGTTTTTAATATGATTCACAGAGCTTACACTAACCACTTCAAATGGCAGTTTATTCCACATGTCGACCACTTTATTTTGCAGGACGTTCTTGAGAGGATTACATTTAAATTTTGCACGGTAATTTTATGCTGTGACCTCGAAGATTTGTGTTGACATTAAATTTGTAAATATTCTTTAGTCGAGTACATTGTAATAATTTGTGAGAATTTTATGTCTCAATAAGATCCCCCCTTTGTCGTCTTTGTTTTAGAGACTATGAACGAAGAGTTTTTTTTTCAAGTTTTCATGAATTAAATCCGCTGCTTACCTGCTGTTGCCAGCCGGCCTGTTGCTGTTGTTGATTCCAGTAGGCCCACTGCTGCTGCCATTGCTGCTGCCACTGTGCCTGACTGGCCGCGCTGGCCTGGCCGCTCTGTCCGGCCTGGTTGGCCTGGCCGGCCTGAGCGGCCTGTCCGGCCTGGCTACCCTGGCCCTGGCCACTCTGGCCGCCCTGCCCGGCCTGTCCGGCCTGCCCCGCCTGGCCGCCCTGCCCCTTGCCCTGGCCCCACTGCCCCGCCCAGTTCTGCCCCCAGTTGGGCTGGTTGCCCCAGCCCTGCTGCTGGTTGCCCCAATCTAGAAAAGGAAACGGACTTACTGAAACCGTCGGCGCGAGGAAGAATCGGCGCCGCGACCCCGGCCGGATCTTAATACAATCGCCGTTCCCCTCCTCCGGACGCGCCTTCCGAGACAGCGGCCACTAGAAAGACCATCGGTCCATATCTCTCGCTTAGTCGCTTATTGTGCATTTCATATTCAGACATTTGTTTCTATCATTGAAGAATAAGAGCTAACGGAGGAGTGCTTCGAAAACATAAGAGAAATTTGGAAGACATTGGGTTCAATTGAGTTTCTTTATGAACTAATATCGGACAACAGTTTATGCGAACGAGAGAAAAGCAGCAGTGCTTTAAAACAAAATGTAAAATGAAGGATTCAATTTTTTCCCGCACAAAAACTGCCCGCCGAACATAGTTAGTTAGTTTTCCTGGGCTATTTCCCGCACTTGGCCTCTTGATTGGGCCGTTGTGCGTGGCTCATGTTTCTATTTATGTTACTCCAGCCAACCCAGGCTGTCCCAGAAGGTTAGCAGCCTGTTTGGGTTGCTACAGGCCTCCGGGACAGATGCTGGAGATTGTAGTATTCTTGCCCGTTGCTCTGCCACGCTCCTGCATTCCATGAGCACATGCTGTGGTATTTCTTCTTCCTCCATGCATCTGCATAGAGGGCTGTCTGTCACACCTATGGTAAACAGGTGTTTGTTTAGGGGACAGTGGCCTGTCATAGTACCTATGACTTTACGGATTTTGTCCCTTTTTAATCTGGTGAGGTTGCGGGCAAGGTTTTTAGACGCTTCCGGAACCGCGTTCTTTGTTTGTCTGCATCCTGCGTTTTTTTTTCATTCTTTTACCCGCCGAACATAAAACCATCTGAATTATATATTTTTTTAAATTTCGTCCTGTCTGATTTTGTTTGTCGCTTTACGTTCGATTGGTAGCTTTATGCTGGAAAAGTGACAATCATTCATTTCATATTCCGCTCGAACTTGTATTGACAATTCCAATGTTACTTCAAGAAGAAAACAATCGGGCTCATTATTTGGGGTATACATAATTTTATAAAATGCCCATTTTTTGGAAACATTTGTGCACTGCTAAAGTTGAATAAAAAGAAGGATTGAAGCAATCCTCAGAAAACTCAATTTATATAATACAGAAAAAAATATACAATTAAAATAGTCATTTTGGGCATTTTTTTTAAATTTCTGAGACCTTTCTGAATTTATTTTATTGATAAAAAGGCAATAATTTGCAACTTTTCCATTTTGAAGTTTTAAAGTCCTCGAGATGCACTCTTAACCTACTTGCAAGCATTCGACGCATATACTTTATCCTCCCACATGGGGCTGAAAGTTTCTGGAACTAGCTACTTACTCTTCTTCTGCGCAGAAACATTTCCAGATTTTCATGATTATCCCTTTGGTTTTTTATCCTATTAATAATGTTTTCGTTCGACGAATAATTCATAACCTAAAAATACATTTGACAGTCTGCTATCATTGAGTTTTCCAACATACATATGTGTGTATGCCGTGTTGAATTGTTACAATATATAAATCAAACAGAAAAATAACTATTAAATTAAGTAAATTTACATAATTAACCCCTAAGTCTACCATTTACTGTTTCTACCAGGCACTCTCCCAGTACTAGTACTGGGTGAGTGCGCAATATGAAGCGACGCTCGGGGGCGGCGTCATCCGCTCGCTTTCCCAACCCCCGATTCCTCAGACTGTAGGATGCGTTATGCTAACCCCGAACTTCGCACAATTTGGAGCAGCGCACATGAGCAATCACGGGTGTGTCAGGTGATGTTTACATTTAGCCCGGTTGACGTACCACGTGTCAGATTTGTAATAGTCAGTTTAGGGTTGACTGTTGTTCCACGGACCAGGCACGTGATAAACTGTTTTGGCTCGAAAACCTGACCACGAGTCTCACACGTGGTTGTAGGCGAAAGGGTTAACAGAACAATGCATAAAATGGAATAATTTTATTTTGACTTTATAGCATAAAGTAAAAGGAAATATTTCCTTAGTCAAACTAATTTTTTTTTGCTTGCTGGTTAGGCTAGGGAATTTGTGTTTAAAAATATGTAGTACAGCAGATTCAGTGATTTCAGGGGAGTGTCGCTTCAGTTCTCGATAAGCGATTGACATATCGAGCATCGATTTCATTCCGTGCGATATTCGTTTGTATTTCCGCCACTCCAGGCCCTTTTTATAACTGCAACTTTGCATTGAAGATCGAGTTCTTTTAGAGTTAGCCGATTGCTCGCTTCATTTGTAATCCATTTTTTGGATTTCTGCTCTGTACGTAGGATCGAGTCAGTCTTGGTATTACTAACAACTTGAAGGAGAAAGATGGACTAAACCCTGAATTAGCTGAAATGATTTGTATTTTTTTTTTATTTGGAAATTTACCGCTGGGCAAAACGAGTAGTAATAACTTTTTTTTTGTAACCTAACCCTGCTGTTTAAATTTTTTTGGTTTTACTTTCTAAATTTAGCTTCCGCGTTTTATCTCCAACACAATGGCACTCATTTTAAATTATTTAAATTGCATTTTTACCCCATTGCTTTAAACTTTTAGTTAACCCCTCAAGCACGTAACATCCATTTGGGGACATGTATGGCGGCCGCCTAACAATCCGTAACATCCGATTTTGGATATCGCGCTCGCCGCTGCGAAAAATGCAATTTACGATTCGAATCGTCGTACTTTAATGCTTTCTGACCGCGGGACGACATGGCCAAATAATCTTTCATTCGCCGGCCAACGACGATAACATCGACCGCCGAATTAAAAACTCAGCATTAGACGTCAAAACAGCAGTGTCGATCGGCCCCCCCGCGGCGGCGTATAGGTTCCGCGAAGTGTTTGTTTTGTGGATATAAGTGCAGTGTATACCGGATAAAAGTAAGTAATTTCCCTTTTTAAGTAGTTTAGCCATTAGGATTATTCAATTTAGACAATCAATTTGCTGTTTTTCACGAATTTTCGAAGAAAACACTTTGTCAACAATGGCCAACAATGTGAAAAAATGGCCGTTTTTATTTTGTAATGTTTGTGAAATATCCCTATATATCGCGAAACATGACGTAATGTCGCTTTAATTTACTAATAAAATAGGTATTGCTTCATTTACATCCTAAGTTATCACATAATTAGGCGTATTTTGAACATTATATGTTGTTTTTCTAATATGGCTCGCGAAAATGAAACTTGTTTTGATAATTACTATGAGAGAAAAAAGTGCGATTTTCCATAGTTTTTCGATGAAATGTGACTCTTTGGAGTATAGTAATTAGTTATTAGACATATAATAAGTCTATGATAAGACAATATAATTGAAAAAATCTAACGAATTTTATATTATGGGCATTCAAAGTTTATTATTAGGTTCGAACGCGGAAACTCTCAAAACTTTAGATTTTTCTATAATATCAGACAAAGGTCAAAGTTCTGGTGTGATTTCTAAGAAGAAGTGATGTAGTAATAAAGTTATTTTGAAAGAATTTCATATAAAAAAATACCATAAGTAGTCACAAATTAAAAATTAAAAAATTTTTTTTTTACGAGAATAAATAAAATTTTTCTTGGCTGAATAAATAAATATTTTTTCCGTATTTTTGTATGCAAAATAAGTAAAAAAAAAATATCGTTTTGGTAAAGCATTTAATAAAGAACATAACTGTATTTACAATTTTTGATATTTACAAAAACTGTATTTACAAAAAAATCGAAATGATTTTATAGGCGAGTTTTTTTCAGTTTGCCAATTTTGTAATATTTATTCATTATTATCTTAATTGTTTTACGAGATAAGGTTATAATGTTTTATATGTCAAATTTCAATGCGATCATTTTTCTCTTTATCTTTTTTTATTCCGTTTAGTGGTTTATAAGTTATGATCGTTTTTCTCAAGGCCGTTGACTCGCGTCGATTTTTTGCGCGCGAATATGTCGCGCGCAAAAGTGATAGGTGTTTTTACCTCGCAACGTGAGGGGTTAATCCTTTTATGTGTTTTATCAGATTCCAGAAACTTTCAGTATGAATTAAGTATGTGTTATATATCCCCCGACACTTCCTTGGAGAGCATTTATGATACAATCAGTATCAGGGGCCTATTATGTACATTCGAAAGGGGAAGGGAAAGGCCAATTATGTACAAAAAGGGGAGGGTTTTTGTGTTGTGATGAGATGGAAATTTGGCTCGGGTCGCGACGCGTATGAGTGTTTTACTTTGTCCTTCCGCACCTGCGAACACGGTCGGTGTTGTCTGTGCTATCACTGGTCCAGTCTGTGCTATCGCCAGTCCTGTCTGTGCTATCGGCGGTCTTGTCTGTGCTATAGCCGGTGATGCTTGTGCTATCGTCGGTCTTGCCTGTGGTATAGCCAGTCTTGCTTGTGCTATCGCTAGCGGCGGTATAATAGGCGGACTTGCCTCTGGTATTACTGATTTTGTTTGTGCGCTCGGACCAGGAATCAGCCATTGGGCCATAGCCGGTCTTGTCCGTGCTATCACCGGGCTTGCCTGTGCTACAGCCGGTCCTGTCTGTGCTATTGCCGGTCTTGCCTGTGGTATTATCGATTCTGTTTGTGCGCTCGGACCAGGAATCAGCCATTGGGCCATAGCCGGTCTTGTCTGTGCTATCACCGGTCTTGCCTGTGGTATAGCTGGTCCTGTCTGTGATATCGCCGGTCTTGCCTGTGGTATTAATGGTTTTGTTTGTGCGCTCGGACCGGGAATCGGCCATTGGGCCGTCTCTTTCTCTCCCTCAAATTTGGCGAGGAAGGGTCTCTTTTCCCGTCGAAGTATTCTCCTGGCTTCTCTGCGGAACGATTTGAATTGGTCTTCGTAGGCGGGATCCTGCTTTGCCAACAGCCTCAGGCGGTTTTTCTCTGTTATGGCCTCACCGCACTCCTCCGTGAACCAGCTGTTCCTCTCGCGTCGCTTTGGTGGGGGACCGCTCATCTGCTCTTCTGGAATGGGCGTACAAAATTACGCTTCTTACACTAGGCTTATGTTAAACCGATGACGCTGTATTGCTAGCAACGTCCACACCCGACTAGAATGCACTGCTGAAAAGCTGACCGCTGAAAGCAAAGATAGCAACTGCCTGCATTCAAGGATCGCCGGATCAGGGGTGAGCTTAACGGAATCTATAATTGCCCGAAGTTGTCTTCAATCTTTAAGAGGAACCACATGCATCATCTGCGAGGACACGACTTCAAACTGAAGAAAACACTATTCCACACTTCCTAGCCAACCTAACTGCGGACAAGTGGAACAGCCCAGGGATTCTGAAGTGGAAATACAATACGTCAACGCGATGCGACATTGAATTCGATATCGTCCTCGATCGGATAACTTAGACTGATTCTGTTTCAGAATCGTCAGCTAATCTCAGAACTCGATACTGTCCACGTGATTCCCACCTCAATATCATGTTCTGATTGGCCATGGTCAACCGTTTAGTAGTGACCGGCGTATGCGCGATTTGGACCGGGCTCTGAGCGTGCTTAGTGCTTTGAGCTAAGTGCAAATCGGATCGCATCCTTTATTTATTAAATCGAATAACCTTATATCTCGGCGCTATATTCAAATTTCAATCGTCTTGAGTGGGAATAGTCGGTAATTATTGCTGAATGAGGATTTTTACTGCCATTTCCCAGCTATATATCTCCTAGAGCAGTGTTGCATCAAGGGGTACCTACGCGTGGCTATCTCTTGACTAAAATAAGTTAATCAGTAAAAAACCACTACCCAAACAACAATTGCTGTCATATATTTTGCACGACGCCATGACAAACTTAAGGCTCCCTTCCGAGTTGACGCGACTATAAATTTAGATATTTTTTCAATGCCACGCGCCCGCGCGCTTTCGATATATACATAAAGATATATAGGTACACCGCGGCGACAAAGGAATACGTCCCACCGTTGGCAGTGGCCAATTACGAATGACGATTTCGGCTTCGCGCGTCGTCTAATATACTCGATTTGGCTTTTTAATTATAATATAATAAATTATCATATGAATAGTTTTTTTATAAAGTAAAATTAGATTACAATAATTAAATAACTTAAGATCACTGTGTAATTTTTTATATCACTCAAAAGTATCTTTAATAAATAGAAAAAATGTTTGGCCATAACATTTCTGGAAATTACGTAATTTCAAACATTTTTTTCTTATATTTTTTGTATGGAAGTTCCAAAAACTGTCTTGGTACTATGCAAATAGACCATACGCTGGTGTAAATAGTATTTTTTAATACTAAGAATCATCTCTAGGTTTATCAAAAACTGAAGACAAATCTCGCACGTTTTAATTTTTTTGGAAAACAGTAACTGAATAAAGATAATTTACAATTAATATGGAAATAATTTACCAATTTCGTTTTGGCGAAATGATAGCTTAAGGACCGGGTTTTTAAAATCCGGCATAATTGTATTAAAATTCTTTTTCGCGTTCTCACAACCAGGCCACAAAATTATGCTTCATATAGCTTTTTATACGGGGTGAGTTTTTAATTAGTGACATAGTCGGAGTGGGGGAATCAGTACAAGTTAATAAGCTTTCATGTTTTTTGTTTTGGTAAATTTGAAAGACTTGACTGATAAACAAAAGTTTGACAAACGTTGAGCGCGCTGCGCCATCTAGCAATAGGTAAAATATCGTTTATTCGCGATATTTTACCTATTGCTAGATGGCGCAATATGCTTAACTCTTTTTATACCATTTTTCAAAACATTAAATTTTAGCAATATTTTTTTTTGTGCTTTTTCAATTTTTTTAAATTAAAAGTTTCTTATTTTAAATTAAAAGCTCCTAGAGCAGTGGTTCCCAATTACTTTTTCCTACGTACCACTTGAAGAAAGACCTCAAACTCGCGTACCCCTTATTGCACGAATCAGTTTCTTTTTTTAAATTTATTACTATCAAAATACAGTTCTATTGACAATGAAAATTAGATTATTGTGACAAATGTGCACATTTTTCTTTGTGCAACTCTGAAAAATCTGGTTGCTTTTTGGTAAGCTTCAGTCTTATCTCGTTTTCGAGTTGAAGTCTGTGACGATATTTAATTTTTGTTTGTCGTGGCCGGAAGCGGGGGTATAAGTAAGCGGACTAATGTCAGGCTGGTTTGAGCTCTGGTTTTCTCGATCTTTCTCTATGCATCGGAGACATGGACCCTGAAGGCTCGGATACGCACCAAAGTCGATGCACTGGAGATGTGGTGTTGGCGTAAAATGCTAGGAATCCCATGGACAGTATGCCGCACCGAAGAACTCGGCATCCAAGTGAGGCTCTCCAACGTATGCATGAGAAGGGTCCTGCAGTACTTCGGTCACGTTGCCAGGAGAAACCCAGAGAATCTGGATAAAATGCTTTCCGTGGGTGAAGTGAAGAGAAGAAGAAGCAGAGGCAGATCACCGGCCAGATGGAACGACCTCATCAAAGAAGTTACAAAAGGTCAATACAATCTGCGACCCGCCATGCAGAAGACAGGTCGAAGTGGAGGAGCCTCGCAGGCAAACTGTTGTCTAGTGGCCACGGTCGGCAAAATTTTGACATTTCGAAAAACCTGTGTTGCCAGCTTTTTAGTACATTACCATAGACACAGAACGAAGTCGCAGATTTTGTTACGTGTGTTTAATCTATCCTACTAGTGAACCGCTAGAGCGTTCAGGATGTTCAGTGTTGCCAGGTTCGACAAAAGTTTGCAATTTAGGCTACGTATGACCCAGAAACGACTTCCTGATAATTCCAGGTTTTCCAGTGTGATTTAATTTATTTGCCTAATCTTGCCCCAAAAAAAATATTTCTAAAAATAGGTATTTCAAATTAGTGTAAAAATATTATTTAAAAACAAAATGCAAGTATTCAATGTCGTCATTTTACATAAGTTAAAATAAGGAAAAAAAAAATTTTTCAAGGGCAGAAATTTAAGTCAGAGAAATGTCTCGATTTGGGGTTTTGTTTTTGCTTACTTACAGAGATTGACATATTAATAAAAATATTTGTTTTGTCTTACGATGAAAGCATTTTGCATAGCAGTTTCGTTAATCTGGAATAGTCGGGCTGGGTTTTGATAAATTTTGGTAGAAATCAGTGCGGTACATTTGCGACCCAGCGCACCATAAAAACATCCATCCGATAAGCGTTTATGATTCTCGTATATTACTATTCTGCAGTATGAATGAATAATGTAAGGTATAGAAACTATGTTTTACTATAGGGATAACGGAAGTCATTATATTATTATTATTATTATTATTATTACATTTACAGACAGGCAGCATAATTGCTGATATGTCTGAATATGAAACTGAGTACAACTACAATTTCTGTTTAAGGTGTCCGTCTAGTCTATTTTTGAACATATTGACACTACTCGCTTCAACCACTTCGGAAGGTAAACTGTTCCACTGGTCCACAATCCGGTTGGTCAGGAAATGTTTCCTGGGATTCATGTGGAATCGCGTTTTCTCCAGCTTAAAATTGTGTCCTCGCAGATGATGCTTGTAGTTTCTCTTGAAGATAGAAGACAATTCGGGGCAATTGTAGCAACCATTGAGGATCTTATATGTTTCAATGAGGTCACCCCTGGTCCGACGATCCTTAAGTGTAGGCAGCTGCAATCTGCGGAGTCGTTCTATATAGTATATGTTAATTTGTTGTATATGTGTCGTCGTATATAGTCGTTGTGTATATAGTCGTCGTATATGTTAATTTGTTGTAAATAATATTTCATTCGTATAAAAAATAATAGGAAATAGGTATAAAAAATGTTCTAAATTTAGCGGTAGGCGACGAAAAAAATAGGAGTGCATTTTTTTTCATCAAAAAAGCACCCAGATACAACGCCGTAAACGACGAGGCGGTAGCCCTCACCGTATCTATTCACTTTTTTCGTTAACAGAAACATAACGGGCGACTTTCGTAGGATGATACCTGGCAACGCTGACGATCTCGAGTCGCAAAGGAGCGAGGACGGAGAGATGTGAATATAGAGGTAGCGGAACGGATAGGGTACTCACTCCAATACTGCTGGTTGTACGGCTGCTGGGCGCTGTTGGAAGTCTGTCCCGGGTTCTTCTTGGCCAGCTGGTTGCCCTGGCCGCCCTGCTGGCCCGGGGCCTGGCTCTGGCGCTGGGCGGGGCCCGCGCCCGGCTGGCCCGCACCGCCCCGGCCCTCGCCCCCGTCCCGGCCCCCGTCCCGCGCGCCGTCCCGGCCCCCGTCCCGGCCCCCGCCCCCGCCCCGGGGAGGGCCGCCGCCTCCGCCTCCGCGGTTAATGCCGCCGCCGCTGCCACCGCCTGAAAAAAATCATTCTCATCACTGCTATTTCTTTTCTGGCCATCGGTTTACGTAAATGGCGTAAACGTCCACAATATAACTAAAGTTCCTTTTTTAAGACGGTCGCGGAAGAAACTTTAATCTACATCTGACCATCGGACTCCTAGTGTTGCAGTGTAGCGGGTTTAAAGCTGGACATTTACAGGCATGCCGCAACGAAAATCACTTTTCTGCGCATCTCACGCGTTACTCGTACGATTTTTTAGTTTATTGTGATTACTCCTATTTTATGTCCTGATAATAACGCTTTCCTTTAACCTTTCGGAAGCGTCATTCGAAGCAAAATTTTCAAAGTCCTCGAATATTTGTCTATAGATGCATACTAATATATATCAGCGGCTTATTCAATGGCAGGCCTAAATGACAGGCTTTATACTGCAGTGGAGAAAGAAATAGAGCCGATAATTGATAAATACGGATACTACGAAAAACTCCAATCGGCGAAAGTGACCACCCAGGGATTAAATAACCATTTACAAAACTTAAAACGACATCTCATGAACCAAAATATTCAGTATTCCATGCCCCGACGAGTTAATTTGGTCTTTTAAGGTCTCACTCATAAAACGACGATATATAAAAATATCAGCATTGCAATGTTACAATATAAAATTGAAAAAGAAATCAATCTACATAATTAACCGCTCCAATGCCAATTCCACCAATCGGTGGCTTCCTGTTGTGACAATTCGCAGGCAGCCGATCTCCGTATTTATGCAATTATATGCTGTTGCGTCTTTGCCGTGTCAAATTGTGCACCGCAAAGACCATATTCAAATATACAATATGGTCTGCAAAATAATATGGCCATACATGATGGCAGAAATTGTTGCCAGCAAAAATAACATGCAAACGGAGCGGACAGACGGTTCGCTCATTCAGTTGTCATTGAACACTCCTACAGATCAGACACTGCGTTTCATTATCGCCGCACCGTCGTGAGAGCCCATGGCGCAGTCTCGCAAATCCTCGCAAAAGGACCTAATAGGTATGGTGACTAATGTAATTAGGTCCATAGGGCCTATAACTACAATGCAATAAAAGTCGCCTTCATCGAATAAGCCACCGTTATATTAGTACATAAGCATGCAATCACACCCCCTACAAAGCAATTTTTGGAGGTTGAAAACATGCCGTCGTGTCATTTAATAGTTGGCTTTCTACGGGTTGTATTATCGACCATTCCAGGCATTTTTTATAACGGCAATTTTGTTCCAAAGGCCCTCGAGAGCTGTGGATTAATTCGAAGATTCTCGGCGCTGGATGGATTGATGTCTCAATCAATTTGACAGTATCTCATTTGTTAACTCAATTGTTACCTATATTTTTTTTTTTTTTTTTTTTGCTCTTTATATCAGCGCGAATCATCTTTTTCTATATAAAATCGAAGACTATCGCGGTTGTTTGACATTATAAATAGGATAGAAAACGAATTTACCGCGTGAAACTCTCTTCTACGTGGAACCCTCTTCTTAAAATGTTCCCGCCGCCGGATTGACAGCTCTTCAGTCTACCCTGGACAACGGCGGCTGCAACGTCATCGAAACGTCGGGTGCTATAAATTTCACGCGGTAAATTCGTTTTCTATCCTATTTATCTTTTTCTATTTCAACAACATCAAGGAAGGATTTACACACAAAATATATTCAATGTATGTCACATTAACCCGTTGAGTATGAGTCAACCAAATCTGGTCGCGAAACAATTATCCGTTGAGTACGAGTCGACCAAATCTGGTCGTGCGTTTTTTTCACTTCTTTGACGTTCTCATATTTATTAATAATTATCTAATTGTTTTACAAAATAAATAAATACAAACGGAGCTGCCATGGAATTCACCGACCGGAGTCGGGCCCATCATAATACTATTTTTTTACACTTCTGGGGGGTGAGCAGTGGATTCCGGACTTACGAACCGGCTGTGGTAGGTTTAGGACAGCTGTCTTGCCACATGTGAGCGTTCACCTTGCCACCCATTCACTCCCTCTTCGAAGCCATAGAATTTGAGATGCGCAAATCGCAGTTTTAGATAATTTTTCTAAGAAAGAGTTGATTATTTTTCTGGAAAGGCCAAGATCTTTAAAGAGGTGAAATAGAGATTTAGCTGGCAGGCCACGAGCGCCAACTTCCAGCGCGTGAAGGTGAACAGTGAAACCGTTCCGGGTTACGGCATTTGCAAGATCATGGTATTTATTTAATTTGTACTTAGTCTTTTGGGATATTTGATTCCCATGGAACAGTTAATTCTACAATAAGAGCCACCTTCCGAGATAGAGAGTAAAGAGTTATATCTGGACGGAGGGCTGTGCATCCGAGACTTTCAGGGAATTTATACTGCTTAGAGACCGAATCAACCTCCAGAATCCAATCTGCAGCTTTCTCGATTATTGAGAAAGGTTTTGTAGTTAAATGTTTTTTGCCTTTAGAGCCATCCCGCACAAACTGTATTGGTGGTTTGGAGGATACTGTCAAACCCTTGTTGGCACGAGCCACTGAGAGACTAATTACCTCGCGAATAACAGCGAGAACTTTGTCATGGCGGTAAGTGTACCGTCCTTGATCTAAGGCCACCTTGCAGCCAGCTAGAATGTGTCTAGCTGTGCAAGGGGTATTGCTACAGAGGGGACAAGAACTATCCTCGGCAAAGCTCCAACGAGCGAGGTTACTGGGGTCTGGAAGTGTATGCTGAAAGGCATTCAAATAAAATTTCAGCATCTCTGGCGTCCAGTCATAGAGCATTACCTTCCAGTGCATTGGAGGCGGAATGCAAAAGTCCCCAATTGTTGTCCAATCATTCTGGCATTGAAGGCCAATAGCATGAGCCATACTATTGCTGTCGTAATCTCCCCGCAAAAGAGACTTCTTCAAGTCCACGTCGCTCGTGGTTGTACTGCCATACCCCAGACCAGTGCCATTCTGGCTGATTCCAGTAAGGAACTTTTTGTGGAAGTCTACGCGGACTTGTAGATCATTTGAATCACTACGGCCACTTATTACGTGCTTCGATATTGCCGGATCTTTGGAATTGCACAGAATCGAATTTTTGGTTATTCTGGAGTTGGCGTAGAGCAGAGAGGGCAGTTTAAGCGCTAGCCCAAAATTTTGTTTGGACCTGAAGAGAGTCGAGGGGTCAGCTGGTTTGGCTAAGGACAGCCAGGATTTTAAACTAGCTGTCACCAGCGCATCTAGACGGGACAGTTGGGTTTTGGTAAAATCGTAAATAAGAAAGGGCCATGACAAATGTGACGTTAGATAATTGTCATAGATCCAGGCCTTACGAGGGCCAGAAATTAGCAAGGCATCTATTTATTCAATATTCTATATTCGAAATTATTCAATATTCTATATTCGAAATTTCAATGCAATCATTGTGCAGTTGTTCTTTTTATGATTGGTGTAGTAGTTTCGTAGTTATAGTACTTTAAGGTCGATGTCGCCGAAAATCCTGCAAAAGAGACAGATGTATCCATGAAAATACCCATTTACTCCAAGGGTTAACGCTCAAAGTATTCCGCAGCACTATCCTGACCTGGCTACCTTCTCCGGACTAAACCTGCATGCTCTTTTAGTCAGTGAAACTATGCTGAAACCAACGCTGCCATCTCATCAGTATTCCTCGCCAGGATACCAGCTAATCCGAAATGAGAGAGTGGGCTGAAGGCGTGATGGTGTCGGCATCACCGAAGGCGTGATGGTGTCGGTTATCTCCGGGCCGATATTAAATTTAAAATTATTATGCAATCCCCATCCACGTCAGGTCGTCCGGAGTTTGATTGTGGTTGGATTTTTCATTGATTGTCAACTTCAGACGTCATCTCTTCTACTTGGCGTGGTGTACTGTCCTCCCCAGATTAACTATTTTCAGGAACTCGAGTCCATCCTTGAAAAGTCTCGATGCTTTTTCAGAGATACTTTTCAAGTATCAGGGTAGGGTGGAACGGAAGGGAAAAGAGCTCACCTCGGGGTCCCACGGGCGGTCCTCTCGCGAGCGCCGGGGGAGGCCTCTGCGGGGGTCCTGCGGGCGGGCCGGAGGGGGGGCCGCGCGGGGGGCCTCCTCGGGGCGGGCCGCGGTTGTCGGGCGGGCCGTCGCCGGCGGCTCCGGGCCGGCCGCCGAAGCGGCGCTCGGGCGGGCCGCCGGAGCCGCCGCGGCCTTCGCGGGGGCCGCCCGGCCCGTCACGGGGGCCGCCCGGGCCGCCGCGGTTCATCGGAGGGCCGCCGAGGCCCGGCCGGCCGTCGGGGGGGCCGCCCGGGCCGGGCCGGTTGCCCAGCAGCGGGGGCGGCGCGCGCTCCGTGCCGGGGGGCGCGGGGGGCCGGCCGCCGAACGGCGTGGGCCGGTCGCCCGGGGGGCCGCGGTCGCCGCCCGACCGCCCCCCACCTCCGCGCTGCCAGCCGCTCCCCCGGTCGCCTCCTCCCCCTCCCCCTCCTCTGTAGCCGCCTTCTCCGCGCGAATCTCCCCTGAAAAATCCACAACGTCAAAGACGACTCGCCTCCCTCCTCGCACCTCAGCCCTCTGCTTCTGTTTCCCGATTTCTTACTTAGCCTACGTTCACTCGCGACAACGATGCAATTTTTTTATCAAACCTATTCTAAACCAGCAACGGCTTCGAAGATCCCGACTAGATTAAAACGAAAGATCGGTCACTCGTCCTGACCGACGAGAAATGACGAAGAGCAACCTCGATGCTCGACATACTTTAGCAAACGCCCAATCGAGCATCGAAAAAATAATGATTAGCGACGATCTCACATGGGAACGACTCATAATTGCTATCGCTAACAGAGCCAACTCTACTCTCTTTCTAATAAAAAAGGCTTTTCAATATGTGTCGATAGAGATATTTATAAATATCTGTCAGACAGAAACTAATTCTCAAGTATAGCTTGTAACACGAGCTCCGTGTTTTCCTGCGGGTTTTCACCATTTTCACACATTTTCTCACATTCGTATCGAGGCCGGCGCGTACGCATAGTTTTGACAGCTGAAGCGTCCAGGTTCAGAAGCGAGCAACATCGCGGCGAGTGACGTAAATAAAGACATCGCGTTGCCAGTACGACTATTGGATACGATTGCGAATCAAAATCATGAAAATGAAAAAGTCATAATTAGAGATTGAAGATGAGTAAATAAATCGTAATTATTTGAGTAGTCGCCGAGGAATTTAATTGGTGCCTTTATACACTCAATTTCAGCATGATACATGAGGGAGCCGCTGCCTTCTAACGTTGGTTATCAAATATTAATGAATTCAGGGAACAACCGGGATAAATAAGATATGTTTTCAGTAGTGGTAAAATTCCTTTATTACACGCAATATTAAGCGCTATTAATAATTCCGGAAATTAGCGTTGAGATGTACGCGGGAAAATCCGATAGGCAAACCCTCATCTAGGCGGAATAATCTCGAAATCGACCGCCCTTTTGCTAGAACTCCTCCCATTCGAATTTGAGAAATCGTGCGAGCCAGACAAAGTCCCGGAGAAGTCCAGAACTCATAGATAGGACCACAATATTTTCTCCGGGACTTTTGCAGGGGCGATTATCCGTCGCCCTGTTTTCGGTGAAGCCTGAAGCGTCGCCCATAATCTCCAGCGAACCGCCCTCAGGCAGGAACGACACTCGGGTAGTCCTTCGGCCCCGACTCCACATAGCAGCGGCAGTATCTCCAGCCAGGCGTCGGGGAGAATAGTACGATCGCGCGGCCGCCAATACTATCGTACGATAGCCGACGCATCGTACCACCAGCCTACCTGCTCGACACCGGCTCGCGGCCGCGACCGGCCGCCCGCCGAAGACGAACGAGTGATCCCGAATCCATTCGCGGAGATCCAGGCTGATCAACCTTGCCAGATCCCGAGAGTGATACCGACCGTTCCAAGCCGACCGCGAATATCGGCGGTGCACAATATATAATATTATAATTCAAGCTAGGAGCCGACCCTGAGATAAAGTCTGCATTGCTATTAGTATATAAGCATATTTCTGACTATTCGATATTTTTTCCGCACCTATGATTATTTGATCATGTTATTATTTTGTTCTACGTAATTTGTATATAATAGTAAAGATTTTAATAACCGAATAATAAAGGCCCTTGTTGGTAATTGAACAATTATATCTCTTTCACTCTTTTTGTAACACAGAAAACCTGTAACCCTATAGATTTCAAAATATGTTCCAAGACTATATATAGTCAAAGAAAAATATAGGTTACAAGCTATCAACTCTGGAACCTATACTTGTACAAAATATAATAATAGACTTGACTAATAAGCTACATGTTGTAGTAAAGCATTATCAATCAATTCATAAATAAACTTCATTTATACCTAAATAAAATATTAATATTGTTTAAGACCAACTTAAAGACTGATTTAGATTGAGTCATTTAATGAGGTCAAACTCAAAACAAGTCAGCGATGACCTGGTACAGCACAAAATCTTTGTCTTATGTTTCTGAACTACTTATAGTTTTTCATAATGCAACTTTAATATACTATGCTTACCTAGGGTGGAAGTTGTTTCCAAAGGATGGCCTGAAAGTGGAAAAAATTATATATTAAACAACAATCAGTCTTATTTATAAACGTAACTTAAAATTTGCGATGCGTCTCCACAGCCGAGCGAAAATCGTGATTTATAAACGTTGCCTAACGCTAGGACACGGCTCAGTCGCGTCCTATCTCAAACGTCACTTTGCGCACCGGTCGGACCGTGTTTAGCGAATTAAGTACGGGTTTTGTGGCTGTGTTAATCAATAAAATGGACGATTTATCGGTGAATTCGGTATTTTCTGATAATCTGCGGATGTTAGGACAGAGTCGGACTACCAAAACATACAAAAAACATTTTGACCCGTTCACCGAGTTGACGGAAGACGAATTTCGATATAAGTATCGATTTTCTAAAGTGAACTTTACGAAAATAGGCATTAAACAGTATTAAAAATAAAACTAATCAGTCATACAAAATACTTTTTATTTCTTTCAGATTCCTGGTCTAAAATGGCCATTCTTTTTAAATAAATCGCCTCGTTATGCCGCATCATCTGCTCACGCAAAGCAATTTTCGCTCATACAAAGCAATTTCCCGCTTCTCTCTATTCTCCAACTGTTTCTTTTGCAGAAGAAACAGCTTGCTATTGCGAATTGCACCTCAACATACGCAACCGACGACCGAAAAGATCTGACAGTTCGATGAGCGTTGTGTACGCAAAACGCGAAAATAGCCGGTTAAATCACTGTATTGCCAGGATTAAATTGACCGCCTAGTGCTCAGACACAGCGGAGCTACGTAACGCTTATGTATCGTTTATAAATAAGCATCGTATGTGCTGTGTCCTCCTAAGGAGATAAGTAGTGCGTAACTAAGACGGAGCTGAGACGTGTCCCAAGCAAATCTAATAAATAGGACTGAATAATTTTAGAAATCATCATTAAGTAGAATCACAAAATGAAATATAACATTCTTTAATTAATTTAGATGCCTCCCTGTGGGTTTTACGCTTCGCTTTTCAAAGTGGGGGAGGGGGGGCTCCCAAGGGATGAGTGAAGACATTCCAAGAGACACAACGTATGCTGACTTGTTAGCAGCGTACGCTGACATTGTTAGATTTAAACCTTTTCTGTCGGGACACCCTGGACGAGTTTTTAGCGTTCTTATAATAGATTCTAATAGGATCGATAAAAATATTAAATAATCTGCTAATCTTTATTAATCATAATTTTACATAATTATGAAAAAATGTTACTGATAACCTGAAGTTTGCATTCCCTTGTAAAACAGTTGCCGCAAACAAGTTGAGTCTGAAAAGAAATCGACTTTTGGTAAATTTGCTAAATTAACCTTTTTAGCGTTTGATGCGAATTCGATTGGACTACCAAGTAAGTCGTGGAAAATAAAAATATCAACAATTTGAAGGTTAGGTATACGAGGGTCACACTAAAAGTGGCCAGAATGAATAAATAAAATGAAAGAATGACAATGAAATAAAATAACCCTTATCACTCTAATAAATAAGTGCATATGGTGAGTTTTTTATTAGTGACATCCTTGAAGTGGGTGAATCAGTATGAGCAAATAAGCAACTGTAGATATTTTTAATTTTTTTTTTTAAATTTAAAAATTTTCATTTTTGAAAAATAGTATAAAAACAGCTGAGCACGTTATGCCATCAAGCGGTAGGTAAAATATTGCGAATATTGTTTATTCGAAATAAATAAAATACAAACAGAGCTGCCATAGAATTCACCGACCAAAAAATCGGGCCCATCATATATAATTATTACACTTCAGGGAGGTGAAGGGTGGATTCCGGACTAACGACCGGCGGTGGTAGGTTTAGGACAGCTGTCTTGCCATATGTGAGCGTTCACCGTACCACCTATTCACTCCCCCTTCGAAGCCATAGAATTTGAGATGCAGAAATCGAGGTTTTAGATATTTTTTCTAGAAAGGAGTTGATTATTTTCCTGGAGAGACCAAGATCTTTAAAAAGGTACCGATAAAAAGGTATTTTACCGATTGCTATATGGCGTATCGCGCTCAACGCTTGTCAAACTTTTATTAAAAAAATGTGTTTTTGCTCGTTTTGATTCACCCACTTCAAGGACGTCACTAACTAAAAACTCACCTTATATACCGATCGGCAACTGCAACTTATTCTCGTAATATTTTGAATTGTAAGTTTTTTAGCGTCAGACATTAATATCTGACTGTCTTCACTGATTGCTTGCAACTGACTGAGGAGTATTATTATCTCTAAATGAGTACGGTTAACGATGACGCAACCATATCGCAACCCCAATGACCCGAACAATATCCGAACTAAAGAGCGCACGCTTTAAATCAGAGGTGCCCGACGAGCACTCTCAGAGTAGACTGTCACACATTAGTGGTGCTCAAGAGGCACAACTAGAGTTGTCAACTACAACGGGCGAGCCCGTCACCTCAGGAAGTTTTAACGAATAGTCGTTCTATCTCCCTGAAGTGAGCGCAGAAGACTTGGACAGAACAGTCTACCGTCAAGCTCCGCCACAAACCTGTAGGAGGCCAACGCCTTAACCGCGAGATAGCCAGGAATGTTACCCAGCGGGCTTACACTCACGCCCTTATTCCAATTGCGACCAGATTACTCCGGTCTCCCGATTAGTAACGAGTTTGTTGATTGAGTTCGAGGTCATTTGCATGGTCCTTTTCCTTATGAAGCAGTGAAACAGTGTATCCGATGTATACCGAATCTATGGCGGACCACGGCATCCTTTGCCCGGCTGTTACCCAGGATCGGGTAGCCGATGGTCGTTTCAAGAGCAGTCGCCGTAAGGTCCGCAACCACCCCCGCTCTATAGGAAGCAGTACTGCTTCCAGACTACCCCGACTGTTAGTCAGAGTGCACAGTCGATTGGCTTACGCCGCACGGTGCGCAGACCGTCCAGGAGCGCCAGAAGGTTGATTCCCAGGGGAAACTAACCATAAGGCCAGAGTCCTACCCAGGCTCGCACTTCATGCGTGGAGGCCGTCGGATAGGTGTTGACCCGTGAGTGTGACCAACCCTGAACAGAATGGGTATTCGTAGCCAACTCAGCAAGGGCCCCTTAGCTCGAGAGGCACAGTAGGAGCGATAAGGGTTAAAAAAAAGTCGCTATGATTCGTTTTTGAATTCGAAAATATCTCACCCTACAGTTGGGATTTGCCGGTTTGAATATAGATTCCTATCCGGCGGCCGCTGCAGTAATTATAATTGAGTTGTTAGATGCGATTATAAAATCAGTCGATTTTCGGTTTGTGATTTGATTCAATGAAAGGACAGCGTACGTAATAACGATAAAAGCGTACCTGGGTGCTCCTCCTCCCCAGCGGTCCTGGCGCGGGGGGCCGGACTGGAAGGGCGAGTGGCCGTGCGGGGGGCCGGGCGGCCCCGAGCGCTCGCGGGGGGAGTCGCGCGGGCCGCGGAAGGGGGGCGGGCCGCCCCCGCCGCCGCCCCCCCAGGGGTTGAGGCGGCCGGGGGGGCCGCCCGAGCCGTAGCCGCGGCCCGAGCCTCTGCGGTCGCCCCAGCCGCCGCCCCCGCCCCTGCGGTCGCCCCCTCCCCCGCCTCCGCCTCCCCCTCCTCCTCCTCCTCCTCCGCCACCCATGCTGAAGCGACCTGAAACGCACGACCCTCGTTAGCCACCCGTAACACTCTCAATGACAGAACTAATATATAAGAAAATTGAGGTTTCATATATATATATATAATATATAGGTCTAATGAGACATATAATATATAGGTCTTGTGACATATATAATATAATGTCGACATTTTCAACCTCAACCAACCGACTTTCGTTAAAGAATTATTCAAATCAATTGCACCTAACGAGCTTGTTAATACCTATCGTACTTAGTTATATACTTTCCATACAACATATCAGTAGCTACTACAAATATTTATAAATATCTATAAATATTTATTATATATCTTATATATCGCATTCCTTTCGAGGAGTAGCTCTGTATGTAGAACTAAACCATAAAATCGATTTATTTGTTATTTCTATTTTAGCCTACATCAAAAATAATCACATCAGACAACTCAATCTTCCGTACAAACAAACTTCCTTATATAAAAACCATATTTTTTTCAAAATAACACAAAATCAAAATATCTATTTTTCCAATTGTTTTACTGAATATTGAAAAATTGGGTGCGTTTATCGCTATGGCGTCTTTACTAATTATTGAGTTTTTTGCAATAACTAAAAATCCAAAATGCCTAATTCATTGACAAAATACATATTATGTAAAATATGTTTACACAATATTTATAGAAAAAATATATCATTCATCTCAACGTCTCAAAATAAATATTTCCTTATTCACCTTGGGGAAAAAAATGCGCATTCACAATATTTTCCCTTCTAGTTTGTTGGGGGGGCCAAGAAAAAGAATCATAAGTATTATAAATTACCTGGTGGGGGTCTGCGATGCTCCCTGCTGCCTTGATCCCTGCTACGATTGCGGTAATCGTCCCGCCTCCTGTCCCGAGACGAAGATCTCCCTTGTCGCTTGGAAGAGATCTGTGCCTTGGCTTCGCTGGCATACTGAGCCAAAAGCTTGCTGGCCTCTTCCTTATTCAGCTCCGCAAACTCCACCGAATCCAGGGTGTCACCAACTTCGGGCAGAGCAAAGCTCGCTGAAACAAACACCTCGTCGTAAGTCCGATTTGAATACATACCTACAATATATAAAAAAAAATTATAAACTGCCGTTACAGAAACTGAACTATTATTATTATTATTATTATTTATTCTGGACAGGCAGCTTTGCTGATACGTCCAGATTAGATCTTGTAAAGCTAAACGATATTAAAAAGTTTTTATGTACAAATCGAGTCTGTTTTTAAATTGATTGAGAGAGATTGCACTAATCACTTCAAATGGTAGTTTATTCCACATGTCCACCACTCTATTTGGCAGAATGTTCTTAACCCGCACAGCACGTAACATCCATTTGGGGACATGTATGGCGGCCGCCTACAATCCGGAACATCCGATTTTGGATATCGCGCTCGCCGCTGCGAAAAATGCAATTTACGATTCGAAACGTCGTACTTAATGCTTTCTGACTGCGGAACGACATGGCCAAATAATCTTTCATTCGCCGGCCAACGACGATAAAATCGATCGCCGATTTAAAAAGTCAGCATAGACGTCAAAACGCAGTCTCCATTAGCCACCGTCGCGGCGGCGTATAGTTCCGCGAAATGGTTGTTTTGTGTAGTGTTTTGTGGATAAAAGTGCAGTGTTTACTGGATAAAAGTGAGTAATTTCCATTTTTAAGTAGTTTAGGCATAAGTATTAGTCAATTGAGATATTCCATTTGCTGTTTTTCACGAATTTTCAAAGAAAACACTTCGGCAACAACAAACGGCTCGCGAAAAAATGGTTGTTATTATTTTGTAATGTTTATGAAATATCCCGATATATTGCGAAATATGACGTAATGTCGCTTTAATTTACTAACAAAATAAGTATTGTTTCATTTACATCCTAAGTTATCACATAATTAGGCGTATTTTGAAAATTATATCTTGTTTTGTAAATTGAATCGCGCAAAGAAACTTCTTTTGATAATTACTATGAGAGAATAAAGTGCGATTTTCCATAGTTTTTCGATGAAATGTGACTCTTTGGAGTATAGTAATTAGTTATTAGACATATAATAAGTCTATGATAAGACAATATAATTGAAAAAATCTAACGAATTTTATATTATGGGCATTCAAAGTTTATTATTAAGTTCGGACGCGGAAACTCTCAAAACTTTAGATTTTTCTATAATATCAGACAAAGCTCAAAGTTCTGGTGTGATTTCTAAGAAGTGTGATGTAGTAATAAAGTTATTTTGAAAGAATTTCATATAAAAAAATACCATAAGTAGTCACAAATTAAAAATTAAAAAATTTTTTTTTTTTACGAGAATACATAAAATTTTTCTTGGCTGAATAAATCAATATTTTTGTATGCAAATAAGTAAAAAAAAAATATCGTTTTGGTAAAGCATTTAATAAAGAACATAACTGTATTTACAATTTTTGCATATTTTACGTATTTTGTGACAAAAAAATCGAAATGATTTTATAGGCGAGTTTTTTTAGTTTGCCAATTTTGTAATATTTATTCATTATTATCTTAATTGTTTTACGAGATAAGGTTATAATGTTTTATATGTCAAATTTCAATGCGATCATTTTTATCTTTATCTTTTTTAAATACGTTTAGTGGTTTATAAGTTATGATCGTTTTTCTCAAGGCCGTTGACTCGCGTCGATTTTTTGCCCGAATATGACGCGCGCAAAAGTGATAGGTGAGTTTTTACCTCGCAACGTGAGGGGTTAAGAGGATTAGATTTAAATTTTGTACGGTTGAGTTTTTTGTTGTGACCTCGAAGGTTTGTGTTGACGTTGAATTTGTAAATATTCTTTAGTGCAGGTACATCGTAATAGTGTGTTAGAATTTTATATGTCTCAATCAGGTCCCCTCTTTGTCTTCTTTGTTTGAGTGTAGTAATTCCAAGTAATTTCAAGCGATCTTTATAATTCCTATTCTTCAGGCCCATTGGCATTTTGGTTGCCCTTCGCTGTTTATAATAATTCTTCTTCTTGAGGTGCCTCTTCATTACTGGAGGTTTGCCGATAGCAATGAATATTTTTTTCAGTCTTGCGCCATCCGGAAGAGCTGTTCCGTACTGGTGATGCCGGTCCATCCACCCTTTAACATTGCACAGCTACGACTTTTTCCTTTTTCCACAACGCCGTTTACCTTCAATTTTGCCCATCAATATCAGTTGAAGCAGCTGATATCTGTCATGCCGCAGCGCGTGCCCCAGATATTCAATCTTGCGCTTTTTGACGGTATGCAACAATTTTCGGGGCCCACCAGCACGCTGAAGCACTTTTTCATTATTGCACTTTTAATTTTATGGGTCCAACTTATACGGAGCATTCGACAGTAGCACCACAGCTCAAACACTTCTAGCTGCCGTCTGGTGTCTGACTTCTAGCTGGTCCACTCTTCGCTGCCGTACATAACCACTGGCCAGATGTAGCATTTATTTATTTATTTGTATCAAACATAATTATAAAACACATAAAAATGGTCATACCAAGTAATGGTGCGAAGAAACAACGGCCCACATTCACATGACCATGCTCAGCGCATACCCAACTAGGCCAAATATAGCCTGTATCTGGGCATACGACTTATTTTCTGACTTAGGTGGAGAAGCCTAACTGACGTAGGTACTCATATAGATACACATACACACATACATATACATACATACACAAATATATAAATATAACGATCATTTTGTTTAATATCTTATATCATATTATATAGTATAATAGTAAAGTTATGCATAATATACATATTTTTTTTTAAGATATGACTTGCAGAAGTTCTTTCTCTGTCCTTGAACGACCTATGTCGTCAAGAAGCCATTTTTAAATATTTTTTTGAATAAAATGGTATTTTCTATTTCCTTTATTTTGTCATCCAGACGGTTGAATATTTTAGGTGCTATATAGTTGAATTGTCTTTGGGCAAATGAAAAATTAACTCGGAGAACGGCATAATTCAGACCTGCAGATGCTCTTGTAGTTCGGTGTTGCTGGCTTCGTAGTCGTTTATCTGAGGTTCGATGGAAGAACATGAGTGACTTATAAATAGGATAGAAAACGAATTTACCGCGTGAAATTTGTAGGACCCGACGTTTCGGTGACGTTGCAGCCGCCGTTGTCAAGGGTAAACTGAAGAGCTGTCAGTCCGTTGTTTTGCGGGTAGGCCGCAAACCGCTGCCGCCACTGCGTAGGTTATAACGGTGGTGGGGGGCCGGGCTCGGAGCGCGGGAATTTTTAAAATCCGTCTTGCACACAACACTCACTGTATCCTGTTTTACGTCTTTGCGTTCGGCGTTCGGCGGCGGGAACATTTTAAGAAGAGGGTTCCACGTAGAAGAGAGTTTGTAGCCGTCATCTCTATTGAAGTTCGGAGTTCTTCTTATTTCCCGCGCTCCGAGCCCGGCCCCCCACCACCGTTATAACCTACGCAGTGGCGGCAGCGGTTTGCGGCCTACCCGCAAAACAACGGACTGACAGCTCTTCAGTTTACCCTTGACAACGGCGGCTGCAACGTCACCGAAACGTCGGGTCCTACAAATTTCACGCGGTAAATTCGTTTTCTATCCTATTTATAATGTCAAACAACCGCGATAGTCTTCGATTTCATACATGAGTGACTGTTTCACAAACATCTGGCGTATATCGCATTGTATTATAATTATTTTTATTACGGTTTTTTAATGAAATATTTGTGGTTTATGTATTTATCCATATAGATACACATATATTTCCGGAATGTACCCAATCACACCTTTCATTTGACACTAAACACGATATATTTATGTTAATTTATTGACATTTGGACATCAAGACAACTACTCAGAGCCCGTTCACACAGCGCTACGTTTTATTGGATACGTTTTTCCCGTTGATGGAGCATGTAATTGTATGAGCGATTTCACACACTCGACAGTATACCAGATCCAGTAAAAAATACCAATCTGACAAAATATACCATTTTGTTTTGTCTTCAAAAACTGGAAGCAGAAAAAGTAAAAAAAACGAATCCATAGCTAAATACGTGTGGAGAAGTATGGATGCCTTCACACATATTTTCTTATTACCTCGAGCGCTGACGTTTGAATTGTAGTTTCTCTTAGAGAACGCGAAGAAGAAGATTACATCACAACAAAAATATAGCGTTTCAGGAAAACGCCGATTACTCTGAAACTACTATACGGATCGTATAAAGAAGACCTGTTTTATATTTCTGTTGAAATTTGCTATTAGATACGTGTAACGTCGTTTTGTAAAGCAATCGAAGCACGTAATAAGTGGCTGTAGTGATTCAAATGAACTACAAGCCCGCGTAGACTTCCACAAAAGGTTCCTTACTGGAATCAGCCAGAATGGCACTGGTCTGGGGTATGGCAGTACAACCACGAGCGACGTGGACTTGAAGAAGTCTCTTTTGCGGGGAGATTACGACAGCAAGAGTATGGCTCATGCTATTGGCCTTCAATGCCAGAATGACTGGACAACAATTGGTGACTTTTGCATTCCGCCTCCAATGCACTGGAAGGTAATGCTCTATGACTGGACGCCAGAGATGCTGAAATTTTATTTGAATGCCTTTCAGCATACACTTCCAGACCCCAGTAACCTCGCTCGTTGGAGCTTTGCCGAGGATAGTTCTTGTCCCCTCTGTAGCAATACCCCTTGCACAGCTAGACACATTCTAGCTGGCTGCAAGGTGGCCTTAGATCAAGGACGGTACACTTACCGCCATGACAAAGTTCTCGCTGTTATTCGCGAGGTAATTAGTCTCTCAGTGGCTCGTGCCAACAAGGGTTTGACAGTATCCTCCAAACCCCCAATACAGTTTGTGCGGGATGGCTCTAAAGGCAAAAAACATTTAACTACAAAACCTTTCTCAATAATCGAGAAAGCTACAGATTGGACTCTGGAGGTTGATTCGGTCTCTAAGCAGTATAAATTCCCTGAAAGTCTCGGATGCACAGCCCTCCGTCCAGATATAACTCTTTACTCTCTATCTCGGAAGGTGGCTCTTATTGTAGAATTAACTGTTCCATGGGAATCAAATATCCCAAAAGACCACGAGTACAAATTAAATAAATACCATGATCTTGCAAATGCCGTAACCCGGAACGGCTTCACTGTTCACCTTCACGCGGTGGAAGTTGGCGCTCGTGGCCTGCCAGCTAAATCTCTATTTCACCTCTTTAAAGATCTTGGCCTTTCCAGAAAAATAATCAACTCTTTCTTAGAAAAATTATCTAAAACTGCGATTTCGCATCTCAAATTCTATGGCTTCGAAGGGGGAGTGAATGGGTGGCAAGGTGAACGCTCACATGTGGCAAGACAGCTGTCCTAAACCTACCACAGCCGGTTCGTAAGTCCGGAATCCACTGCTCACCCCCCAGAAGTGTAAAAAATAGTATTATGATGGGCCCGACTCCGGTCGGTGAATTCCATGGCAGCTCCGTTTGTATTTATTTATATAAGCATTATTCAGAATTATCTGTCAAAGTTGTGGTACAGAAAAAAACTGCCTTGTCCAACATTTCTATGTTTTTTCTGGAAATAAATCACCCTATACAAGAAATTGTGAATACTTTTATAATAATTATAATATGCTTCATTCAACCTATGACTTCGTTTTACTTATACCCATACAAAAATAAAAAAATATTCGGTGTTGAAAATCAACATGAATAAAGTTTTTGGTTTGGTTTGGTTCAATCATAGACTAAAAAATGGCGACTGTATGAAAAATAATGAACCAACTAGATAACGACAGAGAATCTTCTCCTCTTTTCGCACATACCACAGGCCGTATGATTTATGTGAGGTATCAAGGGTAAATAATTGGAAAACATCGGCGACGATCTCGGCTGGGACAGATGTCCCCTTTGCCGCTCTACGGTAATTTCAATTGTGGGACAATTGTCCCGTTTGCCGCTCAAGGGGTTATGTGTTATTTGCAAATGCAATTCAGTGCTCTATTTTGTATGGCAGTCGGTTGGTTATTTTTGCTTGTAGAAAGTCGGTGATATACTGATCGGCAGAGAACGAAACAGACAGAATATGCTGTGTGACTTGATATTTGGATAGATAAAGTACCCTATGACACTCGGCATGACATAGCAATTCTAAGAATACCACACACTTCTAAATCGGTTCAAGCGTTTAGTTATGGTGGAATAAAGAAACGGAAAACAAACTAGATGAACCCTGAACACATTACACTCCTTTTTTGTTGGGCAGTCGAGTAAAAAAGTATAATGATGGCTGCAGGAGAAATGCAACAAATTAAAACGATTGTTTCTGTGTTGCAGGTACAGACTCTCAATATACGAGGTATGTGAGAAAAGAAACGAGACTGACAACACTGCGATCGATTTGGCAACGCTGTGTCGTTCTACTCGTCTAGGGTGTCTAGGGTGTCGTTCTACTTGTCTAGGGTGTGTCTAGGGTGTGTTCATCTCTTCAAGATGTGCAGTCTGAGTTTCAGCTCGATCACAGTATACCAAACAGAAGGTTTACTTTCGAGCTAAAGGGCAATGCGGGCAGAGGGTACATCTCGACAAACACCTTTGGTTAGCGTTACGCGCAGGAAAAGATTGGCGATTTTTTGAACGTTTGGGACAGAGTAGCCGACTTCCGGCGGCCATATCTGAGCGCTTACGACTTGTGACGTATTCGGTTCTATTTTAATTTTGTTTTAAGAGAAGCTATCGTCTGGTATGCTGTGGCTCCCCGTGCGGCCATCGCTTGATTTGTGAGAGCAGCATCAGTTGTGTTTTTGTTGTGCATTACCAAAATGAAACAGCGGAATTTAGAGCAACGTTACGCCATCAACTTTTGCGTTAAACTTAGGGAATCGCACGTGTGACCTTTGAAGAGTTGAAACAGGCCTAGGGAGAAGTTTCCTCATTGAGAGCGTAAGTTTTTCGCTGGCAGAAATCATTTTTAAAGGACGAGAACACTCCGAAGACGAACCTCGCTCGGGGAGATTTTTAATTTCGAAAACCATCAAAAACGTCGGTTTTTTTTTTTGCTGTTTTTCGTGCATTCCTCCTAAACTTTGTAGGTAGCTGTCAAAGTATTTTGACAGCTACCTATAAAGTTTTGTCGCAAAATCTGGTAGAAGTTTTAGTTTGAAAGCCGATGAGTGCCTAACTCTCCCGTGATTGGTCGAGGCCCCGGTTTTGTTTTTTTTAATCTTCTTACTTTTACGGCGTTAAAGGCCGTCTGAACGGGGACGATCGGCGTTCTTCGTGAAACATCGTCCTCTTGCGATTCACCATGTGGCGAAGGCGGTTGTGCGAGTTTCGCCGTGGAAGTTGGCAACCTTCGTAAAGGGGATAATGCTGCAGTTTACTTGTTATGTGAAGTGTGCGTGAATAATCTGGTGAGCATTTAATTTCATTTTGGGTTGGTTTTCATATAGGATCAGCGCGATTTTAACGGATTCATTTTCCCTCATCGCAGTTTGGTGGCATCTCTGTACCTCTGTTATTTTACGTAATATACCTGTTCCTAATGTGAGGGTTCTTCAAACTCGAAGACTGTAAGAAATTGCCTTCATATCCGAAAAATACTGCAAGTTTTATTTGGCTGGAGGATATGCGACACGCCGATTAGGCGGGAGCGGAACGAGGGGTGGCCTTCGTGGCGATTAAACATGAACATTTTACATACGCTTGTGCTTTTCTTTAGTCTTTTGTGCATTTTGAGGGAAAGGATTTTCTGCGGGCCAAATCCAACTCCCATCAGTATTGAGTCCACACTCTGAGATCGTTTTTTAGAGTATTTTTTTTTCTTCTCAAATTTTTTTTGGGTATTATTTTTTTTTTATCTAGTTTCCGTCTCTCCTTATAAGAGACAGGTGGCGTCCATATAGTAAATTCTTTTTTTTTTTGGTTTCGGTCGATTCTGCCGTGTTTCTTTAACACACGGTAGATTATAACTTCACGGTTACAAATGTCGTCAGGAAAGTAGACATCGTTTAGGGAGTCTGGAGAACGTTCAAAAGGACGTGACCGAGGTCGTAAAGGCCCTACCGGTTGAAACATTTTAGCGCCGCTACCGAGACTGGGAAAAAAGACTCCGTCGGCGTATAGCCACCGAAAGGAATTACTTTGAAGGAGACAATATTGTCATTTGAAAAAAAAACTTTGGCGAGTGTACGTATTGGACAGAAATGAAACGGGGAAGCTTAGAATGCAAGATCGGAGGGAACTGACCTCTCATCTCCAGCAGAGCGGCGTCCGGCACGTCCTTGCCCTGGTGCTGGCGCGCCTGCAGCCGCCGCTGGAACTCCGCGTCGGCCGGCACCAGCACCACGGCCCGGCGCGCGTAGCCGCGCTCGCCCCCGAACTCGCGCATCTTGCGGCGCTGCGCCGACGGGTACACGTTCGTCTGCAATACCAATATCCGTTAACTTCCCTCTCCGAAAGAAGACACGCAAAAAACCTAACGGGATCGTACGCATCGGACTCGACGGCGGGTCGGCCCGAATCGCGGTTCGGCTCCCGTCCGGCGGCCTCTTCGAAGAGGCATTAACCCAAAAACCTCTCTCTGCCAGCGGCTATAGGTCCGGCCGCGGGCGGTTCGGAGCTTAGATTCGACGCGGGAACGCCTCGGACTATTCCGGGCGGTTCGTGCGCCGTGCGCAGTCAGCCGATCCGGCGAGCGTCGCCGCGGCCGTCGACTGCGACGGGCGAACCCGTCGCCTCGGGGTTTCGACGATATTAGATCGTTCTATCTCCCGCGAGGCGAGCTCGGAAACCTCGGGCCGAAAAACGTCCGCTGTCTAGTTACGCCGCTAGCCCGTAAAAAGCTAACGCCTCACCGTGAGATAACCGGGTTACTTCCGGTTGCGACCAGATCGCTCCGGTTTCCCGAATGTTGACAGCGTCGACGTCGCTCGCGCGGTCCTCTCTCTTACGGTAGCGACGATACGGCGTCCACCGAATCTATCGCAGACCGCAGCATCCTTCGACTGACTCTTCGCCCGGTATCCGGTAGCCGATTGATCGTTTCAAAATCGGTTGCCGAAAGATTTACAACTAACCCTGCTCTATAGGAAACGATGCTGTTTCCAGACTCCTCGGAATGCACAATCGGCACAATTGGCTAACGCTGCACAAACCGTCCAGGAGCGCCTGAAAATTGACTTAGGGGAACTGTCTACAAGCCGGAGTCCTACCCGGGTTCACGCTTCTACGATGTGGCCGTTCGTGTTGACCCGTACGTTTGGCCGACCCTACAAATGGGTCTTATGGGCCCTGTTGCCAAACTGCAACAGGGCCCATTAGCTCCTCGGCAATTAGCCAAGAGAGGCTGGAAATGTAATTTCCTAAGCGGCGAGGTAATCGTCGGGCAAAGGGCGCCGCAATAACATATCCTAATACAAACAACATTTTAATAAATTTTACTATACCTGATCGATGATGTAGTTCCTCGTAAGAGAACGAGAGTAGTTCAATAGGGTGACCACACATTTAGTGCACTTGGACAGCATTGCGTCCCAGCGGCCGGTGTACCAAAGGCGGAAAGGCTTGCAGTCCACCTACAAATTTAAAATATAGAAAAATTAGATACTCTTTATGTTTCATCCAAAATCATGTCAAATATTAGGAGCCCAAATATACTGCGACTTATGCGATCGGTTCCTAGGCCATTGCCAAACTTAAAATCACTATTTTATTATAAATTCTAGAGTGAGCTATTTGCAGGAAGAGTTTATGGGTGTCAGACATTAAACTGACGGTTCCGGCACAGTATACCACCAGTAGCTTCTCTTAGAAAAAATTGAAATCAAAGCGAATACGTCACGAGTCGTAAGGGCTCGGATGGTCGCCAGATGTTTCGCTACTCGGCTTACACAGATATCCGAACGCTTGAAAATGTCGGCTACCATTACCTGCCCGTAATGCATAGCGTTCTTGTTCGTCGTGGCGAACCCCTCTGCCCACATTCCTCGCACCCTCTTCCCGCATTGCCTTGTAGCTCGAGAGTAAAGCTACTGGGTGGCATACTGTGGTTCCGGTACTTGCTGCATCTATTCTTGGCATTTATCCTTTTGGAACCATAAATTCACATGAAAATTATGCCCATTGTAAAAGCCAAAATTGACTGCAATATTATTGTACTACCAAACAAAGGAGTGTAATGTGTTCAGAGTTCATCTGTGTATGTTTTCCGTTCCTTTATTCCACCATAACTTTTAAACGCTTGAACGGATTTAGAAGTGTGGTATTGTTAGAATTGTTATGTCAGCCCGAGTGTCATAGGGTACATTGACTGTCCGAATATCAAGTAAGTAGTTGTTAAAATGTCCAAATGTCAATAAATTAATATAAGTCTATCGTGTTTAGTGTCAAATGAAAGGTCTGATTGAGTACATACCGGAAATATACATGTATCTACAGGGTGAGTTTTAATTAACCGGCATCCTTGAACGGGGTGAATCAGTACGAGCAAGTAAGCAAATTTTGATAAAAAATTGTGGATTTTTTAATAAATTTTAAATTTGAAAAATAGTATAAAAATGTGAGAATGATGCGCTATCTAGTGGTAGGTAAAATATTGCTAATATTGTTTATTAGTGATGTTTTCCCTACCGATATATGGTGCAGTGCACTCAAATGCTTGTCCAACTTGTATTGTCAAGTTCTTCTGATTTTCAAATTAAAAAAAAAACTTGCTTTATTGCTTGTACTGGTTCACCTCCTTTAGGGGACCGGTTATTTAAAACTCAGCCTATATATGGATAAATAGATAAACTACAACACTCTTACCAATAAAATTATCTTATAACCGCGTTAAACCCTTGTTATTGTTGTAGTTGTAAAATCGTGACCAATAAATCAGTTATAACGCGGTTATAACTACTCCCTGAAACCAAAGACAAGTCATATTTCTAGCATGGCAACGCCCGCTTGGAAGCAGTGTGGCCAACTGAAGCGGCATGAAATGCACATGAAATGTCACTTTTTGTTGTCAGAAAGCCGTTGCCCATTGTTTTGTTACGCGAATGCTGATCGAATTTATAGTGGTATTTTGCAGGTCAGCTCTCAGGATATCGATGATTCTTGCGGCGTATGGCTTAGTGAAACGATATTTAGTTTTAAAATTGTAATCATCCAAATCGAACGGGTCGTATCGCAATTTGTAAATTTTGGTCGCCTATCACGACGCATTTTGATTTCTTCCAATAAATCCAGATCGATCATATCATCCAAGTCGACAAAATCCATTATTCGGCTAAAACGCAGGATTTCACAGCAGTATAAAAGGCGTATCCTCGTCGTAACACGGCTATTACAACGAAAGCGCACGATTCGCGAACGAGAAGCTCCACGTCCGCGGCTGTCAGGTGGCTGTCAGTTTGAAACAGCTGTTACGCCGGTCGGCCATTTTTAAGTTAATACTCCGTTAAACCGCTGTTATACCTGGCCTCGGGGTGGTATAGCGGAGTTATAGTGCGGATGGAAATCTAGTACCACTATTCCATGCTTATACCCGAGATGATCAGTGGTGTAAGCTATACCGCGTTTATTGGTCACAGATTTTCTTATACCTAGTAATAACAGAGGTATAAATTTTACAACTCGTTTATTGGTAAGGCTGTTAATGTTTAATAAAAAAAACCTAATAAATACAATAATTCACTTTCTGTAACAGCACTCATGTTTTTT
This sequence comes from Micropterix aruncella, assembly GCA_944548615.1. Taxonomy (NCBI): domain Eukaryota; kingdom Metazoa; phylum Arthropoda; class Insecta; order Lepidoptera; family Micropterigidae; genus Micropterix; species Micropterix aruncella. The sequence goes on from OX155978.1 coordinate 3,882,880, forward strand.
ATTCTTTTTAATATATTTACTTGTTCCTAATTTTCTACTTATACTAATGTGGAGCATTTAGGTGTGCAAGTTATAGTGATTTATTTACCTGCATCATATCAAGAAGTCCAGATATTCCAATGAGGGTGTACCTCTTATCAGGATGCTCTGCCATGTGCTTCCGGGCCCAAACCGTCTTTCCCGCGCCAGGCAGACCGCACAGCATGATCACCTTTGGGAAATAAGGACAGAAACCATTGAATATCGTGCATGAAATTGACGATGATACGATTCAAAATTAGACATTTTCCATGTTGAAGCATTTCAATAAAAAAAAAATGCCGGATTTTGATTCAAGTTCATTTGCATATCCCAAAAAGATCCCTTAACCCGCACCGCACGTAACATCCATTTGGGGACATGTATGGCGGCCGCCTACAATCCGAAACATCCGCTATGGGACATCGCGCTCGCCGCTGCGAAAAATGCAATTTACGATTCGAAACGTCGTACTTAATGCTTTCTGACCGCGGAACGACATGGTTTAAATAATCTTTAATTCGCCGGCCAACGACGATAAAATCGATCGCCGATTTAAAAAGTCAGCATAGACGTCAAAACGGGCAGTCCATCGGCCAGCGCCGCGGCCGCGAATGGTTTCGCGGAATGGTGGTCTTGTGCAGTGTTTTGTGGATAACAGTGCATTGTTTACTGGATAACAGTGAGTAATTTCCATTTTTAAGTAGTTTAGGCATTAGGATTAGTCAATTGAGATAGTCCATTTGCTGTTTTTCACGAATTTTTAAAGAAAACACTTTGGCGAGAACAAACGGCTCGCGAAAAAATGGTTGTTATTATTTTGTAATGTTTATGAAATATCCCGATATATTGCGAAATATGACGTAATGTCGCTTTAATTTACTAACAAAATAAGTATTGTTTCATTTACATCCTAAGTTATCACATAATTAGGCATATTTTGAAAATTATATCTTGTTTTGTAAATTGAATCGCGCAAAGAAACTTCTTTTGATAATTACTATGAGAGAATAAAGTGCGATTTTCCATAGTTTTTCGATGAAATGTGACTCTTTGGAGTATAGTAATTAGTTATTAGACATATAATAAGTCTATGATAAGACAATATAATTGAAAAAATCTAACGAATTTTATATTATGGGCATTCAAAGTTTATTATTAAGTTCGGACGCGGAAACTCTCAAAACTTTAGATTTTTCTATAATATCAGACAAAGCTCAAAGTTCTGGTGTGATTTCTAAGCAGTGTGATGTAGTAATAAAGTTATTTTGAAAGAATTTCATATAAAACAATACCATAAGTAGTCACAAATTAAAAATAAAAAAAATTTTTTTTTACGAGAATACATAAAATTTTTCTTGGCTGAATAAATAAATATTTTTGTATGCAAAGAAGTAAAAAAAAAATATCGTTTTGGTAAAGCATTTAATAAAGAACATAACTGTATTTACAATTTTTGCATATTTTACGTATTTTGTGACAAAAAAATCGAAATGATTTTATAGGCGAGTTTTTTCAGTTTGCCAATTTTGTAATATTTATTCATTATTATCTTAATTGTTTTACGAGATAAGGTTATAATGTTTTATATGTCAAATTTCAATGCGATCATTTTTCTCTTTATCATTTTTAAATACGTTTAGTGGTTTATAAGTTATGATCGTTTTTCTCAAGGCCGTTGACTCGCGTCGATTTTTTGCCCGAATATGTCGCGCGCAAAAGTGATAGGTGAGTTTTTACCTCGCAACGTGAGGGGTTAAACCTTCAAGCGGCGCGTGTAAATCTTGACAGTCACTTAAAAATATAGCACTTTAGAAAAACGATCATAAGAAAGAAACTACTTGATGGATCATGAAAAGAAGAATTGTAGAATGATCGCATTGAAATTTGAAATATAAAACATTAAAACCTCATTTTGTAAAACAATTAGATAATCATGAATAATTATTAGAAAGTTGGAGTACTGAAAAAAACTCACTTATTCAGAGTTCAGAGTTCTTTATTGTGGGAATTATTAAAAAACATACAATGTTTAATTAACAAACTGCCCAGAGAGCATACAACATTTTGTTTCAGAAGAAACTTCATAAAGAAGAAGCTATATAAGGCGCAATCAGTAAAACTAAAACTATCAACAATTAAAATATTCAATATCAGAAATGATCAAACACAAGCAATAATCATCAATAATCACATAATCAATCAAACTAATTTTTATAATGTTTTGTCCAAGAAGAATCTAAATACATTGTAATTACATTTAAATATAAGATACCATATAACTAAAACAATCAATAAAATTATTAATTCAAGTTAAAACAATCAACAAATGAAATAATCAGTATACGCATTACATTAAAATAAAGGGGCTGTAAAAAAAGCCATTTTGTAAAATTTATAAATTCCTCAATAGATTATTCAGCGATATCGATGTTTTATCTTAAAATACGAAACCCTATCTAGAAATTGTAAATACGTTTGTGTACGTTATTACATGCTTTACCAAATCTATTAGTTCGTTTTATTTATTTTCATACATATATCCGAAGAGAAGCTACATAATATCCGAAGAGAAGCACAGATCCGAGCAATGGCAGCACTCGACTAAGTGCCCCCAGAATACAAACAATTATATTAGAGATTCTAAACTGCGAGAAGCATGACTGAATAATCGGACAATACAGAATGTATCCGTCTTTCTCACACATATCTAACAGGGGGTGGTTACACTGTGATTTTGGTGTAAATTCAGTTCGTTGAGAGAGCGGTTTGTCGCGCCGCACTCATACCCATTTTGGGACGTAACTGAGCATTGATTACAATACATCGTATCCAATTCGGGACGTTACTGTCTTGAAGGGTTAATGAAATGCGAGAAATCAGCTCTGAGAAACAGCCAGCGGGTAAAAAATATTAGCAAGTCTATCAATCCATTCGAGTCTATCGTTCAGTACATTGTAACAAAAACCGGATATTTTGTTGTCTTGTTTTCGCGCCTTTGTGCAGATTATGTTCGCTGCACCCGTTTTTCCATGTTTTCCCCGTGTTTAGTCATGTTTAGTCATGTTTCCTGCTGGTTTTCGCTGTTTTTCATGAATTTCTCCCATATTATGACAATTAAATGAACCGTTTACGAAATTTCGTGAACATCAAATTTTGACAGATAACCTAAGTTCGCGAAAGTCGACGGTCATCCGGTTGAAGCCGAGCTCTCACGTGATTGGTCGAGGTCGCTATTTTGGCCTTCTTTTTCCTTCTCGATTTAACAGCGTTCAAGCTGTTTTGACGTAATCCTCACCGACTTCCGCTCCGAGTTCGTTCTATTTCGCTTCAAGATGGCTGAGGGGAGGTCGTTGAAAATTGGTCGCGAGGTGTGGGAGCCGCCGTAGTTCGGTTTTAAATGCTGCCGGGGAAATAATTTTTATGTGAAGTGTTCGTAACTAACCTGGTGAGCATTTATTTTTCTTTTGGGGTTGCTTTCATGTAGGATCAGCGCGATTTTTTTCCCTTGCGCAGTTTGGTGGCACCTCTGTTTTATTACGTTATATATCTGCCGCTTAAGTGACGAGATCGTCACGGAATGTGACGAAATTTGCCTTCATATTCGGAAATTACTGCAACATTTATTTTGGCTGAAGACTTTGTAATCGGAATCACGCATTTGACACGCCGATAAGGCGAGAGCGAAAAAGGGGTAGCCGCTGTGGCGATATTTCACGGAGATTACACGAAGATTTCACATAACCTTGTGTCTTTTTATTTAGTCTTTAGTGCCTGCTGAGGAAAAAGGATTTTCTGTGGGCCAAATCCAATGCCGTGAATATTTAGCCCACACTCTGAGATAGTTTTTTTTCGAGGTTAACTTTTTTTTCTTTTCAAAATTTCTTTCGGGTATCTTTTTTTTTTTTTTTTTGAATAAGTTTCCTTCTTTTCCTTTAAAAGTAGGTGGCGTCCTTTTACTTTCATTCTTTTGGGTTTTGGTGGATTCTACCGTGTTTCTTCTAAACACGGTAGGTTAGAAATTAGAGGTTATAACATCAATCCGTTCGATGAGACCGAACTGAATGAACTAACTACCAAACTAAACTTCAAGGTGTATCTCGAAATCAGGCAGTGCTTTAAGCAAAAGTGTAATGTCAAAAATAACAAAAAAAAATGTGACGATTGTCAAAAAGTAAAATAAAATGTCTTAGTAATTACATTGCAAATAAAAATAGTCAAGATATAATTAATATGTGCCTACCTAATAATAGAAATAGTCAATACATTTTAGTCAAATTGAAAATCGATTTAAAACCTATTACAGAAAGAGATATAGTCGAGATGCATACAGTTTTTAGAGATCGTTAATGTCGTACAATTCTCTTTCAATGAAATATAATTTGAGTTTATTTTTATATTGGAGCATTGGTACCATTGGTAATACGACCTGCGGCCGCTAGATGTGGCTAACAGAACTCTTTGTGAATCTGTGTGCCAATTTTGATTTCGATCACCGTGAATGAAACAAATCGCAGCGAGTAGCCTGTCACACCTAGCGAGTTCGCTCGCTCGCAGCGAGTATTCGCTCCGCGTGACCGAAGCTTAAGAGCCCCTATCAATTTCGCAATGTGAAAACCGAAAATACACACTTTTTCAGGACGAATTTTACAATAACCATAAGATATATCTGATATTTTTTAATTCACAGTTATACAACACCTATTTATTTAGTATGTCTACGAAATTTTATATTGATAACAACTTCGTATAAATTAGGAAAAAAAATATACAAAAATGGTTTTTTACATAAAGACGAAACACGAGGTTTCTCAATTCGTTTTTCTGCTAACTGGTAGCGAAAAACGTTCTGAAAAAAAATGTGCGTACTAAGCATATAATATATTAGTAAGTCTACGATATATATTTTTTAAATTTATTCAATTAACACTAATAAAAAATGTGTTGTACTATGAATAAACCCAGTAAAATCGTGTGTAAAAACGTCGTCTACGCGTAAGAATATAATAAAAATAATTACAAGATATAAACATTTCAATAATTGAGGCATTTACCCACCCAGTATTTTTATTTTTTTTATTTAATGTCTACATATTTCTCTGTAATAAATTATCGAAATCCATGCTTACGCGCTGTTCATTCGCGTTAGTCCGTGCATTCGCGCCCGAGGGCTACTGGACGGTGGACGTGCGTTGCGTTGATTTCCGGAGCTCGCGATATTCTCGCGTCCTGCGCGCGAATACTCGCGCCCGGCCGAGCGCTTTTCGACAGTGGATATGCGTCGATTAAGCGGTTTTGATACTGCAAGATTTGTTAGGGGCTATCCATAAAATACGTCACGCTAAATTTTTGGCATTTTGACCCACTCCTCACCTTATCAGTATTTTTTATTGTAGATGTCAAAAAAATGTGTTTAATTTTTAGAAAATAGGTCAAAACATTAAACTTTACTATCAGGGCAAGATTAAAGTTAGAAAAAAAGCTGAAAAAACACGAAAGGCGTGTGAATTTCGTAGGCAAATTGTTTTCACCTTCCTAACTAAATTTAACTATTTTTTTTTATAGTTTGTTACTTTCTTTAATCTATAAATACGGGTAAAAATGTTGTCCATCGCCAGCGTCGGCGTGGCAACGCTGCAAGCGTCATTGATACCTTTGGATCGTAAGCGAAAAAGAGTAGGGTTTTTGACTTAAAATAATTGTTCAAAAAAAATAAATTTCAAAAAATCTATAAATATATAATGTATATTTGCAGAGAATTAAATAACAAAAATAAGACATTACCTGGGTCGTCATCGATGGGTAAAAAAGATGGAGATATAAGGTATTTTTACTTGGTAATAATAACAGTAATTTATAATAATATCGCAAAGGTTTCTATTAACATCTTTAAGTTTCAGTGGGAAATTGTATATAACCATACACTGTGGAATATAAATAGCGCACAGAACTTTAAGGGTTATTTCTACCCGTAACATTTTTTTTTATTCGACAAAAAAAGTTTAAAAAAAAACAAATAAAATAAAAAAGTATGGCAAATGAATAGTTTTGGATTATTTTGAGACTATATTTATTCGTATAAAAAAAGCAATATTTTCACGATTTGATATGTTTATACTATTTTAGCATTTATTATTTATTAAAATCGTATTTACGTGTATGTGCAGGGTCGGACTGGGCCTAAGGGGCCCGGGTGGGATTATGACTTTAGGGGCCCGCCGCGCGCCTAGGATCAAGTGATACCATCAGGTCAGTGGCGGTCTCTTCATATAAGCCGAAAAGCCTGGCTTGCCTATAATTCCAAATTAACAATTAAATAAATGAATAACACAATTCGTAAAAAAACAACTAAACAATTTTTTTTGCTAGCGCTCCTACTGCTATCTAGCGCGAACAGCTCGCTCCACGCGAGAAAAAATCTGTTATCGACAGGGTGCGATAATTATAGACAGGGCGCGATTGCTGTCTCGCTCGCACATTATGGGCTTTCAATGCGGCTTTCAAAATCAGTGTTCCTCTCATTCGCACCTGTGGCAAATTACGCTAAACAATATATGTGTATATACAACTTTTGTATCGGGAGCTAAGCCGGGCTTGCTTAGCCATGACGTTGAATGCGAACTGCGAATGCGAACGTGTCAACAGAAAGCGCGACTTCATTATAATTAGTTTGGATTGCAATGTGCGAGTGACGTCGGGCTAATTTTTTATTGTGTAATTTCAATTGATTTGTGGTTTTAGTGCCTGATAAAAAAATGGAGGAAATTGTCCTTTGTGGTCAGTAATGTATTCTTATTACTTTGTTTTCTGACATATGTGACAACCCGCAGGACTAAGACGGGGATACGGTTTTAGCAGCGAAGAATTTTAAAAACTCGATGCGATCATTCCATTTAAATTTTTTCACCTTGTTTTCCGCCGAATTTTTAAAAAACTGAGCGTTTGTACAACATTCTTCAAAAATCACAAGTCGATGTGGGTTATAGGAATTAAGAAAGGAAAACAAAATAAAGGAATTTCAGACTTGGTTACGTGTTGAATTTCAATATGAATTTGATCAAATTTATGAAAACAATCTTTAAAATAACTCAGCACCTCGTTTGAGACGCAACGTACGCTGTGCTCATACTGAATACAAACGACTTTTTGTCCAGGTAATTAATTGACAACATATTTTGCGAAATTGACGATCGATATTCGCAAATTTTCAAATTGAAATTTTTCCAACTCTTCAACAACAAACTATACGAGAAATACCGTTTAGATTTTCCTACAAAGGCATTAGATTCATTATTTGACATTTATGCAAACCATTTTGACAGAAGGTTTTAAAGAACCAAATGATTTGTTTGTACTCCTCTCTTGAATTGAAAGATTGCAATGTTTTTGAACGAATTAGTCAGAATAGCCTCGAAGACACCTTTCCCCAATTGTTGAAGTTAGCGTATCTTGTCGTCACTATTCCTGCTACAAGTGCTTCCGCAGAACGTGCATTCTCATCTCTTAAGCTTATTCATACTTACCTAAGAAATACACAGGGTCAGGAACGTCTATCTGAGTTATGGTTGCTATTGAAAAACAGTTGTTAAAAGAATTAAAGCGTTCGCCATCATTTTACTCAGACGTAATAAAATCATTTTTGAAAAAAGGTAGACGCTTCGATTTAGAATATAAACGATGAAAATATGCCAGCGTGAGTTTCATTCCCATGGCTAGCTTTCTAAGGGTCACTTATTTTACTTTTTGTTCACTTTTTTATAAAATAGTCTTACAGCTCATACAAGCAAGGGTCAACTTATCAACTCAAGCAAGGGTCAACTCAAGCAAATAAAATGGCTTTTCTAAGGGGCTCTCTAGACGAAAAAGCATGCTTGACAAGCTTCGCGTCGCGGACAGGGAGGGGATCGTAAAACCGCAGGAAATATACAAATATTTTTTTGTAATATTTACCAAAAATGCATAATTTTGTAGTTTATACCAGGGAGTCACGTTAATTAGAAGTAATTGATTGATGAATGACGTGACTGGCATTTTTGATAAATATTTTTAAAAAATGCATATTTTCTGCGGTTTACGATCCCCTCCCAGCCCGCGACGCGATTTTTGACAAGCATGCTTGATCGTCTAGCTAGAGAGTCCTTTAAAGCCACTAGAGGTATGCGACTGCTGATAAGTATATGTTAAATTCTGTCTTGCAGTAGCATGCCTTCAGTGTGCTTTATTGAATGTACGACCCAAGCAGTAAATTTCAAACTGAAGATTAAAGAGTAAAGAGGTACCACTTTTTTACTATAAAAAGCGTAAAAAAAAACACAAAGAGGTATGTCGGGCTTGCCCTATTTACGAACCCTGGGCACGCCACTGCATCAGGTCAACCAATAAACCAAATGATAATAATAATCAAATAGGCACGAATTTTAGGAAGTTTTTAATTTCAAAGACATACATTTTTATGAAAAAAGTTTAGTTATTTATAACTATCCCATCAAAAACAAAAATAAAAGAGGAGAAGTTTCAGCTAGAGTGCCAATAACTTGTTAAAATAAGACATACATTTTTATATATTTTTATATAGAAAGTTCAATTAACTAATTGATAATGTATTATCCAATCAGCATTTTTTTTAAAAGAGGAGAAGTTTCAGCTAAATTGTCAATAACTCTTTCGTAAAAACTGATATCATAGTCATCCTTGATAAGATCCGATTCAGTATTCAGAATAATCAATGAATCTAGCAGTTCTTGACCTAGTAGGGAACGAAGCCTGGTCTTAATGCGCTTCAGTGCTGAAAATCGTCTCTCGCGAGTCACTTGCGTAAATGACATTGTGAGTATTGTACAATAAGCTACGTATAAGTTGGAGTTCGTACTTATGTGCATATTATACTCAGACAAAAGTTTACATGCACATGGTATGCAACTTCGGCAAGCATCGGAACCTCTTCTTCCTCCTCTTCATCTTCTTTCTCAATCTGAGAATCTGAATCCTTTGTGTGATGCTCCCTAAGTGAAATGTGTTCGTCCCAAATAGTTTTAGAAAGTTCTTTAAAACTTTTTGCAAAAGATTCGAGTTCTTTTGAAAGTAATTCTCGATCAACATTGGCAATAGATGCGATTGACTTTAATGCATCATCAGGAATTCCGTTTTTGTCAATTTCGTGGAAGTTTTTCGGATCCAAACAAGCGACATCCTTCATTAAATGCTCATTGCAGTTGAATTTTTCATCTATTTTAACTAGAGTCGTGTTGATGATGACCTTGTATACGATAATAGAGAAAATTTATTTGGGTCCGCAGATAGCAGTCCAATTTCATCTTGACATAACTCATCTTTTTTCTTTTTTCATCATCGGTTTTCTAGATGTTCTCCGTAATGGCAGCGTGGTCTGTATTTCAACATCAACGTTTTCGACTTGAATTAATTCTTGGACCTGGGATTCAAACAAACTTGCAGCACTGAAAATGTCGTCAAAATGATCTAATTGTTTCCACAAATTCTTCTCCAAAGTTTTGATAAATCCCCAAGCTTTAAGGTAGTCTAGTGTAGGAGTTTGCAGGTATAAGCTTACAGGGGTTGATAAATCGAATATTTTCTTGAAGCGCAGGCTGTCAGAATTGTTTCAAATTTAAGAAAGGAATCCATCAATGCTTCGTATGAAATGAAACCTTTGGCTCGAACTCCGTGCTCAAAGATATGGCACTTAGAGTCTTTATCAACGCAACGTATCGAATTTTCTCCATGATGGTTGTCAATGCTTTGTCTTTGGCCCACCATCTCGTTTTTCCGATGTTCTGTAATCGTCTCAACTTGTCTCTACCAGCTGCTATTTCCGCGATTTTGTCCACCCACACGCGCTCGAATGATTCGTGAATAAATACACTTGTAGACTCCAAGATGCCGAATAAATTCTATGCTTCAGTACAACTTAACGTACAACTTCAGTACAACTTGGAAAGCCGAGCCTGTCAAAATGTTACTGTCGAATAAATTGAATGTAGCAATTATTTATTACGCAACTATAATGAAAAGAACTTGAATTTGACGAAAGATACATCGATGCCAATTGATGAACGAAGACCGCTCAATAGTGATCGACTCAAACGTCTACGGATATCCGTTAAATCGGCAGTTTGATACAGGAAAGCGCAAAATCTTCCCTTGGTAGACAGATAAATAATCTACAAAACGACATTTTAAACAGTCCGAAGCATACCTATATTTGAGAACACACAAATTTTGAAAACTATTTCTGCACAGCTGAAAAAAACTAGATCCAAGCAGTGTCCCCACAGTAAACACTTTACTGCGGAAATTAAATTCAAATACCTCCAACTTCGAATATCATGCTCGAAGTCTCCTATACAATTTAAACATCAACAGAGCTGGACAATTCAATGCTATCGTCGCAAAATTTATTGGAGTAAAACGCATTAATTTTGCTTTGAAAGATTCCTACAAACTAAGGTGTTACGTGGTAGTAGTGGTGTATAATACGGGAACATTGATATATAAACTACATAAAACAATTTTCGATAAAAGCCCATCTACTAATGTGAAAAAAATTGAACAGCAGAAACTTATGCAGAATACTAGGACGAAGACAACAAAGCAAAAATACGTCTTTTATTCAACGCCGATAGTAGTGACTACGGGGAAGCATGTCAAAAGCCAGACATGTCATCGGATGAGTATGAAATAGCCAAGGAGCTGTTTTTGGAAAATATGAAACAACAAATAAAGGACCGTCACGAAATTGAAAGAGATACGATATTACAAGCAGAAAGCGCTTTATGGCTGGAACTAAGAAGGTGTCTTTTAACAGCATCAAATTTCTCCAACACTTGCAAACGACGTGAAAATATTAGTTCAGCGCCTCTCGTAAAGAAGCGTGCTTGTTTTCATTCAACATGTATTCTGGTTGTATTATATTTTGTTTTATAGTTGCAACAATAACTTATAATACTATATACATACTTTGTAAATGCCAACCTCACTATTCGCTAGGTCATAAAAAAATATAACAGATTAATGGCGGTATTTTATATTTCTGATCTTACATTGTAAGGTCCCGGGTTCGATTCCCGACTGGGTCACCATTTTCCGTTAGGATCTAATTAACGGAATTGCATTTTCGATTCTGTCGATGGAATACAATAACAAGACACACACTTACAGACATGTTACACGCACACATACATATAACACGTCATAGTAGGGTTGGTTGTAAAAGATTGTCATATGACAATAAACCCGCCCATATTTTCACAATAAAGAGTATAAACAAGAAATGATAACCATAATATGTGACGAAATTTTTATTTTCTGTTATTATTATGTATGTCCAAACAAAAAATATTCAAACTTTTAATGACAAATATATTTTTTTAGTAGGTAACAATTTATCGAGTCACATATAATAACGTTGAGATGTTATACAACATATTTTTTAATAATTTTACATACTACTTGAGTGCTGATAATCGGTCGCGGATCAAGATTGTTTGTTGCCGCTGCGCCCGTATCTCTTCATTTGACTACGATAGTTCGAACGGCGACACCTGCGCTGCTCTGAAAATACCTAAACTAAGCGTGCGGCGAAATTGATAGGGACTCTTAAGGGTTAACGCTATTATGGTACAAAACTCACCTCTCTCTGTCCAGACTCCGGTTTTACCGGTCCCTCCTCCAGGAGTTTCTTCTCGAGGAGATCTGCCACGAACACATATCCTTCCAAGAGTGTCCTGATGGTAAACAATCAAACGTCAGCGTCTTCGCAACTACTGGCAAACAAACGAATAATTGCTCTATTCCGAATAAATGAGTCCATTGTCTGTGCTCCGATCGGACTACGGTGGAGACAAATCGGAGCAGCAAAACGCCGAGTTGCAAGCTTATTTAACCTCTCAGCTGTGGTGGATCGCGGCTAAAAATAGGCCCTAACAGTAGAACGTAATTGAAGACAGTTACATGGGCATTTATTTATGAATTAGTAATAAAAACTCAATTGAGCTAAAAATATACATATTATCCTTAAATCAGCAGTAATTAAGAAGATGACTTGATATTTTCTCGTGACTTTCTTACAACTTTCTTTTTATGAAATCGAAAGACAATTTTGGTTATTTGACATTATAAATAGGATAAAACTAATTTACCGCTGGAAGTTTGTAGCATCCGATGTTTCGGTGATGTTGCAACCGCCATTCTCCAGGATGGACTGTCTGGGTAGACCTACAGGATTGTAGGCAGTCTACCCTGAACAACAGCAGCTGCAACATCGCCGAAACGTTGGGCGCTACAAACTGTACGCTGTAAATTTGTTTCATCCAATTTATAAGTTTCTTTTACATTTAAGTCTTTGCCGATTTTATAATGGAATTGCCATTTAATTTCTTGAGCACCACATTTTAAAGTAATTCGCTTTTTAGCGAGCATTTTACTACAACGTTTAAAAAATATATTCTATTATTACAGCCCTGTCTATCCTAGAACGGGTTAGTCCCAGTTGGGTGGCAGAATCGAATAGGCATGAGGTTAAGGTTTTGCCATTCGGTTCCTGTTATTCTTGTAAGCAGAATCAATGTTTTATGGAAATTATTTCCTAAATAAATAAATGTCTTCCCTATTCTCCCCCATTTTTCTCTATTTAATTCATATAGTTTAAATAAAGCTTGCAATCAACGCTGACAATCAACATATTCATCCGGAATAAATCAACACGTATCCAATCAATTCACAGGATGCCAATCGAAAAGAAGGGATCAACTTAGAGCTAGTTTTTTAAAGCTAAAAAAGATGGTTTTTGGTGGCAGCGGGCAATAGAGTAGTTTTATGAGTGCGGGATTACCTGAGGAGAGGCGGTTCTTCCTCGGGCTCGGGTTCTTCGGGTTCCTCGGGCTTTGCGTCGGGCTTTGCTTCAGGCTTCACCTCGCCGGAGTCGGCGTCTGCCTTGGGCGTCTCTTCGGTCTCCGCTTTCTCCTTCTCCTTATCGCCGGCTCCCTTTTTCTCCGTTTCCTCCTTCTTCTCCTCCTTCTTCTCAGTTTCCTCCTTCTTCTCGGTTTCCTCCTTCTCCTTCCGCTTAGCGTCCTCGGACTCATCGCGGATACTCTCTAAATGTGTCAAAATATCCCAAGATAGTTTCTACGTCAAACGTATGTCGCTAGGCGGGCACGACGCCGTCCTCTAGCGAGCGCAGTTCGTTCATTCACATAGTGATCCAAGATAAAAAACATAATATCGATTAGTTCTCTCCGGGCATCGTTCCATACACATCTAACCAACGCTCGCTACTTCTACTTAATTGATATAAAAAGATCTGCAATAGCCGATCTTTGAATACCGTGTGATGGTCTAAGAGTTGGAAGCGGGCGCCATTACATCATTTTGTATACGGCTAATGATAGTGTTTATACTTAGGAACCTTAATAAATACTATAATTTATAAAAATCCCAATAAAAACTTCTTTATCGTTAATTACATTTTTAAATTTAAAAGGGAAACATTCCAATTTTAGTTCAAATATTTTTCTAGCCTTCTGACAATTTTGAACGTTGGTCAAAAAACAATTTTCTAAAAAAAAAAAAAAAAAATTGTTGATGGAGAAAGTGGGCAAGGTAAGACAGTAAGGTAACCTAACAAGTTAGAAAAGTAAGCGCACTCTTGAGCGGCAGGACGATGCGGGGATAGGGTACGAGGGAAGCGAGCAAAGGGATACGTCTCGGCAGGTTGGCAAATTCCTCGAACGTTTGTATATCTGTATCGGCAGAGTAGCGGCCATTTGCGTAAACAGGGTTGGCAAAAACCCGGGTTTTATCAAAAAATATCTGCCCACTGGGTTATTTCGGGGATTTTCGGGCTTTTTTGGGGAATTTCGGGTTTTTTCGGAGTTAATGAGAATTTTAAATTAATATATTTTAATTTTACATTTAATTTAATTTTACTGATTTTTTTTCTCCCAATCCAAATCTATTTACTACTGAATAAAGTTGTAACACTACCATGAAAGGAATTCCCCTGACAATCGTTATTGTCAGTTGTCGGGGAGATCCTCTTTATTTTCACAACAGGATAAGAGTTAACACTAACAACCGCTAGTGGCGCTGTTTCGGAGCGAAAGTATTGAGTAATAGTGCAAACGATTTTAGAAATAAATAGTGTATATTGAAGTGTGTATAAGGGTCTTTGTCGCTTGAAGAGTATTGTAATAGTTTTGTTATAAATCAAGTTAAGTGTTCTACCGTGTTCTTGCATCTTCTGTTGCATATCCACGTAACAATATTATCCATACGTTATCTTGTAAATCATGCCAAAAGTAGTCGGCATTACACTTGTCCGGCCAGTTCTGCATCAATTGAAAGACTTCTCAACATTTGGAATGGTCTGGAGTAAATTACGTAACAGACTGGGTGTGTCACAATACATCCTTTATTTTCTTTTTGATAAAATATACTATAAATGCTATATCCGTTCATTGATTTAATTATTATAAACAAGTATTTTTTCAAAAACCCACATTTGTCAAAAACCCTCGGGTTTTTTCATGTGGGTTTAACCCAATTTAACCCAGTGGGTTTTTTCGGGTTGGGAAAAATCAAGTCAATCTTGATTTGCGAGGTCTAAGGACTCGCGATGTCGCTCGCTTCGATTTCAATTTTGTTTTAAGAGAAGCTACTGTCTGTAAAATGTGTTATAAGATAGTGGTAGGGTTAGAGAATGGGCCCCTTATTTACCAAATGGCATTTGATCTCTAGTTTGTTCGGTGAGTAAATCTGGTGAATTTTACCTAGGAGTTGGTGACGACAAGTACTCGTCTTTTTGGTTATTGAAAGGCTCAACAACAGGTAATCTATTTCCTCAATTAAATAAGTTTTTATATGGTCGTCGGAGGCTTGGCTTCCGCCCATAAATGGTGTCGATTGTATGATAGAAATCTAGCAATTTCTTCAAACGATTGATAAAAAATATTCTTCTCCGTCTGGTGAAAAAAATAGGTTGTGTTTGTATAAACTAAGGCAAATGGTGGCAGGGGATTGGTTTTTATCGAGTCACAAAGAAGTATAATTATGGAATAAGTTGCTTCTTAAGTTATTTCTAAAAAAGTATTTCTTCTCTCGCGAATGTTTTCCTTTCCCTTGTCCCTTAATTTTCTTTTGCTATGACGTAGTGTTATTTTGTTTTTTTTTTGCAACTCCCAAATGAACACAAAGGTAGGCTGTTAGAGATTGCCTCAGTGTGATACAATGCCTTGTACAACCCCTTATTTTGTTTAATAAAGAGTAATGTCTCCAATGAAGAGTAATTATTATTACTAGCAAGCTCTAAAGAAAAAATATGTTTTATCTTCAGTGGAAGCTTAAATAATTTTCTGGGAAATTAAATTTTATGTGAAAGCATAATATTAACCCTTCCCACTCGAGCGGCTCCGCTACGGCACCTAGGCAGTTTATTGCGTCCACTAGTATTTTTGAAATATTTTTCATACTATAAGTGTAGTATTTTCCATGGTATAAAAATAGTATTATTCCATGATGTTCAGAAAAAATCAGTTGGGTCACCCCCATTCTAAGATTTCTATAGAATTTTAAGTAGTCTTTTTGTAGGATTTTCGTACTATATTTGTTGTATTGTATGTGGTATTAAATTGGCATTTTATCCAATGTGATGTAGTATTGTCTAAAATGCGAAAATGGCTTGAGTGGAAAGGGTTAATAAGCGAGTCCTATAAAAACTTGCACGGCTCCTAGGTTGGGTCCCCTGATCTTCCTTTGTAAGGTTCCGGGTTTGATTTCCGGCTGGGTCATCATTTTCCATCGGGATAAAATTAATGGAATCGCAATTCAATTCTGTCGATTATAACCCAAATTTATGACCACACAGGTTCACTAAAAAAACACAGCACTAAAACAAAATTAAAAAAAAACAAAATTCTGATGGACGCCACCGTTTTTTTTGTAGCGAAAAACGGAAACTTTACTTAAGAAAAAAAAATTATAACAACTGCACACTAAGAAAGAATTATCTCAGGTCGTGGACTTGAGTTGTATGTCACTGAGTTTGGCCCACAGTAAAATCTTTTACAAATACGCAAAAAACAACTCTTCAATCGGTTGACATGTGGAGTCGAGCATCCTTTATTGCCACAAACATGGCATCCAACAAAAAAAGCAGATTAATCCATTAATGGAGGCAGGTATCCTTGTGTCATTGAGAAGTAATGTTATTCAATTACATTAAGTATGTACATTCCATACATCATCAGCAGCAAATTATATCGGAAACAGAGATGCCACAAGCCGAAGCAATCGAAAAAAATCCGTCAATATCATACCGATCCGCGTCGGAAATAACCCCAGATGGAAGACAATTGCTGACCAAAATTAGACGAACATTCTGACATTTGTTAACGCCGCCAATTTGAGGTAAAAAACAGACAAATCCTCATCTGCTCTGACAGAAGAGCAGCCCTGGACGCTCTGGTTAAAGCCACCACAGAATCTTCTGTGGTCTGGGACTGCATGCAGGAGCTCAACAAATTGGGAAAATCCAACAAAATCACCCTAATATGGATACCGGGTCACCAAGGCATACCCGGCAACGAAGAGGCCGACAGACTGGCAAAACTGGGCACACTGGAATGCCCAGTGGAGCGAAGGGGACCCTAGGGGTCCCCTTCGCTAAAGGTAAGAAAATCATCAGGGACTGCTTGGAGCAGGAACATCGGGCTTCCTGGAAATAGAGCCAGGGATGTCGCCAGGCAAAAGCCACGATGGAGCAACCACTACAGAAGAAAACCAAGGCCCTACTTGACATGAGCAAGAAGAACCTTAGAACCACTATCGGTCTCCTCACCGGACACACGACCCTTAGAGCTCATCTATTCAACCTTGGCTTGACCGAGAGCAAGGACTGCCGAATATGTGGCGAGGAACCTGAAGACAGCATACACATTGTTGGTCGCTGTCCAGGGCTCGCCGCCAAAAGACACAGTTTGCTGGGACAGCCTTTCTCGAACCCAGCGATCTGCCCAACTTGAAGTAAGAAGTACCGGGCTACTAGCTGACCACCGACCTAACCACACAGTGGGTAGTTACAAAAGACCTTACAGATCTAGGTGACATCAAGGGCTGGAAACAAGCCCCCCACTCTATCTACTACTACTACTACTACTACTACTACTACTACTACTACTACTACTACTACTACTAACGCCGCCAACAAGGCTTTTACACTCAGAAACACCGGTGAACAGCCGCACTAAGCCTCTTTCCAACGGTCGCGACGCTTCCCCAGGTCTCTGCCACTCGCCATTTTGTGGGAGCTCTGTTGGCGGAAGTCGTGCACTTTTGACAGAAGGTCAGTTACGATAGAGGCGTAGAGTGAGACCAAACTCGTTTTCCTCTATACCATAAACAGATTCACGTCAGTGTGAAACGATTCGCACAGCTCTAACTGTCAAATATGAGAATTATGATATGTCAAAATAGGCATTCGTGATGTTTTTAGTTTTTTATTTTAAATATTAGAGAAATGTTCGCCAACACGCCAAAACAACGCCAGGAATTGAAAACACCAGGAAAAACCACGAAATTACAGCTCAAGGGACGAATGATGAAACCGCGCAGAAAAAGGCGATTTTTGTTCGATGATCAAACGCAATAACAAGACACACACATACACACGTTACAAGCTCATACATATAAACACTTCACAGTAGGGTCGGTTGTAAGAGATTGTGGTATGATAATAATTCCGTCCATTAAGAAATTTCCCAATAAAGAGTAGAAACAAACAAACAAACATCTCGCAATAAAAAAAGGCCATTTTGATTTTGTGCTAAAGAAGGCTGGTAATATTAAAATCATTTTTAAAGATGTATTTCCATATCCGAAAACACTATCGCTGACCGTATACTAAATAGGGTAATGGCGTCCGCGACGAACTCTCAGTCTAGTGTAAATTCTTAAACTAAAAGGATAAACGAGTAAAGAATCTCACGCGATGGGGGGTCATCGGCGTCTTCGGTGGCCTCGGCGGGGTCGTACTCGTCGGCTCCGGAAGAGCCCTTGCCCTCCTCCTCCTTCTTCTTCTTCTGCTCCGCCAGGGCGGCTTCTTCGGCCGCCTTCAGAGCCGCTTCCGCGGCCTTCGAGGCGGCTTCTTCCTCGTCTCGCTTCTTCTTCAGGGCCGCTTCTTCCTCTTCGCGTTTCTTCTTCGAGGCGGCTTCTTCTTCGTCGCGTTTCTTCTTCAGAGCGGCTTCGGCCGCTTTCTCAACTTTGGCCTTGGCTTCCTCTACTATCTCGACTTCGCGTCTCTCCGCTACGGGGCAAACGATAAAAATTTCTTTATAGTGCTTCATATCGTGAAAAGCAACCCTAACAAAATATTCTCTGGGAAACGTTCAATTAGAAGCAGTTAAGCAACATAAAGATCTCGGGATAATAGTGATGATCCCAAATGTGAAATCGCATAGTTGCAATCGCTAAGAGCAAACTCTACTCTCTATCTGATAAGGAAGGCTTTCCAATATCTATCAATAGAGGTGTTTATAAATATCTACAAGGCGTATGTAAGCCCTATTCTTGATAATGGCTATCAGCTCTGGAACCCCTACTTATGCAAAGATGTAGATGTCCTGGAAAAGGTGTAGTGAAGGGCAACCGAAATGCCAGTGGGCCTAAGGAATAGGAACTATGAAGATCGCTTGGAATTACTTAGACTTACTACTCCCAAACAAAGACAATAAATAGGGGATCTGATTGAGACAAACGAAGTTCTCACAAATATTATGATGTACTGGGTCACAGCAAAAAAAAAAAAAGTCAACCATGCAAAATTTCAATCTAATCCTTTTAACCCGCTCACTCCGTAACATCCGATTGGGGACATTTGTCGGCCGCCGAAACACCGAAACGTCCGCTACCGGATATAGGCGCTCGCCGCTGCGAAAAATGCAATTTACGATTCGAAACGTCGTACTATATGCTTTCTGAGGGCGCAACGACATGGCCAAAATATCTTTAATTCAAGATTTCTGTGTGGCAATATCGAACGGCGATTTAAAAAGTGAGCATAGACGTCAAAACGGCAGTTTCCATCGGCCACCGCCGCGGCCGCGTATAGTTCCGCGAAATGGTTGATAAAAACAGTGTTTGTGCAGTGTTTTGTGCCATTTACTGGATAACAGTGAGTAATTTGCATTTTTAAGTAGTTTAGGCATGAGGATTAGTCAATTGAGATAGTCCATTTGCTGTTTTTCACGAATTTTTAAAGAAAACACTTCGGCGACAACAAACGGCTCGCGAAAAAATGGTTGTTATTATTTTGTAATGTTTATGAAATATCCCGATATATTGCGAAATATGACGTAATGTCGCTTTAATTTAGTAACAAAATAAGTATTGCTTCATTTACATCCTAAGTTATCACATAATTAGGCGTATTTTGAAAATTATATCTTGTTTTGTAAAATGAATCGCGCAAAGAAACTTGTTTTGATAATTACTATGAGAGAATAAAGTGCGATTTTCCATAGTTTTTCGATGAAATGTGACTCTTTGGAGTATAGTAATTAGTTATTAGACATATAATAAGTCTATGATAAGACAATATAATTGAAAAAATCTAACGAATTTTATATTATGAGCATTCAAAGTTTATTATTAAGTTCGGACGCGGAAACTCTCAAAACTTTAGATTTTTCTATAATATCAGACAAAGCTCAAAGTTCTGGTGTGATTTCTAAGAAGTGTGATGTAGTAATAAAGTTATTTTGAAAGAATTTCATATAAAAAAATACCATATGTAGTCACAAATTAAAAATTAAAAAATATCTTTTTGGTAAAGCATTTAATAAAGAACATAACTGTATTTACAATTTTTGCATATTTTACGTATTTTGTGACAAAAAAATCGAAATGATTTTATAGGCGAGTTTTTTCAGTTTGCCAATTTTGTAATATTTATTCATTATTATCTTAATTGTTTTACGAGATAAAGTTATAATGTTTTATATGTCAAATTTCAATGCGATCATTTTTCTCTTTATCTTTTTTAAATCCGTTTAGTGGTTTATAAGTTATGATCGTTTTTCTCAAGGCCGTTGACTCGCGTCGATTTTTTGCCCGAATATGTCGCGCGCAAAAGTGATAGGTGAGTTTTTACTTCGCGACAGGAGGGGTTAAGAACATTCTCAAAATAGAGTGGTGGACATGTGGAATAAACTATCATTTGAAGTGAACAGTGCAAGCTCTGTCAATCAATTTAAAAACAGACTCGATTTATACTTCAAAAGTTGTTAACACCGCCGTTGCATCGCAACCCGCACGGGTTTCGTGTGTAGTACGCTTAAATTGCATCGCGGCCCTGTCAGGTTTCATGTCGCGCTCACTGCCAGAATCCAATTTGCAGAATTCGAAAATCGGAACGAGACGCATACCATTCGTTTGGTACATTAGAAGAAGTATAGAAGAATACATTTTCGCATGATCATCGATTACAGAGCGCGTGCTCCAAATTTCAATATAATACGATGCCTGCATCGCCATTTTACGTCTCATTTTTCGACACGCGCACGGCTTTCACGGAAAGGGTTATTTCGGTGTTTTCTAGTGCGAATTTTCCAAGAAAAGTGTGTAATTTCCTTTCTAAAAGAATTTGTGAATCAGCATTAGTGATTTGGTATAGCATATATGCATTTTTTCACGTTTTTTGACTATCTAAAGTGTTTGTCAAAAATTTCCCTGAGAACACGAGGTTAGAATTTTTGGTATATTTAATTGTTTTACGAGATAAGGTTTCAATGTTCTATATTGGAAATTTCAATGCGATCATTTTACAGTTCTTCTTTTTATGATCCGTATAGTGGTTTATGACTTATGGACGTTTTTCTCAAAGCCGTCGATTTCACCCTCGATTTCGTAATTTGAAACGGTATGGAGCAGTTTTAACCTAGCGACTCGAGGGGTTAATATTGTTTATGGCTAGTTTTACAATGTCAGATCTACATATCAATCAGCAAAGCTGCACCTGTCCAGAATAGACAATAATAACGAAAGAGAATGAGCACTTCGGGTCCACTTTTGCTATAGTTGTAAATCACATACCAATGGAAAGATCTCTTTATGTAGAACATGTATTACTACAATGACTGATCTCAATTATGAGCCATTTCTGAGTTACATTCTATTAAATATGGCTAATTAAGTATATCCCCTAGGGCACATAACACATCTAGGTATTGTATTTTTAATAACTATTTAAACTAAAACCATCGCAGAAAACCCGAAACGATAAAATACACACTGCACAGTACAAATTATATATTCCTAAGAATGCTCGACATTGTCAGCATATATGGAGGGGAAATACTGGGATATGTAGCTTGAACTCTGTAAAAAGTCTCATAATTTCATTCCCCCTCTGTTTCCTGACAGGATATGCTTAGGTTAGCTGTACAATATGGTGTGTAGACAGTGGGCTCGATTGCGGTTCTTCGTGAACTAAAATCGGAAATTAGTCCGTGTGAACGAGACGGGGCAATATGCTAAAGCGGAGTGTGAGATGACCGGTTGTCACTTTTTCGCATTAAAACTGCCCGCCAAGGTCAAATCTTACACCGCACGAAATATGCTCGAATTTATTCGGACGCGTATAAGTTCGACAGGTAGTATTTATCGACGATCGTTCGTTTCATATCCCGCTCTAACGTATCGCTCTGTCTCGTTCGCTTGGACTAATTTTAGTTTTAGTTCACAAAGAAACGCAATCGGGCCCAGTACATCCATAATATACTATCTTTTATGGATCTTCACCGCAAATGCAATATTTTAAACAAATAATTGGCATTGGGATTTTTGTGTAACAGGCCGTCGACATATTACGTAATAACGTTGCTGGGATTTTAAACCTTCCCCCCTACCCTGTGTCAACAGACGTATTCAACAGGCTGACCCCCCCCCCAATAATACATAATCAACCAAATTTGTGGAAAATGTGAAGAATTGTGAACCCAGCGTTTGTAAAGTGTTTGAAGACGGTAAGTGGTAAGCTCGGACACATCGCGCATGCATCGCACTGCGGTATTTACATGCAGGTTTAGACCAAAAAAATTACAATGCAGTGACCAAAGTTCGTTACGTAATCAAGACAGGCACCCTCTCCCCCCCCACGTAATCAAGTGTAATCCTCAGCTCCAACCCCCCTCCCCTCGGTGATTACGTAATATGTGGACGGCCTCTAATTAGCCACATTTAAGAAATTCCAAACTTCAAAACAGCTCATAATTGAGGTAAGTTGGTATTCATAAATATTGTAGATAAATAGATCTTTCCAATGGTAAATACGTTATTGTTATTTGAGAGGTAGGTCCAGTGCCAATACATTTTTGCCTGTCCTTTGATAAACATATGCATTTGCCAAATCGGAGCATCATCTGTATGTTAGTTTGAGAATTTTTGTACCTCCATGTGTACCAAAAGAGCTACTAGACAAAATGTACATAATAACTTTTAAAAATAGCAGGCTATATGCAAATGAATAAATACCTCGTTCGAGCAGAAGAGTTTTCTCGGATTTCCCGTAGTTGATAGTGTAGGGGAAGTTCCTGGTAAGTACGTGCGGATAAAGAGCCTTTCCTTGGAGTTCGGCCAGGTCGAATTCATAGGCGGCGCCCAGTTCATAACCGTTCAGAGTGAAGGACATCGTGCACGGGCTAGCCTCCAAATCCTGGATGGAGCAAACGTGGGAATTAATAAAAAAATTAAAATAACTGTTTTCAATTTGTTCCGAATTTGTATCCTGTTTCAATTTTGACAGAGAGCCTAGAGGAAAAAATACAAAAGCAAGGCGTTGTCATGGTTCCTAATGCAACAATTTCAAACGGACGTCTCACAAGTCTCAACAAGAATGCATTATTTAAAATTAAACGCCACTGATTATACAGTACATGCACCTCCACTATCGAATCATTCTAGATCATTCTAATCGTGCTAGTTCGCTTTCCACCTTTAAGCAATCATTGAAAACGCACTTCTTTTTTAAATAAATATAAACCACAATTTCTAACCTTTCTTTTATTTCGGCAGCCTAGTTATTTATATATTAATATAAATATAAAGATTAATTAAGATATAATTAAGATATAATTAATATAAAGATTGTCGGCTCTCGGTTTGACCACTCTGGAGCAACGCAGGGCACGGGGTGACTTAATCGAGACATATAAGATCCTGACTGCATCGTATGACGTTCCCGGGTTGCAGACTATCTACACCATGAACACTAACACACATCTGAGTGGGCATCATCTGAAACTCCAGCGTGAATCATTCCATTCAAATCCCAAGAAACATTTCCTCAGCTATAGAGTGGTAAACGAATGGAATGCTCTCCCAAATGATGTGATCAATGCCAATAGTGTCAATGACTTTAAAAATAAACTGGACTTATTCCACAGAAATTGTAATGCAAGCACGGACTCAGGCGCATCAGCTTAAGCTGCCTGCCTGTTAAATATATAATAATAATAATATGTATGTACGAGGTGTGGCAATTAAATTCCGAGAATTTAGATGCGGCGTGAGAACCGGCAACACTGCATAACTGGCGCGCATGCTCCTGGTTAGATGGGTCCTTTCACTCAGTCGAAGTGAAGATTTCACAGTAATCGCAAGTCTGGTTCGTTTTTTACGGGTATTCTTCGGAGACAAGTTTTGTAACTCGGCCGCAGAAATGAATGACTCAGTTTTCAAAAGAATGACTGATGAAAAACCTGCAGCAATCCTACGAAAATTACAGCATGTGTATAGAGATGAGTGTGTGTCACAATCACGTGTGTTTGAATGGGCAAAACGGTTCAAAAATGTTCGTAATCATTGGATGACGATCCGCGGTCAGGAGCGTCAATTCTCACAAGCACAGACGTAAATGTCGACCGTCTTCGAGAGCTAGTCCTGTCTGACCGTCGCCTAACCCTTCGTGGGTTATTATACGAGTTAAATATAAATAAAGAAGCAATTGGGAAGATGTTACAGGAAAAATTGAATATGCGAAAGCTCTGTGAGAAGATGGTGCCCGATATTCTCACAATCCAACAACAATATTTGGAGAAAAAAGTATCCCAAAGTTACCGCATCCACCTTACAGGCCCCGACTTGGTCCCATGTGACTTGTTCTTGCTCCCTAAAATAAAGAGTCACCTTAAAGGAACCCACCATGACACCGTAGAGGCCGTCCAGGAGGCTGCAACCGTCGTCTTAAAAAGCCTTAATTTAGAGGACTATCAAGGCTGCTTCCAATCGTGGGAGAAACGTTCTGGGCTAGGAAGGGACTACTGTGAAGGCCGTTATAAAGTTTGGTTGCTAACTTGATTTGCCTGTATTTTATTTACAAATTCTCAGAATTTAATTGCCGCACCTCGTATATATGTATTTATGTTGTATTTGAATATTTATTTATTGATTACATTCATACATTCATACATACATTCATATATATTCATAACTAGCGGAACCCGGCGAACTTCGTCTTGCCACGAATTTTTTCGCTTAGCAGCAGATGGCGTTAACATAGGTAATTTTCATCGACAGTTGTTTGAAATTTGCATTGTTTGTTTAAATTCTTCATTGAAAGCAGTCTTATTGTTTATTTTTTGTCTCACCAAAAGAGCAGTTTCATCAATTGCCATTTGTGGATTGCTAGTGCTCGTTGTGTCACTGGAGGAGAAAAGTGTGTAAAAAGTACGATTTTGTTTGACAGAGAATGATAGACATAAAATGCTTAGAATCTGGTGCATTTCTAGACACGAACGATCCTAAAGGAACCAATGGTGTCAATCTCATTTTACCCCCTGCGCAACACAAAGCGAGTGGTTCTTGGCGGTACATTAATGCATTGCAATATTGGCACAAATGGTCCATTTCTCCAATTTGCATGCATTTATAATCGCTGTATTGTTTCGTCAGGTCATAATATATTGCCTCTCTGTATGTGTTTTGTCTCAAATTCAATCGTCTTCGCACTGCAACATTACGGATCCGTGCCGATTTATTCAATTTTTGGCGACGCTCATCGCTTTCAGTTGCTCGAACCTCTCTTCACGAGTTACACAAATTCAGTTGATTTACCTTCAGAATCACGAAAACGCTATCAAGAAATCGTAAAATTCAACTTAACTGTCAAATGTTAACTGTACCGCCATCTTGATTTTCGAATTTTTATTCTTGTCAAGCAACGCCATCTATGATCAAGCTTAGTACTAAAATAATTTTCGGTTTTTCACATTTTTCTCACTTTTCCGAGAGATTTTCCGGATTTTTTATTGCCTATAGTAAGACCGAAGTGATTATGAACAAAACAAAAAAAGAATCATCCAAATCGGGTTAGCCGATCGTGAGTTATTAGGTAACATACATAAAACACGACTCATTTTTATTATATAGATGTATACATACATTTCCCTAAACACATATGAAGAACCTCTATCTATCAAACTCCGAGAGACTGTTCTGAAGCAAGTGGACAAATTCAAATACCTTGGTAGCACTATAACAGCAAAATGTGACCTTGACGCTGAACTAAACGGGAGGATAGAAGCTGCATCTGCAGCTTTCGGTAAACTCCGTAGTAAAGTCTTCAGCTCATACGACATCAAGGTGGGAACAAAAGTATCTGTCTACATGGCGATCGTCCTCCCAAGCCTGCTCTACTCGTCAGAGACATGGTGCTCATACCGAAAGCACATTCGCCCACTTGACAAATTCCACCTTCGATGCCTACACGCGACTTGGTCAACATCAAGTGGTCGAACCGTGTGAGTAACACGGAAGTTCTTCGACGAGCTAAAGTATGCGGAATAGAAGCATACATGATGCGGCGACAGCTGAGACGGTGCGGACATGCCTCTCGTATGGCTGATGAGAGAGTGGCGAAGCATATCTTTTACTCTGAACTAAAGAACAGCAAGCGAAAACAAGGCGGCCAGCTCCTCGGATACAAGGATGCTCAGAAGACATATGAAAAGGTGCAACATTGAACCCTATCAGTGGGAGCGTGAAGCGGAAGATCGCCCAGGATGGAGACTACTAGTGCAGGGCAATGTAGATGATTTTGAAAAGAAGAGGCTGCTCGATTAGATGCCAAGCGTGACGAGCTAAAGGCCCGACCACCGACGGCCATACAGTATTATTACATTGATGGTGTCTTGACGCGCCCAATGTGCACGCACATTCCAAGCCAAGATCGGCTACGATTGAGTTGATAATGCAGTTGCTATGGAGGATTATACATATATACAGTACTCCAATTTTGCCTACTCTTCTTGCCACATCAACATGTCAGTTGACTGGAAGATTTTGTGTAATTAGCAATAAGTCCACCACTGTACCTTTAATGTTTTTATTGTGCAATAAAGATATTTTCATTCATTAATTCATTATGCAGTTAATAAATTGTTGCTCTAAACCAGAGGTGCTCAAACTTTTTTGTCCCATAGTCACTTGCTGTTTTCTATCGATCCCCTGCCTGCATAATATTGAATAATCCTAAACTTACTAACTTTATATAGTGTTTTTGATAGTTAGCACAGTACTGATCGCTTACATAGGATTGATAGTGAAGTGGACAATTGTAAAAAATTAAAAACATGTACAATTTTTAGTTGTTCCATTTTCAATGTTGTATTTTTTTTTATTGTTTATGTAAGCGGCCAGTCGAGGAAACTTTCAGTGTGAAGATTAGGATATTAATGCCAACCCCTGCCAGCCAAATAGTAGTCAAGTCTTCTTAGAACCCAAAAACGTGGACACTGACTCATACGATTAACATCTTTGTACCTTTGCCACTGAGAGCACTGGAAAACCTGATCGGGTTTAAAAAAATATTAGGAGACATTTACTTAATATATAAACACCCCCCCACCCCCTTGTAGCTTATCCCTATATCCCATTACTCCTTTCGATAATGAGCTGACATATGTTATTAATTTCTGTCTTAATTTCCTTATTATGCTATGTAATTGTACTCATTTACTATCACCACCTTCTTCTTCTTCTTCCTAGACCCTTTCCCATTTACTTGGGGTCGACCTTTCTTGTCCTTCTCCTCCCCTGAATTGGCGTTGAGTTGAGATTGTGTAATTTCATAGAAAAGGAATAAAAGTGGCTATGGTGTTTTACGGCCGGTTGCCCTCTGACGCCAAGACAATATTATTACCACCACCACTTAACAAAATCACACTTGTTATATATTAATTTGCCTACATAAATATTTAGCCAAAATAACCATGGTTGTCAGATATTGCCAATTGGCAATAGGCCACCATGTTGTACTCTATTCTTTGTGCGATAATTCAAACAAACAAACATTTTCTGACTTGTGCGTTTTGACAAATTTAAATAATGCATTCTTATTGAGAGTCTCACATCAGTACCACAATCTCCTCTTTCCATTTGCAGCAGCTATAAATGTAGGTATATTTCTATGTATCAATATGAATGGTTTGTATCAAATGTATATAATATTTATACAAGATATATTTCATATAGCACTATATTATTATCATTATCGTTGACTCTGAAATAACAGTGACACAACTGGAAAACTAAGTTTTTAGAGGAGATTCCTATGTTTCATCCCATTTTTGTTTTGAGTTTAATCCAAATCTTTATCTACAATCAAAACTGAACGTCTGTCTGTCTGTCAAAATTGAATTGTCTGCACTTCACCTCTAGTGCAGACAATCGTTGAATGTTCAGTTCAATCAACAAGATTGTTCGGTTGAATGTTGAAGACGTTAAATAGTCTTTATTACTGAAGAAGAGCATTTTGAAATTTGAAATTTGGGATAATCAATATTATTCCTGTATATCTAAGGCATTGACCGATGCAGATGATTTTCGACTCAGCTTTGGGTGTAGAATAATCTTCTCTGTAAAAGAAATTCTCTTAATATCTAGTCACGAGTTCCGAGTGCATTGTGAGAACGGCTTTGGGAATATGCAACCCGGCAGGAATTGAACTTATATGTGATATGAAACACCCTGGCAACTTGGCACATGTATACATGACCGACTATTTCCGAACACTGCAGAAGTTTAATCACATATCGACCTTTCATAGGCAGGCAAATGCTCCCTATTAGCACACTATACTATGCTCCCTATTAGTACCGAGAGAACAGTAGATGCAATCTCTGGCGACAGGGTATTGCGGGGGTAGGGTGCGAGGGAAGTGAGCAGAGGGATATGTTTCGATTAACACCTTTGGTTAGCGTTACGCGCTTGTGAAGGATGGTGAATTTCTCAAACGTTTGAATATCCGAGTTAGAGTAGTAGACATGTGGTGGCCATATTCGAGCCCTTGGAATCATGACGTAGCTGGCGACACGGTACTGTCCGGTATACTGTGCTATTAGACAACGTCAAGATTTTCACAAACTCACCCTACTCTTTCGTGTACTTCATTCGAACATGCTTTCTTTAATCTCTCTCCACTTTCATCTCATTGCCTTCCATTGTGCTCTCAGGAAAATCTATTACTGATTTAAACCATAGCATTCATTAACTTTCATGTCCAAGTCCGAAAACAGACAACTTGAAAACCTGACCAGGTTTTTAAAAAAAATATTGACATTACTTATTGTATGAATCCTCCCCCCCCCCCCCACCCTCCAGTCTCCCAGCTTATCCATTCGTTTTAAAAACATCTATTAAGAGACATTAAAAACATCTATAAAACATTTAAAAGATCTATTTTAAAACATCTATTGAGACATTTTCTTAACAAATAAATAACTCCCCCCCCCCACCCGTCGCCTAGCTTGCCCTTATATTCCATTCCTCTCTTCGATATTGAGTTGACAGATGTTATTATTTTATTTATTGTTTGTTATGTAATTGTACTCATTTATTGTGATCACTACTTCGCTAAAATTACACTTGTTACATATTGATTTACCAACATTTTTCTCACAATAACTCTGGCGGAATGGTCGTAAGATATTGTCACTTGGCAATAGGCCCACCATGTGCACTCTATTTTGCGCAATGGCTGCAATGCAAATGGGTGGCACAGTGGATAGATTCTTACATAGTAAGGTCCCCAGTTCGATTCCCGGCTTTTTCACACCGTTTTCCGTTGGTTTAAAATTAACGGAATTGCATTTCAATTCTGTCAATCGAATGCAATAACACGACATACACTTATACATATAAACATGCATACATATATCTTATACATATAAACACACATAGGATAAACCTGTCATTGTGAAATTTCAAAATAGACCCCCCCCCTCCTTCCGCTTCCTATATCCCATTCCTCCTTTCGATACTGGGTAGACAGACATATGTTATTAATTTCTGTTTTATTTACGTTATCTTTATTATGTAATTGTACTGTTCACCCCCTAGAAGTGTAATAATTGTATATGATGGACCCGACTTCGGTCGGTGAATTCCATGGCAACATCATTTCAATTTTATTGATTAATTTGCCATATAGGTGCCGCGGCGAGAGCTGGCACGTTCACAGTACTCACACTAATGCAATGTCGTGAAGCGCGACGTGACTTTCACTTGATGCGCATCATAAAAAGTCTTTCCGTCTCTCTCGCTCGCGGTCAAGTATAGTGACATTGCATTAGTGTGAGTACTGTGAACGTGCCAGCTCTTATCGCGTGACCTGTACACTTGTTATATATTCATTTGCCAATATAATCATTTAGTTACAATAACCCTGACTGTATGGTCGAAAGATATTGCTACTTGGCAATATTGTGTTGTACTCTATTGCAGCCTTCCGCAAGCCTGGGGTCGCAAAATATAATTATGGGGTCGTCAGTCAACAAGGTCCTGTACTTATCGATTTTTATTAAGGTTTATGCGTAAAATATAACCTCTCCATACAAATTTTCTTTCCAATCTCTTTAAAACGGAGAGATTCGAAAATAATGTACGACTGTGCGTCCTGTCCTGTCCCGTTACACCCTCGCCGCGCCCGCGCCCCCACCCCGATCTCTCACACTCAATACTGAACTGACTTAATTTCATTCTTTCTTCGTTCAGTCCAGTCTGTACAGTTCTATCCGTGCGTGCGTACGCATCGCCGCTGTGTCGTTTTGCGTGGATTGCGTATTTATTTATAGGTACTAAATTGATTTCACAACACGAAAGATAATTACGTGGGTAGAGTTTTTTTAGAAGATTAGTGCCGAGAGCACTAATCGCCGCCGCCACAATTTATTTCCTAAGTATGATTGCGGTAAGTACCTATGATACTTACGCAGTTATCCATGAGAGCACTAATCTTCTATAGTGATTCTTCAACTAAATTGCAGCTAAATCTTGAACTAAATATGTCAAACGCATATTTTCTCGTTTGCTCTAATATTATTTTCCAAAATAAATAAACCATCCAATATAATTTACAAAATAAAAACAGCTAGAACATGGAGGAAAATTAAAGTTTACCTTGATCTCGTGACCTGAACCAACCTTTGCATTTGTAAATTTAGTGTTTTTTTTTTCTGGGGTCGCTAAAAACTCTTTTTTTAATTTTGGGGTCGCAACATCAAAAAGGTTGCGGACCGCTGCTCTATTGTGTACTCTACTTTGTTGCAACCATGTTGTACTCTATTGTGTTTGCAATGATGTTTTTAAAACAAAATCAAACAAACTACCCAGTCCTCTAATCAAGAATACGTCTATTGAGTCAAGGGCAGGGAGTGATGATTAAAGTATTGCCCAGATTGTGTCACTATTATTTAGAGGTATCAGCATATATATCTATCGAAGACATCCACTGGTGTTTTACTGTTTTATAATATTAGGATCGTTAAACCTCCCTTCCCTCCCCCTCCCCTAGGTTGGTTGGAAGAAATTGATTTTCAAACGATACTTTTAGATAGTCCCATCAGACGTCAGCCCAGACCCTCGTTCGAGGATATCCACAGCAGTATAGTTCGTAATCTTTCCGCTTGAGAATGCCGATTGCAAAAATCTAGGGGAATCATTAAAGGGATCCAGATCTTCAGTGAAGCGTCCAAGAGAGCGGCTCCGGCGTGTACAGAAGTCTGCGTTCGTTCGATCCCTATCGCACACAGCAGAAACGACATAAATGCGGGCATATCCACAGACATTTTAGTCTCAGTAATGATTTGTATTATGTATTAGTCGGAACAGAAGTAGATTTTACCGTCATTCTAGTCAGAGGGGCGACACCCGAATCCATACGCTCAGCGCGCCATAGCGTACATGGCTAGGGCTATGGAAATCATTCAACATGCCTATAAATCAGAAGAAAGCCGTTAGTAAAAACGAGAGCGCCGTGTCAGAAACGTACGCAAAAACAATTGAATCCAAAAGCGGTCATCTTGAACATCTTAGACCCCTAGGGTCATCTTTGACATCTTAGACCCCGAGATGTATCGCCGGAAATCTGGAGTAGATATGGTTCCGAAGAGACCAATTCCTCGGTGCACTTGAAGGTTTGAAGTAATTTTTCTGATCCCAAACACAATCCCACCCAGTAAAAACCAACCAGACTCTAATTAATACGTTGATATTCAGTGCTTTGGGCATATTTTCAATTTGGGTAAATAAAAGGAAAAAAAACCATTATTTCCATAGTATTATTTTGGATTAAATCCTCTCCATATGTACCTATAGAATATATTCCTGTACCAAAAATTCCTGTACCCTCCATTTCACAATAAACCTCAACATTTGCTATATTTACAAGTCATTTAAACTATCAACCATATATTTTCGTTTGTCATTGTCCAACTCCACCCCCCGCACAACTTGCTGCACCCCCTAGCGGTGCAAAATGGCTGAAAACATTAATATTGCTGCTGTCAAGTCGCGATTGCGAGTCACTATCATCCCTATATTTTCCTTTATCATTGTCCAACTCTACCCCCCACTAAAACGCCAGTCTTGTAGTCACTATCGAGGAGAAAGGAGCTCGGTCCCAGAGCTGAGATGGTTTACTCCCCATTTGGTAATTTGCCGAAACAGCCAAATCTAATCGTCAAAAGCAAGAAGTACCATCGAAAAGTCTCCCATACCCATAGACACAGCAAATAACAGTTAAGTTGCCCACTACTGTTCAAATCCAGTTTTCATTCTACTCTTTGTGTGAGAAGGGAATGACTCATTTTAATAACATCACAGAGACACTTGTAAATAAGTAAAATTTGCAAATGTTGAGGAATTATTTCAGTGTAAATATTTTTTTTGCGTTTACTACCCTCTTCGTTTATCCCAGGTATCCGAAGTAAAATTGCAATATGGTCTTAGTAGAAATGCGATTTCATAGTATGTAAAACATCCATAGTAATATGCTAAAAATAGTTCTCATATATTCGGACGAATTCCATAATAATTAATATATTGTCATCCCATCCCATCCTTCCAAATTTAGAGAAATGTCAATAGATGTGCGTAGAGATGGCAGAAGCTGTTACATCTGTTGGAGAAATACAAGGAGAATGCCTGATATCCATGGGCATATAAATGGTATAATTTTTAGAACGAAGGCCTCCGATTTCCAGGCACATCCTTCGCTATAGAAACAGCCAACCCCTATGAGTCTAAAAAAACCTTAAGTTAACTTTAAAAGTCGATTTTAAGCATGGAATCCAGTTGTTCACTGTATTGTATTATGGGCCCACCCAAACCTAGTCATCGAATCCTGTGGCAGTTCTATTTGCATTTAAATTTACTACAAGAGTCAAGCCAAAAGAAACTAAATAATCATTAAACACTTATCTATATATATAAAACAAAGTCGGGTTTGTTCGAACACTTATAACTCGAGAACGGATGGATCGATTTTCATGGTTTTTGATTTGTAGTATTTGTCTCCGATCCGAATAGCAGAATAACTATTAAAAACGAAAATTGGAAAATTGATGAAAAATTAAAAGAAAAAACATTTTTGCATGTCATTTGTACACGGCGTGTCGGGAAATCATCCGCTTTATTTGTTCTTGCGCCTGATAAAGAAACAAAAAACATCGTATATCACAAGGTGCTTCAATAGAGATAATTAAACCGAGTGCATCCCATGCTGCACAATATGTAAATAGTTTAATTCAATCATGTCTTGCTGACACGCGATTGATAAACTTAATTTTTGTACTTTTATGTTTGTTTTTGTGTTATTATCTTAACCCTTCAAGCCCCGCGACTTAGATATCGAAGTCAACTGAACGCTTCCAGGAAAAGTGATTTGATTGGTTTTTCGTGTCATTCCGTATTCAGTTTGACATAACGATTCTACATGCTTTTTGGGGTTTTATTTTATGTTCAACCCGTCAGGCCCCGCGCCTTCGATATCGCAGTCAACCTGAGGGTTAACCGCGAGTCGCGGGGCCTGAAGGGTTAAACAAAAAAATGTTACAAATATAAGTGGAATGGCTTTTGTTTTGCAAAGGAGAATAGACATTTTTGTATGAAAGATGTACCCAGAGTGTAACAACTAGGGACTTAAAAACAATTGACGCAAAATATGACGCAATATTGGTTTAATTCGTTGATAAAATGGTTATTATTTCATTTACATCGTAAATGATCACAGAATTAGCCGTATTTTGATCCTTACAAGTTGTTCCATAGTTTGAGCCGCGCATACCAATTTGTTTAGGTAATTAGTATGGGAGAATTACCATATTTGAGTATGATTTTCTATAGTTTTTCTATGAAATGTGACTCTTTGGAGTATAATAATTAGTTATTGGACATATAATAAGCATATAATGAAACAAAATATTTGAAAAACTTTAACCACTTTTGTATTATGAGCCGTCAAAGTTTCCGTCAAAGTTATCAAGTTTCCGTCGCTAACTCTCAAAAGTTTAGATTTTTCTGTAACATCCGACAAAGCTGAAAGTTGTGGTGTGATTTAGTGGTAAAGTTATTATGAAAGAATTTCATATAAATAAAGACCCTAAGTAGTCACAAATATAAAATTAACAAAAATTTTTTTTTACGAGAATACATCAAATTTTTCTTGGTTATTATGACTGAATAACTAAATATTTTTGTATGCAAATAAGTAAAACAAAATAATAGTTTTGGTAAAGCATTTAATAAAGAACATAACCGTATTCCCATACATAATGTAAATCCATGTTTTTCTCATGGTCAGTTGTACGTCGCATGTTCACGTATCGGCAAATCATCCGCTTTATTTGTTCTTACGACTGATAAAAAAAACAAAAAATGTTGTATATCACAAGGTGCTTCAATGAAGAGAATTAAACCAAGTGCATCCCATGCTGCACAATATGTAAATAGTTTAATTCAATCATTTCTTGCTGACGCACGATTGATAGAATTAATTTTTGTACTTTTATATTTCTTTTTGTGTTATTATCTTAATAAAGTAGTGAACCTAATATTTATATTGTATTCATTGTATTACTTTCATAAAATAATAAATTAAGTTCAGCTAATTTGTAACACGACATTCATTGACTGTTAGGCGGAACGAAGTTTGCCGGGTCAGCTAGTACTAATATAAATATCTGAATTGTTTAAATAAAACGAAGTAAATAAGGTATTTGGGAATTACAGCGCAAACTTTTTTTGGTCACGTATTTCAGCTTAGCTACTATAGAATGAATTGTTACATTGTGATAAATATAAGCTTTGGCTTGATATTTATGTGGAACAAAAGTTACAACAAACTTCATTCAGCGAGTGTTACAACATTCTCTTTTCAAGTGTTACAACGTTCAACATTCTCTTTAGTACGAACGATATATTTCGCATTGGCCCATAACTTACTAGCATACGGAATCATAGCTTGGGGTGGAGCCTCGTTGCAAGCACTTGCTCCTCTAATTAAGGCCCAAAAGTCGCTATTAAGAGTAATACACAAAAAACCCTTCCGGTATTCTTCTGAGAGCTTGTACAAGGAATCTAAAGTCCTAGACGTTCGTCAAATATACGCTAAGGTTGTCCTACTCTACTACTATAATCATGAGAATTATCATCTATATTCAACACACCATAAAGGAACACGAGTAACAACAACCAAGACAGCACTTAATCCAAAAAAAGAGACCAAGTTTTGCGCAAAAACACTGCTCCTCGACTGTTCAACAAAATGAAGTGTTTTTCCTTCAGGACTGAAATCTAGGACTAGTCACGGCGTAAAGAAAAACCTAACTAAGTCACTTTTGACTATGGGTCGACAAGAAACGGAGACATTAATAACATATATACATATATATTAAAATAGAGCACGATTTGTAAGATATATGTATATATAGTATTATTTTATATTTATCTATAAAGTATATATTTATTTATGTATGTATGTGTATACTTATATGTATATACTTAAATTTAATATTATTACGCTTTATTATTTTGGAGATAATCTATCTTCTTAAATTTAACATAATAATATACAAAGAAAATACAGCAAGTTATCAAAACCACTCTACCTTCTTTTATATTAAGCCTACCTTAGTACAGGCGAGGCCTAGTTAGGATGGCTTTGAATTTAAAAATATATGTAACATTATAGATTTAATAAAGAATTTTGAATTTGAATTTTAGTGTACCTATATGGTTTTGTACCTACACTGTGTAACATAATTTTTTTTTAATTTATACAACCCGTCAGCGACAGGCAACACAGCTTTTAAGCGATAAAACATTATTTTGTTCAAGCACGTATCTAGTTTATTTTGGCAAGACCCTCGCACATGTATAAAAAAGATAATTGTGCAAAATAAGACATACTATCAGCTTCTGCCATCAAACATAGCAAATCAGTAGTTGTAACATGTTGGCTGGTTAATATTCCAACCGCTTCCCACATATAAAAAAAAGACCAGTAAACAGCGAAGAATAAGACATAATATCAGCTTCTACCATCAAACATAGCACAACAGCAGTTTTAACACGTCGACTGGTTAATATTCCCACCGCTTCCCACAAATATATAAAAAAGACCAGTAAACTATGAAAATTAAGACATAATATCAGTTTCTGCCATAGAACATAGCACAGCAGCAGTTTTTAAATGTCGACTGGTTAATATTTCCATCTCTTCCCACACATATATATAAAAAGACCAGTAAACTGTGATAATTAAGATACAACATCAGCTTCTGCCATCAGACATAGCACAGCACCAGTTTAAACATGTCGACTGGTTAATATTTCCACCGCTTCCCACATATATATAATAATACACCAGTAAACTGTAAAAAATAAGATATAAAAACAGCTTTCGCCATCAAATATAGCACAGGAGCAGTTTTGACAAGTCAACTGGTTAATATTTCCTCCGCTTCTCACACATAAATATAAAAAAGAACAGTAAACTGTAGAAATAAGACATAACATCAGCTTCTGCCATAAAACATAACAGAGCGGCAGTTTTATAATGTCGACTGTTAAATATTCCTACCGCTTCAGAATGCAAAGTCGTAGCTCCGCCCCGTCCGTTCATGCGATTACAAAAAATTGAAATTATAAATCTTTAATATTTGAAATGTATGCTTACCAGATAGGCGCCCACTACATCGCCAGAAGCGATCTTCTTGCCGTATTCTTTGAAAACGGCGTTGTTTACGGCACGTCCAGTACTTTCATAGCCCCAGCTAGTTATGCCTTCGCCCAGATGTAGCGACGAGTCGGATGTGGACCAACCGATGCGAATCGCATCCACGACATCCGAGGGTGAAACTGTAGTGCTCTTGCCAACGGCCACCTGAGACAAAATATTCACAGTTGTATTATTTTCCTCAACAATTTTCTCAATATTACGTTTTAAGGTCCATTGTTTGTTTGTTTATACTCTTTATTGTGAAAATATCACAATGGGCGGGTTTATTGTCATATGACAATATCTTACAACCAACCCTACTATGACGTGTTATATGTATGTGTGCTAGTAACATGTCTGTAAAAATGTGTTTTGTGACAGAATTGAAAATGCAATTCCGTTAATTTGATCCCAACGGAAAATGGTGACCCAGCCGGAAATCGAACCCGGGACCTTACAATGTAAGATCAGGCGACCTAACCACTATGCCACCGGGCATTGCACAGGCAAATAAACTTCCAGTAAAAATATTTAAATAAAATACTTAAAGAATTTAAATACAATAATAGATAACATTTAAAAAAAAAGAAAAACCGACTCCATTTTTTTTAATAAGTGCAGTAGCCATGTCATGGTGATACTTAGAACGGGCTATCAATATTGAATCCGTATACAAAATTTTATTGTGCTGTTGACCGTTGAGGAGTTACATCGATGGATTTGAGAGATGTAATTTTAAATAATATCCCCAATATGTTTTGGACAAGCTGAACATTCATCAGTAGACAGTGGATGCAATAAAGAACTCGAAACATATGGACAGACTGCTTCACCATCGAACATGTGGCATCACCATCTCCATAAACGTCACAGCGCGTCGGTCGTGCCGTGCAGTATAATAGCATGGAGATGCTGTCTAACTATATGTTGAGTTCTGAATTGCATTCACTGTCTACTGATGAATTTTCAGCTATTCCAAAACACGTTGTGGAACTAATAAAAATTACACCTTTCCTAGCCTCTCGAGCGCTGACGTTTGAATTGTAGTTTCTCTTAGAGAACGCGAAGAAGAAGATTACATCACAACAAAAATATACGTGTCCACCTGTTTTATGTTCCTGTTGAAATTTGCTACTAGATACGTTTAACGTCGTTTTGTAAAGCAATAAGCATTATTCAGAATTATCTGTCAAAGTTGTGGTACAGAAAAAATCTGCCTTGTCCAACATTTCTATGTTTTTTCTGGAAATAAATCACCCTATACAAGAAATTGTGAATACTTTTATAATAATTATAATATGCTTTATTCAACCTATGACTTCGTTTTACTTATACCCATACAAAAATAAAAAAATATTCGGTGTTGAAAATTAACATGAATATTGAAGATTTTAGTTTGGTTTGGTTCAATCATAGACTAAAAAATAGCGACAGTATGAAAAATAATGAACCAACTAGTTAACGACAGAGAATCTTCTCCTCTTTTCGCACATACCACAGGCCGTAGATTTATGTGAGATATCAAGGGTAAATAAATGGAAAACATCGGCGCCGATCACGGCTAGGACAGATATCCCCTTTGCCGCTCTACGGTAATTTCAATTGTGGGACAATTGTCCCGTTTGCCGCTCAAGGGGCTAGTAGACCAGGGCCAGGTGTTCTGGAATCTGGCCTGCTGCCTGAATCCCAGCATTCTGTGGCCAAAATACTGTCTGATCTGAAAGTATCAGCTTTTCCAAAACTCTTACAATTTTTTGTTGCTGGCTCCTTAACTAGTACAACATTATCCTCCAGTGAATTGGAGAGAGAATACAAGTGACCAGCTGCTCTAAAATCATTCTTTAGTTGGGGGCTGTCAGCATCAGCCATACGCTGCTATCATAATCCCCTCGCAAACAAAGTAGAAGAAATAGTTCTCACCTCATAGTGAGTGCGGATGGTATCGGATGCGATGACTCCGTGCGAAGCCCTGGCTCCGGCCCAGCAGTAAGAGAAAGAGTTTTCGCTCAGGGGCACCGACCCGAGAGCACCTTCCGTCTTCAGATCTTGGTTCAGAGTGCTGTCATCTGCAAAACAAATAGAAGAGTGATCACACAATCGGAACAAAAATACCATAAATTCACTCCTCTTTTATTTTAGGACGGAATTGATTATACGCGCGACATACTGAAAGTTTCTGGAACTGGTCAAGCAGGGTTGCGATGATTTAAATCATTTTATTTAAATCGGTGATTAAAATCGCGATTTAAATCAAGTGTTTTTTTTAAAAAAAACAATGATTTAGATCAATATTTTTTTACTGCAACCAAATAATGTCAACCTCAGCCAAAAAATGTCAAGGGACTTCCCCCGACATTAGTTGATAGACAAGTCATAGAGAAAACTGG
The DNA here is from genome assembly GCA_944548615.1 of Micropterix aruncella. Classification (NCBI taxonomy): domain Eukaryota; kingdom Metazoa; phylum Arthropoda; class Insecta; order Lepidoptera; family Micropterigidae; genus Micropterix; species Micropterix aruncella. Next base: position 3,921,847 of record OX155978.1, read on the forward strand.
CCCTACTGATTGGTGGATAGCAATACTAAATAAAATACAAACGAAGTTGCCATGGAATTCACTGACCGAAGTCGGGCCCATCATATAGTGTTATTACACTTCTGGGGGGTGAGCAGTGGATTCCGGACTAACGACCGGCTGTGGTAGGTTTTGTCTTGCCACATGTTAGTGAGTAGAGTTTAGATGTGGACATAATTATCTCCACAACTATGATTTTGAAGATACTGTCAATTAATTGACTGACAAAAAAAAACATGTTAACAAATACGCGCTGTATTAAAAATACATTAAAAATTAGTCAACCGCAAAAGATTTTACACGTGCATCTGAAAGTATGGAAGTTTTGCACTCTATGGATACCGCATGATTTTACGAAAGACCAGAAAATACTGCATGTAGAGTACTGCCCCCGATAGTAAAAAGGGCGCATCTAATATTTTTTCCGAAATAGAGTTATATATATTGCCGTGATCAGCAAAAAAAGATGCATCTGCTCATATATTTTTTTTTTTCTAGTTCGACTGTACACGAAGTTACAGTAACGTCAAAGGACGCAAGTACATGTATTTTTCTACGAATACTGAGCTAAAAGAACGCAGTGAATGTAAACTAGAATGAAAAGGCTTATTTGCGTATATGTGTTCTTTTCTTTTGGAAAATTTCCATCAGTTCAGAAATTGAAAAGACGCATTTTCTTCTGTACTAAGTAGGTAAGACGTTAGTGATCACTTGCGTCTTTGCAATTTATTAATTCACTAAGTAGTTTAGGCGCATGTGGCAAATGGGCCTTTTATATTTAGTAATTCCTTTAGATGTTTGGACGCTTAATTAAGAATAGGAATATTGCAAGTATAACCAATACTACATTAAAAAGGCGCAAGTAGCCAATCGCGACCTTTCAACTCAAGGAAAAATCTAGTGAGAACTCATGAACACTAAAAATAAAAGCAGTTCATTGACTATGCTTAGTTGAAAAGACGTAAATGGCTATTTACGACTTTTCAATCTAATATCAAGTATTTTCCTAAAATTTTTTTACTAAGATGAAAAGGAAAATTGTTAATAATTCAATAAATAATTAAATATAGAAAAATTATAAATCACACATTATAGTTGAAATGCAAACCCAATTTATTACATTAACAGAATGCGTCTATAGTTTTTCTTTATGAGACAGCAAGCATTTAAATAATTTTTACACAAAACATTTTTTATCTCGGTTTAGACTTTCTGCTACATGCGCCCTCTCCTTATTATCGGGGGCAGAGTAGAGGCACACGTTTTACGAGCCTCGAATTGGCGGTGAATGCATTCCATGAAGCCATTGAAGGACTGGTCCAACTGTTTTTTACAATGGTTCCAATGAGTGGAAAAATGTATAAATTGTGAGGGCATATACAATCATGACCATGGTATAAAAATGGGGGACAAGTACCTATTACGTTTTTATCGTTAACAATCCTGAACCGACTGGATGGATGGAACCGCCGAGATCCGGAATCACGGTCAAATTTACAGTCGAGAATAACAGCCATATTTAATAAATAAAATACAAACAGAACTGCTATAAAACTCATCCATCAGAGTCGTGCTTATTTTAATACTATTATTACACTTCCGGCAGGGTTAGGTTAGCATTATGACGGGCTCTATTCTGGTCGGTGAATTCCACGGTAGCTCCGTTTGTATCTACCGTAGACTTCTGGGGGCGAGCGGCTGCGGTAGGTATGACGGCCGTTTCGCTGCATGCGATCATTCACATTACCACCCATTCACTACCGCTTTAAAGTCATACAATTTCAGATGTCGAAATTGCAGTTTTAGATATTTTTTATAAGAAGTCGATTACTTTCTCGTATAGAACGAGATCTTCAAAGAGGCGAAACGAAGATTCGGCCGGCGGGCCACGAGCGCTAACTTCCACCGCGTGAATGCGAACAGCGAAGCCGTTCCGGGCGATGATGACTGCGAAATTGCGGTATTTAGTCAGTTTCTACTCGTGGTCTTTCGGGACATTCGATTACAATAGAATAGTTAAGAATAGAATTAGTCAATTCTACATTAAGAGGCCAAGTACGAAATCGATGTGGGCCGTGATACCTTTTTAATCAATGGTATAATATAACTATAGGTAGGTAGGATTTTCGGAGCCAAAGAGATACGTCCACCCTTTGGAAGCGCTCGGCAGGGACTAGCTGACTTGAAGAGTGAATCGTATCATAGGCGAGTATCATAACGCGAGAATTAGATTGTTTTAACCCCTTGAGTATGATACGACCAAATCTGGTTCCGCGTCTTTTTCACTTTTTTGACGTTCTCATATTTATTCATAATTATCTAATTGTTTTACAAAATGATATTTCAATATTCTATATTCGAAATTTCAATGTAATCATTGTGCAGTTGTTCTTTTTATGATTGGTGTAGTAGTTTCGTAGTTATAGTACTTTAAGGTCGATGTCGCCGAAAATCCTGCAAAAGAGACAGATGCATCCATGAAAATACCCATTTACTTACTCCAAGGGTTAAAAGACTTTATTGCCAATTTTAATTAATGTTTTGCATTTTTTTTTGAGGAAATGGATTGATATTGAACTGAAGTTTATTTCTGTTGTTTTTATTTTATGAACGAGAGTTCTAAAAGGCCAAAATCAAAAGCATTTCTTCGCCCATTTTCTAAACAAATTGACAAAGTTAAATATTTTTTTTTATCAACAATTTTATATGAAACTAGTAAAAACTGATTCACTTATTATATAGAGGACTTTCACAACAATACATTGTAATTCGTAAATATGTTATATTCTAAACCTCTTACAGCAAAAATTCACAAACAGTCGCCGGTTTAAGGTCAATTAAACAAAATTCTATAATAATTTTCAAAAAAGTAGCTCACTCATTAGACAATAATATAAATGATCTTTTATGTTGTGCAATAAAACTTATAGAAATACAGAATTTTAACCTTAAATTCACGTCTGCAAAATTACGTAAATTCACAAAATGCGCAAAATTTCGTGTACGGCCTCTTAAGGGCTATCGTCCGAGATACGGAGTAAAGAGTTATATCCGGACGCAAGGCTGTGTTTTGGATACTTAGACAGCGACCGCAGCGTAAAAGCTCAATATTGGAAGGGGGCACTCACAATAAGAAGGCGCGACGACGCCCTCGGGCTGGGCGGGCTCGGGCTTGCGGGGGGCGAGGGAGGGCTCCCCCTCGCGCCGGTGCCTCTCCTGCTCCCTCTCCCTCTCGCGGGACCTCTCCCTCCCCTCCCGCTCCCGGTTGCGCGACTCCCTGTCTCTGCCGTCGCGCGCCGGCCGCTCCTCCTTGTCGCGCTCCTTCTCCTTCTCTTTCATCTCTTTGTCCTTGTCTTTGTCTTTGTCCTTGTCCTTCTCTCCCTCCTTGAACTCCTTAGCGGCGGCGCCCGGGTCGCTCTTGCGGGCTTCGCGGCTGCCTTCACTCGACTGCCGAAAAATTAAACATTTACATTTTCAATCTGAACATTTTCTAAATAACTTCTTTCATAGACTATACCTCGGATGAAAAACTTGCAATAGTAGTATTGGAGTATTACCCTCTTTGAAGTATACGCTATGGACCGTCTCCATAGGTGAAAATCTCGAGGAACTATCGCTTCTCTTACGAAAGAGTCTACTTAAGATTTTAATCTAGCTGAAGAATTAGCGAATCGAAAGGGAATGACGCCAAATGGGTGCAATTGACCTTTACCACGAGATGGTAATCGTGTCCACCGGTAAAACGGCATCCGAACATCGCAAGTGAACGATCCTAAATACTCGAGACCGTTTTTGGATAGAAGCCCTACGTTTAGGAAGCGTATATTCACGAAAAGAAAAGCAATATATCGACTTAACAGCTTAAGAAACTGCACTAGTACAAGGTCAGAAGTTACAACTCTCGCTAAAAATTAAAATGGCAGCGTACAAATGACCCCTTGAGCCTTTTCAGACCTATGGATTACGGCGGCCAATTCTAATGTATAAGGGGCAGTGAAATAAAATTGAGACAGATGATATAATGATCATGATCATGGCCTAAAATAACGCAATCCGAAAAGAATAACGCGAACATTGCCGTGCTATCACCGCTGTGCCGTTTGCTCGTTAGACGCGTTCGAAGTGAGGTCGGCCCGTCGTGTATGCGTCCGAGATCACTGGAAGCTGGAGAAGATTAAGATTAACACATCCTATCTCCACGAGCTTTTTGAACCACAAGTTCCCACAGTCTCGTACTTCGGTCATCCTCTGACAGTTTATTAAAAATTCCGAGTCATAATAGTGATTTCTATTCCTATTCTTTCTGTGTCCATGGTGCAAGACTCTGGAACGATCTCCCAGCAAATATACGAAACTCGCCTTCTTCACCATCGTTTAAGACTCACCTTAAGGATTACTACCTTTCTAAGTAAGCAGTTCTTCCCTTTCTCTCCTGTTCCTCTCCTAGGGCATTATTAGTTTTAAATTCTTCCACTTGTCTGTATGTCATGTAATAATCTTTATTTTCACAATGCGCGCATGTACCACTGTGTTTAGGTTAGTTGTAAGACATTGCCATGTGGCAATAAGCTCGCCTTTTTGTATACGAATTAAGTGCAAATAAAGAGTTTATTATTATTATTATTATAAAGATTGTTTATGCAGAGAATAAAGAATATTGTTTTGTTCCATTGTTGATGCCGCCATGTTTCATCTCCCGCGACAATATGAAACAGGAAACGATATTCTTCAACGTGATACCGTTCTAGCCTCCATAGTGAAATCGAATGCGCCGAATAAGCAAATGGCATAGTGCTTCATCTTCGCGCTATTACTTACTGATTCCCAATAGAGGGTACTACTTTGTCATGCCCGTTATATCGTCAGTCTCATTTTCATTTGACTGTCCCTTATAAAGTTCCTTCAGCAGTTCCATAACTCGATGCTGCAAGGTTTGCTCTCATGATAACGAGCACTCAATAATGGGCATGGCACCCAAGACGGAAACGTTTTAAAAAAGTGTTACACTTACGGGAGATCTATGTTTGGCGCCCCAGCGAGACTGCTTATTGTCGCGTCTCCTGCGACTTCTGCGATCCTCGGTTGACTGAAAGAGATAATTTAAAAGCTGTTACGAAACGATGCAATTTACAAACTTTTTAGGCATTCTTATTAACAGCGTAACGGAATACTATTAAGATTAGAATTGTGATGATTGTAACAAAAATCCAAATTTGCGTGGCATGTTATGTTTCAAAAATATGTTGCACGCATTGCAACATGTTTCGCGTGTATTTCTCATGTTTTTTATATTGGTCTTACTCAGTTTTTGAGTTGTTTCATAATCCTTTCTAGATCTACGAGCATATTTCCAAAAAATCGCATAAAATCTATGACGTTTTTTAGCTGTCAGTTAGAAATAGCCGTATTGCTCGGCCCAATAAAAATGACCCTCTTGGTGGCCTTGCCATGACAAAAAAAAAACAAGAGATTTAATTAAAAATCAAGTTAAAAAGAACATTTTTAATAAATGTAATAAATATTACAAAAATATCACTATTTTATTGTGAACAAGAGTTGTCATGAGTTTTTTTTTAATCTCCTAAAGTTGGTATAACGACAGGCATTTCCAGTCTGTCCAACCTAGCCACACGGCCATTGAGAAAATGGCGCGAGGAGCACTTTTGACTCGCGCCGGGCGACAAGAAACTCGCTAAAAGCGGAATAATCGGCAGTTGTTAGGGCACTAGAAGTGCGGTGTTTTAAAGTGATGTGAACAAGGTCCTATTTTTTGATAAGTGCTTAATTCTTTTGGGGATTCAATTAGACAAACGAGTTTTGTAGTAATGGTGGTTTTTTTTCCGTCACAGCGTGGATTTAGCTGTGTCGCCTTTTATTTCCGAATTTAAAACAAACTCTCACGAATCGGCCAACCGTGCCCTGACTTTTTCTCGCCTGGATATCCATTTGAACTGGAAAACGTACCACATGTTACACATGTAGGAAGTCTGTACCACAAGTCTGAAGAAGAGATTGACGGAGCTACCTGCTGAATAAAGGACCTTTGTTTTCTAACTTTAAATTTGTAGTTTTATTTTAAAATGCGAAGGTTTATTCTCCGTTTTGCCAAATTTAGTGCCAACCAAATTCTTTCCCCGACCCTGTGGTTGTTTTTTCTTTTTTCGGTCATAACCTAACCTATGATTTTTCTTTTTCGCGTTTTGAATAAACTCAATGGCGCTCTTGTGTCTTGTGTTGGTATAACGCGATTGTATCTAAAATCCCACGTTATATGATATTTAAACAAGTTAGCCTGATTTTCAATTCAATTCAATTCATTTATTTCAAAAAATCTTTACAGATTGTCGAAACTAAATCTAGGTGTTAGGTACATTTAATATTATTTACAATTTAATTCCTTCGTGATTTCATTTCCGTTCAGTTCTAAAGTTCACTTCGTAAATTATACACGTCATATACAGATATAAATTAATAACGATAGAGACAGAGTTCAATTTGTAGATAAAAAAAAATATAGAAAAAAAAAGTCATGTTTGCTAGATTATATACGCATACTTGAACAAGTGGTATTTATAGTCTAGAAGATTATTATTATAATTCATTATTATTAATTATTAAAATTCATTTTTGTCATTAAAACGATTATTAAAGATTATTAAAATTAAAATATAATTAAAATTCATTTATGTCATATAATTCCTTATAAATTAGTAGCTTTCTGACTTCCGAATAGAAAACTAATATTTTCTTTTCCCTACATATTAGGTCTTTTGGGTTTTGTGGCAGTTTATTATAAAAGGACATTCCCACGTAGTTAGGGTCTCTGCGTAAAATTTCTAGGTTCGGACGAGGTAATAGTAGATTGTTCCTCGACCTAGTCAAGTGATTATGTACTTCTACAGGTTTTTTAAATTTAGATATGTCTTTAGCTACTAGTTTGATGCACTCAAATAAATATAGTGATTAATATAGTGGATAATTTTGATAGTAATGTCAAAATGACAAAGCAAAATGGCGGCCGGTGACATGGCATATTTTTTTTAATGGCAGGCAATGTGGAATTTAGCTAATATGCCAAAAATAGCACACGTACAAAAGAATAAACACAATAAGAATATAGTAATAGCTTTAGTCACAAAATATAAAAGTTTGGTAATTTATTTAGGAGCATCTTATAAGAAAGAGAAATATTCTTCCTTTCATGGCCAATACTTTAAAGTGTAATGCCAGAACACCTTATTAAATAATTGAATCTTTATAATACAAACAAAATAGTATATGTAGTAATATAAATTGATGATTTCTAAATGTAATTTTATTTTACTCATTGTGAATTTGTTTTGTATATTATTAATTTGTACATATTAATACATATATAAATATATATTAATTTTTATCATGTTTTAAAATAAAATAATATTGACAATTTTCATGACATTTTCTTACGAATTTTTATTAGGTAATTAAGATATTTCTGTTGCATTAAGTATGATTTTGTTTATTCATATAAATATAATATTATAGATTTCTTAGGATAATTATAATAAATTGTCTACCTTGGAACAGGCGGCTGCCTATTTAGATTAGGACTTTTTTATATTGAATGTACTCATAATTTGAACTCAATAAATAATTTGAGATTTTTGAAATTTTAGAAGCGAAAATTTTAGAAAGAATTTTAGAGAACGAATCCCGGCTGCTGGAGCATTGCTTGGGGAAGTTGACTGTCTATAAAACACCATCAATGCTTAAGCATTAGCCAGTGCTTGATCAAGGCTCGGTTAATGAATTCTCAAGCAACCAAATGTAGATTCGGGTGTAAGGTATCTCGTCTTTTATCTAAGGCGGTAAAGACTTAATATAAGTTAAAAAGTACTATTTACTGCATTGGAGAATCTGTATCATGCCAATCCTCTAATCTCTCACTGTACCACTCCTCCACTCCTCCATCTAACGCTTCCTCGAAGAGGGAATGTACAAATTTCCACGAAAAGTACAACTAGAGCTGTCAATTACAATGGGTGAACCCGTCACCTCAGTAGGCTTTAACAATATTGGATCGTTCTATCTCCCGTGAGGTGAACGCAGAATACTTGGAACGAAAACAGTCCACTCTCTAGTTATGCCATTAGCCCGTAAGAGACTAACACCTCACCGCGAGATAACCAGGTGAATCACCCTGCGGGCCGACACTTGCGCCCATACTTTCAGTTACAACGAGATTGCTCCGGTCTCCTAACTGGTTACAGGTTCGAGGTCGCTTGCGCGGTTCTCTCCCTTACGGAGCAGTGATACCATGTCTACCGAATATATCGCGGACCACCGCATCCTTTGCCCGGCTGTTCAACCGGTATCAGGTAGCCGATTGGTCGTTTCAAGAGCAGTTGCTGAAAGGTTAACAACTACCCCTGCTATATAGAAGACAGTACTGTTTCCAGGTTCCTCCGGCTGTCGGTCAGAATCGATTGGCTGACGCCGCAGTGAGCAAACCGTCAGGAGCGCCCGAAGGTTGACTCCTTGGAGAAACTGACCGCAGGCCAGAGTCCTACCCTGGTTCACACTTCTGCGTGGATGCGGTCAGATGGGGTTTGACCGACTCACGAATGGGTCTTAGATGCTCATTACCTCCCACATGAAAAGCACTATGGAGTGTGCGAACACCTCGGGCGATACTGGGTAGCTTGCGCGTTGCCACAATGCGCTTCAATCCATTTCAGGGTCAAATAAAGTGACCCTGCAATGGATTAAAGGGCACAGCGACTCACTGGGCAACAACGCAGCAGACGAACTGGCCAGAAGGGGATCAAAGAAAATAGTATATGGACCGGAACCCTCGATGCCCATACCCCAGGCCCAAATAAAAACATGGCTACGCAGGAACACCGATGAAACCCACCTTACAGAATGGAAAAAAACCGCAGGATGCAGGCAAACAAAGAATGCGGTTCCGGAAGCGTCTAAAAAACTTGCCCGCAACCTCATCAGATTAAAAAGGGACAAAATCCGTAGTCATAGGTACTATGACAGGTCACTGTCCCCTAAACAAACACCTGTTTACCATAGGTGTGACAGACAGCCCTCTATGCAGAGGATGCATGGAGGAAGAATAAACGCCACAGCATGTGCTCATGGAATGCAGGAGCATGGCAGAGCAACGGGCAAGAATACTACAATCTCCAGCATCTGTCCCGGAGGCCTGTAGCAACCCAAACAGGTTGCTAACCTTCTGGGACAGCCTGGGTTGGCTCGAGTAACATAAACACAAATAGAAACATGAGCCACGCACAACGGCCCAATCAAGAGGCCAAGTGCGAGAAAAAAACCCAGACAAACTAACTAACTATCAGGTAGTGGCCGCACAAGCAGCTTTGAATCTATGACCAAACTGAAGGATATAGAAGTCTGTCCAAACCTGGTAGTGAGGGCTTTAGGTCGAACCACTGATTTTACTTCCCAGTGCCTCAAGGTACGGGCCTGTTAACGTAGTTAGACGGTGGACTGTGTCATCTTGCAATCAACCCCCGGTTGAAATAATAGTTATACCTTCCTAGGGTGACGGGTTCCCCCCTTAGTAGATGACAACTCCGAAATGTACCAATCCTTTACTATTAGAGGTTACGTATCGACTCATCAATAAATAACAAAACACTTACAGCTTCCTCCTCGGCTTTTCGCTTCTGGGCAGGATCGGCATCAGCTTTGACCTTATCCTCCCCGGTTTCTTCCTGTCCCTTCTTCTCGTCCTTTTCTTCCTCCACACCTTCTTTTTTCTCCTCTACCTTCAGCTTTTCCGATTCGTCTTTGACATCTCCCTGAGGCTGTTCGGCTTCTACTTTCTTCATTTCTTTCTTGGGAGAGACAGCTTTTAACTCTTTCTCCGCCTGCTTAGCGTCTTCCGCTTCGGTCTTGGCCTCTGAAGGAGTGTCCACCTCCATTTTTGACGGAGTTGCGGGCTCAGGCTGTATTTTCTTGGGCTCGGGTTGAGCTTTTTTGGGTTCAGGCTGAGCTTTCTTGGACTCGGGTTGAACTTTCTTGGGTTCAGGCTGAGCTTTCTTGGGTTCGGGCTGAACTTTCTTGGGTTCGGGCTGAACTTTCTTGGGTACGGGTTGCACTTTCTTGGGTTCAGGTTCAAATTTCTTAGGTGAGGGTTCAATTTTCTTAGTTTCAGGCTCCGACTGAGATTGTTTGCGGGGTGATGGCTTGCGCGGAGACGGCTCTTCCTTCGGCGCGGGTTTGGGTTCCTCTTTGGCCGGTTCCGGTTTAGTATCAGCCTGTTCTGACGCTTCCGACTGCTGGTTTGAGTCCTCCCCGGAGGGCATTTCAGCATCTGAGGACTAAAACAACAAGACTATGAATGAACGTATGAATAATATCTTCAGTGCATCCATTATGCATATGATGAACCTTTTCCAAAGTCTTTTAATATTGAAGGAGACTCTAAGGCTCGGCGCAAAATAATGACGTGGTGGACATCGGCCACGCGATTGTGCGACGAGCCTCTACAAAATGTATGAAAATGTTAATTCGTACCTGTACTTGATTTGAAGAGTCTTCGTCGACTTCGGATGGCTGCGCGGAGACGGCAGGCTCCTGCTGCTGTGGCTGTCCATCTCTGGTGTTGTCTTCGGAGACATCGTAGCTCGGTGGATTAGACTCAGCAGATTCTTCCACTGAGGCTTTACTGCTATCAGAAGGTTTACATATATTATTGGAGGTAAAACAATTCATTAAGGCGGGGATCCATTAGGTTTGCGCATCAACTCTGCTCAGCGCATCCGCAAATGCTCAAGTAGTGGATACGTTTCCACTCTTGGAGCTGAACGTTCCATGTCCAGCGGCGAGCGATAAATCGCAGAGCGCAGCAAGTTAGTGGATGTGTAACGGCCCTTAAGTACCGTTACATGCGATCAACAAATGCATTGATTTCCAGTGACATACACTGACACAATTCAGCTATTATTTTGACTCGTGCAGCGATGAATCAGCACGATAAAACAATACTTTTACTTGGAATATTTCGGATTGCATCATTTCCCGGCCTATATAAACCGGCGAAAAAGCAACCAAAGTATCATTCCTCGAGTGATCACCTCCCCCGGATCAAGGTTGCGACGGCCCCTCTCTAGAGGCCGCTCAACGAGTCCGGCTCCTTCGTTTCCTTTCCTTATCTTTCCCAGTCACGAAGCATCAGTCTGCTATCCCACAGACATAACCTATTCGGGAAGCGTTATAACTGGCAATATCAAACTTGGCAATATCAAACTTTCAATCGATTCAATAAATACCTTCTGCTTCATTCAAAACCGCCTTTCAATACGGAGATAACTCGTAAGTTGATACCACCTCACACCGAACAACTTGGAGTCTTGTGAGGGGTGGTCCCTCACAGATGCGAGGAAAGTAAGGTCGGCCTTACACGGACTGCTTGAAGCAGTCAGGACCGACTGCTTCAAGCTGCGACTTCATAGTGAACTACAGTCTTCTATTGATCGGCATACGCGGACTTGCTCGAGCAGTCGCGACCGTGGTCGGCAGCATGATGAAATTTCATCGTGCAGTTGCCAGACACACGCGGACTGCTCGAGCGGTCGACTGCTCTAGCGCAGTTACACCCAGCACTTGGCAGTGCTGGGTGCCAGTGCTTGGCATTAGGGATTTCTACTCCGTCGTATGCGCCCGAGCAAAAGCAGCACCAGTAGCGCCTCTTCCTCAAAATCCATATCGTGATTGCAGCTGAATTGTCAACTGCTCGAGCGGTTGAACGGGACTGCTCGAGCAGTTGACAATAACTGCTCGAGCGGTTCGTGTATGTCGTTCAATGGCTAACTGCTCGAGCAGTCAGTGTATGGCCGGCCTAAGATGTTAGTGGGTACGTGACGTGTATCACGCTCGGTGCTCATAAACAGCAAATTTATAGCTGTGGAGTCCGATCCAAAGAGAAATGCTTAACTCTAATCGAAGCGTATCAAAACCGAGGTGGCCTTTTATAGTCGTGAAGAATATAATTAATTAAAAGGTATGCCAGACTAACTAAGACACCAAGTTCTTTGCGAACCCCTCACAGCTCACCTCATGATGCTAAGGAATAATCAAGATAAATTTACCTTTGACGTGTTGGTAAATCAGAGAGTATGCACTCATCTGATCCGGAATCACTACCGGCTTGCCGTTTAGGGCTCGGTTCGCGCACTTCTTCGACTATTCTCTCCGTTCGAGCAACCTGCAATGAATATTACCATTAGTCGTTACTACCCAAAAGAAATTTCAGCAACGTTGATTATATATGGCCGTAGTGAAATGTTACCCGGTGATGCTAGGATATCCGCTTATTTCCTTTCCCACTCTTACCCCTCTCCTCCCTCTTCTATTAGCTCACTTAGCCCTGGCGCCAGGGTTGGCAAAAACCCGGGTTTTATCAAAAAATATCTGCCCACTGGGTTATTTGGGGTTTTTTCGGGGATTTTCGGGCTTTTTTTGGGGAATTTCGGGTTTTTTCGAAGTTAATGAGAATTTTAAATTAATATAATATAATTTTAAATTAATATAATTTTAATTTTACATTTTATTTTATTTTATTACCATTTTACCGCATTTTTTTCTCCCAATCCAAAGCTATTTACTACTGAATAAAGTTGTAACACTACCATGAAGGGAATTTCCCCGAAAATCATTATTGTCAGTTGTGAGTGTGAGATCCCCTTTATTTTTACAACAAGATAAGAGTTAACACTAACAAAAGCTAGTGGCGCTGTTTCGGCGCGAAAGTACTGAGAAGTAGTGCTGGCAGCGTTTCGGTGCGAAAGTATTGAGTAGTAGTGCAAACGATTTTAGAAGTAAATAGTGTATATTGAAGTGTATATAAGGGTCTTTATCGCTTGAAGAGCATTGTAATAGTTTTGTAATAAATCAAGTTGAGTGTTCTACCGTGTTTTTGCATCTGCTGCCTATCCACGTAACAATATTATCCATAACTTATCTTATAAATCATGCCAAAAGTAGTTGGCATTACACTTGTCCGGCCAGTTCTGCATCAATTGAAAGACTTCTCAACATTTGGACATACGTATAACTCAATGCATTTGGAATGGTCTGGAGTAAATTAACAGACTGGGTGTCACAAATATATCATTTTTTTTCTTTTTGATAAAATATAATATAAATGCTATATCCATTCATTGATTTAATTATTATAAACAAGTATTTTTTCAAAAACCCACATTCGTCAAAAACCCTCGGGTTTTTTCAGGTGGGTTTTACCCAATTTAACCCAGTGGGTTTTTTCGGGTTGGGGAAAATCAAGCCAACCCTGCCTGGTGCGCACTTGCTGCCTGGCCGCGGCGGCCAATGAGATACTATGAAATGTATGAAAACGCTATCGGCCAAGTGCTTGCGGTCGACGGTGATTCCATACATTTCGTAGGATCTCATTGGCCGCCGCAGCCAGGTCGCAAGTGCGCGCCGAGGCTTAGGGCCATTGCTAACGAATTCATATGTATGTTCAGCCTTTTCTTGTTGCACTTTGATAAGCATTCAAATTCAGAATGCACTTTTTTTTTATGTACCAGGATAAGGATTTTTTTGTATCTTGTATCTTGCATTTTGACTTATGAATAAATAAATAAAATTAAAAAAATTAGATCCTAGCTGTCAAATGTACTACGCCAAAATTTACTATCAGCGCCAGCACCTGCATGTCACTGGAATAGAAGGGTTGCCGAAATGTACTATGGCATTGAGCAATCTAGTACCCTGTATAATCAATGGCAGCGCCGACACATATCAGAAAAATATTTAAAAGTACCAACTCTTAAAAGTAAATCACTGATATACAAACCTTGGCAGGGGTGACTGGCGGCATAGTGGTGGAGGATGCTCGTCTCCGGGAAGTCCTCCGGGCCGGAGTGGCCACTTCCACCAGCGATTCTTCCACATCTTCGCATGATGTGTCCGCGATCGTCGAGTCTGCGATCTCTGAAAAAAGAGCAATTTCTTGTCAAGGTGGCGCTTATCGATCGATATAATAGCCGATTTTGTAATTCATATTGCAATTGAATCTATGTTAGTCCCAAACTGCATCTCCCAAAGATTTTAAAAGCTCGAATCAAAGCTTGTTTTCCAATGTCTATACACCCTAATGCCAAGCACCTGGCGCACTCTGCGGTGCAGTACGTTATGGTACCTTTTTTACGCCGGACGGGAAAAAACATTGGTTTTTTTATAGTCTACGGTCGCACTACAGTCAAATTTTCAGACTTATTAGTCATTTGTTGACATTTCCGCTGTTGTATAACCATGTTGTAAACCGCTGTTGTAAACCTCAATTTTATAGCCATGAGTGTGACCGACCCTGAACAAATGGGTCTTCATGCCCAACTTTAACGGCGCCCATTAGCTCCGGAATATAGGAATATATTATTATGCAGTATAGGAACCTTTCTCAAATATAAAAAAAGGTAAACACTACTAGATTCGATCATTGTAATGCTAAATTTGATAGAAAAAAGCCTCGGATGCGTAATATTTTCAAGACAAAATAATCAAATTTACATACAAAAATAAATCAACTCAGTTCTTAAGATTGTTTTTAAAAACTAACAACCTACCGCAATATATAGATGTTTATGTATTATTAAAAAAAAACTAACAACCTATCGAAATGTATGGGACGCTTCTTTGAATGCCTATATTTTGCTTATTTATTGAGACCGAATAAAGATTATTGCAGATTCAAAAGCAACGTGGTGAATATAGTCGGGTGATGTTAACCCTTTATAGCTTCATGTGACATTTCTGTAACAAACTACTAATCCCCCTAAAATCTCCCTAAATAAGGCACTAAATTCATTTAGTTCATTTGAATCCGTCTAGCACTACTGTACCCTACCACTTAGTATCGAGTAAAAATCATAGATAGCGTAACTAGGCGACTTATGTGAGTTTAAATGTTGCGCGTTGATGAGAGTGATAAATTAGAACTAAGGCAGGTGTTGAATGACTGATAAAAAAATATAAAAAGTGTATATAATTGTGTGGTTTTCGTGGAAACCTGTAGGTAAGAATATAATTTTATCCATTCAAAATTTCAAAGCAAAAGATGGCAAGTTAGGATGTTCTAACATTTACTGGAACTGACTATGGCAAATTATTGGTTATTATACCGAAGAATAAGGAAGGTAAAAATGGCAAACAAATGTCTTCAGCAGAATTTAGACTTGAGATAAGCGAGACCTTATGCGAGCTTGGCCTCAAGCCTAACATCAAAGTCGAAGGTCTTTAGAAGACGAAATTCAAGCCAAAAAACATAAGGGCCCTGCGCAACATGTTCCTCCATTGGCAGTAAGGCAGGACCAGGTCGGTCATTGGCCGATTTGGGTTAAAAAAAGGATACGTTGCAAGATTCCCAAGTGCACTGGCGTTTCAAAAACAATTTGCGAAAAATGCAGTGTAGCATTATGCTATAATAAACAAAATTAATGTTTCAAATTTTTCCATACAACATAAATGTTTTTTTATACGTTCAACTCAATGTTACAGTACTCAACCCCCAATACAGTTTGTGCGGGATGGCTCTAAAGGCAAAAAACATTTAACTACAAAACCTTTCTCAATAATCGAGAAAGCTACAGATTGGATTCTGGAGGTTGATTCGGTCTCTAAGCAGTATAAATTCCCTGAAAGTCTCGGATGCACAGCCCTCCGTCCAGATATAACTCTTTACTCTCTATCTCGGAAGGTGGCTCTTATTGTAGAATTAACTGTTCCATGGGAATCAAATATCCCAAAAGACCACGAGTACAAATTAAATAAATACCATGATCTTGCAAATGCCGTAACCCGGAACGGCTTCACTGTTCACCTTCACGCGGTGGAAGTTGGCGCTCGTGGCCTGCCAGCTAAATCTCTATTTCACCTCTTTAAAGATCTTGGCCTTTCCAGAAAAATAATCAACTCTTTCTTAGAAAAATTATCTAAAACTGCAATTTGCGCATCTCAAATTCTATAGCTTCGAAGGGGGAGTGAATGGGTGGTAAGGTGAACGCTCACATGTGGCAAGACAGCTGTACTAAACCTACCACAGCCGGTTCGTAAGTCCGGAATCCACTGCTCACCCCCCAGAAGTGTAAAAAAAAATAGTATTATGATGGGCCCGACTTTGGTCCGTGAATTCCATGGCAGCTCCGTTTGTATTTATATTATTATATGTATTTTTGTATTTATTTATACACATTCCCTTAAAAGTCAAATAAATGATTAATAATAAATATTTTTGAATTTCTGAAAATTACATGTTTTTTTATTTGCCTAAACCTATCTCATTATCAACATTATTTTTTGTTTGAAGATCTTGGGCTGCAAAAGGTTAAAAAATCAACAATATACAACAGATTCCTATAAAGCAGTAATACCGTTATTTTTAACAACCATCACTAAAACTAAGTATTTTTTTTTTAATTCGTTATTTTCTGTCTTGAAATATTGCATATTTGCAGCTTTTCACATTTAGCATTAAAATGATCTAATCTAGCAGTGATTTCTTATTTTTTAATTTTTGACAAAGGTTCCTATAATGCATATAGGTATTCCTACTTTAAAAAAAAAACAACTTAAATTTTGGTGGTTTTTTTTTTAATATGATAGCTAAACATCGTAAGTTCTTGAGACTGCATTTTGTCACATTTATTATGCCTCCTCTACATATCGACAGATGCATCCGCAGATGGATCAGCAGACGTATACGTAGATACTTTTGCAATCCCTCCACACATCCTTGCAATCCCTCCACACATCCAGTCTGTGCTCAGATTTAGAGCCATTCAGATTTAGAGGCAGTAGGGGCCGGTGCTATTTATATATTTAGCACTTATAACTACTACGTAAGTGTTACACCGCAGCCGAGTTGTTCAAAATAAATGGAGGAAAAAAAGGTGGTGGATGCTGGCTATACATCGAAATAGAACCAAGTGAAAATTGATTGAGACTAATTAAGTATGATAATGACTAATTAAGTCCATGGTTTTCATAGTCTCCGGCGGCTTCAAACATTTCTCCCCATGTCACATAAGGAAATGATTGTGTCCACACTCTTAACGCCTATATGTACTTGACTACGGTGATGTTTGTTATATAGATGCCAGTGAGGTTATTTTGAATAAGCTGGAGCGTCTGCAAAATATCTTACTCAGGTATGTTTTTAATTTGCGAAAGTTCGACCACGTTAGCTGCTTTCGTGAGCAACTTCATTGGCTTCCTATTCGCGATCGAAGAAATTTTCATACGTTGTCGCTACTTTACAACATACTCAATAACCCCACTTCACCCTCCTATCTAAAGAATTTCCACCCTTTGGGAGGCCACGGTCTTCCACTTCGATCGAGCCGGGATAACACACTCGCCATTCCGATACATCATTCTTCTGTTTACACGCACTCTTTTACAGTCCATTTTGCTCGTTTATGGAATCAGCTCCCTCACTCTATCAGGCATGCACCTTCGCTGCACTTTCAAAAAATTGTTGAAGAAACATCTATTTTTACACAGCCACTAACCAAATACCTCACCTTGTCCTCTCCTTTATCCTTCCCTGGGCAACCTTAGCATTAGTTACTGACATGTATCTGTATAAGTTTATTTTATCAAATGGTTGACTAAGATATCGCTATAGCGATAAGTCCGCCATTTGTGCATAAATTGTCTTTTTTATAAAACCAGCGTAATATTCATTAAGTTATGTTTTTATTGCACAATAAAGTTATTCTATTCTATTCTATAATGGGTTCGATTGCGTTTCTTTGTGAACTAAAACTAAAATTAGTCCAAGCGAACGAGACAGAGCAATACGTTAGAGCGGACTATGAAACGAACGATCGTCAATAAATACTACCTGCCGAACTTATACTCGCCGAATAAACTCAAGCGTATTTCGTGTAGTGTAAGATTTGACCTTGGCGGACAGTTTTAATACGAAAAAGTGACAACCGGTCATCTCACACTCCGCTCTAACGTATTGCCCTGTCTCATTCACACGGACTAATTTCCGATTTTAGTTTACGAAGAAACGCAATCGAGCCCATTGTTAGTAATGTTAGTGGTTATGGTATGGTATGTAGGTAGGGAATAAATATTTCGACATTATTAACTTTTTTATAATATACTGCTGTTTTCAATATCAATATACTGCTGGCTCGTTTTCAATATACTGCTGGAAAGCCTGACCCAGTTCGACAAGAAGTGGGGTTACCGTTTTAAAACAGACGGCCAATACACATCGTCGTGCCTCGCTTTTGCCGACGACCTAACTTTTATCACCAGGAGCCCCAAGCAGCTTTCCCTGCTATTACAGAAAGTGGAGCTGTTCTGCGACTGGTCAGGCTGTATAAAAGTGAAGCCCTCCAAATGTTTTTGCCTTGGACTCGCCCGCATAGGCACAAAATTTACGTCCTATGACCCAAAATTGGTCTATAAGGGCTCTATTATCTCCCTTATAGACCCAAATAACCACTTCAAATTTCTTGGCGGGAAAATCACCTGCCAGGGAAAGACCTCTCTGG
Organism: Micropterix aruncella; assembly: GCA_944548615.1. NCBI lineage: Eukaryota > Metazoa > Arthropoda > Insecta > Lepidoptera > Micropterigidae > Micropterix > Micropterix aruncella. The sequence goes on from OX155978.1 coordinate 3,940,413, forward strand.
CTATCATGTTATAGAACATTTCAGTAGTTGCCTGGAAAAGATAGATGCACTGCTAATTTCTGGCCCTCGTTAGGTTTGGATCTATGACAACTATCTAACTTCACATTTGTCATGGCCCTTTCTTATTTACGATTTCACCAAAACCCAACTGTCTCGTCTGGATGCACTGGTGACAGCTAGTTTAAAATCCTGGTTGTCCTTAGCCAAACCAGCTGACCCCTCGACTCTCTTCAGGTCCAAACACAATTTTGGGCTAGCTCTAAAACTGCCCTCTCTGCTCTACGCCAACCCAAGAATAACCAAAAATTCGATTCTAAGCAATTCCAAGGATCCGGCAATATCGAAGCACGTAGTAAGTGGCCGTAGTGAGTCAAATGATCTACAAGCCCGCGTTGACTTCCACAAAAAGTTCCTTACTGGAATCAGCCAGAATGGCACTGGTCTGGGGGTATGGCAGTACAACCATGAGCGATGTGGACTTGAAGAAGTCTCTCTTGCGGGGAGATTACGACAGCAATAGTATGGCTCAAGCTATTGGCCTTCAATGCCAGAATGATTGGACAACAATTGGAGACTTTTGCATTCCTCCTCCAATGCACTGGAAAATAATGTTGTATGACTGGACGCCAGAGATGCTGAAATTTTATTTAAATGCCTTTCAGCATACACTTCCAGACCCCAGTAACCTCGCTCGTTGGAGCTATGCCGAGGATAGTTCATGTCCCCTTTATAGCAACACCCCTTGCACAGCTAGACATATTCTAGCTGGCTGCAAGGTGGCCTTGGATCAAGGACGGTACACTTACCGCCACGACAAAGTTCTTGCTGTTATTCGCGAGGTACTTAGCCTCTCAGTGGCTCGTGCCAACAAGGGTTTGACAGTATCCTCCAAACCCCCAATACAGTTTGTGCGGGTTGGCTCTAAAGGCAAAAAACATCTCACTGCAAAACCTTTCTCAATAATCGAGAAAGCTTCAGATTGGATTATGGAGGTCGATTCGGTCTCTAAGCAGTACAAATTCCCTGAAAGTCTCGGATGCACAGCCCTGCGTCCAGATATAACTCTTTACTCTCTATCTCGGAAGATGGTCCTTATCGTAGAGTTAACTGTTCCATGGGAATCAAATATCCCAAAAGACCACGAGTACAAATTAAATAAATACCATGACCTCGCAAATGCCGTCACCCGGAACGGCTTCAGTGTTCATCTTCACGCGGTGGAAGTAGGCGCTCGTGGCCTGCCAGCTAAATCTTTGTTTCACCTTTTTAAAGATCTTGGTCTCTCCAGGAAAATAATCAACTCCTTTCTAGAAAAATTATCTAAAACCACGGTTTCTGCATCTCAAATTCTATGGCTTCGAAGGGGGAGTGAATGGGTGGTAAGGTGGACGCTCACATGTGGCAAGACAGCTGTCCTAAACCTACCACCGCCGGTCGTAAGTCCGGAATCCACCCTTCACCTCCCAGAAGTGTAATAATTATATATGATGGGCCCGATTTTTGGTCGGTGAATTCCATGGCAGCTCCGTTTGTATTTTATTTATTTATGACATTTACTTTTGTTTAGGAAGAGGTCACATTAGTAGCCAATTTAAACGACAATAATAAAGTAAGCACGCCTGCACTCACATTTAATTTCCGAGCAATACTGATGCATCGGCAGATGTGTGAACAGACGCCTTGCGTTCGCTCTGTCAACCTTTGATCCGTGACGCAGAAACCGACACTAGACGGATAAGGGCCAGACGCATCGGCGGACGATAAATACCTACGACAGACGAGCAAATAGTCTACACGTCGGCGGACACTTCCACATCCGCATATTATTATGTCGATGTGTAGAGGAGGCATTAGACTTCAGACGCCATGCAAGGGTGTTTTGGGCTCTTTTTACAGCAACATATCTGAGCGAGGGTACACTCCAAGAAACTTCTGTTTGACATAAAAGTTTATTGCAAAAGCAAGAAGTCGATCCCAACAAGATGGTCACGGTAAAAAAGAGTCTACCGTATCGAAATACTACACGCGAAAGAACAACGAAGGTATATTACGCGTTGAGTTGGCAAAAAACACAGAAATGGCATCACCAAATGACGTGATTCGCAATGTTCGCAAAACAAAATCATAACCCCCAAATCATCCCGAAACATACTCCTAGCCCATTCATCGCTAAAATAAGTAAAAAATCGATGGAAACACCATTAAAACTATGTAAAAACAAGAGCATTCTCACTTTGACCGGTGTTTTCCTCCAACGCGCTCCGCAGCCGTTCGACGAGAGACGCTTTATTCCCTTTCGTGTCCAGGCCTAGCAAGCCCAGCTCGTGCCGCAGCTCGATCACCTTCAGCTTGGCCGGATCCATCTTTTAAACCGGCGACTGTCTGTTTTGCACTCGTATCAACACTGATTTTCACTAAAAACAACGCGGCACGCCATACCACTGCGGTCCACAAGACGCAAAATGGCGGCGGCGGGCGACGGCGCAAAACGGAAACGGAAACAAAATTACGCGCCGCTGTTATTGTCAGCACAAAAAATGCAATATTTGATATTAGATTTTTTTCCTGTGCCTATTTTTTCTATAATAATAATATGCCTACCTACGTTATTTATTGATAACAATTTAAAATGATTTTTTAAATTAAATATTTCTAATTTATTATTTGAAAAATATTACAATAGAGATGATTTCTCACCCCTCTCAACGAATGTAAATGCGATTGATTTACAGTTGTCGAAACGGGTCCCATCAAACTTGCAGAAGGCAAATTTGCAGACGGCAATCTTGCAGACGGCATTCTTTCAGGCGGCAGTTTTGCAGAAGGCAATCTTGCAGAAGGCAGTTTTGCAAATGTCAAAATGACCTAACCTAACCTAACAGAAAAACTTAAAACATTTTTTTTAATGGTTAGTTTGATGTATAAAAGTCATCCACTACAAGGATGCCGGTAATTAATGTCACTTCGATTTTAGGGAAAGAAAAACCTAACCTAACCTAACCTAACAGAAAAACTTAAAAACTGTACTGAAGGTTGCCGCCTGCAAGGTTGCTTCCTGCAAGGTTGCCTCCTGCAAATCTGCCCTCAACAAATTTGGACCTGTCAAAATTGACATTTGTGCAAAATTGCCGCATGCAAAACTGGCGCCCTATACAGTTTTTAAGTTTTTTTGTTAGGTTAGGTTAGGTTAGGTTTTTCTTTCCCTAAAATCGAAGTGACATTAATTACCGGCATCCTTGTAGTGGATGACTTTTATACATCAAACTAAACATTAAAAAAAATGTTTTAAGTTTTTCTGTTAGGTTAGGTTAGGTCATTTTGACATTTGCAAAACTGCCTTCTGCAAGATTGCCTTCTGCAAAACGGCCGCCTGCAAGAATGCCGTCTGCAAGATTGCCGTCTGCAAATTTGCCTTCTGCAAGTTTGATGTGACCCTACGATAACTAATAAGACGCATCACTGTTGCCTTTCGTGATTGTTGCCACATGTCAGAAAAAATATTAAAATAAAAAATGGCTGCCGCGGTGTCTACTGCTGTCAAGTGTGCGTGATTTTCCTACAAATCGGTTTTGTGCATATTTTCCGTTGTTTTCTTAATTAAAGCTATTCTATGATCGCTACATCTGCAGCGTCCCGTCGGTCGTTATAACGCCGGAAAATTCAGTGTAAGTTCGCGGAGATATTGTGAAATTCGCGACGTGAAACTTTATAACCGCCTTGTACCGCGGCTCGATCGCGCTGCGTTCTAGTTGTATTATTGCGGGTTTTCAGTTGGGAAATAGTGTGATTGCGATAGGTGTCTTCTGGGAGATTGGAGATATTTGATATCTGGAGGTGGTGCTTTTCGCAGGAGTGTTGTGTAGTGTTTTGTTTTGAGTTTTTCTTTGCCACTGCTTGTACCGATTGAAATAGGGTGATTCGTGTTGTGGCTCTTCGTAGGCAATGCCAAGTAACTGATCCTTATAACGTTTTGTCTGATTTAACTTCAGTTTAATGTCTTGGCCGCTCCTGTTAAGTTATTCACCATGAGCTGGGACAGTACGGGAATTGGGAAGTGGAGATACGATACGTCTAGGCGATAGGACATTGAATGGTATTATTGCAGTATAGGTACCTCTTCTAGATTGTTGATTTTTTAACGTCACCAATAAATAAATACAAACGGAGCTGCCATGGAATTCACCGACCGGAGTCGGGCCCATCATAATACTATTTTTTACACTTCTGGGGGGTGAGCAGTGGATTCCGGACTTACGAACCGGCTGTGGTAGGTTTAGGACAGCTGTCTTGCCACATGTGAGCGTTCACCTTGCCACCCATTCACTCCCCCTTCGAAGCCATAGAATTTGAGATGCGCAAATCGCAGTTTTAGATAATTTTTCTAAGAAGGAGTTGATTATTTTTCTGGAAAGGCCAAGATCTTTAAAGAGGTGAAATAGAGATTTAGCTGGCAGGCCACGAGCGCCAACTTCCACCGCGTGAAGGTGAACAGTGAAGCCGTTCCGGGTTACGGCATTTGCAAGATCATGGTATTTATTTAATTTGTACTCGTGGTCTTTTGGGATATTTGATTCCCATGGAACAGTTAATTCTACAATAAGAGCCACCTTCCGAGATAGAGAGTAAAGAGTTATATCTGGACGGAGGGCTGTGCATCCGAGACTTTCAGGGAATTTATACTGCTTAGAGACCGAATCAACCTCCAGAGTCCAATCTGTAGCTTTCTCGATTATTGAGAAAGGTTTTGTAGTTAAATGTTTTTTGCCTTTAGAGCCATCCCGCACAAACTGTATTGGGGGTTTGGAGGATACTGTCAAACCCTTGTTGGCACGAGCCACTGAGAGACTAATTACCTCGCGAATAACAGCGAGAACTTTGTCATGGCGGTAAGTGTACCGTCCTTGATCTAAGGCCACCTTGCAGCCAGCTAGAATGTGTCTAGCTGTGCAAGGGGTATTGCTACAGAGGGGACAAGAACTATCCTCGGCAAAGCTCCAACGAGCGAGGTTACTGGGGTCTGGAAGTGTATGCTGAAAGGCATTCAAATAAAATTTCAGCATCTCTGGCGTCCAGTCATAGAGCATTACCTTCCAGTGCATTGGAGGCGGAATGCAAAAGTCACCAATTGTTGTCCAGTCATTCTGGCATTGAAGGCCAATAGCATGAGCCATACTCTTGCTGTCGTAATCTCCCCGCAAAAGAGACTTCTTCAAGTCCGCGTCGCTCGCTATATTCACCACGCTGATTCCGAATCTGCAATAATATTTATTCGGTCTCAATAAATAAGCGAGATATAGGCATTCAAAAAAGCGCCAAACCCATACATTTCGGTAGTTTTTTTTTTAAAATAATACATAAACACCTATTTGGCGGTAGGTTAGGTTAGGTTAGGTTTTTTTAAAACAACCTTAAAAACTGAGGTAAAAAAAAATTTTTTTTTTTTTTTGTATGTAGATTTGGTTTCGAAAATTTACGCGTCCGAAGCTTTTTTCTTTCACATTTAGCATTACAATGATCTAACCTAGTAGTATTTCTTTGTTTTATCGATTTCTGAGAAAGGTACCTATACTGCAATAATTCCCATTGAATTCGATATCGTCCACGATCCGACTATTGGTTGCAACATCGCCAAAACGTCGGGTGCTTCAAATTTTAAGCAGTAAATTCGTTTTTATCTTATTTATAATGTCAAACATCCACGATAGTCTTCGACTTCATGTTTATGAATTGTTACTCGGCTGTACCTTCTGCATCCCGGAAGGGATGTTACACATTTTAGGGGCCCTAAAATGTGTAACGTTCCTTCTGGGATGCAAAAGGTACGGCCGAGTTTTGGATTCAGAAGTTTAGGGGTTAAAAAAAAACTAACAACCCACCGAAATGTAGGTGTTTGACGCTGCTTTAAATGCCTATATCCCGCTTATTTATTGAGGCCAAATAAAAATTAGGTATTATTGCAGTATAGGAACCTCTTCTAGATTGTTGATTTTTTAATGTCACCAGACTATTGATTCTGAATCTGCAATAATATTAATTCGGTCTCAATAAATAAGCGAGATATAGGCGTTCAAAAAAGCGCCAAACCCATACATTTCGTTAGGTTTGTTTTTTTTTATTTTAAATAATACATAAACACCTATTTGGCGGTAAGTTAGATTAGTTTTTGGTATTATTGCAGTATAGGAACCTCTTCTAGATTGTTGATTTTTAACGTCACCAGTCTATATTCACCACGCTGATTCTGAATCTGCAATAATATTTATTTGGTCTTAATAAATAAGCGAGATATAGGCATTCAAAAAAGTGCCAAACCTATACATTTCGGTAGGTTAAGCTTTTTTGAATTTAAATAATACATAAACACATATTTGGCGGTAGGTTATATTAGTTTTTTTAAAACAACCTTAAAAACTGAGTTTAAAAAAACTTTTTTTTTTTGGTATGAAATTTGGTCGTGAAATTTTACGCGTCCGAAGCTTTTTTCTTTCACATTTAGCATTACAATGATCGGATCTAGTAGTATTTCTTCATTTTTTCGATTTCTGAGAAAGGTTCCTATACTGCAATAATTCCTAGTTTTTTTAAAACAACCTTTAAAACTGAGTTTAAAAATTTTTTTTTTTTTTTTATGTAAATTTGGTCTTGAAATTTTACGCGTCCGAAGCTTTTTTCTTTCACATTTAGCATTACAGTGAATCTAGTAGTATTTCTTTATTTTTTCGATTTTTGAGAAAGGTTCTGCAATAATTCCATAAATTGTTATCGATCACTCTCCACGACTGTCAAATATGAACTGACTAAATGACCAAAATAACGGCCAAACAAAATCAAATATTGGGCCATAAATCTGACAGAATAGCCGAATACTATTATTTTAGACGGGAAATAAAAACTAAAATGGTATCCTATTGAAAGCGATTTGTTTATCCCTCAAATCAACTATCTTCGAGGCTGTTGCAAACCGGGCTTTCCGATTGAAGAGGAGAGCGTCCCAAGACTTGCTCTCATAATAATGTGCCAGCCATCGATATATGATCCCCTAGATAAGCCTTTCCCACTCGAAAGTGACCAAAACCAAAGTAGTAGTTTGGTCGTTTCCGGTGTGAGAGCTGCCGCGATGAATATTAGCGCTATTCTTTCGCATACTGTTCAATTTATTGCTTCTGTCATACGATTTACAAGGAGCATTTCACAAGTCATGAAACGTCTTTCGATGTGTCTCGGCTTCAACTCCTGAGGAACGCATTGCCCTTCCTTTTGAATGACTCCCATAGATTTTAAACGTCTCGAAACGGTTGAGGGATCAACATTAAGCACTTCACTTATCTTTTCCAGCGTCAGACTCGAATCTTCATGGAGTAAGGATTCCAATTCGGTTTCTTCAAATTTTTGCTCCTGGCCTGGGCGCTCTTTGTCTTGCACGTCGAAATCACCACTTTTGAATCGGAGAAACCAAGTCTCAACAGTCCTTTCTGTCGGAGTAAATTCCCCGTAAGCCTCCAGCAGCAATCTATGACATTCTGCGGCAGTTTTCTTAAGATGAAAGCAGAAAAGCATTGCTTCCCGCAAATGACGTTTTGTCGGCTCAAATTTCGACATCTTCGAAGCTAACAAAATTACCATTGTTGACACTTCAACGAAATAACACAGACTGATAATTGAGACCTAATGATGACGCTTTGACATGAAGCATTTTGCAATTTGGTAAATGACTAGAAATATAAGTTACGGTATTTCTTAGGAAATCTAAGTTTTCAATGCAAGGTCCTAACATTTGAGGGCTTATCTAGTTAATATAACGATAGTGCCAGCAACCATTATTATGGACGTACCATTGGACACATACAGTTCAAGTCCAGTCAAGTCAATTAAAGAAACGGCAGAGATAAAAAATATGAAATCGAAAGCTATCGTGGTTGTTTGACATTATAAATAAGATAAAAATGAATTTACTGCGAGAAATTTCAACACCGATCGTCCGTTACAACCGCCATTGTCTAGGGTAGACTAATGAGCTGTCAATCCATTGTTCCGCGGGTTGGCCGCATACTCGGGCAACTCTGCGCACATGAATTTCAAAAATCCGCTGTGCACGCAACACTTACTGTATCTTATGTTACCTTGGCTCGGCGATAAGGATTGGGAAAATTTTAATAAAAGGGTTCCAAGTAGAAGAGAGTTTGTAACCGTCGTTTTTATAAGTTCAGGGTTCTTCTTATTTCAGTGGCTTCCCGGATCATGCGAGGAAAGTAAAATTGTTCTTTGGATAGCACAATGGGATTTTGAAACTGCATCCAGTGGTTACTTCCGCTATCCAATATATGTTTGCAGATTGCCGATTTTTCTCGCTGAACGTTTTTAACATCTTTGATGTGTTCCATCGGTCGAGTGGCTATGGGCCGTTTTGTTAGTCCAACGTAGGATAGCGAAGCAGCTCTTATGGCACTGGCATCGAATACCATTAATTCAAAACTAGTGCAAAACTGCATATCACTACTGAATTCCCTGGGAGAAAAGATCAGGGTAATTTTAAGATGGGTTCCCGGCCATGCAGGAATCGAGGGAAATGAAAAAGCCGACGAACTTGCAAGGACGGGAGCAAAGGGAACGTTATACGGCCCTGAACCTTGCTGTGGCGTACCAAAATGCCTTGCAAACCTAATGCTCAAACAGATGTGTTTAGAACAATCCGTCAACCACTGGAACAACACTCCAGGGTTGAATCATTCCAAAGTGCTTATTAAGGCTTACGACCGTGAGGCCCTATCGCTAAATAGGAACAATCTACGCATACTGATGAGGGCGCTCACGGGGCATTGTGGCCTGAACAAACACATGTTCAAACTCAAGCTCAGAGACACAAAAATGTGCAGGTTCTGCCAAGGGGCAGAGGAAACTCCCCAGCAACTCATGTGCGAGTGTGGTCCGCTGATGCGTAAAAGATACACCCGCTTGGGTGGTCACTACCTCCAACCTGAGAGGTAAAACAATCTGGCGCCAAAAGCCTGCTGCGGTTCTTAAATGACACGAGGCTTAGCGCAGAACTATAGTAGGTGGCGAACACAATAGATCAGCAATGGTTGCAGTGTTACAAGGCTCATAATGACCTTAGAAAAGCCCCACTCAACAAATAAAATAGTCCAACGTAGGCTAAGCCACAGTTGCATTCGATTTTAGGTATACACACCCGGGGTTTCCAGTGGTATTACATCCTTTACAGGCCTTAAATATTGAGCTATGTTTTGGACGCCTTGAAGATCGTTTTTATATGGATTTTTGTTTAGCATCTTACTTATTTGATCTGTCTCGCTCTTAACGTATGGTAAGAATGCTCTTGATCTGCTCCGTCTCTGAGTTTCGTCTGTATTGGATCGTGTGCGTGTCTCGTGATATTTTCTATAACCATTTCTACTAAGGACATCATTAACATGTTCCATCTTCTGCGGAAAATGCTCAACGTCGCCACAGTATACCAACCAATAGCTTTACTCTCGAGCTACAGGGCATTGCGGGAAGAGGGTGCGAGGAATGTGGGCAGAGGGGTTCGTCCCGACGAACGCGAACGGTTAGCATTACGAGCAGGTAAAGTCTGGTGACCTTTTCGAGCTTTCGGATATCTGTGTAGGCGGAGTAGCGAGACTTCTGGCGACCATATCCGAGGCCTTACGACTCATGACCTATTCGCTTTGATTTCAATGTTGTTCTAAGAGAAGCTACTGTCTGGTATACTGTGGCGTTACATAGTTTGCGTGCTTGATTCACGAGCGACGTTTGGACTGAACGTAGATGATGGGGATGATGGTGTGATCTGGCATCCAAATTACTCCGTATGTGTGGGCTTCCGATACACTGTATGTCCGAGAGTGTTGTCATATCTCCTCATCGCTTTGACATAAAAAAAACCCAAAGAGCCAAGAATCTATGCAATGGCGGCAGCGATATGCAGCCTGCCCGCGGAACAACGGTTTGACATCTCTTCAGTCTACCCTAGATTATACTGTTAATATAAAAATTATACTGTTAATATTAATATAATTCTATACGAAATTGACCGAAAATGACCAATGCCGATTTTGCGCCCGACGGCTGGCTGGCTTCCAAAGGGTTAACAATGTCACTAATTAAAAACTCACCCTGTATAGTTGATGCTACAGGGTTGAAAAGTCCCCTATATAATTGCATTTCTCTAGATACGATCTTTCAACTTAAGACCCCCGATAATTATTATACCAGCGGAGCAGTCCACGGCCTATATAGCCTCTGCAAGTAAGTTTGTTTTTATTTTGATTTTAACATTTGTTCATTACTTTTCAGAAAAACAAAAATGTCTTATCCATCGCGTCCTCCGATTGTTCAGCAACCGATGTCATACATATCATCAGGAATTGTGCCACTGGTTAGTCTTAAATATAATTTTATAATCCTGAAAAATACCTCCACCTACTTTTATAAGATTTATCAATGTATTCGTAATGAAATCGAAAACTTTTGCCGTTATTTGACATTATAAATACGATAGTCGTATTTTCTTATTTTCTGCCAGTAATCGCTGCATAATCGGGCAACAATTGTCAATTATTTTGATTAATTTGAGAAACACCAATAATAATCAATTAATCGTATCGTAATAAGTTGCATCCTTAATAAATACATAAAAATGGTCTTATTTCATATTTATTACAATATTTTTATTTATTTATTTATTTGTTTCAAACATAATTATAAAACACATAAAAATGGTCATACCAAGTAATGGTGCGAAGAAACAACGGCCCACATTCACATGACCATGCTCAGCGCACACCCAACTAGGCCAAATATAGCCCGTATCTGGGCATACGACTTATTTTCTGACTTAGGTGGAGAAGCCTAACTGACGCAGGTACTCATATAGATACATATACACACACATACACACATACATATACATACATACACAAATATGTAAATATAACGATCTAAATATATTATAGTATTATTCTTTTGTATTATATTACAATATAGTACATTTTGTTTAATATCTTATATGATATTATATAGTATAATAGTAAAGTTATGCAGAAATATATTTTTTTTTTTAAGATATGACTTGCAGAAGTTTGTTCTCTGTCCTTGAACGACCTATGTCGTCCTGAAGCCATTTTTATATATATTTTTTGAATAAAATGGTATTTTCTATTTCCTTTACTTTGTCATCAAGATGGCTGTTATAACGCTATATAACTGTTATAACGAATATTGCCAGTTATAACGCTTGCCGAATTAACGAGTGCCCGGATTACTTTATCGAGACGCGAGGGTTGCGCGACGGCGGTTATGTAGGAAAGTGGATGAGGATTGTATGTGTGCTCCTAGTATCTTGTACTGGGCACGGCTCGAGTCTGTGGGATTACAGACTGATGCTTCGAGACTCAGGGAAAATGGGGAAAGGGAACCAAGGAGCCGGTTCCGTTGAGCGACCTCGTAGAGGGGTACCGGGTATGCCGTCGCAACCTTGGGGGAAGGTGATCAATCGGGGACTGATAATTTGGTTGCTTTTTGGCCGGTTTATATAGGCCGTGCAATGATGCAATTTGAAATATTCTGAGTAAAAGTATTGTTTCATCATGCTGATTCATAGCTGCACGAGTCAAAATATGCATTTGTTGATCGTATGTAGTGGACTTAAGGTCCGTTACACCCTCAATACAGTTTGTGTGGGATGGCTCTAAAGGCAATAAACATTCCACTACAACACTTTTCTCAATAATCGAGAAAGATTCAGATTGAATTATGGAAGTCGATTCGGTCTCTTAACCCCTCGAGTAGCGGCATAATTTCATGGCAGACTGGCAATTTATTAAAATTTCTTGCAATATCGCCGCGCTCGACAAAAAGTACTATAACTATGCAAGTACCATAGCAATCATAAAAAGAATAACTGTGCAATGATAACATTGAAATTTCGTATATAGAATATAGAAATCTCATTTTGTAAAACAATTATATAATAATAATAAATAATTACAAACGGAGCTGCCATGGAATTCACCGACCGGAGTCGGGGCCATCATATTACTATTTTTTTTTACACTTCTGGGGGGTGAGCAGTGGATTCCGGACTTACGAACCGGCTGTGGTAGGTTTAGGACAGCTGTCTTGCCACATGTGAGCGTTCACCTTACCACTCCCCCTTCGAAGCCATAGAATTTGAGATGCGCAAATCGCAGTTTTAGATAATTTTTCTAAGAAAGAGTTTATTATTTTTCTGGAAAGGCCAAGATCTTTAAAGAGGGGAAATAGAGATTTAGCTGGCAGGCCACGAGCACCAACTTCCACCGCGTGAAGGTGAACAGTGAAGCCGTTCCGGGTTACGGCATTTGCAAGATCCATGGTATTTATTTCATTTGTACTCGTGGTCTTTTGGGATATTTGATTCCCATGGAACAGTTAATTCTACAATCATGAATAAATATGAGAAAGTCGAAAAAGTGAAAAAAAAACTCGACCTTTCTAACTTGTACTTGTCTTACGGAAAAATACGGTACCCTATTTAGAAATTGTAAATGCTATCAAATCTTTATTAGATTCTCTATCAAAGGTAATATTTCGTTTTGCTTATTTACATACAAAAATATTTAGATATTAGCTCATAAAACCATTAAAAGCCGAAAGCTTCATATATTTCAGCGAAAAACAAAGTAATATGTATTTTGTCAACGAATTAGGCAGACATTTTGCATTTAATGAAAAAAACTCTATAATATTTAGTAATGACGCACCCAATTTTTCAACTCAAAAATACAGGTAAAATTAAAATAAAATGTACATAACATCACTGAATTTGGTTGTAAAGTGTTTTAGAATCAAATTTACTTGCATATCTATTCATATTCCGACTGAAAACACACAAAAAAAAACACAAAAAACTTCACAATCCAATTACAGGCGACGGCGGCAAACCAGCGATGTTTGACAATTGACTTTTACCATTACGCGGGACGTTATTCTAGTGGCTGTTTATGTATCTATGGTAATAATGAGACATGTTCGTATGGATTTTAGGACCGTTCCAATAAGAAATTAATATTACTGTGCGCTCCGGGAGCAAGCCGCCAATATTGGTCGTTACGTAGCCGAAGGGTTAAGCAGTATCAATTCCCTAAAAGTCTCGGATGGACAGACCATGAATACAAATTAAACAAATACTTTAATCTCGCAGGTGTCGTCACCCAAAACAGTTAAACTATTTGGGTGACGGCATCTGCGGGATTATGCGGTAAAAGTTGACGCTTGTGACCTGCCAGCCAAATCTAGGCTTCCCCCCGTGAAGATCTTGTTCTCTACAGGAAAATGACGTCCTTCCTAGAAAGCATATCGAAAACTGCAATTTCGTTGTCTCAAATTCTATGGCTTCGAAGCGGGAGTAAATGGGTGGTAAGGTGAACGCTCACTCGTGACAAGACAGCTGTCCTATACCTACCACAGCCGGTCGTTAGTCCGTAGTCCACCGCTCTTCCCTCAGAAGTGTAATAATAGTATTATGATAGGTAAAAGCTTGTAAAAATACAAACAGACCTGCCATGGAATTCAAGAACCGGAGTCAGGCCAACGGGTCGGTGAATTCCATTGCAGGTCTGTTTGTATTTTTACAAGCTTTTACTTACCTTGCAATGTTTGTCAGTTTGTTTAGGCCAAATCTTACAAACATAAATTAGAACTAATTCCAGAATTAGATCCTATGGTTGGTTCAGTTCCGATGACGATGCATTTTTATGGTTAGCATGACCGGATTCTACAACCCAGGATTGGCTCCTGACGAGGCTACTCTTCCACAGTCAACAGCAGACACGAAATTTTATATAAGCATTCAATTATGATAACCCGTTTTGAATGTCACCATGACATGGCTGCTGCACCCAGGGTTGGTTTCCAACGAAAGGACTCCTCAATCGTCAACAAATAGAGTTGTCAACTACAACGGGCGAACCCGTCGCCTCAGGAAGTTTTAACGATTGGTCGTTCTATCTCCCGTGAAGTGAGCGCAAAAGACTTGGACAAAACTGTCCACCGTCAAGCTCCGCCACATGCCTGTAATAGGCCAACGCCTTATCACACCCTTACTTCCAATTGCGACCAGATTACTCCGGTCTCTCGACTGGATACGAGTTCGAGGTCGCTTGCGCGGTCCTCTCCCTTACGAAGCGGTGATACAGTGTAAACCGAATCTATTGCGGACCACGGCATCCTTTGCCCGGCTGTTTACCCAGGATCGGGTAGCCGATGGTCGTTTCAAAAGCAGTCGCCGTAAGGTCCACAACCACCCCCACTCTATAGGAAACAGTACTGCTTCCAGAATCCCCTGACTGTCAGTCAGAGTGTACAATTGATTGGCTTACGCCGCACGATGCTATAACGTAAGATTAACAATCCAATCGCGTTATACCGAAAGAAACAAGAGCGCCATCGCGTTTATTTAAAACGCGAAAAAGAAAAAATACCATAGGTTAGGTTATGGCCGAAAAAAATAAAAAAAACAACCCCAGGGTCGGGGAAAGAATTTACTTTGTCACTAAATTTGGCAAGACAGAGAATAAACCTTCGCAATTTTAAAATAAAACCACAATGTAAAGTTATAAAACAAGATCCTTTTATTAGCAGGTAGTTCCTCTTATCTCCTCTCCATACATGTGGTAGACTTCAGAAATGTGACTTGTGATACGTTTTTCCGTTCAAACGGACATCCAGGCGAGAAAAAAAGTCAGGGCACGGCGGTCCGATTTATATTTGAAATTTCATTGGAATATAGAAAAAGGCGGCACAGCCAAAAACCCGCTGTGACGGAAAGAGAAACACACCATTACTACAAAACTCGTTTATCTAATTGAATCCCGAAAAGAATTAAACGCTTACCGAAAAATGAGACCTTGTTCACATAACTTTAAAAACGCCGCACATCTGGTGCACACAACTCGCGGATCACCCGGCTTTTAACGGGTTTTTTGTCGCCCGGCGCGAGTTAGAAGTACTCTTCCTCGCGCCATCTTGGAAAGAATGATGCCCCCAATGAAGTGTGGCTAGTTTGGACAGACTGGACTGCCTGCAGTTATACCAACTTTAGGAGATTTAAAAAAAAACTCATAGCTACTCATGTTCACTAAAATAGTAATATTTTAGGTAATATTTATTATATTTAAATTGTTTTTGAACTCGATTGTTTAAGTAAATCCCTTGTTTTTTTGTCATGGCAAGAACACCAGAAGGGTCATTTTTTATTGGGCTGTGCAATACGGCTATCTCTATTCTGACAGATCCAACTGTCAAAGCTTTTAGCAATTTTATAGGGTTTTGGAAATTGTTTTGAGATTGTGACCCATGATTCCGCAACAACTCGAAAACTGAGTAAGACCAATATAACAAAACACGAGAAATACAAGCGAAACATGTTGCAATGCGTGCAACATGTTTTTTGAAACAGAACATGTCACGCAAATTTGGATTTTTGTTACAATGCGCAGACCGTCCAGGAGCGCCAGAAGGTTGACTCCTAGGGGAAACTAGCCCTAAGGCCAGAGTCCTGCCCGGGCTTGCACTTCAAGCATGGAGGCCGCCGGATGGGTGCTATCCCGTAAGTGTGACCAACCCTGAACAAAATGGGTCTTCGTGGCCAACTCAGCAAGGGCCCACTAGCTCGCTCAATGGTCAGCAGCACTGACACGAAATTTTCTATAGCATTTAATTATGACATTCCGTTCTAAGTTCCACCATGACATGGCTACTGCACCCAGGGTCAGCGCCCGACAAGGGGACTTCTCAACAGAGAACAGCACATACGCAAAATTTTGTATACGCATTCAATTTCAGTAGCCCGTTCTTTCTTCCTTTCAGATCATTTAAAAAAAACTTTTTTTGAAAAATGCTTTTTACTATTAATCTTATATTTATTATTTATTACTTCTCTCAGATGATGCCGCTGCCTTCCGGACAAGCACCAATGGGTCATCGCGGTCAAACGGTTATTTCAGCACCTCCCATGCTTAACGCCCTTCCACAGGCTCATATGGGCAAGGGTATGAATGGTCAGAATGATAATAAAAAGGATCGCGATCCATCTGAAGGGCCGTCCGTCACAGTTTTTGTCGGTTTGTATTTTTTATTCTTTTGTTTTGACACTTTATTGGCCGTTTTTATATTGAAGGAATTCTGCCAGTCGCCGGTGCGTTCTATATATTATATAAAAATAGATGTTGGTATATCTATCTGTCTGTCGGAGCCTAATAGACTACGAAACCGTTTGACCGATCACCATGAAAGTTGGCACACATATATGTTTTTTTTTCATGGAGGAGGTTTTTATGATATCCGCTTTGTTGTAACTTACCACTAGATGGCGCTGCAGCACATCAACTTCTATACCGCTCAACCGATCGCCATGAAAATTGGTATACATAGACATTTGAGCGGGCATAATATTTGTGCACTATTAACTGTATTGTAACTCGCCACCAGATGGCAATGCAGCACATCAACTTCTATACCGCTCAACTGACCGCCATCAAAATTGGTATACATAGACAGTTTATTCACTTTATTGTAACTTGCCATCAGATGGCGCTGCAGCACATCAACTTTAATACCGCTCAGCTGGGTTGGCTGGAGTAACATAAATAGAAACATGAGCCACCCACAACGGCCCAATCAAGAGGCCAAGTGCGGGAAATAGCCCAGGAAATCTAACTAACTAACTAATAGGTAAAAGATTCGGCACTTACGACGATGCGGGGAACAACCTCCTCCATTCCTGGTTCCATCCTCAAAGCATTTGTGGTGGTCACTTGATAGACACCTTCACATGATAGTTAGATAGTTTGCTTATTGTATTTAGTTTTACGTTTGCTGTATTTTTTCATTCTTTTTTAGGTAACATAAGCCCGCGTGCTCCGGATACGATGATCCGGTATATCCTCACCGCCTGCGGTCAGGTTCTCCAGTGGAAAAGAGTCCAGGCTTTCGGTTTCTGCGAGTTTGTGTCTCCGGAGGCCGGCTTGAGGTGCGTGCGGCTGGTCCACGGCAAGGAAGTCGGCGGGCAGAAGCTGCTTGCAAAAGTCGATGCGAAGACCAAAACGTTACTGGACCAATATAAAAGTAAGTGTTAGTTAGTTATAACCCAACAAGCACAAAAGCCATATAAGAAGTGCCGAATATAGCTTTAAGCTGAATAAAAATCATCTAAAGGTGTCATTTAAAGCAATTTGGCTTATATGAACTTTTAGTCATATAATTTTGTCGTATAAAGCCTTTAAGTCGAAAAAGGGTGGTATAAAGGTGGTATAAAGGGTCACTTACGTCCCATCAATTTATACAAAATCTATTAAAACAATTTTCACAAATTTTGATACATGTTATTTACGTTGCCCTTTAACAGTTTTATGTATCGAAATTTTCCATACTCTACCGCAAAGCTTATGGTCCTCAAAGGGTTAAACGTCTAAGACACAATTTACAACTATAACGGGCGAGCCCGTCACCTCAGGAAGTTTTAACGATTAGTCGTTCTATCTCCCTGGAGTGAGTGCAGAAGACTTAGACAAAAGAGTCCACCGTCAAGCTCCGCCACAAACCCGTAAGAGGCCAACGCCTTAACCGCGAGATAGCCAGGAGTGTTACCCAGCGGGCTTACACTCACGCCCTTACTTCCAATCGCGACCAGATTAATCCAGTCTCTCGATTGGTTACGAGTTCGAGGTCGCTTGCGTGGTCCTCTCCCTTACGAAGCGGTGAAACGGTGTATACCGAATCTATCGCGTAAGGCTTTGCCCGGCTGTTCACCCAGGATCGGGTAGACGACGGTCGTTTCAAGAGCAGTCGCCGTAAGGTCCGCAACCATCCCCGCTCTATAGGAAACTACTGCTTCCAGACTCCCCTGACTGTTAGTCAGAGTTTTGGGAGTTAATGGGCTCTTGCTGAGTTGGCCACGAAGACCCATTCTGTTGAGGGTTGGTCACACTCATGGGTCAACACCTATCTGACGGCCTCCACGCATGAAGTGCAAGCCTGGGTAGGACTCTGGCCTTATGGTCAGTTTCCCCTGGATATGAATCAAACTTCTGGCCCATCTTGGACGGTCTGCGCACCGTGCGGCGTAAGCCAATCGACTGTGCACTCTGACTAACAGTCGGGGGAGTCTGGAAGCAGTACTGTTTCCTATAGAGCAGGGGTGGTGTCTGCCCGCCGGGTAACACTCCTGGCTATCTCGCGGTTAAGGTGTTGGCCTCTTACGGGCTTGTGACGTAGTTAGATGGTGGACTGTTTTGTCCCCAAGTCTTCTACGCTCACTCCAGGGAGATAGAACGACTAATCGTTAAAACTTCCTGAGGTGACAGGCTCGCCCGCTGTAGTCGACAACCCAAGTTGTTAGTCAGAGTGCGCAATCGATTGGCTTATGCCGCACGGAGCGCAGACCGTCCAGGAGCGCCAGAAGGTTGATTCCTAGGGGAAACTAACCCTAACGCCAGAGTCCTACTCAGGTTCGCACTTCATGCGTGGAGGCCGTCGGATGGGTGTTGACCCGTGAGGTCAACAATTCACATAAAGGCACAATTCACATAAAATTATATATACTTATAATGTTTAAATATTTTATACATCATCATCATCATCATCAGCCGGTAGATGTCCACTGTTGGACATAAGCCTCTCCAATAGAATGTCATGGTGAATGGTCTTCAGCCACCTCCATCCACCTTCCTGCGACCGAGGCAATATTATCGGTCCTTCTTGTGGGGGGCGTCCTACACTGCATCTGCAGTTTCGTGGCTGCAATTTGAGAACCTTTTTCCCCCCGACAGTTCTTAGTTTTGATAGCTATATGACCTACCCATTGTCATTTCAAGTTGCTAATTCTACGAGCTATGTCAGTGACCTTGGTTCCTCTGTAAATTTCCTCGTTTCGGTTCAAGCGTAGCTCTCTCCATGGCTCGTTGCGCGAGTTTGAGCTTGTGTATGAGGCCAATAGTCTCAGTGCCGTAAGTCATCACTGGCAACACATACTGATTATAGACTTTCGTCTTGAGGCTCTGCGGTTGTTGTATCAATTTTTTATTTTATTTATTTATTTTATTAATTTACAATAACTTCATATAATATGTCATATAAACACCATTTACATAATATGGTTGAGTTGGGAGAGACTGAGCACATCCTATGGTGAAAATGTTTATCCGCATTCCTAACTAGGTCAGAGACCCGTATCTAGGGATGCTGATTTTTGTTTAATTGTATCGACGAGCTGACTCTTTTGATATTATGAACTTAAGTTGCATTGCATAATACATAAGAATATATACATACGCATACATACACACATACATAAATATATATATATACATACCTACACATATATATACATAGCAAATAATACACGAGATTTGATATTAGTTAGTAATATATAATTTAATAAAACAACTTAAATTATTAGCGAGAGCAATTGAGACTCCGCATACATTGGACCCCTTTCAAGCAGGTACTTCTTTATAAGTATTTTGAATGAATTTAAGTTGTTTGCATTCTTATAACTCTCATTTAAATTATTATAAAATCTCGGCGCAAGGAAGTAAAAATGCCTTTGGGCAAATGAGGACTTTACAATCGGAATATTATAATTCGACCCAGTAGCTTGCCTTGTGTTTTTAGTTTGTTGGCTTCTTGTCTGCTGATCCTTGATTCTGTGAAACTCAATTAGTAATTGTTTTATGAATGATTGCCTCACATCAAGTACTCCATATTCTGTAAAGAGTTTCGCTGAGGGGTATCTAGGGGTTTTTTTATTGATGACCTTTAGAATCAGCTTCTGCGTCGTGATCAAAGGAAGGAGTACTTGTGTGGTGCAACCACCCCATGCGATTGTGCCATAGGACCACAGGCTTTGGCACAACGCCATATACACAGTTTTGAGAAGGGGCTTTGGTAGAATATAATAGAATACAATAACTTTATTGTGCTATAAAAACATAACTTAATGAATATTACACTGGTTTTATAAAAATGTCAATTTATGCACAAATTGTGGACTTATCGCTATAGCAATATCTTACAGTCAACCATTTGATAAAATCATTCCTAATTTTCACAGTACAATACACAAAGAAGTAGTAAAGTTAATTTGAAATAAACTTATACAAATATATGTCAGTAACTTATGCTAAGGTTGCCCAGGGAAGGATAAAAGAGAGGACAAGGTGAGGTATTTCGTTAGTGGCTGTGTAAAAATAAATGTTTCTTCAACAACTTTTTGAAAGTATGCACCCAGGGTTGGCTTCCAACGAGGGAACTCCTCAACGGTCAGCAGCACAGCACAGACACAAAATTTTGTATACGTATTCAATTATGATAGCCCGTTCTAAGTTTCACCATGACATGCTGCAATTATTTAAAAAATGGAGTTGGTTTTTTTTTTGTTAAAATTTTGTATTAATTGAAAAGTGTAATTAGTAATGAAGTCTTATCCACTTCAAAACGCATCTACTTATCCGTCTTTATGCATATTATTCTTTGTTTTAGGTGATCAACGCGTCTTTATGCATATTATTCTTTGTTTTAGGTGATCAACGCGACAAGCTGTATGCCTCCGAAGGGGAAATTCCACCAAATAGAGATGGCGCTGATTCGCCGGAACCTGAATCCTACTTGGATGACAGGCAAAGAGACATCGACACATCCACTTTGGTGCGCATCGAGAGGATCATCGCCGACTATCAGGAGGATATGAACAATTATGATGCTCTGCAAAAAGGTACGATTTGCATTATACGAGATGTGTGAGAAAAGTAATGAGACTGATTTTTTATCTGAGAAAGTTTTTATTTTTTAACCAACTTCAAATAAAGGAGGAGGTTATGTCCGATTTGGAAAATTCTTTTTTTATTTGAAACAATATACTTCCAGATTGGTCACATTTTTATCAAAATCCTGTTCTGATGATGGGATCCACGAGGATTTGAGGGAACTAATGACCTGATTCTACAACTTGCGGTGTCAACTACAACGGGCGAGCCCGTCACCACAGGACGTTTTAACGATTTTCTCGTTCTATCGCCCTGCAGTGAACGTAGAAGACTTTGGACAGAACAAATCCAACGTCCAGCTACGTCACAACCCGCAAGAAGCCAACGCCTTACCGCGAGATAGCCAGAGTTACCTGGCGGGCCGACTCTCGCGCCCTTGCTTCCAATTGTGACCAGATTTCTCCGGTCTCTCGATTGGTTCCGAGTTCGAGGTCGCTTGCGCGGTGAAACGGTGTGAACCGAATCTGTCGCGGACCAAGGCGTCCTTTGCCCGACTCTGAACCGGGATCGGATGGCCAATGGTCATTTCAAGAGCAGTCGCCGTAAGGTAGACAACCACCCCCGCTCTATAGGAAACAATACAGTTCCCAGACTCCCCCGATTGTTAGTCGGAGAGCACAGTCGATTGGCTTGCGCCGCTCGGTGCGCAGACCGTCCAGGAGCGCCAGAGGTTTGATTCCCAGGGGAGACTGGTTGACCCAGTGTCCTACCCAGGCTCGCACCCCATGCGTGGAGGCCATCGGATGGGTGTTGACCCGTGAGTGTGACCGACCCTGAACACATGGGTCATCGTGGCCACCTCATCATGGGCCCATTAGCTCCCTGATTCTACACCCAGGGTTGGCTTCCGACAAGGGGACTCCTCAACGGTCAACAGCACAGACACGAAATTTTGTATACTCATTCAGTTATGAGAGCCCGTTCTAAGTATCACCATGACATGGCTGCTGCACTTATTAAAAAAATGGAGTCGGTTTTTTTTTCTAACATTTCAAACAGCATTATTGTCCCCTTCAAAGTAGTTCCCTTCGGCAGCTATACAAAGGCGGAGTCGTTTTTCCCAGTCTTGGTAGCAGCGCTGAAAGGCTTCAACTGGTAGGCCCTTAAAAACTTCTGTCACACTTTTTTAAATATTCTCCAGAGTCCCAAAATGATGTCCTCTTAAGACATTTTTTAATTTCAGGAAAAAAAAAGTCACAAGGACTCAGATCAGGTGACTAGGGAGGCTGGGAAACAACAGGAATGCCCTTTGAAGTCAAAAATTCCATGATGTAAATGGCCGGACACCATTTTTCAGCACAAATTTGGTTCGGTCAAAATTTGATGTACTGTGAAAGGTGTTCTCGGTCTTCCAAAAATTATTTGTGATAGCTTAAGGAAAATTCCCGATAAGGAAAATTCCCCATAGCCCTGTTTCAACTTTTCACGGTCACATTCACAGGTTCCCCAAGTTTAATTTAAAAGTTGATGGCATAACGTTGCTCCGAATTCCGCTGTTTCATTTTCATAACAACAAAACACAACTCAACTGATGTTTCTCTTAAAAATCATGTGATGGCTGAAACTCGAACTGAGCATCTGGCAAAGATAAACACCTCTCTAGACAAGTAGAACAACAACAGTTGCTGTTCAATCTCTTTGTCAACGATCTGAGTAATGTAATCGTGTCTGCACAATGTTTAATGTTCGCCGACGATGTTAAATTGTACATGTCCACTGGAACTACTGTGGCCTGCGAGCTTTTCCTAAGTCCTACTAAATTACTAGGTTTCGTTATTCACAACCTAAACCATTTTCACAATGTCCGGGCTATGCATACATTGTATAATTCAATTGTGAGTTATAATTCTTTATCACCATGCTGGAAAAAAAATATAAAATGTTTTTTACGCTTTGTATATTTCAAGCAATATGGATATTATCCCTACTTATACCTTACAATTTTTTTGCTAGGCATGGTGGGCTATATTTCCCTTAAATTGCTTAGAGAAATGCTCACCATGGCCTACGTTTTTTTTTAAGCTGGTCGGGGGCAAAGTTGATAATCCTAGCATGCTAGCGAAGGTTTGTCTCTTTGTCCCGGATAACTATAATCGATCTCGGTCACATACTCTATTTGCGGAGCTGTCCTCGCGAAACAACTAAAGTCGATGAAGTCTTCTTACGCATTATTGCGAAACATAAATGGGCTATGTTCGGCAGCGTCAGACCTGAACATTTTTACAGCGAGCCCACATCTCTTCAAGGTATGGGCATTGCGCTACCTGGTTATGCTAGAATAAGATTGATTGTTTTTATTTTTGGTAATGTATTTTGTTACTTTTACTATTTTTAACACCTATATGAAGACATGATTTTTATAACACTAAGGCAGTGGTTCCCAATTAGTTCCTGTGTACCACTTGTTGCATAAATACCTAAAGATCGCGTACTCCCCCTCCCCCCCCCCCCCCCCCCTGTACATAAATAAAAAATAAATCAGTTTTTTTTAAACATTTAGTACCATTAAAATACAGTTGATGACGGTGAAAACCAGTTGGGGAGGGGGTCGCCCTCGCAGCCAATACGCTGCTGTCGGTGTCGCCGCCATCTCCTACTCCATTCACGATTCGCTTCCATTCTTGACGATTGTTTGCCATGTCTCGAGCATCCCTAGCCGATAATCGTTGATTTTTAAAGTCGTCTTTGATGTTATGAAAACCAGTTTAATGTCACAAATGTGCATGTTTTCTTTGCACAACTCTGAAACAACCTAATCAAGATATTTCCACGCGTACCCCTTGATACAACTTCGCGTACCCCTGGGGGTGGGGGTAAGTCAATATGCAAATCACCAAAATGTCACTTGGGCCACTCTGGTTCTGGTGGCCTTATTTCATGTGCTAATCTTTGTTACAGAGGAACAGATCGAAAAAACTAACAGGGCCCTCGAAGAGGCCGATATAGAGGAGGATAAGCGCGATGTCATACATCGGGAGATTGGAAAGTTTCGCGAGATCATGAAGGTTTGTTTTTATCAGTTTCTTTCAGGTGTTATAGAATAATGTATTGTTAAAAAAGTTGAATGCACTCATCCAGTCATGAATGAATGAATGATATGGTAAACCAAATATGCCAGAGGGTACATTTTTAAAGTTGAGGTGCCTTTAAAGAAGAAAGGGAAAGGTAAATCAATCGATCAGCACGCAAGCAACTTAGAACTGATACAAGAAAGTTGGAGAGTGAGTCTGTCTATTGAGTCTATTATTGTGTCTATCTTTCGCTCATAATATTTTGGATATTCTGAATCTATTTGTCTTGCCTTTTGTTTGATGTTTCCATATATCGGCGATTCACTCGTCTATTCCTCTTTGTTGGTTTCCTTATCCGTTTCATTTATTTTATAAACTTCCTGTACTGCCTTCTACATATTGGCTTTGTATTGTGCCAGTCAATTTTTGTAATTTCTCTTCCATTTTGTCAATTATTATTATTAGTCTATTTTTAATCAATGTATGCTATTTAATGATAATGATGATTTTTCTATATGTATGGGAAGGGGCGGGGGGGCATAAAGGGGTAGCGGGGCATAGCAGGGCATGCCTTATGCGGCTCGAACGAAACGCTGTGCAAACTCAAATGGCTCGCTTTGATCAGTCTGGAGTCAGCGCGTGACCTTCACTAGCGATCCACGCCATTTCGACAGCCGTTTATGCTATGTAAACAAAAGTCCAAAAAGCAGTGTTTTCATTTAAAAAACATGTGAAATTAATCAAAAATGGTTTCTAAAGCCTAATTATGTATTGTGGTGGTTGTAATTTGTTTTGCAACAGTTGCCTTCTGGACTTCCTAATTAAAAATACAAGAAAGATTGTTTGTGAAAAAGATAAGATTGTTGTCAGTTAAGATGGCATCAGTTAAGATGCGTACCCTACTTTACCGCCGCCATATACGGGTCATAGTGGGAAAAATGTCATTTAACATTGATGTTTTCACATCTCGTAGATTTCTTGCCTTAATCAAGAAAAATATATTTATAGTCATTCGCAATGCGTTACCATGATATTGAGTTAAAATTGATATTGAGCTAAAATTTGTAGTTTAACCTTTTGAAAGCCAGTCAATCCACGAAACATTTTCAAAGCCCTCGAAGCCGCTTTGTAGAAGGTGTGTGCAAGCATACTATTAGGAGTATAAATAAGTTTGTGCGGTTTTGATAACAGATGTCGCTACTAGTTTATTATTCCATTGTTTTATCTGGCAACACCGTCATTTAGAAGTGTCATCATTAGGTTTTCTTTTTCAGTATCTGTCATTTTGCTGAAGTGTAGTTAGTTAGTTTGTCTGGGCTTTTTTTCTCGCACTTGGCCTCTTGATTGGGCCGTTGTGCGTGGCTCATGTTTCTATTTGTGTTTATGTTACTCCAGCCAACCCAGGCTGTCCCAGAAGGTGAGCAGCCTGTTTGGGTTGCTACAGGCCTCCGGGACAGATGCTGGAGATTGTAGTATTTTTGCCCGTTGCTCTGCCACGCTCCTGCATTCCATGAGCACATGCTGTGACGTTTCTTATTCCTCCAAGCATCCTCTGCATAGAGGGCTGTCCGTCACACCTATGGTAAACAGGTGTTTGTTTAGGGGACAGTGGCCTGTCATAGTACCTATGACTACGGATTTTGTCCCTTTTTAATCTGGTGAGGTTGCAGGCAAGTTTTTTAGACGCTTCCGGAACCGCATTCTTTGTTTGCCTACATCCTGCGTTTTTTTTTTCATTCTGTAAGGTGGGTTTCGTCGGTGTTCCTGTGTAGCCATGTTTTTATTTGGGCCTGGGGTATGGGCATCAAGGGTTCCGGTTCATATACTATTTCCTTTGATCCCCTTTTGGCCAGTTCGTCTGCCGCGTCGTTGCTCAGTGAGTCACTGTGCCCTTTAATCTATTTGACCTTGCAATGGATTGAAGCGCATCGTGGCATTCCAGTATGAAGAAAAAGGCTGCCGAAAGTCATCGTATTTTAGTGGAAGTTTATGGTGACCATGCTCTAGCTGAACGAACGTGTCAGAAGTGGTTTGCAGGGTTTAAAAGCGGCAATTTTGATTTGGAAGACAAAGAACGACCCGGAGCGCCACCAAAGTTTGAGGATGAAGAATTAGAGGCAAGGCTCGATGAAGATTTATCAGAAATGCAAGAGGGACTCGCAAAAAACACTTGGAGTCACTCAACCAACCATTTGCTATCATTTAAAAGCAATGGGAATGAACCAAAAGGTAGGAAATTGGGTGCCGTATAAACTGAACCCAAAAGATATCGAACGCCATTTATTCACGCGCGAACAACTGCTCTAACGGCAAAAAAGAAAGAGGTTTTTGCGTCGAATTGTGACTGGCGATGAAAAGTGGGTCCATTACGATAATCCAAAACACCGGGCAACGTATGGATACCCCCTCCATACCTCATCATCAACTGCCAAGCCGAATATTCATGGCGAGAAGATCATGCTGTGTATTTGGTGGGACCAACTGGGTGTGGTGTATTATGAGTTGCTACAATCGAACGAAAGGATCAAAGGGGAGGTCCACCGACGACAGTTGATGCGTTTGAGCCAAGCATAGCGAGAAAAACGGCCGCAATACGCCGACAGACACGACAAAGTTATTTTGCATCACGATAATGCTCGTCCACCTGTTGCGGCGTCCGTTAAAACGTACTTAGAAACGCCCAGTCATTGGTCCTTCCGATTACCATCTCTTTTGATCGATGCAACATGGCCTGGCTGACCAGCATTTCTTCAATTACGATGAAGTCAAAAAATGGATTGATGCATGGATAGCGGCCAAAGAGCCGGCCTTTTTTACCTTTTTTCACGATGAGATCCGTCAATCCCCAGAAAGATGGGAAAAAGTAGTGGCTAGCGACAGACAATACTTTGAACATTGAATGTATAACCAATTTTTCACAATATAGCTTCAATTTTCGAAAAAAAAATGCACGAACTTATTTATACACCTAATAATATATAACAATGGCGTATTTAATGGCAGGCTTCAATGACAGGCTTTTACCTCAGTGGAGAGAGGTATAGAGCAGAGCCCAGAATTGAATAAATACGGATATAATATGGGTAATACGAAAAACGCCGATCGGCAAGCTTGGCCACCCAGGGGTTAATCATAATATTTTATATTTTTGGTATGTTTGAGTTTTAGGCACCCCGCTTTGCCCCCTCCTCTTCGGTCAGCATTCGGAAGAGTTGTACCCAACCGTACCTAAACAATTACTCGGATGCTAATGGATCGTATCCAAATTGCTTATCAAATCATAAGTGTGTGTGTGCGAGTTTGTGTGTGTGTGTGTGCGTGTGTGTGGTGCGTGCGGTGATGCTAACGAATATTACATTACATTTTCGTCGTGTCCAATTGACGGCTAAAGACCGCTCTTGGACGTGTCAAAATAATTGTGTTAGGTAGTAAGTCTCGTTACTACTCTTTACTGAACATACATAGGTAGTCAAGAATTAACTACTATATTGTCAAACTGTAAATATAAATAATCAAAATAGAAAGTTAGTAATCCGAAAAGATACGTAGTAAAATTATTCATTGAATATTCAAATTGTCAGTAAAATGTTAAATAATCAAATTAAATCTACGTTATGCATTTTAAACTAAAAGTACAGATATAAGACCATATAAAATAATCAGACAATAAGGCTCTACTTTTTAAGAAATTTAAATGGGCACAATATTTGAAAAATCATGGCCCTCAAATTCGGCCAGATTATAGAAAGGGTGGCCTATCAGCATCTCCTTGATGTTTTTTTTGAATTGTATGTCCTCCAGCTGTTTAAATTTTGTAGGGAGTAGATTATAGAATTTAATGCTAAGGTACAAGTAGCTTTTCTGTACATTTGCCAGTCGTATTCGGGGTATGCATAAAAGGGAGGTACCGCGGGTATGATGCGAGTGAATGTCTGCATTAATTGCAGTTTCTGCGAGGTGCTGTCTAGCATACATTAGACACTGGTATATGAACGCCGAATACATAGTCATTACCCTTGCCTTGCTGAAATATTCTTTGCATGAGGTCCTAATCGTTACCTGATACATGCTGCGCAGTGCTCTCTTTTGCAAAAGAAAGATTCATTTACTGGTTGCAGCATTTCCCCAAAATAGTAGTCCATAAGTCATTAAAGAGTTAAAATACGCAAAGTATACTGATTTGGCTGCCGCAAAACCACAAAGACTTCTGATTTTTTAAATAGAGTATATCAGTCTTTAATAGAGTATATTAGTCTTTGTTTTTGTTCTTTAGCAAGAAGAGGAAAAAGAAGTATCGAGGCGAAGACTAAAAGAGCATGAGGGCGGCAGAGAAAAAGATAGAAAAAGTAGTCGGAGAAGAAGTAAATCTAGGTGAGTTTTTTTAATTTCTATAACCATGGGCTCTCAAGATCTTATGTACCACCACCACCCTTAGATATGGGCATATCAGCAATATGCAGCTTGGCCATAATTATTTTTTTTAAATTTATTTATTTAAATCCAAAATAAAACATTTATAAAATAATAATAATTTACACATGGGACTAACCAATTTTTAAATTTGGGGTTTTTTAAGATACAGAAGTTTCAGAGAAGGGTTTTAGTTACCTAATTCTCAGCATGTTCTAGATTTTTTACTTTTAAATAGAGTCTTATGAGAATCTGTACATCCGTCCGTTCGCATCTGGATCTTAGAAAGTACACTCGGGAGCAATGAAACCAGGTCACCAACATAAACCCTAATATCTCAGAAATTAGGAATGGGTGTAAGTGACATATTTACCATATTAATAATGAATATTAAAAACTAGGAACGCTTGATATACAGCATGAGTTTTTAATTAGTGACACCCTTAAAATGGGTGAATCAGTACGACCAAATA
Organism: Micropterix aruncella; assembly: GCA_944548615.1. NCBI lineage: Eukaryota > Metazoa > Arthropoda > Insecta > Lepidoptera > Micropterigidae > Micropterix > Micropterix aruncella. The sequence goes on from OX155978.1 coordinate 3,969,129, forward strand.
AGCAACTTTTGACGACAAATTATTGAATCAAATAATATAATAAAGTTACATTTTATTCCAAATGATTTACAACAGTTTGAGAATCAATCAGATGTTTTGTTTGCCCTTGCTTATATGCCTAGCTCGTTGAACTCGTTCGGCATTGAATGGCGTTCAATAACAAAATAGTTCGGAGCAAGGCCACAGATGGCGTTGCACTGTTATTTCTGATCGATGTATTTTGAAAATTTGATACATTTACCACCACTTATTGACCCATTTTGAAAATGCACAAATAAATCAGGGCCTAAAATGTACCTAATAGTTTAAAAACAGTTTTTTTTTACTATTGCTATTTATTGGTTATTCACGCGACTATTTTCAATGAGCTTACAATTACATATCACAATTAGTCCTGTGAATAACCGATAGATGGCAATAGTAAAATAGATTTAAAAATCTGATTTTCTACATGCATAAAATATACTATTAGGTATATTTTAGGCACTGTTTTATATATAATATCTATTTCGTTTTTAAAAAAAGGTTCAATTTAAATCCTATTTATAAGGTTTATTATAATTCTATTTATAATGCTGTTTATAATCCTATTTATAATCCTATTTATAATCCTATTTATAATGCTCTAGGTTTTTCAGTGGCCGGTGTTGCATAAACATGTAAAATTGCCACAATTATTTTTGAAATTTTATTTGTTGTGTGGGGCTTTTCTAAGGTCTTTATGAGCCTTGTAACACTGTGACTATTGCTGATCTATTGTGTTCGCCACCTACTATAGATCTGCGCTAAGCCTCGTGTCATTTAAGGACCGCAACAGGCTATTGGCGCCAGATTGTTTTACCTCCTCAGGTTGGAGGTAATGACCACCCAATTGGGTGTATCTTTTACACTCGCACATGAGTTGCTGGGGAGTTTCCTCTGCCCCTTGGCAGAACCTGCACATTTTTGTGTCCCGGAGCTTGAGATGGTACATGTGTTTGTTCAGACCACAATGCCCCGTGAGCGCCCTCACCAGTATGCATAGATTGTTCCTATTTAGCGATAATGCCTCACGGGCAGTTTTACGGTTGTAAGCCTTAATTAGCGCTTTGGAATGATTCAACTCTGGCGAGTTGTTCCAGTGGTTGACGGATTGTTCTGAACATATTTTTTGAGCATTAGATTTGCAAGGCTTGTTGGTACGCCACAGCTAGGTTCAGAGCCGTATAACGTTCCCCTTGCTCCCGTCTTAGAAAGTTTGTCGGCTTTTTCGTTTCCCTCGATTCCTGCATGGGAACCCATCTTAGAATTACCCTGTTCTTTTCGCCCAGGGAATTCAGTAGTAATACACAGTTTTACACCAGCTTTGAATTAATGGTATTCGAGGCTAGTGCCATAAGAACTGCCTTGCTATCCAAGTGGATAGTTATGGTGGTTGGCGTAGTTCTTATGGAGGTTGATATCCGTGCCACAATTATATATCAGAATGTATTAATTGCAAGTGCCGTATAAGATCACGCTGTGCGAACATTTTTCTAACTTTATTTGTATTTGTCTCTCAGGTCTCGCGAACGGGAACGGGAGGGCGGAAGGGAGCGTACCCGCGACAGAGAAGCCACCCGCGACAGAGAAGCCACCCGCGACAGAGAAGCCACCCGCGACAGAGAAGGCACCCGCGACAGGGAAGCCACACGCGACAAGGAAAGCACTCGCGACAGAGAAGCCACCCGCGACAGGGAAGGCACTCGCGACAAGGAAGGCGTCCGCGAGAGGGAAAGTGAGCGTGATCGGGAAAGGGAGCGGGAAGGGCAGCGAGAACGGGAACGGGAACGCGAAAGAGAACGAGTGAGGGAGCGAGAACGAGAGCGGGAGAAAGAAAGGTAAGGACATCCGCGTCTTAATCGCGTACCAGTTTTTAGACATGGTATTTATCGCGCTAATAAAAACATTCTTTTGCAGAGAGCGGGAGAAGGAGCGTGAGCGGGAACGAGAACTGGAGAAGGAGAGAGAGCGCGAAAGGGAACGAGACAGGTAATAACACAAAAGATGATATTATCCAGTAAAATCAATATTTTCGGATGTCCCCCATGGTCTCCACGATGAGGGACATAACTATCCGGAGTCCCCCATCGATATTTGATTCCCGTGGAATCAATTACCCTAAAAGACCTTAAGCACACATTAAATAAATACCATGATCTGGCAAATGCCATCACGCGGAACGGCTTCTCTGTCCACCTTCACGTGGTGGGAGTTGGCGCTCATAGCCTGCCAGCCAGATCTATATTAAATCTCTTTAATGATCTTGGTCTCTCCAGGAAAATAATCAACTCCTTCCTAGAATAAATATCTAAAACTTCAATTTCCACATCTCAAATCCTATGGCTTCGAAATGGGAGTGAATGGGTGATAAGGTGAATGCTCACATGTGGCAAGAAAGCTGTCCTAAACCTACCCCACCAGTCGTTAATCCGGAGTCCACCGCTCACCCACCAGAAGTATCAAAATAATATTATGGTGGGCCCGATTCCTGTCAGTGAATTCCATGGCTGGTCCGTTTGTATCTACATTCTATATATTATCCAATTGCGACTGCACATTTTTTTCTTTATTGTTTACTGTCAATATTGGTAAAAGAGCCAACTCTACTCTCTATCTAATAAGGAAGGCTTTCCAACATCTGTCAATAGAGGTTTTTATCAAGATCTACAAGGCATATGTGAGACCTATTCTTGAGTATGGCTATCAGATCTGGAACCCTTACTTTTGCAAAGATGTAGATATTCTGGAAAAGGTTCAGCGAAAGGCAACCAAAATGCCAGTGGGCCTGAACAATAGGAATTATGAAGATCGCTTTGTAAATTACTTGGAATTACTACACTCAAACAAAGAAGACAAAGAGGGGACCTGATTGAGACATATAAAATTCTAACACACTATTAATATGTACCTGCACTAAAGAATATTTACAAATTCAAAGTCAACACAAACCTTCGAGGTCACAACAAAAAACTCAACCGTACAAAATTTAAATCTAATCCTCTTAAGTGATTAGTGCAATCTCTGTCAATCAATTTAAAAACAGACTTGATTTATACCTAAAAACTTGTTAATACTGTTTACATTATATTATTAATATTGTTTAGCTTTACAAGATCTGATCTGGACGTATCAGCAAAGCTGCCTGTCCAGAATAAATAATAATAATAATAATAATAATATCTTATTGTTTACTGTCAATGTTTACTGTCAATTTGTAATAATAAATGTAATGAAGAAATAAATAAAATAGAAGTTGAGCTATGCAATGTCTACTTGTAACTCTGAATTCTTTCAACCTGAATTATGTGTTGTGATTCCACAAAAAATGTGATAGTTTGATTATAAATTTTTACGTTTAGGGAATTGGCGCAGAAATCTTCAAGCGGTGGAGCGGGGAGAGACCGCGATGTGCGACGCGAGAAAGAAATGGAAGACGAGGCCCGCGAGAGAAAGAGACAGGACAAACGCGCGAGGGAGAAGGAGGCCGCTTACCAGGAAAGGTCAGTCACTCAGCGTCTCGCATTAACCTGCATCATTTTAAGCTTTTCTCGCGGGAGTGGCTGAGCGGGCTGCAGGGAAACATTCGGGATGTGAATGTAGTAGATTTGTTGACTCTAGTTTAAAATTTAAATATGCAGCTTATGAGTATTACGATTGAGTTAGTCTTAATTCTTCAGGCTTGCATCACTGATTAATTATCATAGTGGTTAGGTGGCCTGATCTTACATTGTAAGGTTCCGGGTTTGGTTCCCGGCTGGGTCACCATTTTCCTTTGGGATTGAACTAGGGAATTGCATTTTCAATTCTGCTGATCGAATGCGATAACAAGATACACACGTACACACATACACATACATATAAACACTTCATAGAGTTGGTTGTAAGAGATTGTCCTAGAGGTCTAACACTCGAATCTATAGTCGAGTATTGATCATTACTTGAGTCTTTACTCAACCAAGTATTACTCAGGTGCCAAGTAGTACTTAAGTATGTGATGCGTTCTATAGTCGAATATCGTTCATCGACTCCGCTGAGTACTACTCGAGTAGAGGGGAAAACATAGGAAAAATAAAATATTTCGCAATTTATTCGAAAACAAATTATTAACTTTGATTTTACTTGACCGTGTTTGGCACAATGGCCTATTATATAAAATGAAGACAATGCTCTCAATAAACTATTATTTTTTTATAAAATCCTACCTCAAAGATAGACACTTTTTTGTGAAGAATCAAATATCCCAAAAGACCACGAGTACAAATTAAATAAATACCATGATCTCACAAATGCCGTCACCCTGAACGGTTTCACTGTTCGCCTTCACGCGGTGGAAGTTGGCGCTCGTGGCCTGCCAGCTAAATCTCTGTTTCACCTTTTTGAAGATCTTGAACGCTCACATGTGGCAAGACAGCTGTCCTAAACCTACCACAGCTGGTCGCTAGTCCGGAATCCACTGCTCACCCCCCAGAAGTGTAATAACACTATATGATGGGCCCGACTTCGGTCGGTGAATTCCATGGCAGCTCCGTTTGTATTTTATTTTATTTTTATTTATGTACATTTGGTTTTTGGGGACATTTAGAGTCAACCGATATTAAAATCTACAAATACGAATAAAATTTCAAGCTATGCGCCCGCACAGCCATCGCTCGCTCAATTTAATATCAATATCAGTAGAAATGGTTTGGAAACGGAGTAAATCACATCATTTAGTTATACTGGGCGAGATATATGGATATACCAAATGTACAGCTGTTTTTCAACGACACGGTGGCCGACAGGCACAAGACAGATGTAAGCCAATTTTTATAGTTTTTATTTATTTTATAAACTGTGTTTTCTATTGTGTCTACTGAGTAGTTTGCTTGGCGATGTCTGTCTGTCTGTTAGTCTGTAATCATTACTTTTATCACTGATCAAAAAAAGACTTATTTTTGTTCGAACCCGAAATTGAAATATTGCTTGATGGAAGATACTTTGCAACGGGAAAATAAATGGCTGAAGCTGCTCAATAATATTAGGTCCTTACTTTATTGTTGTTTTTCCTTACTGGCCCAGTCGGTTCAAGTAGGAAATCCAGATTAAAATATATATTTTTAATTATTATTATTAATAATATTATTTGTTATTTGAACTAAGAGCTTAATGCTGATGTGTTCATATCTATGATATTCACTGGTGTTGCTGTTTGTTTTTTTTTTATATATATCATTTTTTAAATATATATCAAGTCTATTTTTGAATGCGTTTATGGTTGGTGCTTCGATAACTTCCTCGGGCAGTTTATTCCAGCTGTTCACGATTCTGTTTGTCAGGAAGTGCTTTCTTGCTTCAGTTGAAAAGCTTGTAACGTTGAGTTTCAGGCTGTGACCTCTTAAGTGATGGTTTGAATTGAATACAAACATGCTTTCCAACACTGGGCAGTCGTAGTGTTGCCTCAGTATTTTGTATGTCTCTATGAGATCTCCTCTGTGTCCCCGTTGCTCCAGAGTTGTCAGTTTGAGGATTTTTAATCTATGTTCATAGGGTGTTTTTCTTAGGGTTGTTGGCAGTTTTGTCGCTCTACGTTGTATACTTTCAAGCAGGTTGATGTCCTTGGCAAAATAAGGATTCCAGATTTGAAAACCATACTCGATCAGAGGACGAACGTAGGTTTTGTAAATTTTTAGAAATGTCGGTATCGTCAATACTTAAAAAGCTTTCTCTACCATATATAGAAGTGAGTTTGCCTGTTTTACGATGTTTTCAATATGGTTTGCCCATTTCAAGTTGTCCGTTATCGTTATACCAAGGTCTTTCTGTGCATTTGTGGTGGTTAAGCTGATCGATCCAAGTTGGTAGTCATTTTTAGGGTTGTTTTTACCAAGGTGTAGAACTGTGCATTTCTTAGGGTTGGTTTTAATAACCCAATCCTAATTAAAACAAATGTTATATCAAAACCAAATATACAGGTTGATATACAGTATGAGTTTTAATTAACCGGCATTCTTTAAGGGAGTGAATCAGTACGAGCAAGCAAGCAACTTTTGATAACATCTTATATATAAAAATGAATCGCCGTGCGTTAGTCTCGCAGGATCTCGGAAATGACTGGACCGATTTGAATTATTTTTTATTTATTTTGTTTGGCTTGATTCAGGGGTGGTTTACAAAAAAAAATATTTCGGAAAAACTCAAAGAAACAACTGAAAATCGAAAAAATCGAAATTGGTCATTTTGGGAACATTAGCCACTTTCTAGATGGTTACCGCGGCTGTCGTATTGTTTGACAGCTCCATCCATCCATCTTGTTTGTATCCATAACTGTTATTCATTCCGTACAATGTGTAAAATTTCAAAAAGTCGAAAACTCAGAAAATGCAAAAGTCAAAAAAGGTAGTTTTTTATTAAAAAAAAAAAGATATTTTCACACGGATATAACATGGGTATTTTCATGTGTGCAATCTTGGACAAGTTTAATATTTGCACTATTTTCGATTATGAGGTCCTCTGCCTGGGTTATCCATGAGAGCTTCTTGCGGTCTGGTACAACAGTTAACGCGAATATGAACTGCGAATTTCCATTAATTTTTTCATACAGTATGTTTCATACATAATATTTTTCATACCCAACGTTTGTTCCTAAATTTCAAGTTTAAGGTAAGGACTTAATATTAAAAAGCAAATCTTCTAGTGCCCATTCCATGTTTTTGCAACTCAATATAGTATCTTGGAAATTAATACAATTTATTTTGATTATTTTTTAAAGTTATCTTTGTCCCAACTTGATAGTAATAAAATATTTAAAAAAAACACAATTTCTAGTTTTTTGGAAAAAGTTATCAAAATTAATACAATTTATTTTGCGTATATATTAAAATTATCTTTGTCTTGACTTAGTTAGTTTGTCTGGGCTTTTTTCTCGCACTTGGTCTCTTGATTGGGCCGTTGTGCGTGGCTCATGTTTCTATTTGTGTTTATGTTACTCCAGCCAACGCAGGCTGTCCCAGAAGGTTAACAGCCTGTTTGGGTTGCTACAGGCCTCCAGGACAGATGTTGGAGATTGTAGTATTTTTGCCCGTTGCTCTGCCACACTCCTGCATTCCATGAGCACATGCTGTGGCGTTTCTTCTTCCTCCATGCATCCTCTGCATAGAGGGCTGTCTGTCACACCTATGGTAAACAGGTGTTTGTTTAGGGGACAGTGGCCTGTCATAGTACCTATGACTTTATGGATTTTGTCCCTTTTTAATCTGGTGAGGTTGCGGGCAAGTTTTTTAGACGCTTCCGGAACCGCATTCTTTGTTTGCCTGCATCCTGCGTTTTTTTCCATTCTGTAAGGTGGGTTTCATCGGTGTTCCTGCGTAGCCATGTTTTTATTTGGTCCTGGGGTATGGGCATCAAGGGTTCCGGTCCATATATTATTTTCTTTGATCCCCTTCTGGCCAGTTCCTCTGCCGTCTTGTCTTGACTTGATCGTAATAAAATATTTAAACAATGTACAATTTCCAGTATTTTGGAAAATATCATCAAAATGAATAATATTTATTTTGTATATTAAAATTATCTTTGTCTTGACTTCTTCTTCTACTCGAAGTGCCTCTCCATTACTGGAGGTTGGCCGTTAGCTCTGAATACTTCTGTCGGTCTTGCGCAATCCGGAAAAGCTATTCCGTATTGGTGATCCCGGTCCAGTTTTCCACCCGGGGATTCTTAGCACTCCTGACCCATTAAAGGGCCGCCGGGCACTTGGGGCCATGGCTATTTTTGACTTTTCCATTGCTAACCAGACATTTTAGGTCTATTTAGGACCTTAGGCCGCTGAGACCTCTTCAACCCATTGCCCAGTTAGGAATGGTTATTCGTTAGGAATGGTTGTCTCGGTCTTTTGCTATATACGTTTGCTTCCCATTATAATTAGACCGATATGCAAACGCCCATCGAGTACATTCGGGACGCGTCCTGTGTCAACCGCAGGTTAATCTAGACTGCATAATTGCAGTTTATTCACTACATTTAATAATTATAATTAATATTTATTGTTGATAATTTTTTAAAATAGGCTGTCACTATGAATTTAAATTTGGAATTTAATATATTACATGTCTTGACTTGATTGTAATAAAATATTTTAAAAATACACAATTTCCAGTATTTTGGAAAAACTCTATCTATTTACATTATCTTCTTCTTGACAAGATCCTTTAAAAATATTCGACAAATACACAATTTTACAGTGATTTTGGACATTTTGCCCTTGCAAATCTTACTTTAGACACAGCTTTATAATGCATGCGCTTTATTATATCAATTATTTAAGTATACATTTAAGAAAAATGAGTGTTATTTGCGTGCACATCTGTGTGGACTATTTTTCCGTTAGATTGATCAAAAAGCCAGAGACGAAAGGGGAAAAGGCGTCGCATTCGGATTGGATATTATCAGCAGACCACAGACGGCGCTTCGCGGGAGCATGTATGAAGATATTCCATTACAATTTATTTTTATTACAATGCAATATGACGTTTCTTTCGGTTTGTACATTTTTCCAGACAGACGCACGTGACTTTTGACAAAAAATAATAGACCAGCAGTCGGCGACCGAATTTTGTGGAAGAGCTACTTTTACAAGATTGACTCGGTCAGAATGGTCATGCCTCCCTATTTGTTTGATTAAGTAATAATAATAATAATAATGCTTTATTTCTTGAAACAAATCAGTGAGGTTATTGCTTTGAAGCAATATCTCGGCAGCTTTAGCCGGGTTTAAAGAATTCGATAATACAAGATCCTTACTTCCTTCCATGCTTCGTCCCTTTCTTTCGACCGCTGCTCTTCCCTCTCCCTCTGCTGAGACTGCTCCAAATTTACATCTATTAAAATACGGGGTTTGTACAGTTCGTCCTGTTCTTTCTTCATCTGTTGGAAGATTAAAAACAGCAAATAATTATAATATATAATAACAACAAAAACTTTATTTGCATATAATCAAATAATTGCCTATTGCATATCGTCGTTCTATATGTGAGACCTCATACACGCCAATAAGCACACTTCAGAGCATGGAAAAAACTGAATAACTTTGTACATAAGATGTTTGTTTTAGTTCTGTAATTAGGAAGCAAATATCAGTTTTTGTATTTTTTTTATTTGTTGTGTGGGGCTTTTCTAAGGTCTTTTATGAGCCTTGTAACACTGTGTGACCATTGCTGATCTATTGTGTTTGCCACCTACTATAGTTCTGCGCTAAGTCTCGTGTCATTTAAGAACCGCAGTAGGCTTTTGGCGCCAGATTGTTTTACCTCCTCAGGTTGTAGGTAATGACCACCCAAGCGGGTGTATCTTTTACGCATCTGCGGGCCACACTCGCACATGAGGTGCAGCTGCACATTTTTGTGTCTCCAGAAGCAATATCTTACAGATAAACTTAACCTAATAGGAAACTATTATTATATTATTTACACTTGATATCACTTACAAAGGCAGCTCGTCTCAAATGTACTATATTAAAATACATATATTCGTATATTTGCTAGGAGATCTTTCCAGATTCGTATATTTGCTAGGAGATCTTTCCAGATTCTTGCACCATAGTCACAGAAAAAGTAGGAGTAGAAATCAGTATTATGACAGGAAATTGTGAGTGAATTGCCTGAGGCTGTCCGGAGTACGAGACCATGGGAACTTATTGGTTCGGAAAGCTCATGGAGATTGGATGGTGTTGATTGGGAGAGTATTCAACAAAGGAGAGCCAGTATATGAAGATTTCTCCTTTGGCTTAATGGCAACCACTTCGCCCGTGCCCTATATTCAGACACGTGATCATACTTACGTAAACAGGTGAATTGTATGCATATATTTTGCAAACATTCAAGTTTGTTAATAAATTCCTCTGATGAATCAGGATATATAGTCATTTTTTGTTAGGTCATAAAGCAAATGTAATAATTTTGCAGCCTTTCAACCCTAGTGGCTAGATCTTCTGTGATCTAAAGAAAGGAAACATCTGAATAATGGTACCACAGACAAGTTGCAAAAAATGGCATTTTTGCACTACTGCCTAACAACAAAGGAGTGTAATGTGTTCAGGATTCATCTTTGTATGTTTTCCGTTTCTTTATTCCATCATAACTTCTAAACGCTTGATCTGATATAGAAGTGTGTGGTATTGTTAGAACCGTTATGTCATCTTGAGTATCATAGGGTATCTTAACTGTCAAAATATCAAGTAAATATTTGGCTAAATGTCCAAATGTCAATAAATTAACATAAATATCGAGTTCAGTGTCAAATGAAAGGTCTGGCTGAGTACATTCCGGCAATATACATATATCTCTATGGATAAATACATAAACCACAATGATTTCATAAAAAAACCATAATAAATATAATAATAAATACAATAGTTCATTTTCTGTAATGGCAGTCGTGTTTTTTATTCTTTAAAAAAATATATTTACTTGTTTTTGGGTTTGAGTGGTTATGTGTGCTTTATACACCAGGGGTCTGGATCCCCTCATTATATCAGAACATTGAAATTTAACAATATTTCATTAATTTTAACTAATGGACCCCTCAAAAAAGCTCATAAAAATGGTATTAAAACAACAAAAATATTATTTTAGTACTTTTTAAACTTCATAATGGAGAGACAGCCTCAATCAAAAGCTATCTATGTCATTTCCTTATTTCCTGATACTCACCCTCGATCGTCATAAAAATATACAAGGTTGAACAAAGAAGATCACACAGTCATCTTTTACGAGACTGTAACTTTTACATTGTGGTATATTGCCTGAAGTAATTTTACCGGGAGCCAATAAGTCGTGTTGGAGTTTGGCCACTAAGACCCAGTTGTATAGGGTTGGTCAAATGCACGAGTTTACACCAATCCGGCGGCCTCCACGCAGAAGTGGGATCCAGGGCAGGACGCTGGCCTGCGGGCCAGTCTCCTAGGAGTCAACCTTCGGACGCTCCTGGATGGATTGCGCACCGTGCGGCGGTGCGTCAGTCAATCGATTGTGCATTCCGACTAACAGCCGGTGGAGCCTGGAAACAGTAATGTTTCCTATATAGCAGGGCTAGTTGTTTCGCCCGACCCTGGGTGTACGACCGCTTATTCTCCGACTTACTTTGCAAATCTAACTACCACGAAAAATTGTTTTCATTTATCGGATTAATAATAGCCTATGACACTCACAAATAATGTGGCTTTCTATTGGTAAAAGAATTTTCAAAATCGGTTTAGTAGATCCAGAGATTACTTCCTACAACGTCACAAACTTTACCTCTGTATAATATTAGTATAGATAAAATGTTTGCTCCTACCTCTTTATAATATTAGTATAGATAAAATGTTTGCTTCGGAATAACGGCATTCTCTGTCTCTCCTTTGACGATACGTTGACTGATGACTGAGCTATCGTTCGAGACCGCCGACGACCCGACTGAGACTCCCTCTTGCATCAGGGCCACGAATGGAACGATAGCATTTTGGTTTTATAGGTGCTCAGCCACAACCACGGAGAGCGCGTGCATTACAGACCCCCGCCTGTAAACACTCGGCCGCCGCGCGCGACAGAGACGAGGCGCTACGTAAGTAGACACAAGAAGACTGTCCCCGGTTGTCGCCTCGAAATTCCATATTTAAAGACGGAGAGAGAGAGTGCGTACGACGCACTCGGCCATTTTAACCTTCAAGCGGTCATGCGGATCCAGAAACGAGCCAACCTTTCGTTGTCTCCGTCTAAAAATCTAATGCTTTTGATTCCATGCCCCTCCAACTTGCGATAACGAAGTATGGAGTTGCTGGAGAGGAATGGTGTAATATGACTTTGGGGCAAAATTGAAAACAGTATTTTGTGCATTTTGTCTGTTATCTACCTTATCAGCTTCTCTTATTGAAGCGTGAGCTCAGAGATGGAGCTCTTTCTTCCTGGGTGGTTAAAATAGAAGTAAAAGTAACTAAGTATAAAAGTAAATTAAAAGAAAGTAAATTATAAATACAGATTAGTCATACTGCAAAGAAAAGTTCCACTGAAAAGAAAAGTTCACATATATTAATAATTCTCTAACTCTTCATAGCTTTAAAGACGTTTTCACAAAATAAATTTACATAATTTGTAATTCATAATAATTGTCTTAAACAAAGAAGACAAAGAGGGGACCTGATTAAGACATTTAAAATTCTCACAAATTATTATGCTGCACCTGGGCTAAATGCAAGAAATTTACAAATTAATAGTCGATACAAATCTTCAACATCACAGCAAAAAAATCAACCATGCAAAATTTAAACGTAATTATCTTAACCCTTCAGGCCTTGGCCCCTCAGCCGATTGACAAGTTGATGTCCCAAAAAATTTTAGTAAAAATTTGTAAAAAAAAATTATTATGACACTGTCTCACCAAAACTTTAATTACTGCCAAACCACTGTACCCATAATTAAAATAAAACACTTTAACATAATGAAACATAATAAAATAAAACAAATTAAATTATAATATAATTAAAACAGGGCCGTCACGCTGAATCGTGTTGTGGCCGATATCGGCCAATTGGGGCTCTAGGGGTTAAGAACGTTCTGCAAAATAGAGTGATGGACACGTAGAAGAAACTACCATTTAAAGTGATTAGTGCAAGCTTTGTAAATAAATTTAAAAACAGACTCGACTTGTACCTAAAAACTTCTTAATATTGTTTATGACTAGCTTTACCTGATCTGGATATCAATAATCTCCTGTCCCCAGAATACTTTTTTGTAATAATGCAAATTTTTGAGATTAATATTTGACTCTAACATTCGGAAAAATATTTTTAAAAATCTGTAATGCAGATCTATAGTTTATTTATATGTCCTTTATAAAGGACATTAATTTGGTGTCGATTTAGAAATATTAGTACAGTAGAGCGTCGATTATCCGAACGTCGGTCAAGCGAACGACCGCTTAACCGAACTGATGCGGCCGCAGAATCTCGGTTAAAAACAGAACGCGATTGCCATGAATGTGATGAAGAAGACGTTCAAGAATGGATGAGGGTTGATGATGCAGATCCAGGGTACCAAATCATGCAGGACAGCGATATTGTAGACCTCGTGACTGATAATTCTGACGCCGCCAGCACCTCATCGACTAGTGAATCAGAAAATGAAGATGAAAATATATCTACACCTTCTGAAGCATTTACATGTCTAGCTACTGTCTTGCGATGGTTTGAAGCTCAAAATGAAAGCGACCAGTATCAGATATCTGTACTGAAAAAAGTGCGGGAATTAGCTGCTCATAAGCGGGTAGGCTTGCTTCGACAGACCAAAATTAAGGACTTTTTTAAGCGTTAATTAGTTCTTCTTCATGTACGTATGTATTACATACACACATATCTATTATGTTCACGGGATTACTACTCACTATTGTAATAAATAAAAAAAGTTAAAACAGATTACATAGATAATACATATTATTATGTCCATATATGGTTTTATTAATACAGTTTTTTATACAGTTCGATTATCCGAATAAATCGGTTTTCCGAACACCCTTGTCCCCCAATTAGTTCGGATAATCGACTCTCTACTGTATTTATATAACATACTAGCTGACCCGGCGAACTTCGTACGCCTAACAGTCAATGAATGTTGGTTTACAGATTAGTTGAACCTAATTTATGATTTTATGAAAGTAATACAATGAATACAAAATAAATTATTAAGTTCACTACTTTATTAAGATAGTAACACAAAAAGAAATATAAAAATACACAAATTAAGTATATCAATCGCGTGTCAGCAAGACATGATTGAATTAAACTATTTACATATTGTGCAGCATGGGATGCACTCGGTTTAATTCTCTTCATTGAAGGACCTTGTGATATATGACATTTTTTGTTTTTTTATCAGACGCAAGAACAAATAAAGTGGATGATTTGCCGACACGTGAACATGCCACGTACAACTGACCATAAGAAAAACACGGATTTACATTTTGTAGGGAGAAATGTTTTTTCTTTTATTTAAATTTTTCGTTAACTTTCCAATTTTTGTTTCTAATAGTTATTCTGCTATTCGGGACGGAGACAAATACAACAAATCAAAAACCATGAAAATCGGTCCATCCATTCTCGAGTTATAAGTGTTCGAACAAACCCGACTTTGTTTTATATATATAGATAACATATGTATATGGAGGTCGGCCAAAGCGGCTACGCGCGAATCTGTCAACCACTGCAAAAGACCGATTGGCCTTTTTCATCCCAAGGGTTAATAACCCTAATAGTGCGACATTATTGTTGCAAGCCTAAATCATTCATCTTGGTTAAAAAAAAAAAAAAAACAATTTGTTTTTGCCATATTTAAGTACATTTTGTTTGCCATGAACCATTTTTTGATATCTTCAAGCGGGATGGTATATTTTATCAGACTTTTCGTAGTCAGCTACTATAACGTAGGGATGTACTTAGGGATGGACAACTAGTAAGTAGGGATGGACTAGTACGATCAGTGACTCTCAGTCGTTACTTGACAGCAGTAAAATCGACACTGATCAATAGATAAAACTATACCAATTAGCGATTTACTTTTGTAACACTTAAATCAGCATCCGAACGGATGGATTAGGCTGTAAACGAATGGTGGGTCGATTGGACTTGCGCGACCGCTCTTGTTGAACAACGCCACGCGCCCGCTTGAAGGTTAATATCGGATTTCGATGCACACTTTCGATGATAGACGCGACGGCGCCGTTGGGTCTGCAAGGTTTAATGTGGTTTTTTTCCGTGTTGCTAGGTTGCGCAACTGGGAGGAGCGCGAGCGGCGCAAGGCCAAGGACTACGAGCGCGAGCGCGAGAAGGAGCGTTGCCGCGAGGAGGACCGCGAACGCGAGGCCAAGAAACTCAAAGAGTTCCTCGAGGACTACGAGGACGAACGCGACGATCAGAAATACTACAAGTAAGTCTATATCAACTTACATCCACACAAGCAGATTTATTAAGACACCTCAAGACCCAAAGAAACAGACTAGATTATGAGGAAAGGCTGTATACCTTAAGCTGACGATATTTTAGGACCGACGTAAACTGAATAACCTTTTAATCACTTCATTAAGTTTAAAAACTTTTGTGATTAATGCGTAAGTGAAAAGTAACAGAGACTAAAAACATTGCGCTTCAGATATGGGTATATCAACAATTTTCTGCCCTCCGAAATGAAATAATAATAATAATAATAATAATCCTTTTTTACACAACTGCCCAATAAGAAAGGAGTGTTTTATGTTCAGGATTCTTCTATGTATGTTTTCCGTTTCTTTATTCCACCATAACTTTTAAACGCTTGAACCGATTTAGAAGTGTGGTATAAATAAATAAAATACAAACGGAGCTGCCACGGAATTCACCGACCGGAGTCGGGCCCATCATAATACTATTTTTCACTCCGGCATTCACTCCTTCGAAGCCATAGAATTTGAGATGCGCAAATTGCGGTTTTAGATAATTTTTCTAGGAAAGAGTTGATTATTTTTCTGGAAAGACCAAGATCTTTAAAGAGGTGAAATAGAGATTTAGCTGGCAGGCCACGAGCGCCAACTTACACCGCGTCAAGGTGAACAGTAAAGCCGTTCTGGGTGACGGCATTTGCAAGATCATAGTATTTATTTAATTTGTACTCGTGGTCTTTTGGTATATTTGATTCCCAAAAGACTACCAAAGTTCACGACCATCACCACTGTTAGAATCGTTATGTCAATCCGAGTGTCACAGGATACCTGAACTGTTCAAATATCAAGTAAGTAGTTGTCTAAATGTCCAAATGTCAATAAATTAACATAATTATACTGTATTTAGTGTCAAATGAAAGATCTCATTGAGTACATTCCGGAAACATACATGAATCTAAATGGATAAAAAAAATTTTTAAATCTAATCCTCTTAAGAACGTTTTGCCAAATAGAGTGGTGGACATGTGGAATAAACTACCATTTGAATTGATTAGTGCAATCTCTGTCAATCAATTTAAAAACAGACTTGATTTATACCTAAAAACTTGTTAATACTGTTTACATTATATTGTTAAACCACAAATATTTCACAAAAAAACCATAATATAAATACAATAGCTCACTTTTATAACCGCAAAATACTAATTTCCGTGTTTGGAAGAAACACGGTAGAAACTACCAAAACCCAAAAGAATCAAAGTAAAAGGACGCCACCTCCTTTTAAAGAAAAAGAAGGAAACTAATTATATTTAAAAAAAAAGATACCCGAAAGAAATTTTGAAAAAGAAAAAAATTAACCTCAAAAAACTATCTCAGAGAGTGGGCCAAATATTAATGAGCATTGGGTTTGGCCCTCAGAAAACCCTTTTCCTCAGACACACAAAAGACTACAGCACAAAAAGAAACACGAGAGTATGTAAAGTATCCGTGTTTATTCGCCCGCAGGCACCCTTCTTCAAATTCCGCTTATTGGCGTGTCACATGTGCTCATCCAAATAAAAATAACAGAATTCCAGAAATGAATGTAAATTCCTTGACGTGGAGGCAATTCCCGTCACATTTAGCGACGATTTCGTCACTTATATAGCAGCAGTAATTATTCAAAAAAAACCAGAGGTGCCGACAGCTGCGATCAATAGAAAAATCCGTTAAAATCTCGAGGATCCTACGGGAAAAGCTACCCAAAATGAAATTAAAATGCTTACCAGATAAATCACACACACTTCACATCACAAATTTTACCGCCAGGCGGTTAATTTACGGCTTTCTTGTTTAATCTACTTTCTGCCTCCCTCGGCGGAGCAACAGCACCTGCCCCGCCATTGTTAAAACAGGAAATGAGTCTAACCGAACACGTTTGACAACTCATTATTGCCAGAAACACGAATGTCTCTACTCTATGGCAAAGAGTGTAGATTTACTTCCAATTTTTTTTTTTAATCAAAGTTAAATTTTATGTAGGTTTTCTTTTTAATTAATATTATAATTTTTAGTTGTCATTCATTTATTTATTTAATTATCTTTTAATAAATATATCTCCATAATAGCAACATTAATGTCATCTGACAGCTGTTAAGGAAAATTTTTGGATGATTTCAAAAAGCAACAATAAACAACATTTTCGGAACAGAAAAAGGTTATAGAAAACCCTGAGAAGTAACCTTTAATGATAATTCGGGACACAAGCGCAAAAAAAAGGAATTTCTGTTACAGCCCCAACCCAAGAGAAAAATCGGGGGAGAAAAACCAACGATTTTGATTGAATCGTCCCGATTCACCAGCTACTACGAGCTTTACGCCACTAGAACAACAACAACTCCTAACTTAACAAACCTTCTTCACGTTAACTATAATCAATTAATCCGTTCAGTAACAATAGCAGAGGCAAACTTTTACCAACTAAAACTTACACCCATTACTCTTATCACCAGAGTAAGAAAAGAAAATCAAGAAATTAAACCCAACACCAACATAACCAAAAAAAAACTTATGGAACTCCGACAACTTCCAACAACTAAGGAAGGATCAACTCATTGCGGATACCCGACTCCTACCGAAAACAACAATAACTCTGACGTTAAACCTCGACTAAACGTTTACTTACTAAGAGACTATAGTAGTTGTCATTTACTACCTTTCATACCAATCCCCATTCATTCATCCCGGACATGAGACATTCTTACAACAATAATGCTAGATAGAAATGCTAGCATGACTGACAAAACAAAATGATTTCAGCTATTGATACCACTTGGTACAATGCCTTTGTAAAGACAATTTAAAGGGCTCATTTTAGTTTCACCCAAGATAGACAATTTTTGTAATAGAATGTTAACGCGAAGAACTCCGATACTACTATTCTGAACTATTCGGATTTAGCTTAAAATCTTTAATATGCCAGGAACCTATATTCTTCCCTTTTGCATTTTCTAACTCGTACACCAACGCAGAGAGTTTTTTTATTATCTTACATTTTTCATATTTTGGGGCAAATTTGGAAATGTAATAATTCCCAGCATTACTTAGATAATAAGTCTTTTTATAGATCGTATCGCCTACTTGAAATTCCGCAGGACGGTGTTTTCGATCATAGTAAACTTTATTATGTGCATGTAATTTTAACAATTTTTGCCGCACTACATGAAAAATGTTAGATAATTCACTCAAATTTTGAGCGTAAGACAACCTACTACCAAAAATAACCTCTGCTTGAGATTCCGGCGCCTGAGCATAAAAAGAACCATTCATAATCGGTTCACGACCATGGACTAGGAAAAATGGACTGAACCCTGTTGATTCCGAGACTGCCGCGTTAATGGCCATCTGAACCTCAGAAAGATAAAGATCCCAGCTGCGATGATCGTCTTTTACACACAACGATAACGCAGTGACCACACTACGATTCTGACGCTCAGTTGGATTAACTTGAGGGCAATATTTCGGGTTTAAATATACTTTTGGAATTTTATATTTCGCAATCAGTTCAGTGAACTCCCTTCCGATAAACTGTTTTCCATTGTCTGAAATTAAATACTGCGGAACACCATAGCGAAGGAATACATTATGTTCAACGACATAACTTACAAGTTTACTGGTAGCACGTTTTAACGGAAAAAGTAAACAGTATTTGCTAAAACAATCTGTCACCACGAGAACATGCATATTTCTGTTCCTCGTCATCGGATAAGGACCCAACAGATCGACCGAGACCATTTGGAACGGGAAGGCACAGGACTTAGGATTTCCTAGCTGACCCAAAGGGGAAATATTCGAATGTTTGTATTGCTGACATGTTTCACATTTAGAAACAAAGTTAACTACGTCTCCGTGTAAATTAGGCCAAAAGTAACGAAGACAAAGACGACGGTGTGTCTTAAAAATTCCAAAATGCATAGCCAAATCAGACTCATGATTTTCTCGAATAAGCTTTTCTCTAAGCTGCAACGGAACAACTAACTTCCAATCGTAACAACTGGTGAGTTGATACTTGCTTTTAGAGTACCTAAACAATTCATGGTCCTTAATCTGGAAATTTGGATATCCAGCGGGATTTTCAGACACTGCCTTAAACAAATCGTTGTACCATGAGTCGGAAACAACAGACAGAGAGGAAACGGGAAGCAACCGAGATAACGTGTCGGGAACCACATTATCGACACCTTTCTTGTGGACGATCTCGAAATCAAAAGCAGATAGACGAATACCCCATCGAGCCAGACGGCCGGTAGGATTTTTTAAGCGCAAAAACCAACGTAAGCTGGCATGATCTGTAAAGATAGTGAATTTGGGACCGCCCTCCAAGTAACCGCGAAAATGCTCGACAGCATGAATAACACTTAGGGCTTCGCGTTCGGTAGCCGAATATCGCGTCTCAGCGGGTAAAAGTGTTCTACTCGTGAAAGCGATAGGATGATCGACGCCATCCACTTCCTGGGTTAAAACTCCGCCTAAACCGTACAACGATGCATCGCAATGAAGAGCGAACGGTTTTGAATAATCCGGACAGGCCAAAATCGGACTAGAAACTAAGGCCGATTTCAGTTTTTGAAATGCCTCTTCCGCCTCGGGCGTCCACTCATAAGGGGGAGCACCTTTGCGGGTACTTGTCAACCGAGATAAGGGAGCAGCAATACTAGAAAAATTTTTAATGAACCGACGATACCAACCGGCCATACCAAGAAAACTCTTTACCATTTTTGGAGAATTTGGAGTAGGAAAATCGAGAATACATTTTACCTTCTCGGGATCGGTATGTAGACCGTGAGAATCAACTACATACCCTAAATACTTCAATTCCTGACGGAAAAACTGACACTTCTTGAAATTTATAGAAAGGTTGGCATACAACAAGCGATCTAATACTTTGTTTAACAAAGTTATATGTTCTTCAAAAGTAGCAGATACAATAATTATGTCATCTAGGTAACAGAAAACTTTGTTTTCGAAAGAGGGATCGAACAATTTGTCAGCCAGTCTTTGCATGCACGCCGGCGAGTTTCTTAGGCCGAAGGCGCAAGATCTGAAGCAGAAGAATCCTCGACCAGGAACAGTGAAGCTACACTTCTCTCGTGAAGAAGGATCCAAAGGGATTTGCCAAAAGGCAGAGGATAAGTCGATAGAAGATAAATAATTCGCATCTCTCAAACTGTCCAAGATAGTAGTAATTCTCGGCAGGGGATACGCATCCGGTTTCGTGATAGAGTTCAGCTTCCTGCTATCGGAGCCCCGGCCACGGTGGACAAGCTGGAGACGATGAAGCCTTCAACAGCTGGGTCCTCAAAACAGACCACGGAGACAGCTAAGAGCGGGACACACGTTGAACCCTCAAAGCCAGTCATCGACCCCGGCTGGGAGATCAGGTGCAAACGCAGGGGGAAACCTGCCCAGACCGGAAAAGACCAACCTCTGAGAAAGAGTTTTTCACAGAGGAAGAGGCAGCGGCTCCAGAAGCGAAGAGAAGCAGGAAGCCGCGCCCCTGGAAACAAAAAGGAGGTCGAAGCCCCTAAAGGACAGGGCGAGGGAGCGACGACCCCAGCGGTACAAAACCAGGCGAAAACCAAGAGGGCCCGCCTGGACGAAACCATTTCCCCTAGAGGCGACCAAAAGAAGCGCAAGACGGACGCTCAGGGGTCAAAACAACCCTCCACCTACGCGGCGGCAGCAGCGACAGACCTGGCAGTTGCGATCACCAACGCACGCACGGACAGACTGACGCAGCAAGACGCTCAGGAGGTGGAACGCAAGATCGGAGATGCCATCTACCAGATAGCCATCGAGACCGATCTTGATACAGAAGCGCAGGCCCCAGCGTTCTCAGGTAGACCCAACTTTGTGGATGGTTACCTAAAGCTGTGGTGCCAAGACGCCAATACGAAGGCATGGCTGACAAAGTGGCTGGAGACGGCCACGCTCCAAAACGGAGACCATCTGGTCGGGAAGAGAGAGGACGAGATGGTCAGAAACGTAAGGTGCGGTATCCTAATACCAGCTATAGAGGAGAACCTCACCAAAATTGGAAGGGTCCTAAACTTCCAGAACCAATGGGCCATGGTGAGAAAGTGGACGCTACACCAGGCAATAACACTAAAGACCAAAAAGTGCACACTACTTCTGGTGGGAATCCCGGAGGACGTTGTACCTACTGTGTTGGAAAGGGATAGAAGACTGAGCTACCTATGTGGTACGGTCTATATCCGTTTCCAACACGGCGGGGGACATTTCCGAGATTTCCCACCGGAAAAGAACAACCCACAAGAGGGCAAGACGGACGAGGAAAGCAAAGAGAGCGAAAGCGAGTCCACCAAAAAGTCCGCACCCTCTGCAATGGAGACAGACGAACCCTCAGAATCCGACGTCGAGGAAGGCATACTGCTGGACTCCGAGGACGAAGAGGGCCTACCAAAGGGGATAAGTCTCCTGGACCTAAAGGGGCAAGGGGAAAAGAAGCATTCCTCCAATGCTTCCTTCCCTCTGTAAGGTCCTCCAGGTTAACCTCCAGCACAGCGAATCTGCAACGGCTCAACTTCGGAAATGGCTGGAGGTTAACCCAACCGCTATAGCCCTGATCCAAGAGCCGTGGATCAGAAACACACGCATAAACGGACTCAACAACACCGGAGGTAATATATTCTATAATACACAAAGCAAACCTAGAACCTGTATACACATATCCCGAAACATAATGGCACAACCACTAACTGAATTCATTTCCAGAGACGTGTGTGCCATAAAATTACTAACGACACAAAACTCAAGACTGCCGGAGATAGTTCTCGCGTCCGTCTACATGGCGGCAGAAGACGAACCACCTCCTACGGAAATGAACAACCTCGTACGTTACTGCGAACGTGCAGGGCTTGAACTGGTCATATCTGCGGACTGCAATGGCCACCACAACCTATGGGGAATGGAAACAAACAACAACAGGGGTAACGATCTTGTTGAATACCTTATGACAACTAACCTAGACATACTCAACACAGGATCAAAACCAAGTTTTGTCACTCGTAGATGTAACACTATAATTGACATTACCTTAAGCACAGGACTGGCAGCTCAACACGTGTCCAACTGGCAGGTGTCGGATGAACTATCGTGCTCCGACCACAGATGGATTCGGTATGATCTGACAGCAGATACACAAACACCTACACCCAGAAGAAATCCAAGACGCACCGACATCAAGGCGTATAAGGAACTTCTCGCAGGTAAAATAGGAAGCAACACAAAAACACACAGACCAAACAACACAGTAGAGTTAGAGGAACAGGTAAAGTCACTCACAAAAAACATAATTGACTGCTACGAAAACACATGCCCACTATCGACACCATCAACTACTGGAAAATGCAATAACAGTAGCTGGTGGGGTCCAGAGTTGGAACGCCTAAGAACAAAAATGAGGAAACAGCTAAACAGAGCTACGAACACAAAATCTGATGAAGACTGGGACAAATACAAAACAACCAAATCAGAATACAAAAGGAGAATAAGACACAGAAGATCAGCCTCATGGAGGAACTTCTGCGACAATATATCCACAATTACCCAAGCAAATAGAACAAGGAAGATCATGGCAGATCAACCAAAACAATTACTGGGCACTCTGAGAAGGAAAGACAACAGCACTACCAGTAACCCGGCCGAGACCGAAAGTCTACTGGTGGAAACGCACTTCCCAGGTTGCAGAGTGGTTGACAAACAAGAATGGGACGTACAAACAGAAAACTATCATCCGACCGAAAACGAGTGGAAGATAGCGGAACATATAACGGAACGGACCAAAACAGCCTGGGCAACGAACAGTTTCAACAACTTTAAATCACCAGGACTAGATGGAATATACCCAGCCCTCCTAAAATGGGGAGGAGACAAACTTATCGAACAACTAGCAAGCATACTATGTAGCTGCATCGCCTTTAGATACATCCCACAGAAATGGAGAGAAGTAAAGGTGATCTTTCTACCAAAACCAGGGAAAACTGATTACACAGACCCGAAATCTTTCAGACCTATTAGCCTTACCTCCTTCATGCTAAAAACACTAGAAAGACTATGCGACAGAGAACTGAAGGACACAGCACTTAAAAACATAGGCATCCACCCGAACCAACACGCATACACACAAGGCAAATCGACAGAGTCAGCACTCCATGCCGTTGTAAACAACATAGAAACTGCACTAGCAAGGAAAAACTCCTGCCTAGGCACCTTCATCGACATAGAAGGAGCGTTCGACAAGACAAATTTCAGTAGCATTCAACAAGCTCTAAACAGACATCAAACCGAACCATTGATTACAGAATGGATAATGAACATGCTAAGAAAGAAAATCATCAGGCTATCTGAAAACCAAAATCACCAGGCGCTCGTGATGAGAGGATGCCCACAAGGAGGTGTACTCTCGCCACTTCTATGGAACCTGGTAGTAAACGACCTGATAACAAAACTAAACAACAATCATTTCCTAACAATAGGATATGCAGATGATCTAGTGATAATGATCAACGGACTAGTAACAAGCACATTGTGCGACCTTACACAAACAGCTTTGAAAATAATAGAGAAATGGTGCAAGGAGAATGACCTGTCGGTAAATCCAAAAAAGACCGACACCATTCTCTTCACACATAAACGTAAATTGGGTACATACAAAATGCCAACCTTGTTTGGATCCAGACTAACGCTCTCTAAAGAAGTAAAGTACCTAGGAATAACTTTGGACGAAAAACTAAACTGGAATAAACACCTAGACAACAAACTAAACAAAGCAACAGTCGCCTTCTGGCAATGCCGAAGAATGGTGGGCAAGAAATGGGGACTAGCCCCACACATTATACTGTGGCTGTACAAAATGATAATAATACCAATGATAAGCTACGGAGCTGTAGTATGGTGGCCCCGCACCCAACTCACTACTGCAATCAACAAATTACAGAAAATGCAAAGGCTAGCATGTATAGCAGCGACCGGCTGCATGAGAACAACTCCAACAGCGGCGCTGGAAATCATGCTAGGGCTTCTACCACTACACCTACATATACAAAAAGAAGCAGCCGCAACGGCTCTTCGTCTAAAGAATCTAAACTTATGGACCAAATATAAAACACCGCACACGAATATATATGATAATATACTGTCAAGTTTTCCAATGCTGGAAGCGGCAATCGACAGAATACCCAAAACTATGATCTTCTGGAAAGAATATGCCATATCATTAACAGAAGACTCAAAAGAAGCACTGAATCAAACGGACCTAAGAATCTACACAGATGGATCAAAAACCAACAAAGGTACAGGATGTGGTGTCTTCTCGGAAGACCTAAACATACACATCTTCAAACCACTCGGAGCACACAACACAGTTTTCCAAGCAGAATGTATGGGAATAATAGAAGCTTGCAACGCAGTGAAACAGCGGCAGCTAAAACACGAAAACATATGTATTCTATCGGACAGCAGGTCAGTGCTACAGGCACTGGGAAGCGATAGATTTACATCTGGGCTCATATACGAATGCCACCAAAGCCTCCTCGAGGTATGCGGAAAAGGCAATAAGGTGACACTGAAATGGATCAAGGGACACAGTAACTCAAGAGGAAACGATGCTGCGGATGAACTAGCCCGTAAGGGCTCAGACACACCGGCATACGGACCCGAACCTATCGTGCCCCTACCCTACTCGCACATAAACAACCAACTTGACAACCACTACAAACAACTACATCAAACACACTGGAAAGAGATAGACACCTGCAGACAAACCAAAGAAATAGTAGTGGAATACAACCACAAACTTACCAAAACACTTCTAAGGACAAAAAGGCCCCAACTACGCAAACTAGTGGGACTGATAACAGGACACAACACACTAAACAAACACCTCTTCAACATGGGCGGAACGAATAGCCCTATGTGCAGAGCATGCATGGAGGCGGAAGAAACCACAAAACACATTCTGCTAGATTGTAAACAGGTAGAAGTATACAGGACAAAACACCTTGGGACTCCAGGCACCCTGCGCGAGGCAGCAGGAAACCTGAAAGCCCTGCTGGCTTTCGTCGAGGAGCTGGGGTGGGTGGAATAGCGCTACCCCCGTTACACGCAAAATAGGCACACTGGATGTCGACTTGCGGAGGAACGCCCAGTACAACTAACTAACTAACTAACCTGCTATCGAGACAGAAACGAAGAGTACCATCTGACTTTGGAACAAAAATTGTTGGATTATTCCAACCCCCGGAACTAGGTTCGACAACACCTAACTCTAACATCTTATCAACTTCTTCATTCAACAGCGCCAATCTAGCTGGAGACAAAGGATAGTAACGCTGTTTCACTGGAGGATGATCTCCAGTATCAATAACCTGGGACAACAAATTAGTACGACCGAGACCTTTGACTTCGGAAGAAATTTTTTCAAAATTATTGATCATTCTGTCTGCTAGCGATCGCTGGTCTCCAGTCAATGAAGCAAAAGGCCGCAAGGCCCTCACTTCACTGACTCGATGCCAAACAATTGCATCGCAGGACTCAAACTTGACGAATTTTAATATTTCCGGAGCCAACTCAAATTCTCGGACAAAATCTATTCCCAAAATAAGGGAAGTACCTATATCTGGAGCTACAACGGCTCGAATAACCTGGCAACGATTATTGAATTTAAAAGGAAGAAACATAGACCCAATCGTCTTAACCGAACTTGCATTAGCAGTGGATAAAGTCACCAACGGAGACTTATTAAGAGTAAAACCGATATCAACTAAATATTTATGTGAATCGGCACCCAAAATCGTAACACTCGATCCAGTGTCGAGTAATCCACAAACCGTTATATCACCCAGTGAAACTTCTAAGAAAGGGCGACGGTTATCCTTCTCATTTGCAAACAATATCGAGGCAGAATGTAGAAAATCCTCTATTCTGCCCCGCCTTTCGAGTTTTTTGGCTCTGAAACCGGGGAATTACCAGGCCGGTTATTCTTAGAACATTCCGGACAAGTGGCTACCGTGTAGTTAAACCTACCACAACGATAGCAATATTTAGAATAGCCATGATGCGTGCCACCGCGTGAACCACGCGAACTATTATTGGCTCCTTGGTTGTAATTACCAGAAGACGAATTACCATTAGAACAATTATTACGGGAAAAATTTCCACGATTAAAACCGCCACGATGAAAACCACCACGATGGGATGGACCAGCAGAAGAAACGTTACACTCTTTGAACTTCTGTTCAACTTTCACTTCCTCCGTCGCACATTTGGTAGGAGACTCGTCGACCGCATAAACTGCTTTCGAGCCAGAAGGCTTGACCTTAGCTTGGGCAGGAGTGGCTGCATTAGATGCGTTGATACGCTGTTGTGCATTTTCAACTTTTTTTCCTAAACGCAGAAGTTCGTCGATTGAATTTATATCAACTAGCATGAAATGTCGTTGGTAAGAAATTGAGATATTTGAAAGGATAATTCCTAACTGTTCCTCGCCAGACAATGGCCTTGACAACCTGTTGAAATAGCCCAACATGACGGAAACAAAAATATGCATCCTCTCGTCCGACTTTTGTTTACGTCCCCGTACAAACGACAAAACTTCAGCATCGTAATTTAAACTGCCAAAATCGGAGCGGAGTGCAGCAACTAACTGCTTCCAACTGGAAATGCTCGAAGCTCTAGCACGGTACCAACTAAGCGCTTGTTTCTGGAATAGTTCACAAGCCGATTTCAGCATCCTGGCATCCGAGATATTCCGCGAAAACCTAATCTCATCCAATCGTTCTAAGAACTCGACCACACAGGAATCGCCGTCAAATGTAAAACCAAGATTTAAAGGTTTAAGAATGCGTTCGTCAGAAATGACAAAGTTATTGTCCAAAGGAACTGGTTTCGTATCAACATGCTGTATATACGGAGCTGACGTCACTTCAGAATTCCTGCCCAAAGGAACCACCTCAGGACTAAGCTTCTCACCCTCGTGCAATGAAGTAGAAGGTATCGGAACAACAGGATTTGGTAACGGGCTAGGCGAACGAACAATATCTAAATATTTTTCTAACAAAACGACAATTTCTAAAACTTCCTCCTTTAAATTGTCTAATAATTTTTTGGAGTCTGAATTAGCAGGATTTATACGTGAAACTCTATGAAAGATATGTGCAGTTTTAGTGCTAATTCGTTTATATAAAGGTTTCTGTTTGTTATTTATAAATTCTTCTATAAGTTCTTGAAGACACGAAAGTCTAATCGCACATTCCTGAAACTCGGAATCTGGATCTAAATCCGTTGAGGAAATTGATTCAGCTGGAAACTCCCTTAAGAGTGAATTAAATTGTTTTCTCATCGCTTCAACATTGGTTGGAGTGACCTCCCGAATCGTGAACTCATAATCGAGTTCTGCCTTTACTAAATGTGACGCAGCATAATACACTATCGCTGGAGACGCCATCATGTATATATTTTAAATCCCACCAAAAAAAATAGAAACCAAAATAAATAAAAAATAAAAAAAATAAAATGGAATAAACTGACTTTTTTACTGCTTGCGGCACCTCTGTTTTATTTGGCTGCTTACCTCACCAGGATAATTGCCTTCACATCTGGAAATTAACAAAAAAATAATTAGTATGATAAAATAAAATACTTAAACGGCAAGCGTAAAACTTTTTCGCGGAAACCGCCTTAAAATAAACAAACTGCTGCTAAGCAACGCCAAGTATTCAAACAATAATTAATATATTGCTTTTAAATCTAAGATTCTGACAAAAAAATATAGTAACCATAAAAAACGGCAAGTACAAAATACTTCTTCACGGTAACCGCTTTAAATTACAAAAAATGCTGTTAATGCCGACAAAACTGCAAGTACACAATACCGCTTAATTCAATGACAAAAGTTGCTTCTAAATACAAAAACAACAAGACGGTGCTTACAAGCCTCTTTCACGGTAATCGCTATGAATAAAAATTATATAAAAACAAAAAAAATGCTTCTAATTTTTTTTATACAATTTTTGAACAAAGTGCTTAAAAAATCGTGCTTCAATGGCTGAGGAAAAGAATACCCTAAAAGCCAAAATCCAATTTATAAGCCTAACGTTGGAGCGCTAATTTTATAACCGCAAAATACTAATTTCCGTGTTTGGAAGAAACACGGTAGAAACTACCAAAACCCAAAAGAATCAAAGTAAAAGGACGCCACCTCCTTTTAAAGAAAAAGAAGGAAACTAATTATATTTAAAAAAAAAGATACCCGAAAGAAATTTTGAAAAAGAAAAAAATTAACCTCAAAAAACTATCTCAGAGAGTGGGCCAAATATTAATGAGCATTGGGTTTGGCCCTCAGAAAACCCTTTTCCTCAGACACACAAAAGACTACAGCACAAAAAGAAACACGAGAGTATGTAAAGTATCCGTGTTTATTCGCCCGCAGGCACCCTTCTTCAAATTCCGCTTATTGGCGTGTCACATGTGCTCATCCAAATAAAAATAACAGAATTCCAGAAATGAATGTAAATTCCTTGACGTGGAGGCAATTCCCGTCACATTTAGCGACGATTTCGTCACTTATATAGCAGCAGTAATTATTCAAAAAAAACCAGAGGTGCCGACAGCTGCGATCAATAGAAAAATCCGTTAAAATCTCGAGGATCCTACGGGAAAAGCTACCCAAAATGAAATTAAAATGCTTACCAGATAAATCACACACACTTCACATCACAAATTTTACCGCCAGGCGGTTAATTTACGGCTTTCTTGTTTAATCTACTTTCTGCCTCCCTCGGCGGAGCAACAGCACCTGCCCCGCCATTGTTAAAACAGGAAATGAGTCTAACCGAACACGTTTGACAACTCATTATTGCCAGAAACACGAATGTCTCTACTCTATGGCAAAGAGTGTAGATTTACTTCCAATTTTTTTTTTAATCAAAGTTAAATTTTATGTAGGTTTTCTTTTTAATTAATATTATAATTTTTAGTTGTCATTCATTTATTTATTTAATTATCTTTTAATAAATATATCTCCATAATAGCAACATTAATGTCATCTGACAGCTGTTAAGGAAAATTTTTGGATGATTTCAAAAAGCAACAATAAACAACATTTTCGGAACAGAAAAAGGTTATAGAAAACCCTGAGAAGTAACCTTTAATGATAATTCGGGACACAAGCGCAAAAAAAAGGAATTTCTGTTACACTTTCTGTAACGGCAGGTGTGTTTTTTTATTCTTTTTAATATAACAACGGCAGTTGTGTTTTTTTATTCTTTTTAATATAACAACGGCAGTTGTGTTTTTTTATTCTTTTTAATATAACACATGACTTAATAAGTCTCCGGTCTTACACATATATGGCAACACTGTTGACAGACCCATATGATTTCTGAATAGTACCAACCTTCAAACGGTACAAGCTAAAATTTCATGACATTCTGACAATTAGTTTACAGGTTACAGTGGTTTTAGTGACCCCAGTTTTGTAATTTTTAAAACAGCTAAAAAAGAATTTTGGTCTGTTGATTAAACATTGTTTTTTGATGGAGAAAAATAATGTTAACCCCTCAAGCGGCGGGTGTAAATCTTGGCAGTCACCTGTCATTTCTGAGAGTTGAAGGTTAAAAATATAGCTTTTTAGAAAAACGTTCATAAGAAAGAAACTACTTGATGGATCATGAAAAGAAGAATTGTAGAATGATCGCATTGAAATTCGAAATATAAAACATTTAAACCTCATTTTGTAAAGCAATTAGATAATTATGAATAATTATTAGAAAGTTGGAGAACTGAAAAAAACTCACTTATTCAGCGATATCGATGTTTTATCTCAAAATACGAAACCCTATCTAGAAATTGTAAACACATTTGTGTATGTTATTACATGCTTTACCAAATCTTTTAGTTTGTTTTATTTATTTTCATACATATATCCAAAGAGAAGCTACATAATTTCCAAAGAGAAACACAGATCCGAGCAATGGCAGCACTCGACTAAGTGCCCCCAGAATACAAACAATTATATTAGGGATTCTAGACTGCGAGAAGCACGACCGAATAATCGTACAATACAGAATTTATCCATCTTTCTCACACATATCTAACAGGGGGTGGTTGCACTGTGATTTTGGTGTAAATTCAGTTCATTGAGAGTGCGGTTTGTCGCGCCGCACTCGTACCCGTTTTGGGATGCTACTGAGCATTGACTACAATACATCGTACCCGATTCGGGACGTTACTGTCTTGAAGGGTTAAAACCAAATAGTGGCTTGTTAACCCCTAGAGCCCCGGTTGGCAGATATCGGCCAAAACACGATTCAGCGTGACGACCCCGTTTTAGTTTTATTTTATTTTATTTTATTATGTTTTATTATGTTAATTTGTTTTATTTTAATTATGGATACAGTGGTTTGGCATTAATTAATGTTTTGGTGAGACAGTGTCATAATTAAATTTTTTTACTAATTTTTACTAATTTTTTTTGGGACATCAACTTGTTAATCGGCTGAGGGGCCGAGGCCTGAATGGTTAAGCCAAGAGGAGGCTAAGGCTAAGAGCTCTTAGTCGCTCTAAGACTAAGAGCAAATGGACTGTGGAAAGAAAACACACAAACACCACACTCAAAAATTCTGAAACTGGTTCTAGAAGAAATACCTCTTCTGGACGCACCCATGGACAGAATAATATGCCATCATGTCTTTGATCGTAGATACAATATCCAACTCGTTGCAGAGCTAGCAGACCAATCTGGTACAAATGAAGTAAGGATATACACAGATGGCTCCAAAACCACTCAAGGTACCAGAGCCGGCGTCTTCTCAAATGATCTAAACATCAAAATATCAACTACCCTAGGCAACTTAAATACTATCTTCCAAGCAGAATGCATTGGCATCACCAGAGCAGCACAGGCAGTTGCAGCCAAAGATTTCGGAGACATAAGTTTGAAATTTGTCTCCGACAGTGCCTCCGTGCTACAAGCGCTAGCAAAAAATACTATAACCTCTGTCCTTGTACTGGAATGCCACAAGGCGCTTCAATCCATTGCAAGGTCAAATAGAGTGACTCTGCAATGGATTAAAAGGCACAGCGACTCATTGGGCAATGACGCGGCAGACGAACTGGCAAAAAGGGGATCAAAGGAAATATTATATGGACCGGAACCCTTGATGCCCATACCCCAGGCCCAAATAAAAACATGGCTACGCAGGAACACCGACGAAACCCACCTTACAGAATGAAAAAAAAACGCAGGATGTAGGCAAAAAAATAATGCGGTTCCGGAAGCGTCTAAATAATTGCCCGCAGCCTCACCAGATTAAAAAGGGACAAAATCCGTAAAGTCATAGGTTCTATGACAGACCACTGTCCTCTAAACAAACACCTGTTTACCATAGGTGAGACAGACAGCCCTCTATGCAGAGGATGCATGGAGGAAGAAGAAACGCCACAGCATGTGCTCATGAAATGCAGGAGCGTGACAGAGCAACGGGCAAAAATACTACAATCTCCAACACCTGTCCCGGAGGCCTGTAGTAACCCAAACAGGCTGCTAACCTCCTGGGACAGCCTGGGTTGGCTGGAGTAACATTAACATAAATCGAAACATGAGCCACGCACAACGGCCCAATCAAGAGGCCAAGTGCGGGAAAAAAAGCCCAGATAAACTAAACTAACTAAGCTAAATCAGCCGGTAAAAGTCGTCCAAAGAAACCAAAAACTCAAAAGTCAGCTGGCAAGATTATAGCATCCATATTTTGGGACGTGCGTGGTATTTTGTTCATCGACTATCTTGAGAAAGGTAAAACTATCAATAGCTAATATTACACGGCATTATTGGATCGACTGAACGTAGAAATCAAGAACAAAACGACTTCCACCAAGACAATGCCCCGTGCCACAAGTCGATGAAAACGATGGAAAACGTTAAATTGAATGAATTACGCTTCGAATTGCTTCCTCACCAACCGTACTCTCCAAATCTGGCCCCTAGAAAAAGATGCTCAAGGGAGAAATTTGGCTCAAATAAAAAATTGATTGCAGAAACTGAGGCCTATTTTGAGAGCAAAGTCAAATCTTTCTACAAAAAAGCCATCGAAAAGTTATTGGAATGAATGTATCACTCTTGAAGCTGAGTATAATAAATTAATAAAGGCAAATTTAAAAAAAAAAAATGTTTTTTTTGGTTAGACCGGAGACTTATTGAGTGATGTATTATTTACATGTATTCACAACTAAAATCTATGCATTGCTATGCATATAACTAGATAAACGCCAATCATACAAATTGGCTATTTATATTTAAGAGTACCCTTAACGGAAGAGTACCCTTAACAATTGGTTCTAGCCAGTGGCATGCATGGCTTAAAGACATAAAACTGCCTATCCGGTAGCAAACCGTTGCTACACACGTTTTTACTTATAATTCTCATGCTGTCATGCCGAATACGCTCTGAGTTCACTCGCTCACAGACTCGAGCGCTTGTTACGGCAAAGGCAGTTACTAGAGATGCCTGGTCAAGATTAGACAATTACATAGTTTTTCTTGCATACACTGTGCATAGTTGGATGTCGGCCGGCACTATTAGCAATTTAGTTACTATTCAGCGTTATGTATTTTTACTTTCCAGGTCCACAAATCGACCAGAAAGGAAAGTATTGTTAACTCGCTTACATTTTTTTTTCGAGGTGAAGACGGAATAACTCTACTCTCTATCTCGGAAGGTGGCTCTTATTGTAGAATTAACTGTTCCATGGGAATCAAATATCCCAAAAGGCCACGAGTACAAATTAAATAAATACCATGATCTTGCAAATGCCGTAACCCGGAACGGCTTCACTGTTCACCTTCACGCGGTGGAAGTTGGCGCTCGTGGCCTGCCAGCTAAATCTCTATTTCACCTCTTCAAAGATCTTGGCCTTTCCAGAAAAATAATCAACTCTTTCTTAGAAAAATTATCTAAAACTGCAATTTGCGCATCTCAAATTCTAGGGCTTTGAAGGGGGAGTGAATGGGTGGTAAGGTGAAATGTGGCAAGACAGCTGTCCTAAACCTACCATAGCCGGTTCGTAAGTCCGGAATCCACTGCTCACCCCCCAGAAGTGTAAAAAAAAAATAGTATTATGATGGGCCCGACTCCGGTCGGTGAATTCCATGGCAGCTCCGTTTGTATTTATTATTTGAGTCTTCCTGAGAAATTAAGACCATTTCCCGATTGAAGTCTGTTTTTGTGTCTATCTGTCTGTCTGTCTGCCTGTTATTCCTCCACGTTATCGCCCAAACGCTTGATTCGATTGTGCTGAAATTTTTTATACACCTTAAAATCGCTCTACTAGGGGCACATTAGTCATATATTTCCTTGAAACGTTTAACTTGAAGACTTTAAATTTGTTACTCAGATGCCTTGCTGGGTCAAAATCACATTGTGGAATTTGGCTTGGAATATCTCATATACAAGCTACACTAATAATATTTAAACTGGACCATATAACTTAATCGAATATTAACGCCGAGCTGTCCGAGACTAGCCGAGAAACAAACGCCACCTGAAGCGGCTGTTTAACGGTACCCAAACGAGTCCGTCCGTCGGTCAAGACGCTCATCGATTTTATTTATGAAATTAATATTCAGATAAAATCAGTCCTTGGGTACTTGCCGGGAAAGTCTTGAGGTGACAAAACTGTTTTTTTTTATACCTGTGCCTATTGCCAACATCCGAGACCTTTTTTTCCATAGCTCCCGCCAGGACCCGAGCCACTGCCTTATAACAATACGTATATTCTATCTTCTAGGGGTAAAGATCTGCAGCATCGCTTGAGCGCGCGCGTCCGCGAAGCCGAAGGCGACGGCCGCGAACGCGCGGACGAACGAGCCGAGCTGGAGAAACTCAAGAAGCGCATCTTCCAGGATAAGCTGGAAGACGATGCGCAGGCACAAGCACAATTTGACCAGGTAAATCCTGTTCTCAGGGACCCGAGGTTCTCGGGGACCTGAGGTTCTCGGGGACCCGAGGTTCTCAGGGACCCGAGGTTTTTTGCTAACACCCTGAGGTTCTCGGGGTGTTAGCGTTTGCTTCTCTCGTCGAGCCACTCAGTTTCTGGATTATGCTACTCCTGGACGAAATTTTTCCAAGTGGGATTTGTATGTGAGCGAGCTGTCGAGGGCAACATCTAGGTATTTACGGTTAGGGTTATTTAAAATTTTCACCATGTACCCCAATTTTAGAGGTAAAATTCTTATTTCACCCCAATTTTACAGGTTTCTTTTACACTTTCTTTGATTTTACATAATATTCCTTCATACCCCACCTTATGAAATGAAATATTTGCGATATGTCTTGAAACATTGTTGAGCAGAATTTTCTCTCGTCAAATGTCCTTTGAACTTTATCTACTATTCTGTAGACTCAGTCGATTAGACGTTATTGTATATCGTCAATTATATATAGTCAATTATTATTATATCAAATATTGTATATTATATATAGTCAATTAGACGTTATATATCATCAATTATACATGATGTGGCGTAATGAATGGATAACCCTATACCTATAGATAGAAGACATCATGGTGGTCCAGAAAATAAAAAAATTACCTTAGTAAAAGTCTCACGGTTTTCGAGATTTTACACCAATAAGGTGTAAAATTACACTCCGGCTCATGTCCGGAAGGCTCGACTTGTTTAGTTTTCTTATTATTCTTATTACAGTGGCATCTCGTTGGCATGCGTTGATGGTTTTTTCCGGTGAAACCTCTTGCGTGATTAGTAGTGATTCCTCCAAACAACTTAACTCTTTGACAGTTTTAATCGTTAGTACAGTAAACTTATATTTTCTTCCTATTTACACAACTAAAACAAACATCTCGTGCACAAAGTTATTCAGTTTTTTCCATGCTCTGAAATGTGCTTGTTGGCATATATGAGGTCTCACATATAAAGCGACGATATACGATATGCAATTATTTATGATTATCTATACTAATATTATAAAGAGGTAAAGTTTGTGAGGTTGTAGGAAGTAATCTATGGATCTACTGAACCGATTTTGAAAATTCTTTTAC
The DNA here is from genome assembly GCA_944548615.1 of Micropterix aruncella. NCBI lineage: Eukaryota > Metazoa > Arthropoda > Insecta > Lepidoptera > Micropterigidae > Micropterix > Micropterix aruncella. The sequence continues at coordinate 4,004,181 of OX155978.1, forward strand.
CAATAGAAAGCCACGTTATTTGTGAGTGTCATAGGCTATATATTAATCTAAAAGATTTTTTCGTGGTAGTCGGATTTGCAAAGTAAGTCGGAGAAAAAACGGTCGAACGAAAACGTTTCTAACTAACGCTGCCTTAACGATGAGAGATATATGATTGAGTTCTAGAGAAAAGTTGTAGAGCTTGATTATGCCTACAAAAAAGTCAGCGACAGCATATGTCTAAATTTTATATTTAAGTCACAAAAAGTAGTTTTTTACATTTAAAAAATAATTTAAATCGTTAGGTCATGTTTATTGGTCATATTTTTCAACAATTATGAATTCATATCAAAATAAGTAAATTTATCGTCTCAAGTGTTTAAAACAAAATACTTTTCCCTTTTACTGCCTATAATTTCCCTTTCACTGCATAAATGGTTAAAGAGATAAGACACTCACAAATAACGGTAATATAGTCAAATTGGCATGGAAATACATACATACATATGCAGTAAAAATATAACCCTTCTTTTGGCAGTCAGGAAATAAATAATAGCACTCAGTACTAACCGAACCACACTTATAATATCATCACAAGTAAAAAGTTTTACCGCCCAACGAAGTGGGCACGGGTCAGCTAGTATGCAAATAAAGTTTTTGTTGTTATTATATATTATAATTATTTGCTGTTTGTTATCTTTCAACAGATGAAGAAAGAACAGGACGAGCTGTACAAACCCCGTATTTTAATAGATGTAAATTTGGAGCAGTCTCAGCAGAGGGAGAAGGAAGAGCAGCGGGCAAAAGAGAGGGACGAAGCTCGGAAGGAAGTAAGGATCTTTTGTATTATCGAACTCTTTAAACCCGGCTCTGTTACGTTGATACTAAAGCTGCCCTTCACGTCTGGGTCATTCCATATCAATTTATCCGGTTATTACGCTCAGCGTCTCGGATCATTTCGATCATGATAATGATGATGATGATGATAAGCCCGGGGGGAGGGGAGGGGGCAGAGAGATGGTCGGAAGCCACTCATATCGTTTATAGCTACCTCATATGCGCCCATTACTTTTACTCCTGGCCGACCACCCAACGAGAAGAGAAAGACAATTGTTTTTTAAGACAATAAACAATTTGATTTTGATTTTGATTTGAAAGTATTGTGAATGTATTCTATCTGTCTGTATGTATTCCTCCACGATAGCGCCATCGATATATGATCCCTAGATGGGCCTTTCGCACTCGAAAATGACCCCTTCAAAAACCACTACTGAAAGCTGGCCAGTAGTAGTTTGGTCGCAGTCCGCTGGCAGACAGCCGACCGTTTCCGGTGTGAGAGCTGCCGCGGAGAATATCGGCGCGCTATTCTCTCGCATACTGCTCAATTTATTGCTCTCTCTGTCACATGATTTATGAGCAAAGGATAGTGGAGCCAACTTATTAGTATGTGAGGACATGTCTAGCTAATATATAGATGGAAAGCGCCCAAATGCTTGAGTTGAGCTGATTGACCTGAAATTCAGAATCCACGTATCATTTGGTCATGGCAAGAATTGGAAAGATTGTGGTTGAAATCTGTCCACCAGGGGACGTACGAGTCATATCAATAGAAATATACGTAGAGACTTGAAATTTGGTACACATATGCCTACTTGGGCCGAAATCACGTTGAATTTTCGCCGATTAGTATATTTGCATAAACGAGTGAATCGAACAAGTTTAATACTTTGTATTCTTACTATCCGTGCTTGTCGCCAAAGGACGATTGTCGTTGATGACTCTCGATATATTCAACGTTTCATCGCCGTATGGTGTGAGTTCCTCATGGGAAAAATTGACACCAAGCACAAATCTTCCCATAAGATTTTGGCTACTTGCTGGGAAAGTTTTGGTATTTTTTATTTGTTGTGAGATTTTTTAAGGTCTTTATGGACTTTGTAACACTGCGACCATTCTTGATCTATTGTGTTTGCAACCTGCTACAGTTCTGCGCTAAGCCTCGTGTCATTTAAGAATCGCAACAGGCTTTTGGCGCCAGATTGTTTTACCTCCTCGGGTTGGACGTATCTTTGATACACCTCCAAGTGGGTGTATCTTTTATGCATCAGCGGGCCACACTTGCACATAAGGTGCAGTGGAGTTTCCTCTGTCTCTTGGCAGAAACTGCACATTGTTGTGTCTCGGAGCTTGAGGTTGTACATGTGTCTTTTCGGGCCGCAATGCCCCGTGAGCGCCCTCACCAGTATGCGTAGATTGTTCCTATTAAGCGATTAAGCCTCACGGGCAGTCTTACGGTCGTAAGCCCTAATTAGCGCTTTTGAATGATTCAAACCTGGCGTTTTATTCCAGTGGTTGACGGATTGTTCTAAACATATTTTTTTGAGCATTGGGTTTGCAATGCTTTTTTTGGTACAGCAAGGTTCAGGTCCGTATAACGTTCCCTTTGCTCCCGTCTTAGCAAGTTCGTCGGCCTTTTCATTTCCCTCGATTCCTGCATCGCCGGGAACCCATCTTAGAATTACCCTGTTCTTTTCACCCAGGTAATTCAGTAGTGATAAAGTTTTGGGTAACACAGTTTTGGGTTTACTTTTTTGGCCCACTAACCGACCAAAATGAAAAGTATTGAGGGCGCAAAAAAAAATCAGGATGATATGAAATATACATTTGGAGCCCCCCAGGCATCATTTGGTCATGGCGAGAGTTGAAAAGATTTTGGTTGAAATCGGTCCACCAGGGGCGCACTAGTCATATTTCCGTTTCGAAATATTAGACATATAAACATGAAATTTTATACACAGATGCCTTGTTAGGCCAAAATCACATTAAATTTTCATCGGTCAGTATATTTGCGTAAACGATTGAATCAAAAGTGTTTAACGCATTGCTTTCTCACCATCCGAACGCATCGCCGACTATCCCTTTCAGTTGGGTCAACCTCCTTCCTGAAGTCCTTGGCAACTTGCTGGGAAAGTTGGAGTAACAAAACCAATTTTTTTCCAATCCTTTCTGATTGTATCACCATGTTTGACTATTTGTTGCCGTTGCTTTTTGGCTGGATTTGTACCACAAGCCGCCTTTTCCCCATCCTTGATATAGTTAATCTGAGAGAGTGTCACGGTTATAGCAGTAGTAACGAATAAATAGTTCATAACAATCGGGGGCTGTGGGTGTCTTGCCTAACAGAATTGAATCGAAATGACCTGTTTACTTTACTTAAAAAACACTTTTTTTTTGCGGTGGCAGCAAAAATTGTTTCAACGTGACCGCGTCGGTTTAAAGAAGCTTGTACTCTAGTATAGATTATTAATTGTTTTTGTAGCGAGACGCTACGAACAATATAAATCAAATGCGCAAGGGGGAAAGAGACAACGCGAGGAGGAAACCGGACGGGTCACTCTCGCCGGAGCACAACAAGGTACGGTAACATCACAGAATCCATGGATAAAAAATCGGTCGAGTCGACGTGAACGATATAACGGTATGCTGATGATTGCAATCCCTGTTAAGCGAAGTGATGAGTACGGCACAAGCCTTTATATCCATATCCACGCGGATGGTTGGAAAAGTTTGGTAAAAAAAGCAAGTACGTTATGTATTTTTTTTAAATACAGTGAAACTTTTTATAATATTAATATTTTAATAACTGACAGAACACTCCCCCTGCAAGTCATGATTTCCTGGCTGATTCTAAACGCCTAAAGGTGATAGACGACTCAAGACACCCACTGTTCGGGTAAGAACCATACCACAATCGCCTCAAATCGCAAAAGTCATCCTTTTGTGCCCACACAACCGCTCCAAGGCAGTTAATCTTCGAACCGCATCACTCAATGGAGGGCTTCACTTGTTGAGGACGTAAAGGATGATTTAGCACCGGGTCCTATCTCCCCTATACCACCTGGCAAATTCTTAACAGACTGACTGTGGGTGTGACAAGATGCCGAGCCGATCTCATCCGCTGGGGCTACACAGAGAATCCAATATGCGACTGTGGAACGCTGCAGGATGAAGACGACCTGTCACACACCAGGACCTACAAGAGGCGAACTACAAGGCCATCTAGGCCTCATATTTCTAGAGAGACGTGTCCTAAACTAGCCCGAACTGACAGAACAATCATAGCGAGTAGGCCCGATATGGTATAAGTAGATAAAATTGCAGAAAGACTTATTGGATCGACATAACTATACCACATGATAACAACCTCTTTAACCCTTCAGGCCTCGGCCCCTCAGCCGATTGACAAGTTGCTGTCCCAAAAAAATTTAGTAAAAATTAGTAAAAAAATTGAATTACGACACTGTCTCACCAAAACATTAATTACTGTCAAACCACTGTACCCATAATTAAAATTAAACATATTAAGATAATAAAACATAATAAAATCAAACAAATTTAATTAAAATAAAATTAAAACGGGGCTGTCACGCTGAATCGTTTTGTGGCCGATATCGGCCAATCGGGGCTTGAGGGGTTAAAGCTGAGAAAGATAAAATTATGAAGTATCGCGACTTAGCCATCGAGGTTGCTCACATCCATGGAACCCGTGTCGCTTCTATAGTACCAGTAATTGTATCCGCGAATGGCTGTATGCCTAAAACCCTTATTCAACACCTCAGGAGGCGTTCGCTTGACAAGGGGCTTGAACATCCAATGTAGAAAGCGGTATAATACCAACAATCAGAATTGTGAGAGGGTTTCTGCATTTGTATCTTTGGGTTAATGATGTAGAGCCTGCCCCTAGTGTGAAATTGAAGAGTATCGCAGTTGTTTCACATTTCCGGAATGGGCAAGAAAACGCAGTAATTGAACAGGTTTTTGTTTTTATTTTTCAACATAGTCCCCTTTCAGAGCGATACACTGTTCCCAGCGGTACTCTAACTTTTTTAAGCCCTCAATAATACGATTTTGGGAACTCTGCAAAATAGGCATTTGTAGCGGCGATGACCTTCTCATTTGTTGTGAAGTGCTTGCCCCTGAGCCAAGTCCTCATGACTATTTTGCGCATTGTCACTAGACGATGGGGTTAAGGGGCGTTAATGGGCCCTTGCTGAGTAGGCCACGAAGACCCATTCTGTTCAGGGTTGGTCACACTCACGGGTCAACACCTATCCGACGGCCTCCACGCATGAAGTGCGTGCCTGGGTAGGACTCTGGCCTTATGGTCAGTTTCCCCTGGGAATCAAACTTCTGGCGCTCCTGGACGGTCTGCGCACCGTGCGGCGTAAGCCAATCGACTGTGCACTCTGACTAACAACTTGCGGTGTCAACTACAACGGGCGAGCCCGTCACCACAGGACGTTTTAATGATTTTCTCGTTCTGTCGCCCTGCAGTGAACGTAGAAGACTTAGGACAGAACAAATCCAACGTCCAGCTACGTCACAACCCGCAAGAAGCCAACGCCCTTACCGCGAGATAGCCAGTGTTACCTGGCGGGCCGACCCTCGCGCCCTTGCTTCCAATTGTGACCAGATTTCTCCGGTCTCTCGATTGGTTCCGAGTTCGAGGTCGCTTGCGCGGTCCTCTCCCTTACGAAGCGGTGAAACGGTGTGCACTGAATCTATCGCGGACCAAGGCGTCCTTTGCCCGACTCTGAACCGGGATCGGATGGCCAATGGTCATTTCAAGAGCAGTCGCCGTAAGGTAGACAACCAACCCCCGCTCTATAGGAAACAATACAGTTCCCAGACTCCCTTGACTGTTAGTCGGAGAGCACAGTCGATTGGCTTGCGCCGCTCGGTGCGCAGACCGTCCAGGAGCGCCAGAGGTTTGATTCCCAGGGGAGACTGGTTGATCCAGTGTCCTACCCAGGTTCGCACCCCATGCGTGGAGGCCATCGGATGGGTGTTGACCCGTGAGTGTGACCGACCCTGAACACATGGGTCATCGTGGCCACCTCATCATGGGCCCATTAGCTCCCTGGGCACTCATGGGCACTCATGGGCACTCATGGGCATCATGGGCACTCTGACTAACAGTCGGGGGAGTCTGGAAGCAGTACTGTTTCCTATAGAGCGGGGGTGGTTACGGACCTTACGGCGACTGCTCTTGAAACGACCATCGGCCATCCGATCCTGGGTGAACAGCCGGGCAAAGGAAGCTGTGGTCCGCGATAGATTCGGTAACACCGTTTCACCGCTTCGTAAGGGAGAGGACCGCGCAAGCGACCTCGAATTCGTAACCAATCGAGAGACCGGAGTAATCTGGTCACAATTGGAAGTAAGGGCGTGAGTGTCGGCTCGCCAGGTAACAATCCTGGCTATCTCGCGGTTAAGGCGTTGGCCTCTTACGGGCTTGTGACGAAGCTAGATGGTGGACTGTTTCGTCCCCAAGTCTTCTACGCTTACTCCAGGGAGATAGAACGACTAATCGTTAAAAGTTCCTGAGGTGACAGGTTAACCTGAGATTGTGGACTTTGTCAACCATTACCTCATTTGTGACCGTTTTTGGACGTCCACTGCGTGGTTCATCCTTAGTGCTCGTACGACACAGTTTGAACTCGCTCACCCAGAAACTGATAGTCGAAAATGAAGGTGTGTAGATGCCATGAACTTTCTGCAAAATATTTCATATTTGCGTCGCCATTCTTCCCATCCATCCATACGTGTTTAATCACTGCACGAAATTCGTATTGCTTCACAAAACTGCTTGGTAAACAAGAACTGGGCAATGTATCTTTCTGAAAATTTGACAGCTTTCCTAAAATAGGTTGGTGTTGCAAACCGTCACAACTATTTCGGGATACGCGCGCTATCTCTTGCCCATTCTGGAAACTTTTCAATCTACCTTCGAAAATACAATAAAAACGCGGCAATTTATTGGAATTTCTTACAATATCGCCGCGCTCGACAAAAAGTACTATAACTATGGAACTTCTATATCAATCATAAAAGAATAACTGTGCAATGATCGCATTGAAATTTCCTATATAGAATATTGAAATCTCATTTTGTAAAACAATTAGATAATTATTAATAAATATGAGAAAGTCGAAAAAGTGAAAAATACTCAGCATTTCTACTGTACTTGTCTTACGGAAAAATACGGAACCCTTTTTAGAAATTGTAAATGATCGTTTTGCTTATTTACATACAAAAATATTTAGATATTATTTCATAAAAACCAATTAAAAAAATGATGTTTTCTCGAAAAAAAAATCTCGAAAAAAATTACCTCATCAATTTACAAATACGCCGAAAACATAATATATTTTAGCGAAAAACAAAGTTTGCATTTTTGGAGTTATTAGAAATATATTTTGCATTTTTGGATTGGAATTAAAAATGATCCAATTTTTCAACTCAAAAATACAGGTAAAATGGGAATAAAATGTACATAACATCACTGAATTCGGTTGATAAAGTGTTTTCGAATCAAATTTACTTACATATCTATTCATATTCCAACTGACAACACTAAAAAACACACAAAAAAACTTCACAACCCGATGACAGCCGACGGCGGCACACCAGCGATATTTGACAATTGAATATTACCATAAATATCCATTAAAATCACGCCGGACGTTATTCTAGCGGCTGTCTATGTATCTATGGTAATAATGAGACATGTTCGTATGGATTTTAGGACCGTTCGAATAAGAAAATAATATTACTGTGCGCTCCGTGAGCAAGCCGCCAATATTGATCGTTACGTAGCCAACGGTGTTCTGATGTGCAACCAAATTTGGTCGTTACGTAGCCGAAGGGTTAGGACTATAGGTTGTTTGACATTATAAATAGGATAAAACAAATTTACCGCATAAAGTTTGTAGCACGCCGAGTGCTACAAACTTCACTCGGTAAATTCGTTTTATCCAATTTATAATATCATCCTTCAGTTTTTCAACGGAGATTTTTTTATTCTATGCTCACTAGCGTCAGCAATATGTTCACTATAATGGTTTTGTTTCTCCTTCGGATACGATCTACTTTTCTATGTATGCACAGCCCTCCGTCCAGATATAACTCTTTACTCTCTATCTCGGAAGGTGGCCCTTGTTGTAGAATTAACTGTTCCATGGGAATCAAATATCCCAAAAGACCACGAGTGCAAATTAAATAAATACCATGATCTCGCAAACGCTGTCATCCGGATCGGCTTCACTGTTCACCTTCACGCGGTTGAAGTTGGCGCTCGTGGCCTGCCAGCTAAATCTCTGTTTCACCTCTTTAAAGATCTTGGTCTTTCCAGAAAAATAATTAATTCTTTCCTAGAAAAAACATCTAAAACGGTGATTTGCGCATCTCATATTCTATGGCTTCGAAGGGGGAGTGAATGGGTGGTAAGGTGAACGCTCGCATGTGGCAAGACAGCTGTCCTAAACCTACCACAGCCGGTCGTTAGTCCGGAATCCACTGCTCAACCCCCAGGTATCATGATGAACCCGACTCTGGTCGGTGAATTCCATGGCAGCTCCGTTTGTATTTTATTTATTTTTTATTTATATATGAGATTGATTTGGGTACATACAAAAAAAAAATATACATGTGAAAATGAAGATTCGGGGAACGATCCAGTGAGATTTTACTCTAAACTGATAGTTCCAAGATGGATGAAGGGATGAGGCATGGGATGAACCTATTCTGGCCGCCTTTCAAGCGGAAACGAATGTAGTCATAATGGCAGGAAGTGAGGTTGAAAGAAGGCAGATACCAAGGTAAGCAAATAGACATTTCAGAAAATTCAAAAAGTTCAGAAAGATCTACAAAGATCTACAAGGCATTGTGAGACCTATTCTTGAGTATGGTTATCAGCTCTGGAACCCCTATCTTTGCAAAGATGTAGATGTCCTGGAAAAGGTTCAGCGAAGGACAACCAAAATGCCAGTGGGCCTGAAGAATAGGAATTATGAAGATCGCTTGGAATTACTTGGAATGACTACTCTGAAACAAAGAAGACATAGAGGGGTCCTGCATATAAAATTGTCACAAATTATTACGATGCACCTGGGCTAAAAATAAATAATGTTTACAAATTCAACGTCAACACAAATCTTCTAGGTCGCAGCCAAAAATTCAACCACGCAGAATTTAATTTAATCATCTTAACCCGTTGAGTATGATACGACCAAATCTGGTTCTGAAACAATTATCCGTTGAGTATGATACGACCAGATCTGGTTCCGCGTTTTTTTCACTTCTTTGACGTTCTCATATTTATTCATAATTATCTAATTGTTTTACAGAATGATATTTCAATATTCTATATTCGAAATTTCAATGCAATCATTGTGCAGTTGTTCTTTTTATGATTGGTGTAGTAGTTTCGTAGTTATAGTACTTTAAGGTCGATGTCGCCGAAAATCCTGTAAAAGAGACAGATGCATCCATGAAAATACCCATTTACTCCAAGGGTTAACCCAGTTACTGAAACTTTTTTTCATCTCGTATCACAGTAGTTTTTTTTAGTATTATTACCTTGATGCATAAAGTAAACAAGGAAAATTACCAAAAGAAACTGAGTCTTCAGGAAAGCTCGGAAAATGCGGATCGTTTTTACGATCAGTAATAATAGGCAGGTAGATTAACGCTCATATATCTACTACTTTATCGATTGTATCCTATTTTAAATTAAAGAAACACAGATATTACTGTGAAAAAGGCTTTATTATCTATCTATCTATATCTATCTATATAATATTTATCTATCTAGCTCATACATTTATAAAAAACCAGCATAAAATAAATTTCAATCACAAGCTTATTTGTAAACACTTACCGTTTTGAAGACATAGTGAAAGTTAATTGCGCTAATACGAATTAAAACAGAAAAGCACTTCAAAATTGTGATCGTAATATTATCTATGCACCGAAACACTGTTAAACGATCACTACGGCGATTAGTAAACAATAAGCAAAAGTTATCTGCTCGTTAATATTTTCAAATTGAGGGTATTCCCCATACTTTTTTATGATCTTTATGACGATCGGTCGTTGTAAATGGATTAAGAACGTTCTGCAAAATAGAGTGGTGGACGTGGAATAAACTACTATTTTAAGTTATTAATGCAAGCTCCTTTAATCTATTTAAAAAGAGACTCGATTTGTATATAAAAACTTGTTAATATTGTCTATGACTTGCTCTACAGCAGTGGTTCCTAATTAGTTTTTCTGCATACCACTTTGCGAAAGACCCCAAACTCGCGTACCCCTGATTGCAGGAATGATAAATAGAAAATGAAATCAGATTTTTAAAAATATTTAGTACCATCAAAATACAGATGATGATGGAGAAAATCAGTTTAATGTGACGAATGTACACGTTTTTCTTAGCACACCTCTGAAACATCTTAGTCAAAAGATTGCTACGCATACCCCTTGATCCATTATTGAATGTGCGGATATCAACCTCCATAAGAACTACGCCAACCACCGTATCTATATCCACTCGGATAGCAAAGCATCTCTTATGGCACTAGCCTCGAATACAATTAATTCAAAGCTAGTGGAAAACTGGATATCACTACTGAATTTCCTGGGCGAAAAGAACAGGGTAATTCTAAGATGGGTTCCTGGCCATGCAGGAATCGAGGGAAATGAAAAAGGTGATGAACTTGCTAAGACGGGAGCAAAGGGAACGTAATACGGCCCCTGAACCTTGCTGTGGCGTACCAAAAAGCCTTGCAAACCTAATGCTCAAACAAATATGTTTAGAACAATCCGTCAACCACTGGAACAACACGCCAGGGTTGAATCATTCCAAAGCGCTAATTAAGGCTTACGCCCGTAAGACTGCCAGTGAGGCCTTATCGCTAAATAGGAACAATCTACGCATACTGGTGAGGGCGCTCACGGGGCATTGTGGCCTGAACAAACAAATGTTCAACCTCAAGCTCAGAGACACAAAAATGTGCAGGTTCTGCCAAGGAGCAGAGAAAACTCCCCAGCACCTCATGTGCGAGTGTGGCCCGCTGATGCGTCAAAGATACACCCACTTGTGTGCAATATCGCCGCGCTCGACAAAATGTACTATAACTATGGAACTACTGTAGCGATCATAAAAAAGAATAACTGTGCAATGATCGCATTGAAATTTTGTATATAGAATATAGAAATCTCATTTTGTAAAACAATTATATAATTATGAATAAATATGAGAAAGTCGAAAGAGTGAAAATAAACTCGGCCTTTCTAACTTGTACTTGTCTTACGGAAAAATACGGTACCCTATTTAGAAAATGTAAATGCTATCGTTATCTTTATTAGATTCTCTATCAAAGGTAATATTTCGTTTTGCTTATTTACATACAAAAATATTTAGATATTAGCTCATAAAAACCAATAAAATTTTTGATGATTTCTCGAAAAAAAACCAATTTTTCAACTCGCGGCAACCAATTTTTCAACTCAAAACAGCGACCAACCAGCGATGTTTGACATTGGAATTTTATCATAAATATCCGTTAAAATGATGCGCGACGTTATTCTAGTGGCCGTCTATGTATCTATGGTAATAATGAGATATTTCGTATGGATTTTAGGATGCGTTCGAATAAGAAAATAATATTACTGTGCGCTCCGGGAGCAAGCCGCCAATATTGGTCGTTACGTAGCTGAAGGGTTTAAGTTGTGAGGAATTACTACTAAGCACCTAAGGTATCACCGGATAAATCTATCAAGTTATGCCTATGACATGCTACTGGAATGACAATTATAAGAAAATTAAGCGATTTGAGCCACATACAGAATGATCCGGAGCATGATTTTACACCAATAATAATAAAAAATGCAAATTCGGCTTTTTGGCACGAACGCAGTTTCACATAGAGATCAACGATATGCAAAGTAGCACATGCTCAATGCAGGGGGCTCACAAACCGCGGTGGTTCAATAGAGCGCATAACATGCTCTGCCTAGCTTCAATATGCAAGTAAGCAAGTGCTATATCAGCACACTGTCAGTCGTGAATCCTAGAAGCGTTAGTAATGATAATTGCTTTAGCTTTACGTCGACGTCTAGGCTAAAATATGTGGTTTTTGCTGACGTTAAGACTGTTCTTGTTCACGCGGCGGAAGTTGGCGCTTGTGGCCTGCCAACAAAATCTCGATTTCACCTCTTTTAACCCTTTTTACTCGAGGCCTTTTTCGCATCTAAGAAAATACTAAATCTCATTGGAAAACTTTTAATACCACTAAAATACTTAAAACATGGTATGAAAATACTACTAAAATATTTAAAAAATACTACTAAAATACTATTAAAATACCATAAAATCTTAGAATGGGGATGACCCAACATTTTTTCTAAACTTCATGTTGAAAAATATCATTTTTTAACATGGAAAATAATATCAAAAAAATACTACCTAAATACTACGAAAATACTAGTGGACGCAATAAGCTTCCCGGGCCCTGTAGCAGCGCCGCTCGAGTGTAAAGGGTTAAGATCTTGGTTACTCCAGAAAAATAATATATTCTTCCTAGAAAAATGTGATGAGGTAAACGCTCACATGTAGCAGGACAGCTGTCCTAAACCTACCACAAACGTCGTTAGTCCGAAGTCCACTTCTCAACCCCCCTAGAAGGGTAATAATAATATAAGGATGGGGCCGATTTCAGATAATAAATCCCGTGGCAGCTCTGTTTGTATTTATTTATTATAGATAGATAGATAGTTAATTATCTTATGCACCAGGCTTTATGTAATCTATTTTTGTTTCTAGGCGCGTGAGAGGGAATTGCGGCACAGAGACACATTCCTGCAAAATCGGGCGACCAGAGAGTTACCGGCTCATGCGGAACCCATTGATTCTGATTCTAGGTGTGTATTCGAACGCACAACCCTGAAATACATTGCTAAAAGAGAATTTATAATATTTTTGTGTATTTTTGTCAGTCCCGATGCGCCGGAACCCGAACCCGTGCAGCCGGCTGAGCCTCCGCCCGAAGAAGTGGAAAGCGAAGCCCCCCCGGAGCCTCATTCCCCCACCACACCACCCGAACCGCCTCACTACCACCATAGGAGACATCGCCATCACCACCGACAGGTACTGCATTTTTTCGTTCCTCGTTATCATGATCATATAATTGCCATTACCTAGGGGTTTACCATTGCCAGTCTGTTGAATTCGTAAACGTATACAATTATTAAACTGCTTAGCAAAAAATTTATGTTGAAATCAGTTGCGCAGAGTTGTACAAAGGGGTAAAAGTTTTGAACTGAAGTTGCCTATCCATATAAAGATTTAGCTCCATTGTTGATCAGGTTTTTTTCAAAGTTCCTCTGGATCTTCTGATTTCTGAGACGAGACGGTTGTTAGTTAATCGATATTGCCGGAAAGAAGAATCATCTTGTAATTTTGTAGATATCCCAAAGTTTGCTTTTTTCACTTGTAAACTTAAGAATATTTCTGGATAATCCTGAATAATCCAACAAATCCTGAATAATCCAGGTTTTGTTGATTTCCTTGGGGCGTTTTTTCTATAATGATAGTTCAGTGTATTTATCCAGAATGTCTGCTACTCAAATTTTGAGGTTTACCCAATTGTCATTAGCGCCGATAAGTGAAGTATGGTTAACCCTTTTGCACTCGAGGCTTTTTGCTCTTAAGAAAATACTACATCATGTTGGAAAAATACCATTTTAATATCAGGGAAAATACTACAAATATAGTAAGAAAATACTACAAAAATACTTTAAAATCTTAGATGGGGGTGACCCAACCATCGACATATAACTACTAGACCTCATGACCAATCTGAGAATGCGTCAGCCGAATAAAAAGAGACAGCAGCATATAGTACTCCCTCCATCCTTGTCTAGTTGCGCATGCATGGAGACACGTACATATTATATCACTATGGCAACGCTTCGACGCCATAAGTCTGCTATGCTATGGATAAACGCGCATGCGCAACTAGACAAGGATAGAGGAGGGCCCCACATGCCCCTATCTCTTTCTATTCGGTGAAATCATCCACTCACAGCCCGACTTCGCACTCCCATTCTCTTATTTTGTTACCCTCTATGGACCCTACTGTTTTTTTTCTGAACATCACGAAAAAAAACCATTTTAAAGTCACTGAAAATACCACAAAGATAGTACGAAAATACTACAAAAATACTAGTGGACGCAATAAACTGCCCGGATGCCGTAGCGGCGACGCTCATGTGCAAACGGTCTAGTTTCACCAGATTTTCTTCACTATGCTAGATTTCACTCTAGCCCGACAGATTTCCCCATGGATTCAAAATTTGTATATTCAGTAGAACTCCAATTAACCAAATCAATTGGGACCAGACCCCAGTTAGTTAGTTAGTTAGTTTTCCTGGGCTATTTCTCGCACTTGGCCTCTTGATTGGGCCGTTGTTCGTGGCTCATGTTTCTATTTATGTTACTCCAGCCAACCCAGGCTGTCCCAGAAGGTTAGCAGCCTGTTTGGGTTGCTACAGGCCTCCGGGACAGATGCTGGAGTTTGTAGTATTCTTGCTCGTTACTCTGCCACGCTCCTGCATTCCATGAGCACGTGCTGTGGCGTTCCTTCTTCCTCCATGCATCCTCTGCATAGAGGGTTTTTTGTCACACCTATGGTAAACAGGTGTTTGTTTAGGGGACAGTGGCCTGTCATAGTACCTATGAGGATTGACCGAATGGGACCAGACCCCATTCAGTTAATCAAAAATTTGGATAATTTGTTTTAAAAAAATAGTTTATCTTAATTATTACTGTATGTATGTTGAAAATGGGAGAAAAAAACTGTTTTTAAAAAGGAAGAGTTGATGGTCCCGTGTCTGCTTCAACTTCGACATTAACCCTTGGAGTAAATGGGTATTTTGATGGATGCATCTGTCACTTTTGCAGGATTTTCGGCGACATCGACGGCGCTCGACTTCAAGTACTATAACTACGAAACTACTACACCAATATAAATAGGATAGAAAACGAATTTACCGCGTGAAATTTGTAGGACCCGACGTTTCGGTGACGTTGCAGCCGCCGTTGTCTAGGGTAGACTGCGGCGGCTAGACAACGGCGGCTGCAACGTCACCGAAACGTCGGGTCCTACAAATTTCACGCGGTAAATTCGTTTTCTATCCTATTTATAATGTCAAACAACCGCGATAGTCTTCGATTTTATATTACTACACCAATCATAAAAAGAACAACTGCACAATGATTGCATTGAAATTTCGAATATAGAATATTGAAATATCATTTTGTAAAACAATTAGATAATTATGAATAAATATGAGAACGTCAAAGAAGTGAAAAAACAATTGCCGACTTTGGCATTTGCGACGCGACATTCAAAGACCCGAAATACTTTATATACACGATAAATGGTACATCTAATCAGCTTAGGGGGACTATATGATGTTGTAGAAATGGTTTTACTTACGATTCGTTGAAATAAACACCGAAAACTACACGAAAAACGTATCCGAAAACGAAACACACGCTCCGCGGATTTTGACGTTTCGGGAAGGCGGGCGTTCAATTTGCAGCGGTCCGTAATAATATGTTACATGGACTGCGCAGTTACTGCTGCGAATGCTAACAGAGAGAATTTAATTCTGTACCGATCTGCCATACGCATGAAAGAGACAAAATGCTTTCGATGGTAAAAAAAGAGTTCAAAAGCGCGCTCCGAGCGGAACCAGATCTGGTCGTATCATTTATTTATTTATTTATTTATTTATTTATAACGTACAAGAACAAAAAAATACAAGGACATGCATACTGTTGTACATGAGGAATAATTAAGAACAAACATTATTATAGCGAAAAACATAGCTCTATGCATATAAATATGCTAGCATATCCGAATGAGGCGAAATCGCACAACCAACTAGACCTAGAAGGTCTGTCTCTGGCTGTGCTGTGTTATACCAACTGTATTTTTGTAACTCGCGAACTGACGAAGGTGATCAATTTTAAATATTTCTAAATCTAACAAATGTGTTGTTTACACAAATTAAAGTAAAATTTAAAGTAGAAAAAATAAATATATATGTATGCAATTAAGGGCTAAAAGTAAAGTAAACTTTACATTATATACAATAAATTTAAGTGGAAAATAAGTAATAATATATACAAATATATGAATAAACACTACATTCTAGTATATATGTTTAAGAAAATGATATGTAATATTGCACAATTTTACAAATACATATTTTTTTTAATATTTACCCTACAGTATTAATAAGGTCTTTAGTTTTTGAATGCCCAATATCTAGAAGCCAGTTTTTTACTTTACCTTTAAAAGTTACATAATTTTTCACGTTTTTCGTCGTTTCACATAGTGAGTTGTAAACTTTCGGGGTGATAAAAAAACATTGTCTTCGGGCAAATGTGCTTTTAACCTTTGGAATTGTGAAAAATTCCTTACCAGCATTTCTCGTTAAGTACAATTGTTGACTTCTTGCTCTGTACTCTTTAGTTTTGTGGAAGCTTACAAGGCACTGCTTAATAAATAGCTGGCAGATATCCAAAACCTTAAACTCCGCAAAGAGCTGGTTTGAACTGTACCGAGGAGGCTTTTTGTTTATGACTCTTATTAGTAACTTTTGTGCTTTTAATAGTCGGTCCATTGTTGTTTTTGTACATGAGCCCCACGCTATAATTCCATGCACCCATATACTTTGACCAAGAGCCATATACACCATTCGCAGTGTTTCTTTACTCAGTACATTCCTAAGTTCGCGGAACACGTACAGTAATTTCCTCGTTCGCGCCGTAAGCGATCATACTCAACGGATAATTGTTTCACAACCAGATTTGGTCGTATCATACTCAACGGGTTAAGGTCAATGTTTCAAATTTATTTTTTGTGGTTAGCCAACACACCTTCTTCCTCTTCGCCCTCTACCAAAAGTTGCCTTGTGAAATGGCTTTATGGTTTCGATAACAGACTGGTCCATTGGTTGCAAGAAGCTTGCGACGTTTGGCGGTAAAAATATTGTTTTGAACTGGCAATTCCCTCTTTCCAACAATTCTTCGGTGGGATGAGTTGGTGCATTATCTAGAATCAGTACATATCGGTCTTAATTTTTTTTCCGTATTAATTTCGGATAATCAGCAATTCGGATAGTCGGAGTTGGAATAATTGGAGTTCTACTGTAATTTCTATTATGTCGATTAATATAAATACTAACAATATCGTTTTTTATGAATTCTCTCTTGTTATGTAATAAATTAATCTTATTAGTCATGTATATTATACATTTATTTAATACATACGGAGGCCGGCGGTTACGTCAACCACCGATTTGTCAACCGCCGCTACAGGCTGATCGGCCTTTTTGGCATCCCAACGGTAAAACTCTAACTCTAGCTCATAGGTTAGCTCTAAAATATTGCCTGCAGGCAATAAGCTCGCCTTTTCTTAAGAATAAAGAGTTTTATTATTATTATTATTATTAAAACTCTCAAAGAGTTAAGTTGTTTACGAGGAATCACTACTAAGCACATAAGAGGTATCACCGTTTACAATTATCAACCAGCATCAACACTGCAATGAAAATTACAAGAAAACGGAACAATCTGGAGCGTGATTTTACACTAATAACAATAAAAGACGCAAATTTTATGTTTTTTAGTGTACGAGGTCTCATTATAGATTGACGATATGTTGATCCTAAAATGTATTAATTCATTATTACTATTTCTAAATTTCAGAGTGAAGAAAGTTCCCGAGTGCAGTCTCCAGAGGAGGAAGACAATCGTGATTACGACCAGGGTGCGTCCCCCAGAACTCCATCTCCTAGGGAAATTAGACATCCAACACCTCAGTATGCTGACACTCCTACTCAGGTATGATCCTTTAGGATTCTTCTCTCAATAGTAATGGCTCCCAAATTGCATACTGTAATACCTAGTTGCCAGTACGCCAAAGAAGAAATGTTCATACACGAGTACTTGCTCTCCTATATCGTGTACTCTCCTAATTAACACCATCCAATCTCCACGAGCTTTTTGAACCACTAAGTTCTCACGGTCTCGTACTTCGGTCAGCCTCTGACAGTTTATTAAAAATTCCGAGTCATAATAGTGATTTCTATTCCTATTCTTTTGTGTCCATGGTGCAAGACTCTGGAACGATCTCCCAGCAGACATACGAAACTCGCCTTCTTTACCATCGTTTAAGACTCACCTTAAGGATTACTACCTTTCTAAGAAGTAACCAGTTTTTCCCTTTCTCTCTTCCTTTCCCATTTTTCTCTCCTCGGGCATTATTAGTTTTAAATTCTTCCACTTGTCTGTATGTTATGCAGACGGTCTGTATGTTATGTAATAATCTTTATTTTCACAATGCGCGCATGTACCACTGTGTTTAGGTTAGTTGTAAGACATTGCCATGTTGCAATAAGCTTGCCTTTTTGTATAATATTGAAGTGCAATAAAAGAGTTTATTGTTATTATTATTAATACCTATACTTTCATCATCTACATCAGAGGTTCCCAAACTTGTTTTCTCGTATAACATTTTCAAAATTTTACTGGTTTCGGTGGACCCCCTGATTTTCTTATATGAACACAAAATAAGGCCTTACACAATCAAACCTATGTATAGGGGTGGGTCACATACAAAGACCACATGGTGGGCCATCTTGCGGTGTCAACTACAACGGGCGAGCCCGTCACCACAGGACGTTTTAACGATTAGTCGTTCTATCGCCCTGCAGTGAACGTAGAGACTTTGGACAGTACATTCTACGTCCAGCTACGTCACAACCCGTGAGAGTCCAACGCCTTACCGCGAGTAAGCCAGGAGTAAACCCGGCGGGCTCGAGATACTCGCGCCCTCACTTCCAATTGTGACCAGATTTCTCCGGTCTCTCGATTGGTTCCGAGTTCGAGGTCGCTTGCGCGGTCCTCTCCCTTATGAAGCGGTGAAACGGAGTGCACCGAATCTTCGCGGACCAAGGCGTCCTTTGCCCGCCTCTTACCCGGGATCGGATGGCCAATGGTCAATTCCAGAGCAGTCGCCATAAGGTACGCAACCACCCCCGCTCTATAGGAAACAGTACAGTTCCCAGACTCCCCCGACTGTTAGTCGGAGAGCACAACCGATTGGAGCAAACCCCGCACGGTGCGCAGACCGTCCAGGGGCGCCAGAGGTTTGATTCCCAGGGGAGACCGGTTGACCCAGTGTCCTACCCAGGACTCGCACCCCATGCGAGGAGGCCGTCGGATGGGTGTTGACCCGTGAGTGTGACCGACCCTAGACACATGGGTCATCGTGGCCAACTCATCATGGGCCCGTTAGCCCCCACATGGTGGGCCAGTCAGGCAACCCCTAAATTCAATAATGATCATTCATTATCATCAACCTAGTTTAAAAAAGTTTGAAAGCCGTTGCTAAAAACTTGCCATTGCTTTATTCATTCTTTATTAGATCAGATATATAAGAAAAAAAATGTTTCACAGTGACCTTACGATGTATAGTTATGCTACCGTTTTATAAGCTGTAGATGGAATGAAATGGCGGCTCGTGTTCGAACGGTCCGATAGAATTAGATAGAACGTAAAAAAGGGGAGATTAATGTGGCGGATTTAAGCGATTTGGCCACAGTCTGCGACGACAATCTTCTTTTGGGTCTTTCCGGACTGGGTGCCGTAGGATTGGAGCTGCTTGACGACGTCCGTGCCCTCGGTGACAACCCCGACGCGACGAGCCTCCGTCCAGCCGAGATGCTCCACTGTCGCCATGAAGAACTGGGAGCCGTTGGTGTGAGCGCCGGCGTCCGCCATCGAGAGCGTGCCGGGCGCGAGGTGCTTCAACGTGAAGTTCTCGTCCTCGAACTCGGTGCCGTAGATGGATTTCCCGCCGGTACCGTTGCGGTTAGTGAAATCGCCCCCCTGCAGCGTGAAATTGGGCATGACACGGTGGAAGGTCGAGCCCTCGTAGCCGAATCCCTTCTCGCCCGTGCACAGAGCGCGTCAATTCTCGCACGTCTTCGGAACGACGTCATTCCTCAGCTCGATGACGATCTTTCCCACCGGCGCACCGTCGGCGGTTACGTCGAAGAAAACTTTCGGGAGACCCATTTTCACTGTTTTTTTCGAGAATCCACGAACGAAACTGCGATCCATCGGCGAGCGGCCGGCAACGAGAATGGCGACGGATTCTACATATCGATGTTTTCTTTTTTCAGTCGACTTCACCATTAGGAGGCAACTCGCCAATATCAATATCGATGAATTTCAAAAATCCACATCCAAATCTCCTGCAACCTGTACTAAGTCAATGTAAGTGTTTTTTGATAATCGAGTAATTAAATATTAAGTCTATACTTATTTTTTGGGAAAGTCTAAGTGTAAGTCTATACCATACACATTGAAAGTCTAAGTCTATACTTTCAATGTGTAGTGCTTCATATTGGGAAAAACAACCCCAACAAACAATATTTTCTGGCAAACGCCCAACTAGAAGTAGTCAAGCAACAAAAAGATCTTGGAATAACAATTACTGATGATCTCAAATGAGAGAAACACATAATTGCAATTGCTAAAAGAGCCAACTCTCTATCTAATAAGGAAGGTTTTCCAACATCTGTCAATAGAGGTTTTTATCAAGATCTACAAGGCATATCTGAGACCTATTCTTGAGTATGGCTATCAGATCTGGAACCCTTACTTTTGCAAAGATGTAGATATTCTGGAAAAGGTTCAGCGAAGGGCAACCAAAATACCAGTGGGCCTGAAGAATAGGAATTATGAAGATCGCTTGAAATTACTACACTCAAACAAAGAAGACAAAGAGGGGACCTGATTGAGACATATAAAATTCTAACACACTATTACGATGTACCTGCACTGAAGAATATTTACAAATTCAACGTCAACACTAACCTTCGAAGTCACAACAAAAAACTCAACCATACAAAATTTAAATCTAATCCTCTTAAGAGCGTTCTGCCAAATAGAGTGGTGGACATGTGGAATAAACTACCATTTGAAGTGATTAGTGCAATCTCTGTCAATCAATTTAAAAACAGACTCGATTTGTACTTAAAACTTGTTAATATTGTTTATATAATATTGTTAATATTGTTTAGCTTCAAAAGATCTGATCTGGACGTATCAGCAAAGCTGCCTGTCCAGAATAAATAATAATAATAATAATAATATGGCTTTTTTTCCATACTGACCATTTTACACTTGAATAACTTTGGTTCCAGTTAGAATTCCACATCGAAATAAATTTTATCATACCGGGTTGCGCAGAGATACTGAATATTGGGTTTGGCAACACTGTAGTACTGGAACTTGTTCGGAACCGATGCATAGTTGTTGTGAACTCGTCGCTATTTAGTAATCATGGAGCAATAGAGTGGTGCGGGACGTTCTATCGCTGTGAGAGCCTTTTACAAGCAAAGCGATAGTGTGACTGCTGCGCCAAAATGAAACCAAAATGGAAAAAGATCGACCTGAATCATTGCGATCACGAAAACATTCCAACAGAAAAGTGAAGAAACAAAACTCACCTGTGTTTCACGGTGATTTACACTACATATTTTACTTAGCCTCTCAGTGGCTTGTGCCAACAAGGGTTTGACAGTATCCTCCAAACCCCCAATACAGTTTGTGCAGGTTGGCTCTAAAGGCAAAAACCATCTCACTGCAAAACTTTTCTCAATAATCGAGAAAGCTTCAGATTGGATTATGGAGGTCGATTCGGTCTCTAAGCAGTACAAATTCCCTGAAAGTCTCGGATGCACAGCCCTGCGTCCAGATATAACTCTTTACTCTCTATCTCGGAAGATGGTCCTTATCGTAGAGTTAACTGTTCCATGGGAATCAAATATCCCAAAAGACCACGAGTACAAATTAAATAAATACCATGACCTCGC
This sequence comes from Micropterix aruncella, assembly GCA_944548615.1. NCBI lineage: Eukaryota > Metazoa > Arthropoda > Insecta > Lepidoptera > Micropterigidae > Micropterix > Micropterix aruncella. The sequence goes on from OX155978.1 coordinate 4,025,961, forward strand.
AAATGCCGTCACCCGGAACGGCTTCCTTGTTCACCTTCACGCGGTGGAAGTAGGCGCTCGTGGCCTGCCAGCTAAATCTTTGTTTCACCTTTTTAAAGATCTTGGTCTCTCCAGGAAAATAATCAACTCCTTTCTAGAAAAATTATCTAAAACCGCAATTTCTGCATCTCAAATTCTATGGCTTCGAAGGGGGAGTGAATGGGTGGTAAGGTGAACGCTCACATGTGGCAAGACAGCTGTCCTAAACCTACCACAGCCGGTTCGTAAGTCCGGAATCCACTGCTCACCCCCCAGAAGTGTAAAAAAAAAAAAAAAATAGTATTATGATGGGCCCGACTCCGGTCGGTGAATTCCATGGCAGCTCCGTTTGTATTTTATTTATTTGTTCTGCACTAAAAAGACGGCCGTGTTTTTGCTCTAAAACCCTTTGTTTTTGCTCTAAAAACTCTCATCCTTCCTCGGCGAAGCCGGAGAACGTCACCCGCCTCTGCCATCTTGAAAACAGGAAGGGAGGACCGGATCTCGGTTTGGCCAACTCTCATCAACACGATTGTCTCTACTCTATGATCGTAGATTCTCTACCAAAAATCCAAATGAAAGTTTAATTTTATGTAGTGTTTTTTATGTTTTTTTTTTATTTTAATTATGATTATTTTTTAATTCTTGAAATTTATTTAAATTTAGTTATTTATTTTTAATTAGGTTATTTCAATAATGGCAACACTAATGTTATTGACAGATGACAGCTGTCAATGGAATTTTGAGGAATTTTGCAAAAGCAACAATAAACAACGTTTCTGTCCCGAATGGGTTTTGAACCCTGAAAAATAACCCTTTATTATACACAAGCACAAGCACCAGCACCAAAAAAAATGGAATTTCTGTTACAAAGGGTATTTTCGACTGCACTACCAGCTAGGACATCATGGCGATTACAGCGTGTGTAATTTTGAAGAAAGTAGTTCGGCCTTGAATAAAAAGCCAGTAGGTAGCTTTCGAATGGTAGGTACCCCAAAGAACATTGCAACTGTTCTAGTTTCGATCGAGAGGATCCCTCGCCTCTCCGTTCGACAACACACATCTGCGCCAGAGATTGTATGAGGCGAACGTGCCTGTAAGAGGCCAACGCCAGTTTTGGAAGGATTTCTCGGTCTGGAATTAACCATCAGGATACCTCCAACCTCCCAACCGGTTAAGGGTTCGAAGTCGCTTGCGCAACCTCTACCTATTGCCGTATATTCAGCGGTGATTCGGTTCGAATCTATCGTAGACTATTAGCGTCTTTTGCCCGGCTCTGAATTCAGGATCAAGTAGCCAATTGGTCATTTCAAGAGTGGTCGACGACAGGTCAACATCCGCCCCCGCTGCTTAGGAAACAGTATATTTCCATAGTCTTTCGACTCCTTCAGTAATTAATCAGAGTGGACAACCGATTGGCGTCGCCGAATGCTGCACAAAATCCCCCAAAAGAAACCAATCCATCAGTGGTGAGGCCTGAGACGAGAGTCCTTTACAAGAGGAGGCTACTGAATAGAAGCTGAATCATGAATTGGACCGATCCGAAAAAACGATAGATCTTATGGCCTAAGCTGCACGAAACCGTTCGCTGCCCGAGTGGCCAGTGGCTGTGGGCAGTTTCATTTGGACAGCATTCAAATCTTCCGTTTTGCAATGATCATCATTAATGTATTATTTCTACAGCTCAAGATGCAGCGGCCGGCAAGAAACGGAAGCTGGACGTCCGAGACGTCTTCAACACCGGAGATTCAGACGAAGAGGAGGAACACAAACATAGGAGACACGGTAGACACCACCGGCACCACCACCACAGGTCAATATTATTATTTTATTTTATTTTATTTTATTTTATTCTGGAACCAAACAGAACTACATACAATGCAATAAAAACCTATTTAAAAGTGACAAAAATCCATTAAAGTGATTCCGAATATAAAGTATACAAAATGAACGTAATATAATTTTATATTGTTTCCGCTTGGGAATGGGGGGAATCAGGATGGGAAGTGAGGTGAAAGGGAATGACAAAATAGATAAACATATATTATTTATGTATATAAATATATTTATATTTAATTATAGGTATGATATATAGTTATTATAATGGACATACTTGAGATAAAATTATGTCCTTGAACTAAATTAAATGAAATATAATATGTATAAATGTTTTGTGATCATCTAGATAGACTCTAGATTTTTTTTTATTGAGTTCTTATAAGAGTTCTTATTAGAATAGAATAACTTTATTGTGCTATAAAAACATAACTTAATGAATATTACACTGGTTTTATAAAAAAGACAATTTATGCACAAATGGCGGACTTATCGCTATAGCGATATCTTGTAGTCAACCATTTAATAAAATAATTCCTAATTTTCACAGTACAATAGGTACACAAAGAAGTAGTAAAGTTAAATCTATATTAATATTATAAAGAGGTAAAGTTTGTGACGTTGTAGGAAGTAATCTCTGGATCTACTGAACCGATTTTGAAAATTCTTTTACCAATAGAAAGCCACGTTATTTGTGAGTGTCATAGGCTATATATTATACCGAAAAATGAAAAGACTTTTTCGTAGCAGTCAGATTTGCGAAGTAAGTCGGAGAATAAGCGGTCGAACGAAAACGTTTCTAACTAACTCTGCCTTAACGATGAGAGATATATGATTAAGTTCTAGAGAAAAGTTGTAGAGCTTGATAATGCCTACAAAAAAGTCAGTGACAGCATATGTCTAACTTTTATATTTACGTCACAAAAAGTAGTATTTTATATTAAAAAAATAATTTAAATCGTTAGTTTATGTTTATTGGCCATATTATTAACAATTATGAATTCTTATCAAAATAAGTAAATTTATCATCTCAAGTGTTTAAAACAAAAGACTTTTCCCTTTTACTGCATATAATTTCCCTTTTACTGCATAAATAGTTAAAGAGATAATAGGCTCACAAATAAGACACTCGCAAGAAGACACTCACAAATAACGGTATTATAGTCAAATTGGCATGCAAATACATACATACATATGCAGTAAAAATATAACCCTTCTTTTGGCAGTCAGGAAATAAATCATAGCACTCAGTACTAACCGAACCACACTCATAATTTCATCACAGGTAAAAAATTTTTACCGCCCAACGAAGTGGCCATGGGTCAGCTAGTTTAAAATAAACTTATACAAGTATATGTCAGTAAATTATGCTAAGGTTGCCCCGGAAAGGATAAAGGAGAGGACAAGGTGAGGTGTTTGGTTAGTGGCTATGTAAAAATAAATGTTTCTTCAACAACTTTTTGAAAGTATGCAATGAAGGTGCATGCCTGATAGAGTGAGGCAGCTGATTCCATAAACGAGCAGAATGGACTGTAAAAGAATGTGTTTAAACCAGGGTTGGCAAAAACCCGGGTTTTATCAAAAAATATCTGCCCACTGGGTTATTTTGGGTTTTTTCGGTGATTTTCGGGCTTTTTTATAGAATTTCGGGTTTTTTCGGAGTTATGAGAATTTTAAATTAATATTTTTTAATTTTACATTTAATTTTATTTTATTACCATTTTATTGCATTTCTTTCTCCCAATCCAAATCTATTTACTACTGAATAAAGTTGTAACACTACCATGAAGGGAATTCCTCCGAAAATCGCAGTTATGTAATTTAATAAATTATTTGACTTTGACAATGAATTATACTTTTTAGACAAGGTATTTTTATATTAAATCCTATATTACTTAACATATTATATTAAATATTAATGACTGTTTCTTTCTTTTCTCACATATAACTTTATTTATATTATTTAATCGAATTTTATATTATATTTATTGCCGATTAAATAATGGAATTGCATTTTATTTATTATATTATCTTTTATTATTTTTTTTTTTATTTTATTCTGAATACCACATTTTAGGGCAATTTAGTGTCATTAGCTTTTTACTAAAACTTGTACATTTGTAAGCAACCAAGCAATCAAGCAAACTTAATTGTAATATTGGAGTCCTGTCCACCCTAGAACGGGCTAGTCCCAGTTGGGTGACAGAAACAAATAAGCAAAAGGTTAAGGTTTTGCCATTCGGTTCCTGTTATTTTTGAAAGCGCAATCAATGTTTTATAGTAATTAATTCTTAAATAAATAAATAAATCGTTATTGTCAGTTGTCGGGGAGATTCCCTTTATTTTTACAACAGGATAAGAGTTAACACTAACAACCGCTAGTGGTGCTGTTTCGGCGCGAAAGTATTGAGTAATAATGCAAACGATTTTAGAACTAAATAGTGTATATTGAAGTGTGTATAAGAGTCTTTGTCGCTTGAAGAGTATTGTAATAGTTTTGTAATAAATCAAGTTGAGTGTTCTACCGTGTTTTTGCATCTTCTGCTGCCTATCCACGTAACAATATTATCCATAAGTCATGTTATAGCTCATGCCAAAAGTAGTCGGCATTACACTTGATATTTTGCAGACGCTCCAGCTTATTCAAAATAACCTCACTGGCATCTATATAACAAACATCACCGTAGTCAAGTACATATAGGCGTTAAGAGTGTGGACACAATCATTTCTTTATGTGACACGGGGAGAAATCTTTGAAGCCGCCGGAGACTATAAAAACCATGGAAAATGCGACGACTTACTTGGTTTACTTGATCTTGCCAAGAAAGATGTTGATCTATTATAATTCCAAGGTTTTTAATATTTTTGGTATATTCGTCATTTTTTTCATTTACACAAATTATTAAACTTATGCACTTAACTCTAACACTATCTCCTATAGAATGGAGTAGATACATGTTATTATGCTTATTTCTGCAGGCACCATCATAAAAACAGCGGCGGTGAGAGATCAGAAAGTGAGAACGACTCCGCAAACCAGCCTCTCCATCCGGTGCACACCAATACTCCCGACGGAGAGTTACTCAACAATGATCACGATGATAAACGTGAGAACTATAATCATTATTATTATCTACGTTGTCTTATACCATTAGTTATATATCTTATTAGGATGCTCAACTCCATAGTACGTTTTGGCAACCTATTCGCGCTGCCGAAATGCAGTTGGCACCGTAAGCATCGATAGCGAAACTAATAGCAATTTATTTGCCCATCTTTGATAACATTGATAATTAAATGGTTTTTATAAAGGACTTACTGATTATAAAACCCAATAATTCAGCCTGGTATTCAATCCGTCTCTCGTAATAAAAACATTCGTAGGAGCTCCTTGCACACATGGCCTGCAATCGACAAATTCGTACAAAGGGAGTTAAACAACTGATCTCTATTGCAAACAGGTATTTTTATTAGAAGTGGTCAATATAAAGCAAATAAAAAAATTGGATTCTGAGGATGGTCTCCAAAAATATGTGCTGCCTCGAATAGGTTAATGTAAAATTTGCCCAGGTGTTAATATTTTATTAACTCCTGTCCATTTGTCTCCAAACCCCACTTTTACAATGCATCTATCTATACATATACGAAAGGAAAACTACATTCTTACTATATAGATCTTAGGTTGACCGTAAACGAACTGCTTGAAGCAGTCTGGACCGACTGCTTCAAGCTGCCGACCGACCGAAGCGATCGCGGCTGCTCGAGCAGTCCGTGTATGCCGATCAATAGAAGATTGTAGTTCGCTATGCAGTCGCAGCTTGAAGTAGTCGGGTCCCGACTGCTTCGAGCAGTCTGTGTATGACCAGGCTTAGTTCTTTTGATAATTCCTCTTTTAATTCCGACATAGATGTATGTTAATTGATTATATTTTTTATTATTTTAGGTAAAGGCAGTAAAGGATCCTCTCAAAAGGATAAGGAAAAAGACTTAGCAAAAAGCCAAGAAGAGAAGAGAAGGCATATTAAGAGTCTTATCGATAAGATACCCACCCAAAAAGAAGCGCTGTTTACCTTTAAATTGGAGACTAGTCAGGTAATTAAAATACTATGTTGCCTTTAGAGTGGGTATCCATTAGGTTCACGCACCAACTCTGCTCCGCGCACCTGCAACTGCGCCAGTAGTGGATATGTAGGCGCTCCTGGAGGTGGCGGTAAATGCGCGGACACAAATTGATGCGCAGTGTGTTCGTGGACGCGAGCAAAGTGAGACGTTGGTGGATACGTCTCGCGCGTCACGTTCGACGTTGAGTAAACGCGAATCTATCGCTATAAAGTGGGCCGAAGAGAAATGTGTAGCTCTAATCGGGGTACCGAAATCATACAGTGCTGTGGGATCCGAAGGGTGATACATTTAAAAATAAATTTTGCCGACGACATGTTCTCTCAATGTTTGAATGAAAACTGCGGAGCACTCGTTGTTCTTGAGTTAATGCGCGAACCGTCTTCATTTGAGCAGTTGCAGACACGCGGAGCAGAGTTGATGCGCAAACCTAATGGATACCCACCTTTATACAAATGAAGGTACTCCAAAACATATGGATTAACAAAGAGAATAATGAAATTTTTCATGCCTCTACAAAATCCGTCTCAAGACTTTTTTAGCATTTTTTCTTTATCTGTAATTGTTCCAGATTTCCCTATACTGTCCTGTTTTAAAAACTCATGCTGTTTATATCTCCTTTGATTGTTTAAATTGTCATTTTCAGATTGATACCGTTCTGATGGAGAAGAAAATCCGTCCTTGGATTAACAAAAAGATCATCGAATATATTGGGGAGCCAGAGCCCACCCTGGTCGACTTCATCTGCAGCAAAGTTTTAGCAGGTTCTTCCCCGCAGGGCATATTAGATGATGTACAAATGGTGAGCATCTCCAACATTTTTAAAAACAATATCAATAGTTGCAATCGCTAAAAGTGCCTATCTGATAAGGAAAGCTGATGGGCCCTTGCTGAGTTGGCCGAGGGGAGTTAATGGGCCCTTGCTGAGTTGGCCACGAAGACCCATTCTGTTCAGGGTTGGTCACACTCACGGGTCAACACCTATCCGACGGCCTCCACGCATGAAGTGAAATGAAATGAAAAATACGTTTATTGTACTAACAAAGAAAAAAAATTACATGGGTAAAGAAAACTTAAATTCTATTTTAACTTAGTACAAACGGCGGGCTTATCGTTTCACGATTTCTTACAGCCAACCGTGTAATATTAAATAAAAGTATCAATACAGCTCACATACATAAACGTATACACATAAATATACATATACATACATCCGAATGTACATACATACATAAAAAATATAATTTATAATATAATATATGTATATTATAATAATAAATACATAAAAACTACAGATAAATAATAATAAAACTAACTGCTTATATAAAATGATAGATATTACAAAGTTCTTATGCTTCTATCCAGTCAACAACCCAACGAAAGGGGGAAGGGGGGAGGGGATAGGGGGTGCGAGCCTGGGTAGGATTCTAGCCCTTTGGTCAGTTTCCCCTGGGAATCGAACTTCTGGCGCTCCTGGACGGTCTGCGCACCGTGCGGCGTAAGCCAATCCGGGGGAGTCTGGAAGCAGTACTGTTTCCTATAGAGCAGGGGTGGTTGCGGACCATCGGCTATCCGATTTCGGGTGAACAGCCGGGCAAATGATGCCGTGATGCGCGATAGATTCGGTATACACCGCTTCGTAAGGGAGAGGACCGCGCAAGCGACCTCGAAGTCGTAACCAATCGAGAGACTGGAGTAATCTGCTCACAATTGGAAGTAAGGGCGTGAGTGTAAGCCCGCTGGGTAACACTCCTGGCTATCTCGCGGTTAAGGCGTTGGCCTCTTACGGGCTTGTGGCGTAGCTAGATGGTGGACTGTTTTGTCCTCAAGTCTTCTGCGCTCACTCCAGGGAGATAGAACGACTAATCGTAAAATTTTCTGAGGTGACGGGCTCGCCCGCTGTAGTCGACAACCCTAGTTGATAAAGAAAGCTTTCCAACATCTCTCAATAGTGTTTATAAATATCTACAAGGCACATGTGAGACCTATTCTTGAGTACGGATATCGGCTCTGGAACCCCTACTTATACAAAGAAGTAGATGTCCTGGAAAAGGTGCAGCGAAGGGCAACCAAAATGCCAGTGGACCTCAAGAATAGGAATTATGGAGATCGCTTAGAATTGCTCGGACGGACTACTCTCAAAAAAATAAGACAAAAATTATCAAAAATTCTTACGACGTATCTGGGCTAAAGATAAAGAATATTTACAAATTTAATGTCAACACAAATCTTCGAGGCCACAGTAAAAAACTCAACTGCAAAATTTATATGTTACTCTCTTGAGAATGTTCTGTGACAAACGCTTTTGTTTTGAGCGATTCGGGAATTTTGGACCTCAGCACAAAGCTCAGCTTCCCGAAGGCTGCACATTCCGATTGTTTCCTTCGTTTTATCTCTGCCATCATCTAGTCCTGGCCGAGCTTTATCTTTTTTTTTTTTTTTTTATTCAGAGAAAAAAATACGTTTTTTTAAATATTAAAATCTTGCCAAACTGGTATACAGTTTGTTGGCGAGACAAACTCTTATTTTTCTAGTCTTACACTTCTAATTTTGTGATACAAAAAGACATTAATAATATAAAAACAATGCACAGCAGTATTACTACTGGTCTTACTGCAGGATTAAATTAGGCCATTATTACTACAAGCTTAAATTATAGAAACGTATAATAAATTTACTTATGACCACTAATTTCACTATAAACATCCAACAGGTAGCTTTTTAATCTCTTTTTAAACATCTGTTTGCTCACGCTTACACAGTCTTCCTCAGATACAATAGTATTAAAGATTCTTGGAATGAGGTACTTTAACGTCCTTTCACCATAGTAGTTGTTCGCTCTTGGTTCTTCAAATCTTTTACGGACTTTTTCTCTAACATTCCTATTGTACCTACTGTATTGGTATTTTAAATTGTGAATTTCTAAAATGCTCCATTGCTAGTAAGTATGTAATTTTTTCATGTATAGGTAATATATCGCATCGCTTAAACAACAAGTTATAGTTCTTTTTACATTGTGTTAACACATTTTTATTTACTAAAAGTTTTATTATTCTACGTTGCAAATTAAATATTTTATCTATATATGTGCGAAAAGTACGACCAAATGAAGTAAGAGCATCTCCTGTCCTTATTTGCGTAAAAATCAGTTAGTGAAGCTGTAGATGATTTTTTCTCTTCTTACAGGTGCTAGACGAAGAAGCGGAAGTATTCGTGGTGAAGATGTGGCGGTTACTCATTTACGAGGTCGAGGCGAAGAAGCACGGTCTCGTCAAGTAGTCGGACTATTACGGAATAATTATCGAGTTACGATCGGAGGGATGTCAGGGCGAAATCAATCCGAAATCACCGGTTATAGTAAATCCAAGAACACTGCGGAGCCGCTCTGCGCCAAGAGGAACAACACTGACTATCGCTTTTTGACTTTAAATTATCTAATTACACGATATGTTAACTAGATAAGGTAGGATTTAAGATGCTCTTTGTAAAAAAATATAATAAATAAATGCAATTAAATGATTTAATTAATTTTGTCTTCTTTTCCGAGAGTAGTACCAAATAACATTGATTATATAGCGTAATAGATTGCTCAATGCCGTACTACGATCTGACAGCTAGAATTTTACCACGGAATGCAACATGTAGATGCCACTCATAGTTACAATATAACGACCAGAATTTTTAAATAATAGTTTTTATTTTAATATTATTTACATAAATATTAGTTTTAACCCCTCAAGACAGTAACGTCCCGAATCGGGTACGATGTATTGTAGTCAATGCTCATTAACGTCCCAAAACGGGTAAGAGTGCGGCGCGACAAACTGCGCTCTCAACGAACTGAATTTACACCAAAATCACAGTGCAACTACCCCCTGTTAGATATGTGTGAGAAAGACGAATAAATTCTGCATTGTACGATTATTCAGTGGTGCTTCTCGCAGTCTAGAATCCCTAATATAATTGTTTGTATTCTGGGGGCACTTAGTCGAGTGCTGCCATTGCTCAGATCTGTGCTTCTCTTCGGATATATGTATGAAAATAAATAAAACGAACTAATAGATTTGATAAAGCATGTAATAGCGTACACAAATGTATTTACAATTTCTTGATAGGGTTTCGTATTTTAAGATAAAACGTCGATATCGCTGAATGAGTTTTTTTCAGTTGTCTAACTTTCTAATTATCTAATTGTCTAATTGTTTACAAAATGAGGTTTTAATGTTTTATATTTCAAATTTCAATGCGATCATTCTACAATTCTTCTTTTCATGATTAATCAAGTAGTTTCTTTCTTATGATTGTTTTTCTAAAGTGCTATATTTTTGACCTTCAACTCTCAGAAACGACAGGTGACTGCCAAGATTTACACCCGCCGCTTGAGGGGTTAAAGACGATCAAGATTACTGAACACACTACTCCAGTAGCTGATTTAATTTCTGTAAATATTTTTATATCATCTGGATACATAAGAAATCCGGTATGATGAAAACATTGTGATATGTCTGGTACACAGGGGCGGACCGTGCGTTTGTGGGGCCCTGAGCTAATATTACTTGGGGGCCTGCCTAATTAATCAACTAATTGCCATTTTACCTAAAAACTTTTCGATTTTGTCACTAGGTACACAATATATATAAAAAAAGAGGACAATACAATATTTTATTTGTTTAATATGACAGACACACAAACACAACTGACACACACAAAAATTTAACTATTCACTAAAATAGACAAAACAACATTAATACTAATTGTAATAATATCTTAATTAGTAGCTTAATTAAGCAAGTAGCAATATTATTTGTAAATCTAGTTAATATAAGTAAAATTTAAACAAATATTCATTACTAGTTACCTATTGACAAGGCACTAGCCTCGGTAGGAACTCAACTGCTATACATTGATGTTATTTCTATGAATAAAGATTTTTAAAAAAAGGTATTGCAAAAGAATATGTCGCTAGCGGTCCGCCCCATCCACCGAGAAATTGATACATGAAGCTTGTTCGCTGCGAATGACTGCGTTTGTGAGAAAATACACTGAAAACAAGCGGCGGGGAGTCCCACGGAATAGATGCGAGAATTTAATCTCAGGGTTGCCAACCTTATGATAGGATTTTTGAAAATTTGAGATTTTGTTTTTTAATTCACAATATTGTCCATTATTTTCAATGGAGGCTGGGGCCCTTTATATCCACGGGGCCCTGGGCTGCAGCCCAAAAAGCCCTTTTATAGATCCACCCCTGGGTACAAGTCAAAGATAATGTAAACATTAGCTTAGCTTGTTTTGTTTGTTTCTACTCTTTATTGTGAAATTTCACAATGAGCAGGTTTATTGTCATATGACAATTTCTTACAACCAACCATACTATGAAATGTTTTATTTGTATGTGTGTGTCACATGCGTGTAAGTGTGTGTCTTGTTATTGCATTCAATCGACAGAGTTGAAAATGCGATTCCGTTAATTTTATCCCGACGGAAAATGGTAACCCAGCCGGGAATTGAACCCGGGACCTTACAATGTAAGATCAGGCGACCTAACCACTATTCTACCAGCTTAGATTATATCAGGGGTCTCCAAACTACGGCCTGCGTAGCTACTTTATCCGGCCCGCGCACGTTTGTGTAAACATGCCACGCGAGCGCGGGGCGGTGCCATCAGGAACTCATCATTAGTCATCAAAAAGACATGCAAAATCGAAAACATAATTTACTTGTATAAGTGCCTTCCTGAAGATTACCATAACCTGAAGAGACTGGCTCGAGAACTACTATCAGTGTTCGGAACGACGTATTTGTGTGAAAATCCTTTCTCAAAAATGAAGTACATCAAATCAGCTTACCGCACAAGGCTCTCTGATGAACATCTACAGTCTCTTCAAAATTCCACCCCATTGATCGACAACTGCATGTGTCACATTAATAAACATTTATTTTGTTTACAAAATTGTTTTATTTTTCTCATTATTATACTAAACATTACTCAAGGAAAGTACCTACAGTATTTCGAGTTTACAATTTATTAAAATTGATCTACAACTGCATGTGTCACATTAACCCCTCCTCTCGCGAAGTAAAAATTCAGCTATCACTTTTGCCCGCGACATTTTCGCGCGTAAAATCGACGCGAGTCGACGACCTTGATACAAACGACCATAACTTGTAAACCACTATACGGATCATAAAAAAATTACTGTAAAATGATCGCATTGAAATTTGACATATAAAAAATTATAACCTGGAAATTGGGAGAGTCGGCCGTTGGTCCCGCAAGGGATGTTACGGAGTCACCGGGCCGTTTCAAACTTGCAAGCTATTTTTGTCGAAAAGATCACATAAGAGGCGGTAGCTGTATCATGGTTAAAAATGAGATAAATGTCAAAACCAGGGACGATATAACATCTTTATCCGTAGAACGAAACACGGAAATATCTTGTGTAGAAATTACACAACAGAAATGTGTCATTGTTTGTATTTATAGGGTACCGAACAGTGACTTTACGGGTTCATGTCTTGCCTCGAATCGATTATGGACAAACTCTCAAACTCCTCCAAGCAGATTGTGGTGTGTGGTGATTTTAATGTTAATATTCTAGAAAACTCAGGCAATAGCAATAAGCTAAGAGACTCTTTTACATGTGGCTTTACAATGGCATTTAATACTCCAACCAGGATTAATGGACTCAGTGCGACCTGCATCGGCCGTTGGTCCCGCAAGGGATGTTAGGGAGTTATCGGGTTAATAAACATTTTTTTTTTCAAAATTGTTTTATTTTTCTCATTATTATACTAAACATTACTCAAGGAAAGAACCTACAGTATTTCGAGTTTACAATTTATAAAAAAAATACATGGAAAAAAAATACGTTTGATTCTGGCCCGCCAATATTATTTGACAGGTCAATGTGGGCCCGCCTGTAAAAAAGTTTGGAGACCCCTGGATTATATAGTGTATTACATTACGCAATGCCATGCTATTTGACAGCTAAGAGTTTACTATAAAGTGCAACGGGTAGATGGCACCTATAGTTCCATTGATTTATCTTCTCTTATGTTTAGTAGCCCAATAGATGGCGGTCTTCACATGCCTATACGGTATCCTATCTCGAAATAAAATAGCCAACAAGGGTTTGACAGTATCCTCCAAACCCCCAATACAGTTTGTGCGGGATGGCTCTAAAGGCAAAAAACATTTAACTACAAAACCTTTCTCAATAATCGAGAAAGCTACAGATTGGATTCTGGAGGTTCATTCGGTCTCTAAGCAGTATAAATTCCCTGAAAGTCTCGGATGCACAGCCCTCCGTCCAGATATAACTCTTTACTCTCTATCTCGGAAGGTGGCTCTTATTGTAGAATTAACTGTTCCATGGGAATCAAATATCCCAAAAGACCACGAGTACAAATTAAATAAATACCATGATCTTGCAAATGCCGTAACCCGGAACGGCTTCACTGTTCACCTTCACGCTGTGGAAGTTGGCACTCGTGGCCTGCCAGCTAAATCTCTATTTCACCTCTTTAAAGATCTTGGCCTTTCTTAGAAAAATTATCTAAAATTGCGATTTGCGCATCTCAAATTCTATGGCTTCGAAGGGGGGAGTGAATGGGTGGTAAGGTGAACGCTCACATGTGGCAAGACAGCTGTTCTAAACCTACCACAGCCGGTTCGTAAGTCCGGAATTTACTGCTCACCCCCCAGAAGTGTAAAAAAAAAAAAATGTATTATGATGGGCCCGACTCCGGTCGGTGAATTCCATGGCAGCTCCGTTTGATTTATTTATTATTATATAATAACAATTCAATTTCTAGCTTTTATTATTTCATTTCTTATTTACATAAAGATGTCAATTTTTAATTTGGTATACAGGTTACAGTACTTTGTAATTAAACACTTTAATCAATGGAATGCCAATATCATCGGTCGGTGGTTTTACTGTTGTGACGATTAGCGGGCGGCGAATCGCCGTATTTATGCAATTACATTCAGTAAAAATGGTCTTCATTAAATATGCCACTGTTATATTAGTGTGCATGCACTAGCACCCCCTACAAACAAATTTGGGTTGTAAACATGCCGTTGTGAGTTTTATTCCCCTAGCTGGCTCTAATGGTTAACCTTTCGGAAGTCAGTCATTCCACGTAAAATTTTCGAATCCCTCAAATCAGCAATGCCATGTCGTGGAACATGGAAGGGGCTATCATAATTGAATGCGTATACAAAATTTTGGGTCTCTGCTGTTGACCGTTGAGGAGTTCCCTCGTTGGGAGCCAACCCAGGGTACATCAGCCATGTAATGTTGAAACTTGGAAGTTGCTATCATAATTGAATGCGTACACAAAATTGTGTGTCTGTGCTGTTGACAGTGGAAGAGTATCCTCGTCAGGAGCTGATCCTGGCTGTAAAATTAGGTCATGATCATGCCATAAAAATGCATTGTCATCGAAACTGTACCACCAAATAAATGATTTTATTAATAATTAAAAATAAATTATAATTTTTACAAAAAATAAAGATTGACAACCCTAGCGCTCCAATGGAGCGTAGGTATTTATTTCAACAAATGGGCTTAGTTTCCATACTGCTTTAGCTCATATATTTACTGTGCTTTTACAGCAGTGGGGGAAGAAATAGAGCTGATATAATTAAAAAAATATGGATATAACAGGCATAATACGAAAAACGCCAATTGGTGTGCGTGGCCACCCAGGGGTTAATGGTTCTGATAGACTAATACATGGACTTCTATCTTTCCGTATTATTTCTGTGATGTAATCCGCTTATATAATCTATATATATATATAAAACAAAGTCGGGTTTGTTCGAACACTTATAACTCTAGAACGGCTGGAGCGATTTTAATGGTTTTTGATTTGTTGTATTTGTCACCGTCCCGAATAGCAGAATATCTATTAAAAACAAAAATTGGAAAATTCACAAAAAAAGGAAAGAAAAGAAAATCCCATACAAAATGTAAATCCATGTTTTTCTCATAGTCAGTTGTACGAGGCATGTTTACGTGTCGGCAAATCATCCGCTGTATTTGTTTTTGCTCCTGATAAAAAAAAACAAAAATGACGTATATCACAAGGTGCTTCAATGAACAGAATTAAACAGAGTGCATCCCATGCTGCACAATATGTAAATAGTTTAGTAAAATCATGTCTTGCGGACACGCGATCGATATACCTATTTTTTTTAACTTTTATATTTCTTTTTGTGTTATTATCTTAATAAAGTAGTGAATTTAATATTTATTTTGTATTCATTGTATTACTTTCATAAAATCATAAATTAAGTTCAGCTAATCTGTAACACGACATTCATTGACTGTTAGGCGGTACGAAGATCGCCGGGTCAGCTAGTATGCAATAAATAACTCTGATAATTGAATGTTATTATTGTACCATTGGTTAAATTATTGGGGTTTCTTATAATAAATCAGTCCTTTAAAAAAAGGATTCATCATCAATATTATTAAAGATGCCCAAATAAACTGCTGTCCGGCAAGACTCGCCGGACAGTAAATAAGATAAAAAGAATCTAATTATTGAATCAAATATTTTGCTATTTCAACACTATAATTTTTGCAGCCACGTATTTCAGCTTAGCTGCTATAGAATACTTGTAATAAGATTCGTTTGGTTACAACTTGCGTTACAGCTTGCGTTGGTATATATAAATACAAATGGAGCTGCCATGGAATTCACCGACCGGAGTCGGGCCCATCATATTACTATTTTTTTTTTACACTTCTGGGGGGTGAGCAGTGGATTCTGGACTTACGAACCGGCTGTGGTAGGTTTAGGACAGCTGTCTTGCCACATGTGAGCAAGGGGGAGTGAATGGGTGGTAAGGTGAACACCTTACCACCCATTCACTCCCCCTTCGAAGCCATAGAATTTGAGATGCGCAAATCGCAGTTTTAGATAATTTTTCTAAGAAAGAGTTGATTATTTTTCTGGAAAGGCCAAGATCTTTAAAGAGGTGAAATAGAGATTTAGCTGGCAGGCCACGAGCGCCAACTTCCACCGCGAGAAGGTGAACAGTGAAGCCGTTCCGGGTTACGGCATTTGCAAGATCATGGTATTTATTTAATTTGTACTCGTGGTCTTTTGGGATATTTGATTCCCATGGAACAGTTAATTCTACAATAAGAGCCACCTTCTAAGATAGAGAGTAAAGAGTTATATCTGGACGGAGGGCTGTGCATCCGAGACTTTCAGGGAATTTATACTGCTTAGAGACCGAATCAACCTCCAGAATCCAATCTGTAGCTTTCTCGATTATTGAGAAAGGTTTTGTAGTTAAATGTTTTTTGCCTTTAGAGCCATCCCGCACAAACTGTATTGGGGGTTTGGAGGATACTGTCAAACCCTTGTTGGCACGAGCCACTGAGAGACTAATTACCTTGCGAATAACAGCGAGAACTTTGTCATGGCGGTAAGTGTACCGTCCTTGATCTAAGGCCACCTTGCAGCCAGCTAGAATGTGTCTAGCTGTGCAAGGGGTATTGCTACAGAGGGGACAAGAACTATCCTCGGCAAAGCTTCAACGAGCGAGGTTACTGGGGTCTGGAAGTGTATGCTGAGGCATTCAAATAAAATTTCAGCATCTCTGGCGTCGTCATAGAGCATTACCTTCCAGTGCATTGGAGGCGGAATGCAAAAGTCCCCAATTGTTGTCCAATCATTCTGGCATTAAAGGCCAATAGCATGAGCCATACTGTTGCTGTCGTAATCTCCCCGCAAAAGAGACTTCTTCAAGTCCACGTCGCTCGTGGTTGTACTGCCATACCCCAGACCAGTGCCATTCTGGCTGATTCCAGTAAGGAACTTTTTGTGGAAGTCTACGCGGGCTTGTAGATCATTTGAATCACTACGGCCACTTATTACGTGCTTCGATAATGCCGGATCTTTGGAATTGCACAGAATCGAATTTTTGCTTATTCTGGAGTTGGCGTAGAGCAGAGAGGGCAGTTTTAGCGCTAGCCCAAAATTTTGTTTGGACCTGAAGAGAGTCGAGGGGTCAGCTGGTTTGGCTAAGGACAGCCAGGATTTTAAACTAGCTGTCACCAGTGCATCTAGACGGGACAGTTGGGTTTTGGTAAAATCGTAAATAAGAAAGGGCCATGACAAATGTGACGTTAGATAATTGTCATAGATCCAGGCCTTACGAGGGCCAGAAATTAGCAAGGCATCTATTTTCGCCAGGCAACTTTTGAAATGCTCTATAACATGATCGCCCGAGACGTCTTTTCCCTGATGGGTGATTTTTCTGCCGAGGAATTTGAAATGATTGTTTGGGTCTATAAGGGAGCTATTAGAGCCCTTATAGACCAATTTGGGGTCATAGGATGTAAATTTTGTGTCTATGTGGGCGAGTCCAAGGCAAAAACATTTGGAGGGCTTCACTTTTATACAGCCTGACCAGTCGCAGAAAAGCTCCACTTTCTGTAATAGCAGGGAAAGCTGCTTGGGGCTTCTGGTGATGAAAGTTAGGTCGTTGGCAAAAGCGAGGCACGACGAGGTGTATTGGCCGTCTGTTTTAAAACAGTAGCCCCACTTTCTGTCAAACTGGGTCAGGCTTTCCAGCAGTATATTAAAAACTATATTAAAAATCGTCGGGGAGAGGCCACAGCCCTGAAATAGTCCAATTGAATATGGTATAGAGCGGGTAGTCCATTGTTGCGTTTTAACATGGAACGTCAGACAGTTGTAGTAGGAGGCTACAATGCCACGCACGACTGGTGGGAAGTTGTACCAGCGGAGTGCAAAGTGGAGGAGACTGTGTCGGACTGATCCAAAGGCATTCTCTAGGTCGAGCCAGCATACATTGATTTGGCGTTTCTGCTGTCTCGCAACCTTGATGGCAGCAGCCAGGAGAGAATTGTGCTCGAGGCAGACCGAGACGCCACGCATGAAGCTTTTTTGAACTGATACTCCAAGGTACTCATTCCGGTGCATGAATTCGCTCATCCTCGTGTGGACTATGCTAAAAAAGATTTTGGCCACAGTGTCTGTCAGAGCAATGGGCCGAGCGTCCTTTGGTCCGGTGCAAATTGGGACCTTCGGAATTAAGATGACTGTCGCTTTGCCAAAATTCTGTGGGACTACACCGCTATTCCATATATTTCGGAAGATGGATCCTAAATATTGCAGAAGGCAGGGGCATTTTTTGTATACTAAATAGGGAATACCATCGGGACCCGGAGTAGAGCCCGACGGCTTCCTCTTTACTTGATTAAGAATCTCATCTAGAGATGGAGGTTGAGAAGCAAAAGCTACCGTAGGCAGGTGCGGAGGTGTAATGCCCGGCGGAGGGCTGTAATTATGGAGCCGCATTGGGTCCTCATACGTGGTCGAAAAGTATTCCGTGGCCATTTCTTCCGGGATTTGGATTTTTCCCTTGGCGGCAGACAAAACCTTTTTGCTGTAGTTAAAACGGTTTTTGTTGAACAGGGCTTCCTCTTTGGATTTGAGAAATGCTGCCTTGCGCTTGTCGTTTTGCGTTGCTACACTCTGTATGAGTTTTAGTATAGAGCGGTACGCGCGCGAGAAGTTGTGGCAGAGGGCTTTATCCCCGGCTTTCTTGGCTTCACGTAACTGGCGACGAAGTAGCCGCTTTTGCCTACGGGCGTTTCCTCTGTGAACCGGGTCAACATGGGTAGATTTTGGGTAAACACCCGTGAAGTATTCATGGACCGCCACCTGGAAGGACGACAGCTGGACGCTGGCAGGGGCATTACGGTTCACAGAGTGGTCAAGAATAGAAGTTAAATTATTATTATGAAATTCCCAGTCCTCTTTCGCAAGTGAAGGGAATTTTAGAGGAGGGAAGGATACGATTTGTGCGGGTAGTGGAGACCGGTCGGGTGACAAACTGCGGGCAGATGTGGAGTCTAGGGACATGTGAGGTTCAACTCTGTCCGTGACTCCTTGCGACGGTTTAAGACACTGACGTGTAGCGTCGCTATCATCATACCCAGCAATGTGTTTGTTTAACCATGCTAATAGCTTATATTGTTTTGCGCAGATAGGGCAAGCAAGGTCCGGTGTCGTTTTAGCAGTGTCGTTGTTTGGGGTTTCAACTGGGGTAGCGGGAATTCTCCCACCCCCCCCTGATAGGCATTACAAGCGTTACAACAAACTTCGTAAGTAGGTACGAAATTACCTGTTCTCTTTTATAGCGATATTTATTTTAATCCTCCTATTTATAATAATCCTTTATTTTAATTTGCAGCCATATGTTATATCATTTTCTATCGAGTACGATAGAGGGAGAAAAGTGGACTTGAATGTGTCTGCTAATGATGATATTATGGCTCGGTCACAAAGAGATGAACAATTGGCTAACAATGGTATTCAGTCGCGAGTGATTTGTCAATTGAGGTCACTTTTATAAATCCAGAAGGTTTTCCTACAACCGCCAAGGTAAAATCGATGAATAGCGCATGGATGGAAGCGTTGACGAGTCAAAAAATATCTATCCTCAAAACTCACTAAGGAATATAATATACCAAAGAACATACAAGAAAAAATATCGCGATTACTTCAACTCACTCGAATATTCATTCGCATAATACGTGAATAAAAGGACTTGCGTAATTTCAAAGTGCAACTGCACAGCACTGCTGCACAGACTTAATAGGGACGTGCAACCATATTAAGTCTGTGCGTGCAACCACGTGCAACCACAGACTTAATCGTGCAACTGAGTAAGGTTTTTCTTCTTCTTCTTTTTTATTTTGATGGCTCCACCCAAGAGGGTGATTTTTGCCAAGTGTGCCGTTGCAATAGGAGAAAACTTATTTTTTGTTAGTGGACGTCACTGAAACAAGTAAAACATCACTCCGACGGGAATACAATATATATTACATATGCCCTTCGGCTACGTAACGACCAAATTTGGTTGCACATCAGAACACCGTTGACTACGTAACGACCAATATTGGCGGCTTGCTCCCGGAGCGAACAGTAATATTATTTTCTAATTCGAACGCATCCTAAAATCCATCCCAAATATCTCATTAGTACCATAGATACATAGACGGCCGCTAGAATAATTTCGCGGATATTTCTGTTAAAATTCCATTGACAAACATCATTTTTTTTTTTGAGAAATCAAAATTTTTATTGGTTTTTATGAGCTAATATCTAAATATTTTTGTATGTAAATGAGCAAAACGAAATATTACCTTTGATAGAGAATCTAATAAAGATCACGATAGTACTTACAATTTCTAAATAGGGTTCTGTATTTTTCCGTAAGACTAGTACAAGTTAGAAATGCCGAGTTTTTTTTCACTTCACTTATGACAATCCTACGCGAAAGGCTGCTAAGAGTGCCGAAAGAGGAATTTTTGTCAATCGACGAACAGATGATCCTACTAAGGCCCGAACATCCGGAATCAGACAATACAATGCGAAGAAACCCCATAAATGGGGTTATTTGAATTACGTATTAAGCGGAGTCAGTGGATTTAGCTATGATTTCGAATTATTTTCATGGGGATCAGGAAAGTACCCTGATCCCCATGAAAACTGTCCCGATCTTGGAGTGCCAGGAAATATGGTACAAAGACTATTGGAGACTGTCTCAAACAATTTGAATCACAAGATCTTTCAAATTCAAATTCAAAATTCTTTATTTATCAATAATATTACATCATTTTTTAAAATTCAAAGCCATCCTAACTAGGCCTCGCCTGTACTAAGGTAGGCTTTATATAAAAAAAAGTATAGTGGTTTACGTAACTAGCTGTAATACATCTTTGTATATTATTATGGTACATTTGAGAAGTTAAAAATAGAATAAGAAAGCGTAATAATATTAAATTTTGGGACATACATATATATATACATACATATATAAATACATATATACTTTATAGATAAATATAAAATAATACTATATATATAATATATCTCACAAATCGTGCACTATTTTAATATATATGTTATTAATGTCTCCGTTTCTTACGACCATAGTCAAAAGTGACTTAGTTAGGTTTTTCTTTACGCCGTGACTATTCCTAGATTTCAGTCCTGCAGGAAAAACACTATTCATTTTGTTGAACAGTCGAGGAGCAATGTAAGAGAAGTGTTTTTGTGCAAAACTTGTTCTCTTTTTTTGGATTAAGTGCTGTCTGGTTGTTGTTACTCGTGTTCCTTTATGGTGTGTTGAATATAGATGATAATTGTCATGATTATAGTAGTAGTCTTTATAGATAATTGGTACACAAGTTTGCAGTTAATGGCAAACATGCACAAAAGAGGTCGTCTGCCATTAGGCACGATACAACTGAGAAGAGCTCCAAATATAAATATAACCAATAAAGCCTTAGAAAAGAAAGAACGAGGTTATTGCTTCGAAAAAAGTGTTGCTGTCGATGATGTTCAGCTATCAGTTACCAACTGGGTCGAAAATAAACCAGTCAGTTTGTGTTCATCCTACGTAGGCAAGGAACCAATGGGAGTAGTGAAAAGATATTCCAAAAAACATAAGTGTAGAGTTGATGTTCCTTGTCCAAAAGCTGTAACTATTTATAACAAATATAGCTGTAACTATTTATAACATGGGCGGTGTTGATTTACTAGATGCCATGTTAGGTTTCTATAGGATCAAAATCCGCAGTAAAAAATGGTACCACCGCCTGTTTTTCCATTTCATTGATCTCTGTTGTGTGAATAGTTGGCTACTATGGCGGAGAGTCATGAAACAGAAAGGTGAAGATATTTACATTCCATTGCTTGACTTCAAATTAATCATAGCAGACGTATTGATGCACAAAAATCCAAAAGTATATACTCCGACTACACGCAAACGAGGACGACCACTGAAACCACTGAATCAAGATGTTGAGGCAATTAAAAAGGGGCGATCGAGGCGACGCATAGAACTGCCTCCATTGGAAGTAGCTGGAGATGGGAGATGGGTTCAACCACTGGCCCGTATGGAAAAATGATCGCCAAAGGTGTAAAATGGAAGGGTGCAAGCAGAAATCTCAAGTGATGTGCGAAAAGTGTGGTTGTTATATTTGTTTCAACAAAGATCGCAACTGTTTTAAAAACTTTCACACATATATATTTTTTAATTAAATGCTTATGCATAGTATCACGTTGTTTCTTTTATTTAAGATTGTTACAGACGGTTTCTGAGAACTTAAACTACGAAATTTTCATTGACAATTGGTATACAAGTTTGCAATTAATGGCCAATTTGCACAAAAAGGGTTTCTCCCTTTAGGAAACTTACAATTAAATAGAGCCCACAATATTAATCTACAAAAAAAAAAGATCTGATGAAACATAAAAGAGGACATTGCATAGAAAAATCTACTGTCATCGATGATGTCCAGATATCAGTTATAAATTGGGTGGACAACAAGGCCGTGAGTTTGTGTTCCACATATTATGTAGGAAAGGATCCGATGGGGTCCGTGACTAGATTCATAAAGCAAAAGAAGGCGAAAGCAAATATAGATAGATAGAGATTCTTTATTGCACATTAAACAACAACAAAAGGCGGACTTATTGCCTAAAATACAATCTCTTACAGCCAACCTTCGTGGAAGTGTAAAAATTTAGGTGCCAAAAGAATTAAATTAAAAATTAACAAAATAAAAGAAGAAAAACTTATTACATAACAAAAAATAATCAAGTAACAAAAATGCCATTTTTTAAAATAAAATTAGGATTTGGAATAATTCACAAGGAGCGAAGGATAGGAGAGGATGGGATGAGACCTAGGATAACTAGGAATTTAGGGACATGAAATGTTGTTCAGAGATAATTAAAAGGTAGAAACCGTTGGTGCGTTTCTGATGTCTGGCGGGAGCCGGTTCCATAGTCTATAAAAGAAGAATTATGAGTTGGAATCCCATGTCCAAAAGCAATATCAATTTTTAACAAATATATGGGCGATGTTAACCTGTTGGACTCGATGTTGGGGTTCTACAGAATCAAAATAAGGAGCAACAAATGGTACCATAGGATATTTTTCCACATGGTTGACCTTGTATGCGTTTACAGCTGGCTCCTTTGGCAACGACGAATGGAGCAAATAGGGGACGTCACGTATACCTACGCCTTTGCTGGATTTCAAATTGTTTAAAGCAGACATACTGATGAGAGAAGATGTATTGGTGCTTACTCCGACGTCAAGAAAAAGAGGTCGGCCACTTACCCAAATGGAAAATATTAAGAAAAGACAAAGGCTAGGACTACCACCAATAGAAGTAGCAGAAGATGGCTTCAATCACTGGCTACAATGGAAAAAGGAAAGCCAGAGATGCAAATTAGAGGGAAGCATACAAAAATCACAAGTAATGTGCAGTAAATGCAAACGTTACCAAGGGCAGTCCTAGCCTTACATTTTGGGGGGGGGTCACAGTTATGGGCTTAAGGTTTGGGGGGGGGGGGTCGCTGTTATGGGCCATGAGATTGGTTTAACGGTTTGTAAATAAAACAAAGTTCCCCTTTATTATACAATAATTTATTTATGGAAACAAGTGTATTTGAATAAGGAGCTTATTATATTTAAGATTTATGGGGGGGGTCATGACCCCCTTGACCCCCCCCCCCCCCCCCTGGGACCGCCCTTGAACGTTACTTGTGTTTAAATAAAGATCGAAACTGTTACACATAATTTTATACTTAAATAAAAGTTGCATATATATATTTTTTATTTTATTTTAACCACCACTACACCACCTTTTACTTCATGATGTTCCGAAAATGGAAGATTCAATATTGCATGCCTGACCGCATGATGTTCCAGATTTGGAACAAAGAGTTTTTCTATCCTAAAATTTTCAAAAAATCTTCTTTTTTTTTGTGTTTTTTTTTTGTGTTTTTTTTAAGGCCCTTAACAACATAGATTTTTTTCGATTGATTTAAAAAATCCATGCGCTAAAGGGTTAAATATAAAAGTTGGATATATACTATCGTCGACGTTTTTATAGATCTCTTTAAGAGCGATGTTTTTGTCATATATTATTTTCAAATATATTAAACCGTTTCTTCAGCGCGCGCCGATAAAGTAACTCACCGGCTCATTTTTTCCGACTTGATTTACAAATATCGCGATTTCCTATTGAAAACCAATATCTATTACAATAAAATATAGCCTATAGCACTCGTCGATAATGGAGCTTTCCATTAGCGGAAGAATCTTTAAAATCGGATTAGTAGTTTCGGAGATTACCCCCTACATGCCCATTACAAACATACAAACATTACTTCTTTATAATATTAGTATACCTAGATTAGTTAAAAATATTAACTACCAAAATTCAGTGTCCCTGCACTGTACTACAGACAATACATACTGAACTTGTATACAAGGTAGTCTAGCATACTACCATTATACTACCTACCCGACAATATTAGCGCCAAACAATGGATAGTTACAAATAGAGACATCAGCTAGAATAATACATTGAAAGGATAATATGAGTTGAATTGTTGACGAAAAGCCATTTTCGATAGGTTGGACTCAATTAATGAGCTGGGATCGTTTTATTGTTCCCACCATACAAAGTGGAGTAATATTGCTACCTATGACACGTGGCAATACACGTCTATTAGTGAGGGTTGGCCCATGAAAATAAGTCGACTTTAAAGTGAAGTCTATTCTTAAAAGTCGGAGTCGAGAATGGTATAGATAACTAGGAGAGGGTTATGCACTTTGATGAAACGATTTTTTAATATTAATCAATATTAATTGGTTTAAAAATAAGTGTATGGGTTTCAAATATAGATGAAAGATGTCCATATCTACTTGTTGGGTTTAAGTTTATTTATATATAGAGTGGACTGTGAGGAAGGTTGGTTATTTTAAAGGGATTATAGGCATCATTGTGGAGAGGAAAAGGAATCAAAGTTTACGCACCTTTCTATTTTTCGTGCGATTCCTTGCTGCAATTTCACTCCAAAAATGTCTCCAAATCTTCGGCTGGCCAGCTCACGAACGCGATAATTACTTTCACAGCACGATAACGAGAACACTCACAGGAGCACGTCTGGTTCGGCCGGCGCGTAATTTCTCACTGATTGGGAATTGGGAGGTAGGTAGGATATAAATATATATTAGGTATACGGTATAATTGTAAATGGCCTAACCATTACCCCCGGGCTTAAAGGGTTGCCTTTAAGAAATGTATTATTATATAGCTAAAGCTAACTTACGTACTATGTAGCATCAAGCTTTACGATAAGAAACTAGAAATAAGTGCAATATGGTATAACTTAGGTGCTAACTTATAACTATTTAGACATACTAGTCACTGCGTAGGCAATGGACATAGTTTAATGATAGGACGAACAAAGTTGCCTTTCGACGTCCTAACAGTAGCAACACGAGTAATGCCATCCTTAGAAGTATGCGCTTCCTGTATTATCCCTAGCGGCCATGTATACGGCGGAGCGTTGTCAATGATGACAATGACTACTGTTCCCTTTAAAATGGGGACGGAAGGAATGTTCCATTTAGCGCGAGATTGCAACTGGTGTAGATACTCGAGGCGCCATCGCTGCCAGAATGATTGAACTAGAGTGCTCAGCAACGAGTGCCTTTCCTGCAGGTTATGGGTTGTCGCTTCTATTACAGGCATTGATGATAAGGGACCTGAACACAAAAAATGTGCCGGCGTGAGAGCTGAAGGCTCTGACGGGTCGCTACTCAAAACTGTGAGCGGGCGAGAATTAATCAACGCTTCTATCTGTGCAAGCGTAGTCAACATCTCCTCGTATGATAATATTTGGCTACCTATTGTTTTAAACAAGTGTGTTTTCACTATTTTAACTATACTTTCCCAACAACCACCAAAGTGTGGTGTAGCTGGTGGTATAAACTTCCAATCGACTCTTTCCTTGGAAAGCTCGGACAAGAGAGGTTGATGAACATTTTCAAGAAATTTATATAAGTCTCTCAGATAAGAGTTGGCGCCTACAAAATTAGTAGCATTATCTGAGTATAAACACTTGACGGGTCCTCGGCGAGAGAGAAAACGCTTGAAGGCTGAGAGGAAACTAACGGTAGACAAATCGGTAACTATTTCAATATGTACCGCTCTTACGGTCATACACGTGAATATACACAACCATGCCTTGCGAGACTGAACGCCTCTGCCACGGTAAGGGGTGTATTTTAAAGGGCCTGCATAGTCACAGCCTACGTGAGTAAAGGCCTTTTCAACTTGATTGACTCGATAACCTGGAAGATCAGCCATAATTGGAAAAGTCGGACGAGGTTTCGCTTTAAAGCAAATATTGCATTTAAAGATTCGATGACGGATCGAACTTCTTGACGCTAAGATCCAGTAACTTTGCCTTAAAAGAGACATAAGTAACACCGGACCAGCGTGAAAGTATTTATTATGATAGTGATCTATAATGAGATCAACTACGTGATCACGACGGGGCAATATAACGGGATACCTTTGATCGTAATCAACCGATGCATTTGACAAACGACCACCAACGCGGATGAGACCATCGTCATCAAGAAAAGGCTTAAGTTTGATTAGAAGACGAGAACAATTTTTATTATTCCTTATATTATAAATGTCCTCTTCAAAATATTTATATTGGAGAATGCGTATTATTAAGCGCTCGGCTTGTTTAAGGTCCTCTGGAGATGCAATCAGGTTTTCTCTCCTAGGAAGTCTTTTGACAAATCTTAGCACGAACACAACCGTTTTAATTAGTTGACTCCAGGAAGAAATTCTCAAACAAAGCTGATAAACGACATTCTCTTCCCGCGAAGATGTAACTACGGGGAAAGATTTTGGTCGCTCCTCGGGCAACGTCTCATCAATTGATATATCACTAAACGTATTAATCGGCCAATCTGACGGCTTTGACGAAGCCCACGAGGGTCCCTTGAACCATAACTGATGAGTCAATAGCTTTTCGGGAGACAAACCACGAGAGAGGCAATCGGCAGGATTCTCAGAGCCGGCCACATGGAAGAAGATACTAGGCGAATAGTTCTCTGTTACCTTAACGATCCGATTTGCCACAAATATTTGCCATCTATGTGGCGATGAATTCAACCAACATAAGACAACCTTTGAATCAGTGAAGCCATACACACGGGATATATCGTAACGTGGACTATATGTGTCGCACACACGACGGAGCAATCTTGACAATAGCTCAACGGCGCAAAGCTCTAATCTTGCTACCGTGAGTGTCTTTGTTGGCGATAGTTTAGACTTAGCACACACAAGCTGAGTGCTAATATGATCAGCACGAGTGATGTGTAGGTAAACAACCGCTCCGTACGCGCGCTCACTTGCGTCTGCAAATCCCAAGACGTTAACAATCACCCCGGCGCTTACGCCTACGTGTCTAGGTATTCTTAAGCTATTTAAACAGGGTAGTTTTGAACAGAAGTTGTGCCACGATTTTTCAATATGTGGCGGAGGACAATCGTCCCAATCACACTTAATAAGCCAAAGCTCCTTTATTAACAGCTTGGCATAAAGAATAGTAGGAGCCACAAATCCTAAGATGTCCCATAAACGCGCTACTGTCGACAGGATGGCACGTTTAGTGCACCTATTATCAGGAGCGTTGATTTGAAAGACAAAACAATCATCAGACATGGACCACCTTAAACCCAATATCTTATGCTGTGTTTGCTTATCGAACTCTACTTCTGAAGTCATTTTGTGGGACTCTGGTATGTTTTCTAATACACTCTTGGAATTTGATGTCCACTTCATTAGGTCGAACTGACCGCATTTGAAAAGCTGAATCAGTTCGTTTACTGTCTCTACAGCCGAAGACTCTTCTGGAAGACTATATGCGATATCATCCATGTACAGAGAACTAGAGATAACTTTAGCAGCCTTAGGATATTTATCTCCTTCGTCGGACGCTAATTGTTTTACTACTCGTAGGGCGTGGTAAGGACTTGACTTAAATCCGAAGCATACCCTATTCAGCTCAAAGACTTGCATAGGACTGTGGGGACTAAAGCGATATAGAATACGCTGAAATCGACGATCTTCAGGACGCATACCTATTTGTAAAAACATTTGTTTCACATCAGCACAGAAGGCGACCGAAAACAAACGAAAATTCAAGAGTATACAAAATAAATCACCCTGTAGGTTGGGACCTGAGTGTAGTAGATCGTTAAGAGAGTAGCCTGTGCTAGTTGTGCAACTGGCATCAAGAACCGGTCTAAGTTTTGTAGACTTATCTGGTCTGAAAACCCCGTGGTGAGGGATGACATATGAGAGGGTGCTGACACTGCTATCAATAGCCACCGGTGACAAATACCCATCTTCAATATAATCACGTATTACCTTATCATAGGCTTCTCGCAAGGGAGCGCATGATTCGAGTTTTCGTTCAAGGCAAATAAAACGCTTCTCAGCGACCCTTTGAGAATCACCCAATAAATAGGCATCCAGTCGAAAAGGTAAGGCAACGACGTACCTACCGTTAGAGTCACGTGTCGTGGTGACCGAGAAATGCTCCTCACACTCCAGATCATTAGGATCTTGGACTGGTGGAATACATATTTCCTCCAATTCCCAGAAGCGTTTTACAACGACGTCCAGGGAATCTCGAGACACTACTGAACAGCATGAGACCAAGTCATGAATATGCGTAGACTGAAGCGTGGGCAATGACCCAACGACGACAAAACCTAACACAGTTTCAATAACTGGTGGAATATTATCACACTGGGTATTAACTATCCTACCTGGTAGCAATAAATGTGGAAATAATGAAGCGCCTATTAAAGCCTCGATAGGGCCAGGCGTAGCAAACATTTCATCGGCAAGAGGTAATGACCTCAAATGTGGAAGCGCGGCCTCATCTATGGGAACCGACGGCAACTCACTAGTAATACGATCGACAATAAGAGCAGTCATGTCATAACTTATACCTAAATTAAACCTAGAAAGGAAAGTTAGATTAACTTTACCTAGAGTAGGTTTATTTAAACCACCTACGCCCGTAACCACTACCTTCGACTTTTCATAATGCTTGAGGCCAAGTTTTTCACAACAGTCATTTGTTATAAAATTGCTTTGAGAAGCCGAGTCTAAAAGACATCTAACAATCTGATTATTCACTACGACTTGAACGGTGGCAAGCGCGACTGTGGTAGTTGTAGCTGACTTGGACCTTTGCGAAAGAGTCGACAACTTGGCGTTTGTATTACATGTAGCACACAACGTTGCGTCTCTGCCTGCGTCGTTATCGAAGGTTGTCTCAGGCTTCGTGTTAGAAGGCGAGTTCGATGTGGAACTACTAATTTTATCATTATTATTAAAATGTAACAACGTGTGGTGTTTCTGTTTACACATCGTACACTTCTGATTTGATTTACAGAGACCTGTCTTATGTTTTATACCCAGACAATTTAAACAGGCGTTATTTGCTTTAATATGAGCGAACCTATCAGCAGGTGTCATTTTATTGAACAAAGGGCATTTATAGAGATATTCATGTGTTATATTATTGCATAAACACTTTAAATTATTTTGCTCATTTGAAACATATGATTGAGGGCTTGGCATTCGTTGGTTCGAACTAAGACGACTAGCTTTGCTGTTCATATTGATAGTGGTCCTAGATTGGACATTACAGGTTTGATAAACTCGAATCTGAGTCCTCACGAAATCAACTAATTGTGAAAATGTAGGTATTTCTACATCACGAACCTGCGATTCAAAACCTTTGATTGTATCTGTATCGAGTTTTTTCAACGTTATATGTAGCAACAAATAATCTGCTAAATCGTCCAATTTTAAATTCTTCAGTGCACCAACAGCGGTGCTAACCCTATCCATAAAAGACTGAAAATTAATCTGTGACGCTCCTCCATTTAATTTAAAGTTCAAAATCTGCTCTACGTGAGCCGAAGCCAAAAGACGTTTGTCTTCGTATCTATCAATTAAAGTTTTTAATATTAAAGAGTAATTCTGACCATCTGGAGTGATACCTGAAATCACGTTTAAAGCTCCTTGCGATAATTTACTCATCAGATAATACACTCTCTCGTCATCTGTAAGCGACGTGTTATCGTGGATTAGAGATTTAAAATTGGCATAAAACAGCGGCCAATTCTTTACGTCCCCGTTGAAAGACATAATTTCCAAAGGTGGAAGTCTTGGCTTTGTCGCCTCACGACAAGTCTCAGTTTCCTTAATGGACGTCGATATTTTTTGCTTAACAGACAGCCGGTCAAGAACACGCTTACTTGTACAATACATGTCCTCAAATGAGGTAAATGTATCGTAACACGGCGTCGCGGTTGGGTCAGCTCTAATCTTTAAAATATTATAATCATCCAAAACGGCACGAAACTCTGACCGTATATCTGCCATAGAAATAGATGCATTGAGAAATGGCTCACTTGTTCTTTCGGTAGGGCCTACATTCTTTGATAAATCAAATATTTTTTGCATTCTCTCAAATAGAGCATTACGTTTTGCACGTGCTATTTGTAACTTAATTGCATCCATGCTAGCTTCCTTATCAGGATCACGAGACATTTTATAAGAGTTTATTTATTTATCGTCTATACAGCTATGAATGGATTACAAGTAAACAAACTAATATTTAATAATATACTTTGACAAGTTGTTATGAACCAAACAAATTTGCAAACAATAACAAATATATATTTGATAATAAACTATTAATTACTCAGATATTTTTATGTAACTAAACAAGTTTATTTTCAGGAATAATAATTATAAAATATTACGATCCCTTTTTAAATATAATTTATATAATGAAAGTCCCATAACTGGTAACTTCACCCTACCGAACTGTTTTGCTAAACCAAATTCGTAAACAAGATATTATTATATTATTTTGTTTCCTTATCTAGCTAGTGAAACCGGTTTTTTCAATAAACGGTTGCAATCCTACAAACGTAACGTACAGTGTCTCTATAAATAATGAGACAGTAACTAATATTTAACAAAGATTTATAATATTGTGAGCGGCAAGCCTTTATATGATTTGGTGACAAATTTATAACAATTAAACAATTTATAAGCATTAAATAATCTATGTAAACAAACAAAATAGGTATTTTATTTTATGTAGGACAAATATAATTTATTATATATAATTACGGCTATCAACCATTCAGCTCAGCTGAGCAAGTATACCCATGCAAAATGCAATAAGTATATGTACTATACTCGCGGCATAAAGTGTGAACTCTGCAGTAATTTAATATGCCTGGTGTACCTACGTTAAAATAAACCACCCGCCGTTTGAATTTAATTAATGCGGGCAGATCTGTATTTTTACAAATTAACACGAATATAATGTTTCATTATGTAGATATGTTTAATTTTACCAATGATGTCTATAAATAATAATTATGTGAATATGAATCTCCTACATACGATATTCCAAAAGGCAACCCGTAATGGCGAAAGTATTTATTCTGT
This sequence comes from Micropterix aruncella, assembly GCA_944548615.1. Lineage (NCBI taxonomy): Eukaryota > Metazoa > Arthropoda > Insecta > Lepidoptera > Micropterigidae > Micropterix > Micropterix aruncella. The sequence continues at coordinate 4,057,379 of OX155978.1, forward strand.
TTTCGTACTCAAATGGACAAAGTATTTTAAATCCGGATCGTATGGACCAAGATGTTGGGTTTAAGTTTATTTATATATAGAGTGGACTGTGAGGAAGGTTGGTTATTTTAAAGGGATTATAGGCATCATTGTGGAGAGGAAAAGGAATCAAAGTTTACGCACCTTTCTATTTTTCGTGCGATTCCTTGCTGCAATTTCACTCCAAAAATGTCTCCAAATCTTCGGCTGGCCAGCTCACGAACGCGATAATTACTTTCACAGCACGATAACGAGAACACTCACAGGAGCACGTCTGGTTCGGCCGGCGCGTAATTTCTCACTGATTGGGAATTGGGAGGTAGGTAGGATATAAATATATATTAGGTATACGGTATAATTGTAAATGGCCTAACCACTACTGTTATTGTTAATATTGGGTTCTTACCTATGAAGTTGCTGTTCTATAAAGAAAATTTAAATCCAACATCTTTGTATGGAAAATATATATTTAATTAATAGAAATATTGACCGTTATTATTTATGCAGATTTGTCATTTTAATAGGAGTTGCTTAATTCCTCTGCTATAAATCTGTCGTGGACAGGAACCAATGAAGTCGTTTTTCCCTGACTCTTCAAAAGTGATTTTTATGCCTTGAAAAAAGTTGTCTAAATTATGAAAAAAAAAGAAGAAACTTTTGAAGCAAGTACTGGCAAGTACGGTGGGTGTCCAAGAGTCTCCAGCCACAACTCTTTCAATTTGCGACTATTTGCATTGAAATCTGTGGTTATACGTTGTCATGCAGAAGTAGTTGCTATGAGCGATTGATCAGGCTCGGTTATTTAATCACGTGCATCTCCATCAGTGTTTGCAGTTCTTACCAGTACACATAGATCGCAAGAAGCTGTAATAGAAAACACAGGCACATGATCTCATAATTGAAAATAATTCAAATTTTCAACTTTACCATGCTTGCACAAACGAAAATATTTGAGCAAAAATAAACGACAGAAAGACAAATACACATCTTAGGGTGTCAACTACAACGGGCGAGCCCGTCACCACAGGACGTTTTAACGATTAGTCGTTCTATCGCCCTGCAGTGAACGTAGAAGACTTTGGACAGTACATTCTACGTCCAGCTACGTCACAACCCGTGAGAGTCCAACGCCTTACCGCGAGTGAGCCAGGAATAAACCCGGCGGGCTCGAGATACTCGCGCCCTCACTTCCAATTGTGACCAGATTTCTCCGGTCTCTCGATTGGTTCCGAGTTCGAGGTCGCTTGCGCGGTCCTCTCCCTTACGAAGCGGTGAAACGGAGTGCACCGAATCTGCCGCGGACCAAGGCGTCCTTTGCCCGACTCTGAACCGGGATCGGATGGCCAATGGTCATTTCAAGAGCAGTCGCCGTAAGGTAGACAACTACCCCCGCTCTATAGGAAACAATACAGTTTCCAGACTCCCCCGATTGTTAGTCGGAGAGCACAATCGATTGGCTTGCGCCGCTCGGTGCGCAGACCGTCCAGGAGCGCCAGAGGATTGTTCCCAGGGGAGACTGGTTGACCCAGTGTCCTACCCAGGCTCGCACCCCATGCGTGGAGGCCATCGGATGGGTGTTGACCCGTGAGTGTGACCGACTCTGAAACAGAATGGGTCTTCGTGGCCAACTCAGCAAGGGCCCATTAGCTCCCTAAACACCTAGACAAATACACAGCTGAAAAGAATAATACAGCCTTGAATTAAAATTTGTTTGAATTTGAAATTCAAACTCAAACCTCAAGTTATCAAAGTTCAAAGTGGCCAATGTGAAAAAACAGCGATTACATCGGTGAGGACCCAATATGAGTGTTTAATCTTTAATAGGTAGTAAAGATATTGCGTTTCGTTATTCTCCACATAGGTATCTCTACTTTATTACGAATCTGTACTAATAATCTTTATTTTTACAAGCTTTTATTTACCTTGCAATGTTTTTCAGTATGTTTGTTTAGATCAAATCTTGCAAGCACAATTAAAACCACTTCTTCTTATCCTATGAAGTTGAAATTTTACGTGTTCGTTCAGTTCTGATGACAATGCATTTTTATTTTTTATTTATTTATTTATTTGTAACGAAACAGATAGTAGGTGGTACATTTCATTAATAACATAGTGCCTTACATAATATGCTCTAACCTACTATCCTATAATATTGTTACAATGCATCCGTTAATAAGGCTCTAATCTAGATATTATATGTATATATACATATACATATACATGCATATACATATACATATATACATACACATATACACATACATACACACATACATACACATTATGGTAAGCATGACCTGATTCTGCACCCAGGATTGGCTCCCCGACAGGGGACTCCTCAACGGTAATCCTTGGCCATGTCAAGTGCTCTGTTTTAACCATCACTAAGAAGAAAACACCTTGCTTTTTCCCATACACAATAAACGGGTCAATTTTAAAAAGGTCAACCGAGGTGAGGGACCTGGGAATTACTTTTCATACACAGTTGAACTTCCGTGCACACATTACAAATATTTGCAATCGTGCTAGCAAAATGGTCGGTTTTGTTATTCGCATATGCAAACAGTTTAATAATATTCATGTAATGTTTCTACTATATAATTGTTTAGTCCGTAGCATACTTGAATATAACTCGGTCATCTGGTGTACAAGTGAAAACAAATACATTCAGATGGTAGAGCGTATTCAAAGAAAATTTTTAAGATATATTTATTACAGAAAATACAATATTTATCCATACTTATTTCCGTCAGATTTTGTGCTAGGAATGGTAGGATACAACAGTCTTGAAACTCGTCGATATATTTCACTAATTATATTTGCATATAAACTTATTCAAGGAACGATTTATTTGCCAGAGATACTATGTAAGTTTGAATTGTACGTACCGGTAAATTACACAGCGAGGAGATTGCATCTATTGTTTAATGTACCGTACCACCGTACAAATATTTTTGTAGACAGGCCAGTGGGAAGGGTTATAGCTCTTCTTAATTCCTTACCCACTGAAATAGATATCTTTTGTACATCCCTTTGGCAGCTAAAAAGGCATCTCCCTGCTATCTCATGTTTATCATAATCTGTCTTTTATTTAGTTTTATATTTTTATGTTTTTTTCTTGTTCAATGTTAGCATTAATTTAGTTATGTAGTCATTTATTTTTAGACTTACACTCCAGCTTTAATATTCAAGGGCGAATTGGATTCATCTGTAATGCCCTTGAATACTATTTGAAACTAATAAATAAATAAATAAATAAACGGTAAACAAAGAAGCGAAATTTTGTATACGCATTCAGTTATGATAGTCCATTCTAAGTGCCACCGCGACAGGGCTGCTGCATCCAGGGTTGGCTTCCAACGAGGGAACTCTTCAACGGTTCACAGCGCAAACACGAAATTCTGTATATTATTCAATTATGATAGCCCGTTTTAAGTTCCACTATGACATGACTGCTGTATCCAGGGTTAGCTCGGGTTAGCATTTTAATAAAAGCTTGTTTTTAAAAATGTGTTTTTACTATTAACTTAGGTATTAAATGTCAGCTCGCAATCTAAAATCAATCGTATACAGGCGTAAGCCTAGTTAGATGTAACATCGATCGGGTTGCATGGGATTGGAATGAATCAATTGGTCGCTTTATTTTAAATTCAAAAATATTTTGTTCCTTATGTACTCTTAGTTGAAATGTAAGATTAGAAACATGAATTAAAGAATGAAATTTGTTTCACTTTACTGGTCTTATTCCGAAAATAATGTACTACTTTGACTTTGTGTAAACCAACAGATTTTTATTGTATTATTAAAATAACATTTAAAAAATATTGTCAATATTGCAAGGGAGCTAATGGCCCTTGCTGAGTTGCCCACGAAGACACATTCTGTTCAGGGTTGGTCACACTCACGGGTCAACACCCATCCGGCGGCCTCCACGTATTTATTTATTTTTTTTTAATTTTCTTTTATTCAGGAAAATAACAGTGTATAAAGTAAGTAGCCAAACAAGATAGATATAAAAATTACACCAGAGACAATTTTCCACTAAATGTTAACATCAAGATTATCTAAATGATAAGAGACAGAAAAAAACGAGAAAAGAAAGAGGATAGGAAGGGAGGGACCAGGAAGGGAAGGAGGAACATAGGAAAAAATACATTATGTTGATGGGTGTCCACGTATTTAACAAATTTACTCGTACGATATTTGAAGTTGAGACAGGTACGTTGGTATGAATAAGTACAAGTGCATAATAACAGTAGATAATAAGTAATAAATTTTGCATGAAGTGCGAGCCTGGGTAGGAATCTGGCCTTGGGGCTAGTTTCCCCTAGGAAACAAAATTCTGGCGCTCCTGGACGGTCTGCGCACCATGCGGTGTAAGCCAATCGACTGTGCACTCTGATTAACAGTCGGGGGAGTCCAGAAGCATCGGCTACCCGACGCCCATCGACCATCGGCTACCAGATTCTGGGTGAACAGCCGGGCAAAGGATGCCGTGATCCGCGATATATTCGCTATACAACGTTTCACCGCTTTGTAAGGAGAGGACCGCGCAAGCGACCTCGAACTCGTAACCAATCGAGAGACCGGAGTAATCTGGTCGCAATTGGAAGCAAGGGCGTGAGTTTAAGCCCGCTGGGTAACATTCCTGGCTATCTCGCGGTTAAGGCGTTGGCCTCTTGCGGGTATGTGGCGGGGCTTGGCGGTGGATTGTTTCGTCCAAGTGCGTTCACTTCACGGGAGAGAGAACGACTAATCGTTAAAACTTCCTGAGGTAACGGGTTCGCCCGTTGTAGTTGACAACTCTGTATGTCAATATTGCAAATACTATTCTAAGGGCTGCGGTGGTCGTGTAACTGCAAACATAAGTTCTTGTACTTCAAAAGAAACGTACGTTTTGAGGGTTTCGGTTTTTTAATGATTTCTTGTACCTGAACGTACGGGATACGGTTTGTTGTGTTCGGGTAACGATATAGCGGACGTATTACGTACGTTTGTATAGATAGGGTAGTTAAACCAAAAAGTTTAAAATATCCCTATTATTATATTAGTCTAGACAGGGTATACTGCTATGAGGGTATACTGCTATGCTATTAACAGCGACTCAAAGTCAAAGACGGACAACAAGAAATAAAAAAAGGCATTACAAACTAATCTGGACATTTGAATATTTTGAATTATCTATGCATTAAATTTAATTTTTATTTTTATTTTGCATTATATTTAAAAGGTTTGTAATTATGTTTATTTTTATCATCCTTAGTTATAAGTAGGTAAAATGCTTGATAATTTTATTTATATATTTCTAATTTTCTAATTCGACTTCTTCTTCTTCTTTCTAGACCCTGCTTATTTACTTTGGGTCGGCCTTCCTTGTCCTTCTCCTCCACTGAACACGATCTTGTACTGTGTCGGCGTCGAAATGAGCTTCTCTTAGGTCTTTTTCAACCATCCTCAACCAAGTAGCGAATGGTCTTCCAAAATCACACGTTGGCAGGTCTAGGGTAAGCTTCACCATGTGATCATCCATATTTTTCTAATTCGACTATTTAATTATATATTTTCTTATTCTGATTTGACTTTATTCTCTGACATTATAATTTCCCACTAAGTAGTTAGTTACTTATAATATACATAGCTTTAGGATTTTTATTTTTATGTTCATTAATAATCAATGATTATTTTATTTTTTTAATAAAATAAAGGTAAATTTATTGACGAAGGGATATATGCCATTTCTATAAACACACTATTTAGCAAGCACATCTTAGAACAGGTCCCTGCCAAGTTAGGTGACGTTGCGACTAGACTATGTTATGTATTAATTTCATGGCATTGACAATGTTATAAATATTTTTGTGCGTAGTACCTACTGGTATGTTATGAAATTATTTACTCGCATATCATATTTGCATTAATAATTAAATAAATAAAACCCTTTGAGGAACCAATTGTGAATACATAGGTACCAAGGAAATGGCTCATTCCAAATCGATACTTATCAAGTCACCATCTCGCCGAGTCGACTCGTCATAAAAGTCGCGATGTCACCGATTCGATTTCATTGGTTGCCCAGCAGTTTAGGGGCGGGGCATCTTCTGGCGCGTTCCCGCCACTTGTTCTGTCATTAGTGTCATTTAAAATCAGTTGACGTTCAGCACTCGCCGCGCTCGGGTGCTTCTAAAGTTGATTAATTAGATGTTGACGAAGTTTTATTTGTTTGTATGAAAAAGTAAGAGTGCCGTTTTTTCCGTGACAAAGGATTGTTTTTCGGTGAGTTTTCTTTTTATTTCACGTAATATTATAAATCCCCAAGCCTCTCTGAGGACAGCTATATAATAACTCGAGAACCTCTTGACCAATTTCGATTGATTTACTTTCTACCCATAGATTAGTAGACATACTTTTGATTAAGATTTTTACCGATTATATTTTTTTCTGTTTCTCTTTTCAATTTAGTTTTCTGACAAGGATTGTCTTATCTTGAATACGTTTGCGTGGTTTTTTTATTACTATTTTATTGTTCAGACTATTTACTAATTATTTGTGCAGTATTTTTTTTACGTTATAATATTATGCACGATTGACATTTCATTAAACCTATTTTAATATACTTCTTTTCCTCGAAGACCATGTTCGTTATTGTATGAATGATACCTGATTTATTTTGTGTTTTTATAAATTTGTAATTTCGCGGAAACCAACGTATTTAACACAATTTTAGCTGTATCCTTATTTCTGTATATAAGATTATTAATTCTAGGTAGATAATTATACTTATGTTTTTATTCACTACCACAATCAAAGTATCGTTGGCATATTCCAATATAACCCATACTATCATTCTCAACCTTTTCAGTTTCGCAACCCCTTGAAAAGTTTGTTACTATTTATTGTGAAATTTCACAATGAGCGAGGTTAGTATCATACGACAATCTCTTTCGTTTTTATGTAGGGTAAGTTGAGGAGAGATGGAGCACTTTTTTTTTGGGGCCCATTTTTTTTTGTGAATGAGTAAAACACACGCTCATGGTATTATGTGATTTATAAAATATATATAGCAAAACGACAGTTTCTTAAAGGTAAAATTTTAGATTCAAAAGAAAAGGTAGCTTTGGTCCATCTCTCCCACACTTATGGGTGAGTTGGACCACCTACTAAGATGAGATGGATCTAGCAAAAATAAATAATACTTGGATAAATTTAACGTGATTTTATGTTCCAAATGTTTTTGCGGCTTTATTCATTCCCAGACCGTCTTTCAGAAGCCTTAACAGCATTGGTTAGAACAACGTTAGTCCATTTTCCTCTAAAAGCCTCTTTTAAACTCATGTTAAACGCATTTCTGAAAATTCGAAAATTAAACATCAACAAATACTTACATAAAACTCAAACAAGTACCAAAATCTCAAAAAACCAAATATGAAAAGGTCCATCGCACCAGCAATATATCTGGGCCATATCTTCTATATCGTGAGGACAGACGGTTCAACCCCTCACACTAAAGGCATAAATGTTTATCGAAATTTTTTATGCTATATTGCCGCTTTGAGAACATGCAAGTACAGTGATGCCAATTTTAATCATACAAATTCAATATTCGCTACATAACCTTGTAATGACAGCAATCATAAAAAAAACTGACACTGTGTAAGCATTTTTCACAGTTTTTCTAGAAAACAAAACCAAATACGGCCGTCCTATTTTGCACCTTTTGCAGCTGGCTCGACAGGACCACTTCAATGTTGTCAGTTTTGAAAAAATATTTGTAGTTTGGAAGAAATTAAAATGGAGAGGTGTCTGCTCCATCTCTCCTAAATCGTGAGGACAGACGGTTTACCCCCTCACGCTATAGGCATAAACGTTTATCAAAAATTTGGAGGCTATATAGCCGCTTTGAGAACATTCAAGTACAGTGATGCTAGTTTTAATAATAGAAATTCAATATTCGCTATATACCTACCTTCGTTATGACTGCAAACATAGAAAAAAAACATACACTATAAAAACATTTTTCTCAATTTTTCTAAAAAACAAAACAAAATACGGCCGCCTTATTTTGTACAATTCGCAGCTGCTTCAATAGGACCATTTCAGTGATGCCAGTTTTTTAAAAAAATAATTGATTTTAGGAGAAATTTAGGTGTTCCGTCTCTCCCGCTGGTCCATCTATCCCGAAATTACCATATACCATATGTGGGTGTCACATGTGTGTAAAAGTGTGTATAATCTTATTGCATTCGATGGACAGAACTGCAAATTCGATTCCTTTCGTTTTTTTCCATTATTTACAATTTATTTCTTTATCCAATATGCCAATATTTACAGCGTCGGAAGAGAAACATAACAGAAACGAAAGAGAAGGAAGACGGAAGAGAAACATAATTTTTTGGAGCATTTTAAAGTTGCCTGGCATAAAAAGATTCCTTGGTCATTTCTGGCCCTCGTAAGGGCTGAATCTATCCTCACATTTGTCATGGCCCTTTCTTATTTACGATTTCACTAAAACCCAACTGTCCCGTCTAGATGCGCTGTTGACAGCTAGTTTAAAATTCTGGTTGTCCTAAGCCAAACCATTTTGGACTAGCGCTAAAACTGCCAGAATAAACAAACTTCGATTCTGTGCAATTCCAAAGATCCGGCAATATCGAAGCACGTAATAAGTGGCCGTAGTGATTCAAATGATCTACAAGCCCGCGTAGACTTCCACAAAAAGTTCCTTACTGGAATCAGCCAGAATGGCACTGGACTGGGGTATGGCAGTACATCCATGAGCGATGTGGACTTGAAGAAGTCTCTCTTGCGGAGATATTACGACAGCAACAGTATGGTTCACGCTATTGGCCTTCAATGCCAGAATGATTGGACAACAATTGGGGACTTTTGCATTCCGCTTCCAATGCACTGGAAGGTAATGTTCTATGACTGGACGCCAGAGATGCTGAAATTTTATTTGAATGCCTTTCAGCATCACTTCCAAACCCCAGTAACCTCGTTCATTATAGCTATGCCGAGGATAATTCATGTCCTCTTTGTAGCAATACCCCTTGCACAGCTAGACACATTCTAGCTGGCTGCAAAGTGGCCTTAGATCAAGGACGGTACACTTACCGCCATGACAAAGTCCTTGCTGTTATTCGCGAGGTAATTAGCCTCTTAGTGGCTTGTGCCAACAAGGGTTTGACATTACCCTCTAAACCCCTAATATAGTTTGTCCGGGATGGCTCTAAAGGCTAAAAACATTTAACTACAAAACCTTTCTCAATAATCGAGAAAGATTCAGATTGGATTCTGGAGGTCGATTAAGTCTATAAGCAGTATAAATTCCCTGAAAGTTTCGGATGCACAGCCCTCCATCCAGATATAACTCTTTACCCTCTATTTCGGAAGGTTATTGTAGAATTAACTGCTCCATGAGTATCAAATATCCCAAAAGACGACGAGTACAAATTAAATAAATACCATGATCTCGCAAATGCCGTCACCCGGAACGGCTTCACTGTTCACCTTCACGCGGTGGAAGTTGGCGCTCGTGGCCTGCCAGCTAAATCTCTGTTTCACTCCAGTCTCTTCCAGTCCTGTCTCTTTCCAGAAAAATAATCATCTCTTTCCTAGAAAAAATATCTAAAACCGCGATTTGCACATGTCAAATTCTATGGCTTCGAAGGGGGAGTGAATGGGTGGTAAGGTGAACGCTCACATGTGGCACATGTGAATAGCTGTTCTAAACCTACCACAGCCGGTCGTCAGACCGAAACCTACTGCTCAACCCCAGAAGTGTAAAAATACTATTATAATGGGCCCGACTCCGGTCGGTGAATTCCATGGCAGCTCCGTTTGTATTTTTTTTAATTTATTGTGTGTTTTGCTATTGCTTTTACAAAACTTTATGTAGATCTAAGATGGAAACGTTTAGGTACAGCTTCGAAAGTAAAAAACAGTTAAAATTAATGTGGTTTTCACCATTGTTTTTACAGAAACTTTATTTATGGGATGGTTACAATTACAGCTGTGGAAGAGACTAAGGGAGGGGTGAGGTAGGGGTCGAAAAAACTAACGAAAAAAAGGTTTTTTTTTACATATAAGGAGGTCGCGATCTAAAAAAGGTTGAAAACCACAGGTCTATATTTTAAATGGTACCAGACTGAGCACTAGAAGGAGGCAAATAACGCTTTTTGAATCCTGACCTTACACGCTTAGAATTCGTGGATGTAATCTCGAATATACAATTCTTTTGTGATGAATAAACTTAATGCAGTCGTAAACGAGACGTCCCATGCGTTATGGGGATTAAAAATGAAACTTCGGCAATATGAATGAAATGAATCAATGAATGGCGAGTTGTAGATAATGGTTACCCCCCACCGCCTCTCTCCCTCCCTCGCATTCACCTCCACTTCCTGCACAATATACCAATCAGTAGCTTACTTTACGAGGAATGTGGGCAGAGAGGTACGTCGCGAACGGTTAGCATTACGTGTAGGTAAATACTGGCGACGTTTTCGAGCGTTTGGCTATCTGCGTGGGCCGAGTAGCGAAACATCTGGCGACCATATCCGAGCCCTTACGAATCGTGACGTATTCGCTTTGATTTTAATTGTGTTCCATGAGAAGCTACTGTCTGGTATACTGTGCTTCCGGTTCCGTACCAAAGCGAACAATCCTAACCATATCAGTAAGATTTCGATGTTTGTCTGTCTGTCACCGTGGATTATCTCGGCCCATTTTAACCCAGTTGTTACTGAAACTTTTTTTTATCTCGTATCACAGTAGTTTTTTAGTATTATTACTTTGATGCATAAAGTAACAATGGAAAAACACCAAAAAAATCATACAACTACTACTTTATCGATTGTATCCTATTTTAAATGAAAGAAACACAGTAATTATTACTATGAAAAAGGTTTTATTATCTATCTATCTATCTATATCTAACTATATAGATATTTTTATTTAATTGTAAGGTTAGTGAAGGTTGTACCTTTGCCGGACGTTTCGGAGCCCGTGGCTCCTTCTTCAGCGGCAAGAAGAATACTGCAGTGGAAGCTGTCATCTGCAACTACCCGCATTCCTCTGTGGTGCTGGGAGAGGGGTGTAATGGGCGGGAAAATGCATTTTTAAATAAAATATTGGATTTAGAATTTGGTAATGTGGAAATAAATAATGATATGTAGAGTGTATGAGAATGTATAGGTGGAAGAATTAATATATAGTGTAATTTGTATCTACACTGTGTGTGTGTGTGTGTGTGTGTGTGTGTGTGTGTGTGTGTGTGTGTGTGTGTGTGTGTGTGTGTGTGTGTGTGTGTGTGTGTGAGGGTGAGTGAGGGTGTGTTTATTTGTGTGAGTGTGTATGTTTGTGAGGGTGTGTTTGTGAGAGTATAAAAACAGATAGATATATATGTATATATTAAAAGGGTGTATACTATAGGATGGAATGTGTCTGTATCATTAATGTTGAATATTCAGGCCTTTGCCATGGCAAGCTCCAAGTACCCAAATATGTCCCAGTTCCCATGTTTTGAGCTTAATTTCATGCGTGTTCTCTGGGAACGCCTTTACCACCTTAACCGTAAAACAATCGTTAAAGAGTTTTCCATGCGACCGAGCGTGGAGTGGAATCGGAAGATTAGACAGATCGTTTCTCACTGAGGATCTGTGATTATTCATCCTCAATCTGAGAGCGTTGGTGGTTTCCCCAACGTAAAACGCCTCACAAAACTTACATTGAAGATAGTAAATGCAATTTTGCGAATTGCAATCTGCATGCGATTGGATCGAATAATTTTCGGAGGTATTGGGGCTCGTGAACTCTTCTGCCTGGAGGTGGATCGGGCATGTTTTGCAGCGACTGCGATTGCAGGGAAATGATCCTGGTGGTAGCGATGATTGCGTCACGGGAGATGGAGTCCCTGTCTTAGACAAAATGTTGCGTAGGTTAATAACTATATAGATAGATAGATAGATAGCGATAGGCCCGTGAGGCCCTATCGCTAAATAGGAGCAATCTACGCATACTGGTAAGGGCGCTCACGGGGCATTGTGGCCTGAACAAACACATGTTTAACCTCTAGCTCAAAGACACAAAAATGTGCAGGTTCTGCCAAGGGGCAGAGGAAACTCCCCAGCACCTCATGTGCGAGTGTCACCCGCTGATGCGTAAAAGATACACCCACCTGGGTGGTCACTACCTCCAACTTGAGGAGGTAAAACAATCTGGCGCCAAAAGCCTGCTGCGGTTCTTAAATGACACGAGGCTTAGCGCAGAACTATAGTAGGTGGCGAACACAATAGATCAGCAATGGTCGCAGTGTTACAAGGCTCATAAAGACCTTAGAAAAGCCCCACTCAACAAATAAAATATCTAACTATATAATCTATATTTATTTAGGTCATACATTTATAAAAAACGTGCTTAAAATAAATTTCAATCACAAGCTTATTTAATTTTGTAAACACTTACCGTTTTGAAGACATAGTGAAAGTTAATTACGCTAATACGAATTAAAATAGAAAGCACTTTAAAATTATGATAATAAGATAATTATCTATGCACCGACACACTGTCAAACGATCACTGCGGTGATTGGTAAACAATAAGCAAAAGTTATCTACTCGTTAATCTTTTTTAATTGAGGGTATTCCCCACGCTTTTTTTGATCTTTACCTTGGAGTAAATGGGTATTTTCATGGATGCATCTGTCTCTTTTGCAGGATTTTCGGCGACATCGACTTAAAGTACTATAACTACGAAACTACTACACCAATCATAAAAAGAACAACTGCACAATGATTGCATTGAAATTTCGAATATAGAATATTGAAATATCATTTTGTAAAACAATTAGATAATTATGAATAAATATGAGAACGTCAAAGAAGTGAAAAAAAAGCGCGACCAGATTTGGTCGACTCGTACTCAACGGATAATTGTTTCGCGACCAGATTTGGTTGACTCATACTCAACGGGTTATAAAGATCGGTACCTAGTTGTAAATGGGTTAAAGGCATCGACATTGATTATATATGCTATTAGATTGCTCAAAGCCGTACTACGTTTCGGCATCTAAGATTTTACTACGAAACGCAACGTGTAAATTACACTCATGTATAATTCGCTGTTATGATCAGTAGTTCAATAGATGGCGCTTGTTACTTAAGGGGGGGAACCTGGTTTGGATAACACTTTACCTACTACTTTGGATGTTACTATGTACAGTTTTTAGTACGTATATATTCGAATTTTATTTTATTTATTTTAAATTATTTTAATTTTTTAGGAAAACTTACAGCTAGATAAATATAGGTACACATTGAGAAATAAGTATTAAAGGCCAATTAAAAGTTTTCACATATAATAAAAAGATACAAGAAGTGAATAGACAAACACATATAACTAGATAGATGCTAATATTGCTAAGAAGAAAAGAACATATTGTGCAGTATAGGTAGGTAAGATTCAATTTTCGAGAAGAGGTGTTGAATAGGTCAATGTCAACTTCTCGCGCCAATACATTGAAACATCTACTCGCTCGTATGACATAAATCATGCCGCTTACGGCGGCTGCTCTTGAAACGACCATCGGCTACCCGATCCCGGGTGAACAGCCTAGCAAAGGACGCCGTGGTCCGCGATAGATTCGGTTTACACCGTTTCACCGCTTCGCAAGGGAGATGACCGCGCAAGCGACCCTCTCCCATCGTAACCAGTCGAGAGACCGGAGTAATCTGGTCGCAACTGGAAATAAGGGCGTGAGTGTAAGCCCGCTGCGTAACAGCGCAATATCAGGTAATAATTGCGTACGCCTCAACGTCAATGGCAGTAGTATAGATGATGCGACAACGGTTGCAGAACTTTTTAATGACTATTTCAATTTCAATTTCAATTTCAATTTCAATTTATTTCTGCTCCAGTAGGTAGGCTTTCCTACACTTGGATGCGTCTTTGTCTCTAAATTTTTAAATAATGTAATTAATTAAAGAATATTAACTATCATTATATAGTTGTGGCAATATAAATTAATTTTAGTAAATTATAATTGGTTTGAAAACCATTGACAAATAGAAAATAATCTAATAATCAGAATTGCTGATCAAAAAAAGAGCTCAATGTCTGTAGTCATAATTATCAAGGCAATAATATGATGGTCAAGAAAATAGATGAGGGTATATTAAAATTATCTAAATTTAAGTTAATTGTCAAATCTAGCAATACAGCCGTCGTCGATAAAAATAAAAATAAAAATTACGTTCTTTGGCAAAGTTGATTATTATGAATTATCCGTTATTTTACATTAGGATGCTCTGGAATAAGAATTCAGCATTATCCAAATCTCTTAAGTCATATACAGGATTCTTGACTAGGCCATTAAATAAGACTTTTTTAAATTGGTTCTCTCCAAGACTTCTGATATGTGTTGGGACCTTGTTATAATAACACAGGCTTTGATGAAGGAAACTGTTGCGCACTTTACTAAGCCTGTGCCGATTTAGATGTAGATCAAATTTATTTCTTGTATTGTGTTGATGGAAATCGCTATTCGCCGGGACATCCGATATGTGCTTACGAGCGAACATAATATTTTGTTGGATATAGCACGAGTACATCGTCATGATTCCTGACTTGATGAAAAACGGCTTACACGAAGTTCTTGGAGAAGCTCTGTAAAGACTGCGTAAAGCCCTTTTCTGAAGGATAAGAATCCTCTTCGAATTTGCTGCCATTCCCCAAAACATTAGACCATATGTCATCAAAGAATGAAAATAAGCAAAATATACAGATTTAGCAGCCTCAAAGCCGCATAAATTTCTAATCTTTTTTATTGCGTAAACAGCCCTACACAGCTTTTTACTAAGCTCTTCTAAGTGATCGGACCATTGCAATTTTTGGTCGATCTGCAAACCTAGAAATTTAGTAGAAGAGACATTTTCCAATTCGTCTGTTCCAAAGAATAAGGCTATATTATTAGAGTCGGACGGCCGTAAAGAAAAACACACTGTTTTAGATTTTGAAACATTCAACGAGAGTTTATTAACTTGGAACCAGACAGCAAGTCTATTTATCGTTTCATTAATCCTTATTTCAAGCTCGTCTCTATTTTTATCGCTAAAAAGAAGGGATGTGTCATCGGCGAATAGGATAATCTCATCATCCACTGACCTAATGCAATCAGGGATGTCGTTTATATAAACAAGAAAAAGAAAGGGGCCAAGTATAGAGCCTTGAGGGACACCTTTGGAGATACTTTGTGGGGTACTTTTGCTACTTCCCACTTGCGTAATCTGGGTACGACCTTGTAAGTAGGACTGTATGAGCGCTAGTTCCCTATTCCTAATCCCGTAGTGTTCTAGTTTCTCTAGTAGAACTGAATGTTCTACACAATCAAAAGCCTTAGAGAGATCACAGAAAATGCCAACTGTTTTTTTGCTATTGTCAAGGCTTAGTAGTGTTTTCTTTATGAGATTAGCAATGGCATCTTGGGTTGAAAGATTTTTTTGGAAACCAAATTGCTTAATGCTGAGAATATTATTTTCTGAAAAGAAATTGGTCAATCTCGTGAGAATAATATTTTCAAGAATCTTGCTAAAAACTGGCAAAAGCGATATAGGGCGATAATTAGTCATGTTGTCACAACATCCCTTTTTGTAAATGGGTATCACTTTTGCCAGTTTCAATTCCGTGGGAAAGAATCCATATTCCAAACAATGATTAAAAATAACCGACAATTCGTCTGCGATGCTAGTGACAGAACTCTTAAGGATTTTTGTGGAGATATTCCACAGATCAGTTGAATTTTTACATTTTATATCTTTGGCAACTTTGACTATTTCCTCGGAAGTGGTAGGAGAAAACCCTAATGATATTGGGTTTCTATTGCAGTAGCTATAAAGTAAGCTTGAAGCTGTGCAGTGTGCTGTATTTAAATTACTTAAATTTCTAGGTACATTAACAAAATAATCATTAAAGTGTTCTGCGACTGTTCCCGCATCGTCTATATGCTCACCATCTACTGTGAGATGCAATCCGTTATTTACTGGCATACTGGCATTCAGCTCTATACCCTTAAATACCTGCCAAGATAAGCTGCCAGAATAAGGGAAATCACTCAGCTTTAGGCCTGCTTGAGGACTATCATTGTTGTTCTCCCCCAACAATTCTTCCGAAATAATTAAAGTTGCTAAATCACTTAAAATGAAAAATTCAACAGACCGATGGAATATATCCACCAAAATCCTAAAGAGTTCTGTAACCGTAATCTCGCACAATCTATCTTTTATATCTAATCGATGCATGGAACATGGATTCTTTCCCACCGAAATGAAGATGGCCAAAGTAGTGCAGATATTTAAAAAAGGTTGTCCTGAAAACAGAGATAATTATCGACCCATGTCTCTTTTACCAGTTTTCAGCAAATTTTTGAAAAATTACTTCTTATCCGACTTGTTAATTTCTTTGCTGAAAACCAAATCCTGTCTAAAAAACAATTTGGATTTCAAAAAAATCTCTCTACGCAAGATGCAATCGCCAGTCTAATTAAAAAAATACTACTTGGGCTAGACAATATGAAAAAAACCGTAGGCATTTTCTGTGACCTCTCTAAGGCTTTTGATTGTGTAGACCACTCAATTCTACTTGAAAAATAGAAACGGCATTAGGAATAAGGAACTGCAACTCATGGAATCTTATTTGCAAGAACGCACTCAGATTACGCAAGTCGAAAATAGCAAGAGCGCGCCACAGAATATCCGCAAAGGTGTTCCTCAAGGATCGATACTTGGACCATTTCTCTTCCTCGTCTATATTCTGAACGTTCTGCCAAATAGAGTGGTGGACATGTGGAATAAACTACCATTTGAAGTGATTAGTGCAATCTCTGTCAATCAATTTAAAAACAGACTTGATTTATACCTAAAAACTTGTTAATACTGTTTACATTATACTGTTAATATTGTTTAGCTTTACAAGATCTGATCTGGACGTATCAGCAAAGCTGCCTGTCCAGAATAAATAATAATAATAATATTGACATCCCAGACTGCCTGAAATCCGTGGATGATGAAATCATTTTATTCGCCGATGATACTTCACTTCTTTTTAGCGATAAAAATAAAGACCTTTGGCCCAAAGTAAAAGAAACAATAGATAGGCTTAGTATATGGTTCCAAGTTAATAAATTGTCACTTAACGTAAATAAATCAAAATCAATATGCTTCTCTTTGCGGCCGTCTGATTATAATGAAATAGACGTATACTTTGGGTCTGACCAACTAGAAAATGTCTCCTCCACGAAATTTCTCGGATTAGAAATTGATCAAAAATTACAATGGTCTGATCACTTAAACGATCTCAGTAAAAAAATGTGCAGTGCCACATTCGCCATTAGAAAGATAAGAAGTTTATGCGGTTTTGAAGCATCTAAATGCGTTTATTTTGCATATTTCCACTCCATAATAACGTATGGCCTACTGTTTTGGGGAATGGCACCAAACTCCAAAAGAATTTTTCTCCTCAAGAAAAGAGCGGTACGCACTTTATATAGAGTCTCACCAAGAAGTTCTTGTAAGCCGCTATTTGTAAAATCAGGAATAATGACTCTATTTTCTTCTTACATCTACCAAAATATTATGTACGCTCGTAGACACCTAACAGAATGAATAGTGATTTTCATCATCACGATACGAGGAATAAATCCAATCTCCCCATAAACCGACAGCGACTTAGCAAAGTGCGATACAGTTTTATTCACCAAAATGTGTCCTCCTATAATAAGATTCCAGAGCAAATGAAAAGCCAAATGAAAAGCCAGAGCAATGAAAGAAGAGGACCAATTTAAAAAGATATCCATTGACAACCATTGACAATAAAATATATATTTTTTTATTATTCTACATAGAATTTGCATTTCTATTATAATATATTATTCTCCCTGACTCTTAAATCACATTAGTATATTTTGATTATTTGTGTGTAGGTAATATTGAATATAATATTACAGCCATGACAACTATCACGATAGTTATGTTTTTAATAATTAAATTTTTAGCATTTAATTTAGTGACGCATCCAAGTGTAGGAATGCCTATCTACTGGAGTAGTTGATTGTATTGTATTGTATTGTATGGTAACATACCTGGTTATCTCGTGGATAAGGCGTTGGCCTCTTACGGGCATGTGGCGGAGCTTGACGGTGGACTGTTTTGTCCAAGTCTCTGCGTTTACTTCACGGGAGATAGAACGACCAATCGTTAAAACTTCTTGAGGCGACGGATTAGCCTGTTGTAGTTGACAGCTCTATTTGAGATCGATTTAAAAAGTATCGAGTACAAAAGTATCGGTATCAAAACAAAAGTACTCGATACCAAAAAGTATCGATAAAATTTCCGTGTCGCTAGACGCATCCAAGACCAGTAAATTCGTCAATTGGGTACAAATGTAATGTAACTTGTATTATATATGTCTCTTTCTCTCTTTTTTAGGTTTCACAAATATGTTGGTATCACACCACGTGGTCGCAATCATATTGACAACGTTTTATATCAAAATAATCTACAGCAGCGGCACAACTCCTACGGAAATTCAAACCTTTCAAAATGATACAATTTTACTGCCATGTGATGTCCAAGCCGAAGAAAGCTACAACGAAGGTAAAATCAGGGTTTTGTTGAATCTATTGTTATATTTTTAAGGACAGTGGCCCAAGGATACTCGTGACATTTAACCACCTACAGGCACGTATCCAGACTTTAGTTTCGTCGGGGGGGGGGGGGGGGACAACATTTATTGAAATAACACGCACGGTACCCACCAAATTTGAATTTTCCCGTACAATGAAACGAAAATATGACGGATTTCGGAGGGTTAAATCTTAACTACCCCTCCTCCCCTCTGGATACCTGCCTGACACTAGATACATAAGGATCTGTTAGATATCTCTGCATCATGACGTTGCCGTCCATTTATATAATGGAAGTGGCGCTGTTCGTTCGCAGAAATCTAGCCGATTTTGAAGTGAATGGTGCGCATCACCAACAACAAGGGTTGTCGACTGCAACGGGCGAGCCCGTCACCTCAGGAAGTTTTAACGATTAGTCGTTCTATCTCTCTGGAGTGAGCGTAGAAGACTTGAGGACAAAACAGTCCACCATCTAGCTACGTCACAAGCCCTTAGAGGCCAACGCCTTAACTTCGAGATAGCCAGGAATGTTACCTGGCGGGCCGACACTCCGCCCATACTTTCAATTGTGACCAGATTACTCCGATCTCTCGATTGGTTACGAGTTCGAGGTCGCTTGCGCGGTCCTCTCCCTTACGAAGCGGTGAAACGGTGTATATCGAATCTATCGCGGACCACAGCGTCCTTTGCCCGGCTGTTCACCCAGGATCGGATGGCTGATGGTCATTTCAAGAGTAGTCGCCGTAAGGTCCGCAACTACCCCCGCTCTATAGGAAACAGTACTGCTTCCAGACTCCCCCTGTGCATTACCACTATCTCATCAGGTGTGTAACATGCTACGTTCGGTAAGTCATGCATTATCCAAGTCGGAGAGGCTAGCCTATGTCGCCGGCCCAGCGGTTTACAACAAACTCAGCGAGCACATTAGGCAGGCGCAATCTCTTGACGTGTTTAAGAGACGCCTTAAGCTTTACCTCACAGATAAGGCGTTTTACTCACTGGAGGAATAATACTCGAGTGAAGTCTAAAATGCTTTGGTGGCTAAAGTGTTTAATGATCTCTTTGCATTTTGTCTTGTATTTCCTCTTTTTACATAATTCTTGTGTTTTTCTTCGTTTTGTTTTGCTTATTTTTATCTTTTCTTTACGATAAAAAAATGTTTGTATTGAATATTATGGTTTTTCGTTGCAAGTCTGGCAACACTAGCACAGAACTGTCACAATAAATGTTTGTAACCTCAAACTGAGTCGCTGTGTTTTTTCTCTCATCGCGTCCCGTTTTCATTTTTGCTAGGACTTTAATTTACGCGGAACTTCCTGACTGGAACAATTCAACAGGTTATGGGCCCAGCTCACGACGACTGTGTATAGAAAAGTGCAAATGCTGAAAACGCGGTTTTCGCGACTGAAATAGTGCAAGCGGAGAAAGTGACTATTCTGGTGAATCGTTTTAAATCGCGTGGAATAATTCAACTGAATTAGTGCGATTTTAGATAAACGGACAAAAACAAAAGTGTCATTTCGTTTTGTGCGGTATTTTTTAGTGGGTGCACCGATTATTTTTGAGGTTAGAATCAGCAATTTTTCTGTCTGAAAAACTGTGGTGCGTCGATAGCTGTTTTTTTGTGCGTGATTTCATCATCGCGTGGTACAAGGAAAACGTTTTTCTCAACGCGCAGTTTTCGGGAGCGAGTTTTCTTTTGGATTGAAATTGAAAAGTTTTTTTTCGGAAAATTTCAAATCCGGCAATTCGAAAACAGAAGAAATGGAAGGTGATCGAATAAATATCGAAAAATTGGAAGGTGTCGGTGAGTCTTTCAATTGGCTGACATGGAAATTCCAAATGCGTCAAATTCTGGAGGAAAATGAATTATTCGATATTGTCGATGGAGCCGAAGAGAAGCCAACGGCTGCAGAGCCGGACTATGCAACAAAAATCGTCGTTTGGAAGAAGAAAGACGCCAAATCGAGACGAATCATTTCGACAGCATGCAGAAGGCAGGCGGTAATGCAAATTATGACCTGTGCGACAGCAAACGAGATGTGGGAAATGCTCAGAGGAACCTATGAGCATACATCGAAGGCAAACACACTACTTTTGCAACAAAAGTATTACAGTTATGCGAAGAAGGCAGGAGATGATATTGCGACGTTCTTATCGAAATTAATGGAAATTGTGCAACAGCTGCGAGATCAAAAGGAGACCATATCGGATTCCATGATAATTTCGAAAATTTTAATAACGTTACCTGCTGAATTCAATCATTTTCACAGTGCATGGGAATCTGCAAGTTCTGAAAGTCAAACTTTGACAAATCTGCGAGCGCGATTAATGGCAGAAGAGCTTCGCCTGAAATCGCAGGGACAAGTCGAAGAGGTGGAAGCGCTGATAGCTAAGCGAACTTTTCCCAAGAAAACCTACAACATCAAAAAGGGAAATTCGTCGAACAGCAACAACAAATTGACGAATAAAAGCGACAAACCGAAAGGCAAGTGCTTTAAGTGCGGAAAAGGAGGTCATTGGAAGCGGGACTGCCCAGAGAAGAAGCATAGCTCTGACGAGAAACGAGAAGATGGCTCGGTCGACGCGTTCATTTGTCACTCAGCGACGAGTGGAGACAAAGACACTTGGATATTAGATTCAGGGGCAACTGATCACATGAGTCACCGGCGCGATTGGTTCGAGAATTTCACTGAAATATCCGAACAAGTGAAGATAGGTAATGGCGATAGAATTGTGGCTCGAGGCAAAGGCGACATCAGCATTCACGCTTTCAATGGCAATGATTGGATTCGCAAGCGAGTCATGGGAGTTCTATTCGTACCGGATCTTCAGATGAATTTATTTTCATCAGGAAAGGTGACAGATCATGGACATCAGCTGAGCATGGACAACAAACGTTGCGAACTGCTGAAAAAAGGAAACGTAGTTGCAGTGGGAGTTCGTAGAAACGGTTTGTTCCAGATGCTGTTCAAGGTGAATCAGATTTCACGAATCGAGGCTACAGCAAACGTAGTAATAAAGAAGAGATCGCTTTGTTCGTGGCACGAGCGACTTGGACATCAAAACGTCATACATGTGAAGAAGTTTCTGCAGACTCGAAATATTGAATTCATCAATGAAGATTTCACATGTGAAGCATGCGTACTTGGAAAACACCATCGAGGTAGCTTCAAGAATCGTGAGGAGAAGTCGAAAGCGTGTGGCGAAGTCATTCATACTGACGTGTGCGGACCATTCCAAGAAAATTCGATAGGTGGCGCCAAGTATTTCTTACTATTGAAAGATGATTACTCACATTTTCGTTTTGTCTACTTCATGAAACAAAAGTCAGAAGTAGCAAGCATCATCAAGAAGTGTGTGAAGCTGATTCAGAGGACATATGGACACAAAATTCGCATTCTCAGATCCGACAACGGCACAGAGTTCGTCAACGGAAAATTTAAAGCATTTTTCGAGGAAGTTGGTATTCATCACCAGCGAACTGTGCCATACACGCCAGAGCAAAACGGCTGTGCGGAACGGGAGATGCGAACAATCGTCGAATCAGCGAGAACGATGCTTCAGTCGAAGCAAATAGAAAAGAAGTTTTGGGCCGAGGCAGTAAATTCAGCAGTTCATGTGCTGAATAGAACTGGAACGAGCACAGTCGCGGACAAATCACCGTATGAATTGTGGCACAACAAGGAAGCAAAGGTCGATCATCTGCGAATTTTCGGCTCGGAAGTGTTCATTCACGTTCCAAAGGGAAAACGGCAGAAGTTGGATCCAAAGGCAGAAAAATGTATGTTCGTTGGTTACGACAACCATTCGAAGGGATATCGAGTTTGGAATCCGAAAACAGGCAAAATCGAAATCTCACGAGACGTCGTATTTTTGTTGGAGGAATCCATGGCCACACTGGACATCGGAGCTGAAGAAAAAACTATTGAGAGCACGGGCGATACAAACGCAAATAAAGATGATGTAAATGATGAGGATGTAGAGGAACTCTTTACTCCAGAGGAACGCGAGGAACGTGGTGCGATATGCGACCTTGACAACAGAAATGTCATAAATCGGCGTTTGCGCGATCGAAACACAATTACAGCAGCGAAGCGTTTGACATATTACGCATCGGGACATCATTCGGCAATGTTAGCAGTCACCGAAGAGCCAAGAACTTTTGAAGAGGCGATTAAATCGAGTGACCACCGACAGTGGAAACAGGCCATGAACGAGGAGTACGATTCGCTCATTATAAATCGTACGTGGACTTTGGTTAAGGCACCAGTTGATCAAAGAGTTATAGATAATCGATGGGTCTATAAAGTCAAGCAGAATCCAGACGGAAGCATTGATCGCTACAAGGCGCGATTGGTAGTGCGGGGATTTACGCAGCAATATGGCATCGATTACCACGAAACTTTCAGCCCGGTGGTAAAGTTCACATCGATCAGAGCAATCCTGGCGTTGGCGACATGAGCCAGCCGATTGGATATGATGATGAAAGCGGGCGAGTATGTAAGCTATCAAAAAGCTTATATGGTTTGAAACAAGCATCACGCTGTTGGAACAAAAAGTTTACTTTGTTCATCAACAAATTTGGTTTCAAAGCAAGTGAATCGGATCCATGTGTTTTCGTTTGCAACGGAGAAAACGGCATGCTAATTCTGGCAATTTACGTCGACGACGGATTGATTGCGGCGGAAAAGCAGGAAGCCATTGTTCCAGTCATCGGACACTTGAAAAAGGAATTCGAGATAAAAATATTTGAGCTGAAATGTTTTTTGGGACTCGAAATTGATCAGCGATCTGACGGATCGATTCACATTCACCAACAGGGATATGCAAGAAAGATACTTGATCGTTTTAACATGACGAATTGCAATGCAGTGTCAACACCATTGGACATTTCTCAGAATCTTGGAGATTTTGAAACAGACAAGAGACCGATTTTCCATATCGTGAAGCAGTTGGAAGTCTGATGTATTTGGCTGTCGCTACCAGGCCAGATATCAGCTTTGCAGTTGGAAGTGTCAGCAGATATTTGGAAAAACCAGCTGCAGCCCATGTGAATGCAGTAAAACGCATCTTAAAGTATGTCAAGGGCACGGTGGACATGGGAATTCGCTTCGAGACAGAAAACGATTTACATTTTTGTGGATATAGCGATGCCGATTACGCCGGAGACGTCAGTACGCGAAGATCGACGTCAGGATACGTTTTCATGTTCGGAGGAAGCGTTATCAGTTGGGGATCAGAACGACAAAAATCGGTTGCACTGTCTACAACAGAATCCGAATATATGGCAGCATCACATGCCATAAAGGAATTGGTTTGGCTGAAAAATTTGTTGTGCGATCTACAGCAATCGAAATTGGACGTGCCAATATTTTTCATGGACAACCAGAGCGCAATTCGACTTGTGAAGAACCCGGAATTTCACAAGAGGACAAAACACATCGACGTGCGATATCACTTCATCCGAGAGAAATTCGAAGACGGAATATTTGAGCTAAAATACGTTCAGACGGATGAGCAGACAGCTGATATAATGACAAAGGCATTATCAAGGCCAAAACATCAACATTTTTGTACTTTGATGAATGTTATGCCAAATAATTAACGTAGAGTATTCAAGGAATTAATCTTAATTTTGAATTTGTTGGTTAATTGTATTCTCAATTCTATTTTGATTTTGGCATTGACTTGTAACAAAAAGTGGGAGTATTGAATATTATGGTTTTTCGTTGCAAGTCTGGCAACACTAGCACAGAACTGTCACAATAAATGTTTGTAACCTCAAACTGAGTCGCTGTGTTTTTTCTCTCATCGCGTCCCGTTTTCATTTTTGCTAGGACTTTAATTTACGCGGAACTTCCTGACTGGAACAATTCAACAGTTTGTTTGCTAATATGTATGAATGTTTGATAATCTGTATCTGACTTGTATACCAGTATACTTATAAAATATTTATTTATTTATTTATTTTAAACATAACATGCGAAATTCATAAAATGGTCATACCAAGTAATGGTGCGAAGTAAACGACGACCCACATTCACATGACCATGCGCAGCGCATGCCCAACTAGGCCGAGTACCTATAGCCTGTATCTGGGCATACTATTTATTTTCAGACTTGGGTGGAGAAGCATAACTGACGTAGGACACATACACTTATACACACACATATACATATACACATATACACATATATACATACACATGTAAAATTATGTTTATTATCTCGTATCACATATTTATTATAACGTATGATTGTTTATTATAACGTATGATTGTTTATTATAACGTATTTAAACGATTGTTTATTATTATTATTATAACGATTGTTTATTATGACATTTTTATTATAACGTATGATTATGATCCTATCACGTTATACCAACACAAGAAACAAGAGCGCCATCGAGTTTATTTAAAACGCGAAAAAGAAAAAAATACTATAGGTTAGGTTATGACCGAAATATAAAAAAACAACCACAGGGTCGGGGAAAGGATTTGGTTTGGCACTAAATTTGGCAAAACGGAGAATAAACCTTCGCAATTTTAAAATAAAACTACAAATTTAAAGTTATAAAAACAAGATCCTTTAATCAGCAGGTAGTTCCTCTTCAGACATGTGGTACAGACTTCAGACATGTGACATGTGATACGTTTTCCAGTTCAAATGGACATCCAGGCGAGAAAAAGTCAGGGCACGGTGGGCCGATTTATAGTTGAATTTACATTGGAATATAAAAAGGCGGCACAGGCAAAAACACGCTGTGACCAAAAGAAAAACCCCCATTACTACAAAACTCGTTTATCTAATTGAATCCCGAAAAGAATTAAACGCTTACCAGAAAATAGGACCTTGTTCACATCACTTTAAAATACTGCACTTCAAGTGCCTTAACCGCAGCGGATTATTCCGCTTTTAGCGAGTTTGCAGTCGCCCGGCGCGAGTGAGAAGTACTCTCCCTTGCGCCATCTTGGAAAATCTGATCCCCCTCAATTACTGTGGCTAGGATGGACAGACTGGACTGCCTGCAGTTATACCAACTTTAGGAGATTAAAAAAAAACTCATAGCAACTCATGTTCACTAAAATAGTAATATTTTTTGTAACATTTATTACATTTTTAAAAATTCTTTTGAACTTGATTTTTTAAGTAAATCTCTTGTTTTTTTTTGTCATGGCGAGAACACCAGAAGGGTCATTTTTTATTGGGCCGTGCAATACGGCTATTTCTATTATGACAGGTCAAAATTAATGTCAAAGCTTTTAGCGATTTTTTATTGTTTTGGAGATACGTTTTGAGATTTTGAACCAAGATTCCGAAACAACTCAAAAACTGAGTAAGACCAATATAAAAAAAAAACACGAGAAATACAAGCGAAACATGTTGCAATGCGTGCAACATGTTTTTGAAACATAACATACCACGCAAATTTGGATTTTTGTTACATTATGCAGGTATATTATTTCTAAGAGATGATTTGCAGAAGATCATTCTCTATCCTTGAACGACCTATATCGTCAAGAAGCCATTTATTTATTTTTTTATTGAATAAAAAGGTACTTTCAATTTTTTTGTATGTCGTCATCAAGACGGTTGAATATTTTGGGTGCGATAAATGCATATGAATAAGTCGTGAATTCTCTCAGATTCACAAATTTTCTCGACTTAATTTTTTACTGTGTGCCCCTCCTCCTGGATAAGTCCTTGCCCCCCTACATATGCGAACGAACGTGATACGTCCGCTATATATCGCCTGTAAGCAACAAAACGTATCCCGTACGCATCCGGTACAAAAAAAAACAAAAAAAACCCCGAAACCCACAAAGCCGATACGTCACAACGTGATACGTCAAATTGTTCCTATCATGCTAAATACAGGAAGTAAATATATTAAAAGGAACAAAAATACGATTGCCCTTACGAAAAGTGAACTACTGTATTTGATATTATTTTTATTGCGGTATTTTATTAAATATTTGTGATTTATATATTTATCCATATAGATAAATGTATATTTATGGAATGCGCTTAATCAGACCTTTCATGATAAACACGATATGTTTACGTTAATTTATTGAAATTTAGACATTTAGACAAGTATTTTTTTTACATTCGGACAGTTTAGGTAACCTATGACACTAGGGGTGACATAACGATTCTAATAATATCACACACTTCTAAACCGGTTCAAGTGTTTAGAAGTTATGGCGGAATAACAATTAGGGGTTCATCATTAACCGTTAGCTACGTACCGACCAAATTTGCTTGCGCATCAGAACACCGTTGACTACGTAACGACCAATATTGGCGGCATGCTCCCGGAGCGCACATTAATATTATTTTCCAATTCGAACGCATCCTAATATCAATACCAAATATCTCATTATTACCATAGATACATAGACGGCCTTTAGAATAATTTCGCGCGTCATTTCGCGGATATTTCTGGTAAAATTCCATTAACAAGTCAAACATATTTTTTTTTCTTTTTCGAGAAATTATCAAAATTTTTATTGGTTTTTATGAGCTAATATCTCAATATTTTTGTATGTAAATTAGCAAAACAAAATATTACCTTTAATAGAGAATCTAATAAAGATTACGGTGGTATTTTACAATTTCTAAAAAGGGTTCCGTACTTTTCTGTAATGCAAGTACAAGTCAGAAATGTCGAGTTTTTTTCACTTTTTCGACTTTCTCATATTTATTCATAATATAATTATTTTACAAAATGAGATTTCAATATTCTATATACGAAATTTCAATGCGATCATTACACAGTTATTATTTTTATCAT
The DNA here is from genome assembly GCA_944548615.1 of Micropterix aruncella. Classification (NCBI taxonomy): domain Eukaryota; kingdom Metazoa; phylum Arthropoda; class Insecta; order Lepidoptera; family Micropterigidae; genus Micropterix; species Micropterix aruncella. Next base: position 4,084,873 of record OX155978.1, read on the forward strand.
TGCTATAGTAGTTCCATAGTTATAGTACTTTTTGTCGAGCGCGGCGTTATTGCAAGAAATTCTAATAAATTGCCGCGGTCTGCCATGAAATTATGCCGCTACTCGAAGGGTTAATACAAACCGGATTTATTTCAAGTACAATTGCGTAGTTTTATAATTTACGCGGTTCCTTTCTCGACTAGACTCGGGCGACTCGGCTTTATTGTTAGATTAAATTGTATAGCTGATTTTGAAATATTATTGATGGAACTTGTATATGAGATATTCCAAACAAAATTTCACGATGTGATTTCGGCCCAACAAGGTATCTGTGTCTCAAATTTCAGGTATCTATGTCCAATACGTCGAGATTGATATATGACTAGTGGTTAACCGATTTTTATTACAAACTTTTCAACTCTTGCCGTGACCAAATGATGCCTGCATGCCAAATTTCAGCGCAATCGGATTATGCGTCTGGTCGCTATTGTGGAGGAATATACTCAGACACACAGACGCACAAACACACATACACACAAAGAGACTTCCACCTGAAAATGGTCTTAATCGTCTCAGAGGTGCTCAAAATTAATATTTCCGTCCTCACCTCGAAAAAAATTTTTTCGTGGTGACATTATGTCACAATACTTTTATGTCACAATACTTTCCCTCCTCCTCTGTTGGTGGGCCGGGAAAGTAGAAAACTATAAATAACTCGCCCTATACATTATATGTTGGTTATACGATGTGATATTTATAATGGTACCTCTTCTTAACATTTCGAGTAGCGGCATAATTTCATGGCAGACCGCGGCAATTTATTGGATTTTCTTGCAATATCGCCGCACTCGACAAAAAGTACTATAACTATGGAACTACTATAGCAATTATAAAAAGAATAACTGTACAATGATGGCATTGAAATTTATATAGAATATTGAAATCTCATTTTGTAAAATAATTAGATAATTATGAATAAATATGAGAAAGTTGAGAAAGTGAAAAATACTCGGCATTTCTAACTCGTACTTGCCTTACGGTAAAATACGGAACCCTTTTTAGAAATTGTAAATGCTATCGTGATCTTTATTCGATTCTCTATCAACGGTAATATTTCGTTTTGCTTATTTACATACAAAAATATTTAGATATTAGCTCATAAAAACCAATAAAATTTTTGATATTTCCTCGAAAAAAAAAAATATGTTTGACAATGGAATTTTACCAGAATATCCGCGAAATGATGCGCGAAATTATTCTAGCGGCCGTCTATGTTACTATGGTAATAATGAGATATTTGGTATGAATTTTAGGATGCGTTCGAATTAGAAAATAATATTACTGTGCGCTCCGGGAGCAAGCCGCCAATATTGGTCGTTACGTAGTCAACGGTGTTCTGACGTGCAACCAAATTTGGTCGTTACGTAGTCGAAGGTGGGTATTCTGGTCTAGGAATTTGAAGTAATCGTCTTTTTTGCTTTGCATATTTTCAACGTTTAGACCTTTAAGAATATGTCCTCAAGAGGATTTTTCAAAATACGAACTATTTTCGAAGTCTGATTTACAGAGACTTTTGTCACGTGGCAAATAGACCCCCCGTACTTATAGTACGGGGGGTATAGTATAGTAATCTCCGATTTCAAGCTAGAACACGTCGCTTAGCTGTAAGAAATTCAGAAAATGTTCATTTTGAAGTAGAAACAAATTTGAGAATTAAGTACCATTATCTGAGCTACGCTCCCGAAACTTTGTCTCAAACTTAAACACTTTTTTTCTCGAAACTACTTTTTTCGACCTAATCGACATGATATCTCAAGTTCTACTAAATCGTTTTTTTTTAATTTGGTTGAAATCATCTACGCTTATACCTCTGTATCCAGGAGCATGGATTTTGGAAAAAAATGCAATTTAAAAAAAAATAGGAAACAAAAATAAAACAGTGAAAAAAAGGAAAGTTTTTTTCAAATCGTCGCCATTTTGTGGAAAAAAGGAATATCTTTCTTTCCAAGGTCCGAGTTATAGCGACGTCCTTACTAATCAAGTTTTTTTGTTATTCTTTGTTTTATAACACTACAAGGGTTGGAAACTTGTCGACCAGGACGCACCTTCTTTTAGCCCCCACTTCACTACCCTTAAAGTTTTTGGTGATTTTTTTTTGTATTCTTGAAACGTCAATGTACATTCTGTAAAGAAAATGGATGGTAAAAATATATTTTTAATCCTACTCGGAAAAAATCCTACTCGTATTTTCGTTTCTTTAATTTTCATTTCGTTTATTTTACGAATCCCAATCTTCAGACCGCAGCGCTTCCAGGCCCGGGAGACTCAATCGCAAACGAGCGCGTGGAGTATCTACGCACATCGCGCGTGGGGGGGGGGGGGGATATGCAACGTGGCACTGCAGTATTTCCGTGCAGGTTTATTCCTAAAAAATGCGATGCGGTGACCGAAGTTGATTACGTAATCAGGGCGGGCACCCCCCTCCCCCCCTCCCCACGTAATGAAGAGTAAGCCTCGGTTCCATAGTGACGTCCATGATAATATATTTTTGTTGTTCTTTGTTTTTAAACACTACAAGGATTGGAAACATGTAGACCAGGACGCATGCATTTTTAACCCCCCTTCACCAACCTTTAACTCTTTGAATTTTTGTTTTTTTTTTGTATTTTAGAAACGTCAGTGAACATTTTGTAAAGAAAATGGATAATAAAAATGTTTATTTTTTTTATTCTACTCGGAAAAACGCCTAAAATTTAGGCATCTAGACCAGAATACCCTTCCCCCCTCCTCTTAAGGTAAACGGTCCACGGATACTTGAGATATACTAACTATAAGAAAAACAATCTCGTTTCAATTACATAGGTATATGCGTTTAGCCCCAGGCCTAAATCCGATGGGTCTCGAAATAATGGACTGTTTATTATTGTGCCGAATCATTACGTAATTATAATACAATTTCAAGTAGCTTTTCTGTAATTACCGATCATTTTTCAAAACAAACATTCCTTAGCAATAATCATCTCTTGGCACGACATAATGCCGCTCGATGTCTTTTTGTAGGAAGAGTCACGTTAAATACGACTATAAAACAAATTTATTTATTTTTATTTATTTATTTCATATTTTTATCTTATAATTTAACTATGATTACTATTAGTAGTAGAAGTACAAAAAGGTCGACTATAATGGTTCGGCCATGTTTGCCGAATGAACGATAATCTATTGTCACGTAAACTTCTTTGGCGAGACCGTCCGACAGAATGGAGAATTCAGCAATCGGCACCGAAGAAAACCTGGCTAAATAATTAACGATTATCGGCTAGGGATGCTCGAGACGTGGCAAAAAATCGTCAAGAATAGAAGCGAATCGTGAATGGAGTACGAGATCTAGCGGCACCGACAGCAGCGTATTGGCTGCGATGGCGACCCCCTCCCCAATCACCGCCAAGGAATAAATAATAAATAATAATAAAAATATGATTACTATTAATTTGCTATAAAAACTTTGATTTTGCTTAAAAAATAACAGGAACCGAATGGCAAAACCTTAACCTTATGCTTATTTGACACTGTGACCCAACTGGGACTAACCCGTTCTAGGGTGGACAGGGCTCTAATATTACAATAAATTATGTTAAAGTTTTAGAAAATGCTCATGAAACAAAATTGCTTTAAAATTTAGTACAAAAAAAATGCAATTCCATTATAAAATCTGCATTAAATAGAACCATTGATTTTATAGTGTAATAAAATCAATGATAGAACATAACATTCCGATAAACATTTTTTGTGACAAATAGAATAGACTAAAAAATAAAATAAAGACAAAAATAAGAAATAAAGAAAACGAAAAAGTCATAAGAAAAAATATAAAAGAGACTGTCATATTTAATATATGGTAATATATAAAAAATATATAGTATTTAATATACTAGCTGACCCGGCGAACTTCGTACCGCCTAACAGTCAATGAATGTCGTGTTACAGATTAGCTGAACTTAATTTATGATTTTATGAAAGTAATACGATGAATACAAAATAAATATTAAGTTCACTACTTTATTAAGATAATAACACAAAAAGAAGTATAAACGTACGAAAAATAAGTATATCAATCGCATGTCAGCAAGACATGATTGAATTAAACTATTTACATATTGTGCAGCATGGGATGCATTCGGTTTAATTCTCTTCATTGAAGCACCTTGTGATATACATTTTTTGTTTTTTTAAGCTATTGCATAGCTTTTATCGCGGGCCTAGCTAGACCAGCGCGGCGACCGAATGAAGAAATGTCCTAACGAAAATTAATGATTTTAAACTGATAATTACGTCTAAACGAGTACTGCTTACGATTCGAAAAAAATATATGTTAAACAAGAACATTTTGCTAATATTCTGAGCTTTGAATATTTTAGATTTTGTTTATATTACATAGTGTAATTAATTTGTGAAATTGGGTCTAACCGAACACAAAAACGACTACTACGCAAATACTATCTGGCGTATTATTATGAAACCTGCACCATTTTAAAGATAATTTAATTATCTATCTTTTTATCTATCGATTTTTTTCGAATAATCCCGTTATTTTGCTTTATCGAATAAAAAAATCTTGCGCGGCGCTCTATCGGAAGACGTTTAAATTATTGCGAATCATTTGCTTCCGCAGCCGCAAATGATTCGGAATAATTTCAACGTTTTCAGATAGAGCGCAGTTATCTGATATCAGAAAAAATAAAATAAATAAAATAAATAAATAATTATAATTGCATAAGTTGTTAAAATGCTATGCAATAGCTTTACCGCGGCAGTCCCCGAGTGCCACACGTATTTTTTTTATCAGGCGCAAGAATAATAGTTTTGGTAAAGCATTTAATAAAGAACATATCTGTATACAATTTTTGCATAGAGTTCCGATTTTGTGATAAAAACTTCGAAATGATTGAATAGCGAGTTTTTTTTAGTTCGCCAATTTTGTAATATTTATTCTTTATTATCTTATTGTTTTACGAGATAAGGTCATAATTTTTTATAATTCAAATTTCAATGCGATCATTTTATAGTTCTTTTTTTTATGATCCGTATAGTGGTTTATAAGTTTTGGTCGTTTTTCTCAAGGCCGTCGATTAGAGCCAATTTCACTCGCGAAACTCGCGTGCAAAAGGTACGGCCGTGTTTTTAAGCTATTGCATAGCTTTTATCGCGGGCCTAGTAGGCCAGCGCGGCGACCGAAAGAAGAAATTTCTTAACGAAAATTAATGATTTTAAACTGATAATTTCGTCTAAACGAGTACTGCTTACGATTCGAAAAAAAAATATGTTAAACAAGAACATTTTCCTAATATTCTTAGCTTTGAATATTTTAGATTTTGTTTATATTACATAGTGTAATTAATTTGTGAAATTAGGTCTAACCGAACACAAAAACGACTACTACGCAAATACTATCTGGCGTATTATTATGAAACCTGCACCATTTTAAAGATAATTTAATTATCTATCTTTTTATCTACGATTTTTTTCGAATAATCCGTTTTTTTTTTTGCTTTATTGAATAAAAAATTCGTGCGCGGCGCTCTATCGGAAGACGTTTAAATTATTCCGAATCATTTGCTTTCGCAGCCGCAAATGATTCGGAATAATTTCAACGTTTTCCGATAGAGCGCAGTTATCTGATATCAGAAAAAATAAAATAAATAAATAATTATAATTGCATAAGTTGTTAAAAATGCTATGCAATAGCTTTACCGCGGCAGTCCCCGAGTGCCACACGTATTTTTTCTTCACAAGTTTAGGGGTTAAATAAATACCTAACAAATAAATTTAATGACAAATTATTTTTTTCTTCTCAGATACGGAAGGTACTTCTTTGAGGACTATGTGGTGGAAGGACAGCACACTTATCGCAGACAGTCAGAATCCTGATTTAATGCTACAAGACAGATACAGCATTTTGCAAAATACCAGTTTACTAATATCTTCATTGCAGCCAGGGGACTCTGGCAGATATAACTGTGAGGTAAGAAGCATAATATAATAATAATAAACTCTTTATTTGCACTTTATACCAAAAGGCGAGCTTATTGCCACATGGCAATGTCTTACAACTAACCTAAACACAGTGGTACATGCGCGCATTGTGAAAATAAAGATTATTACATAACATACAGACAAGTGAACGAATTTAAAACTAATAATGCCCGAGGAGAGGAAATTGGAAGAGGAACAGGAGAGAAAGGGAAGAACTGGTTACTTCTTAGAAAGGTAGTAATCCTTAAGGCGAGTCTTAACCGATGGTAAAGAAGGCGAGTTTCGTATATTTGCTGGGATATCATTCCAGAGTCTTGCACCATGGACACAGAAAGAATAGGAATAGAAATCACTATTATGACTCGGATTTTTTAATAAACTGTCAGAGTCTGACCGAAGTACGAGACCGTGGGAATTTAGTGGTTCAAACAGCTCGTGGAGATAGGATGGTGTTAATTGGGAGAGTACACGATATAGGAGAGCAAGTATATGTACATTTCTTCTTTGGCATACTGGCAACCACTTTAACTGTGCCCTATAGTCGGACACGTGATCATACTTACGTAGGCCGAAGATTAATCGTATGCATACATTTTGCAAACGTTCAAGTTTGTTGAGCAGTTCCTCTGATAAATCGAGACAAGACACATCTGCATAGTCAAGGAAAGGTAAGAGGAGAGACTGTGCTAGAGATTTGTTTGTGTCCATAGGAAGAAATCTTCTGAGTGTTTGCAGAGGGTGAAAACTAGCAAATATTAATATGTAGTTGGGAGCCAGCGACAAAGAAGTGCAAGAGTTTTGAAAAAGCTGATACTTTCAGATCAGACAGTATTTTGACTATAGAATGCCGGGGTACAGTCAGCTGGCCAGATTCCGGGAAACCTGGCGCTGGGGTACTAGGAAAGGTGTACCTAATTTTAATTAGTACCCCCAAAGTGTTTTGGTTTTTCTTTACAGTAGAAAGTGGATGCAATAATGAACTCGAAACAAATGGTTAGACTGCTTAACCATAGAATGCGTGGCGTCAGCGTTACTCCATATATGTCACAAAAATGAAGTCCCTGCAAATACGCCGATTCGTATTAGTCCCTTCCCTTAACATAAAAATAGTTCACTTTGTGATACCAGCACCAACTTTTAATATGGTAATAAACATATTGTTCCCTCTAAAAAACCGTCGGGACCCCAGCTCATTTTCAAGGCATCTTCCAACTGCTTTTTTTTGTGGAAAGCTGATAAACCTTTTCATATTTTTGTCGTACATAGTTTTTGTCTAAAATGAATAATTTACAGACTATAATCAAAATATGGAGTATTTAAAATTTTATTTTTCATTTTTTTATTATTGTCTTAACTGGGCTAGTTAGGTGATTTTATGTTAAGAAGTTATTGTAGAACACTTAATTACCTTTCATTTGACACCTTGCACATGCACATAGGGCTAAGAGTTTCGATATAATTCGGGGTTTTCAAAATGCGGCGGCCGCCATTTTGATGACGTCATATCTGCGGATCCAGGCACTATACAGCTGGGGTCCCGACGGTTTTGTAGAGAAAACAACATGTTTAATAACATACTAAAAGTTGGTGCTGGTATCACAAAGTGAACTATTTTGTCACTTTTCGATGTTAAGGGAAGGGACTATATTTGTCGGTAACTATTACGCGTCGGTGTAATGTGCCGCGCAATAAAATGAACTTCATTTTTGTGGCTTGTATGGAGTAATACTGACGTCACTAATTCTTTTGTTAAGCAGTCTGACCATTTGTTTCGAGTTCTGTATTGCATCCACTGATCTTTCCAAAACACTGGGGATACTAATGAAAATTACACCTTTCCTAGTACGCCAACACCAGGTGTCTGATCTGAAAATATCAGCTTTTACAAAACTTTTGCACTTTTTTATCGCTGACTCTTGGACTATAAGTAATACATCTGATAGGCATGCCCAGGGTTTGTAAATGAGGTGTTGTCAGCTCCGGATCTACGGTTTTTTCCGAGCCGGGCAGGAACTTGACACTGGCGTCCCCCCAGCATTTAATAATATTTAAAAACTCACAAAACAAATAAACTGGGTAAGATTTTTTTGTGACCGGAGTATAAGAATGACCACCTCTCTCAAACAGTGAAAAACTGTCATTTTGCAATCAAATTTACGTGACTCCCGCGAACATTTAAATAATAATAAAAATAGGAGTCTTGTAGATTTTTTTTCAATATTTTGTACTAGGAGGTCAAATTTCAATGTTTTGATTTTTTAATTAATAAAAATAAATAAAATCTGAAGTCATTACTTTTTTGTAAATAGCATTTTTCTTGTAATCTATAAGGGTTAGCAACTTGAAACCAAGTTGGTAATAAGTACGAAGTAAATGTTCAAAATGTAACATTGCTTTATTTTTAATTATTTTACTTTTTCCATTACAATCTTCCAAAAAACCAAAAAAATATTTTTTTGTCAAACGCAATGTCAGTAAAATGGTATGCTGCACAAGCAAAAATGGTCCTTCCGTCTATTGCGACCTACGTAACAACCAAATTTGGTTGCACATCAGAACACCGTTGACTACGTAACGACCAATATTGGCGGCTTGCTCCCGGAGCGCACAGTAATATTATTTTCTAATTCGAACGCATCCTAAAATCAATACCAAATATCTCATTATTACCATAGATACATAGACGGCCGCTAAAATAATTTCTCGCATCATTTCGGGAATATTTCTGGTAAAATTCCATTGTCAAACATCATATTTTTTTTCGAGAAATAATCAAAATTTTTATTGGTTTTTATGACCTAATATCTAAATATTTTTCTATGTGAATAAGCAAATCGAAATATTATCTTTGATAGAGAATCTAATAAAGATCTCGATAGCATTAACAATTTCTGAATACGGTTCCGTACTTTTTTGTAAGACAAGTACAAGTTAGAAATGCCGAGTTTTTTTCACTTTATCGAATTTTCCATATTTATTCATAATTATTATTATCTAATCGTTTTACAAAATGAAATTTCAATATTCTATATACAAAATGTCCATAGTTATAGTACTTTTTGTCGAGCGCGGCGATATTGCAAGAAATTCCAATAAATTACCGCGGTCTGTCATGAAATTATGCCGCTACTCGAAGGGTTAATATATTTTATCGATGAATGATTTTATGTCCTATTTTATTATTATTCCTTTGCTATTATTTTAATTATTAGTATATTTTTATTATATTGTGAATATATTTTGTAATATATACATATTTTTTTAAACTCTACTTAATATTATCTAATATCGCAACCTCGCAACCGCAACCGCAAATGTCCTAAATCGCACATCTAGGCACAGGCGTAAGCCTAGTTAGATGTGTGACGTGCCTAGGGTTGCATGGGATTGGGATGATTCAACTTTTCGCTTTATTTAACTAGAAAGTAACTATTTTACTTATGTAACCTTAGATAAGATATGTAAAATAAATTTTCATTTACTTTATATTTCATTATATTACATTACATTATATTTCATTTCATTTACTTTATATTTCATGCCACCTAATCTTGGGCGACCTAACCGATTTTTTCGTATAATCTATATATTATATAAAACAAAGTCGGGTTTGTTCGAACAGTAATAACTCGAGAACGGCTGGATCGATTTTTATGGTTTTTGATTTGTTGTATTTGTCTCCGTCCCGAATAGCAGAATAACTATTAAAAACTAAAATTGGAAAGTTGGCGAAAAATTAAAATAAAAGAAAAATAATTCTCATACAAAATGTAAATCCGTGTTTTTCCCATGGTCAGTTGTATGTACGCGGCATGTTCACGTGTCGGCAAATCATCCGCTTTATTTGTTCTTGTGCCTGATAAAAAAAAAGTCGTATATCACAAAGTGCTTCAATGAAGAAAATTAAACCGAGTGCATCCCATGCTGCACAATATGTAAATAGTTTAATTCAATCATGTCTTGCTGACACGCGATTGATATACTTAATTTTTGTACTTTTATATTTCTTTTTGTGTTATTATCTTAATAAAGCGGTGAACTTAATATTTATTTTGTATTCATTGTATTACTTTCATAAAATCATAAATTAAGTTCAGCTAATCTGTAACACGACATTCATCGACTGTTAGGCGGTACGAAGTTCGCCGGGTCAGCTAGTTATGAAATAAAAGGACCGATGAAATAAAGTGACCAGTGAAAGGAGGAAATAAGTATAAATTGAGAAATATCCGTGTGATTTCTATTAGCCCCACACAAATACACGCAATGGCGCTGCTCTGTCAGAAAACGTATAACGATAACAATAAAACCGAAATTAACAACAATTAAACATTTAACTTCAAAGATAGTCACTATCGTACCAATTACTACTCCCCTCTATAAAGATCGTGGGTGGACGAAATTAACTGTTTGTAATTCGTACTCGGCGACACTGTCCCTTGTTCTGGCACTCGCAATTAATTAAGGAAGAGTTTAAATTAAGAGACGAACAGTTGATAAGGCAGCTAATCCACTCTCTCGATCCTTAAATAATCATAAAATACCAGAAAACGTGATATATATGTTACGGGTAATGCTAGTTGTTTGAGTAAACCTAGGTTTACGCGGGTATACCTAGAATTACCCAAGGATGTTGGGTAATGTCCGAATAATGATGGAAAAAAATTATAATTCGGGATTTACCCATACTAACCTAGGTCCATACTCCATTACCCAACACTGGCTGGGTAATGTTAGGTGTCACTTTCAAACACGTCGCTCCTGCCTGTAATAGATGTTTAAGGGCCAGCACAAGTGCCCACGAAATATATATGTGTGAAATTTGTACTACTCAACGAAATATAAAAGAAAATAGATTATCTGCACGGTTTGCTTTAGAAAATCAAGCAAAATAAATTAAAATTAAAAACACTAAAAACACGCTTCTGGGCTATGATACGATATTCACATACACACGGCTATGTTACGATATTCCATCATGGAATGCCAGTGCCTATCTTCCGGCTTCATCATCAGACCTTAAAACCTAATCGTGGTCAAAGTTCATTCCAAGACTTTTCTAACAAGTCCAAACACAGCTATGATACGATGTTCCATCATGAAGTTCCAGTTCACATCTTCCGACTCCATCATCAGATCAGTTCGACAGTACCATATTATTGTATTGTCATCAGAACTACATACAGCTGCCAATTTTCATGACGCTACGATCCTTGGAATATGGTTAAATTAGTTACCTTAGATTCCATATATGAGATTCCACGTATACCCTTACTCAAACAACTAGAATTACCTGTGACATATATATTTTCAAGTTTTCAAGCTTCCAAATTAAAATTTAAACTTGTCGCGTCGTATTATCGATTATTCATTTGATTTTGGAACGCATATTAGGTTGATTTTTGAATGCGTGCTCAGTGTGTTTGTGTGTCTTTTCTGCCAGGGGAATTCCCATCGCGTCTATAACAAAAATCCTCCCCACATGTAGAAGGGCACTGGCCTACACGAGCGTAGCCGAATAAACCCGAAAGGCCAAACGTCAAGCGATGGTCGATATTTATACATTTCTCGATTTATCCGCGCTGCGCATGTGTTACTTTGCATATGTTCATTCACTGCTAACGTACAACGCGGAGTTACGGGGGCGACAGCCGACAGGCCTCCGTTATGCAGAAGCGTGCAGTCCGCACAATAGCGCGTGTGGCGCTTGATACGCCAGCTAGGCCTCTGTTTAGAGTTCTCTGCACAATGACGCTGCCGTCCATTTATATAATGGAAGTAGCACTGTTCGTTCGCAGAAATCTAGCCGATTTTGAAGTGAATGGTGTGCATCAGCACTATCCAACAAGATCCCGTAGCATGCTACGTTCGGTAAGTCATGCATTATCCAAGTCGGAGAGGCTAGCCTATATCGCCGGCCCAGCGGCTTACAACAAACGCAGCGAGCACATTAGGCAGGCGCAATCTCTTGACGTGTTTAAGAGACGCCTTAAGATTTACCTCACAGATAAGGCGTTTTACTCACTGGAGGAATAATACTCGAGTGAACTCTAAAATGCTTTGGTAGCTAAAGTATTTAATGATCTCTTTGCATTTTGTCTTGTATTTTCTCTTTCTACATTATAATTGTGTTTTGTTTTCGTTTTTATATTAATTTTTTTCTTTACGGTAGAAAAAATGTTTGTTTGCTAATCTGTATGGATATTTACTAATCTGTATCTGACTTGTATACCAGTATACTAATAAAATGAATATGAATATGAATATGTGGCTGATTAGGTATGCGAGTAATTCGCGTTGCTTTTCTTTGTTAACAACTACTATTTCAAACGTGTCACTAAAAATATTAGTTGATGTGGTAATAGAATCTTTCGCTGAAAGGATATCAAGATTAAATAGTACAATTTTCTGGGACCTAAGGATTGGGGGTGTGCGTACTCTGGCTTGTGCGTTGTCTACAATGGTTTTAGGTATGTTGTCAAGCATTAGAAAAAGGTTTGAAGGAAATAGGTAACAAAGAGTGCATATTTATTTAGGGGTTTTATTGGTCACAGAAAATCCGCCCATTATATTGTTTTGTGAGTTTGACTTTCCCGTCAGAGGGAAAATATTGTAAACACGCATTTTTTTAAGAGCCCCCCTCCCCCCACCTTTCCCCTGCCCCAGACGACCAAGACCATTTCCAGACTGTCTGTCTGTGAGACTGTCTGTCTGTCTGTGTGTGTGTGTGTGTGTATTCCTCCACGATACCGCCCAAACGCTTTAACCGATTGAGAAGAAATTCAGCATGCAGGCATCATTTAGTCATGGCAAGACTTGAAAAGATTGTTTTTGAAATTGGTCCACGAGAGGGCCCGCTATTCATACTTCAATCTCGAAATATTTCAGTCAGAGACTAGAAATTGGCTATACAAAGGTCACGAGACATAGAATTCCTAATGACTACCTACTAATATATTTTAATGACCTTAAAATAATTGTATTGTAGTTTAATACACAAAATTGTCTTGCGGACATCATTTCATCGAAATATAAAATTTATTAGGGAAAATACTACAAATATGCTACGAATGTGCGCGTGGGATGGAGGTTGGGTTGGTGCGGGAGGGGGGTGGGATGTGAGGGGGGGGGGGTGGGTGAAGGGGTGTATGGTGTCTGGTGCCGGAAAAGTCTGGTGTGACACAAACTTTTTTATTTAAATCATTGATCTCAAATTCTAGAGAGGAGGGGGGCGCCTATGTCAACTTTTTGCACTGTCTCGAAAAAATCGTTGATCGTTGTCAGCTGCAACAGGCGAACCCGTCACCTCAGGAAATTTTAACGGATGGTCGTTCTATCTCCCGTTAGGTGAGCGCAGAAGACTTAGGACAAAACAGTCCACCGTCAAGCTCCGCCACACTTATCCGCGAGATAACCAGGTTTGTTACCCAGCGGGCTTACACTCACGCACTTACTTCCAATTGCTACCAGATTACCTACTCCGGTCTCTCGACTGGTTACGAGTTCGAGGTCGCTTGCGCGGTCCTCTCCCTTACGAAGCAGCGAAACGGTGTAAACCGATCGCGGACCACGGCATCCTTTGCTCGGCTGTTCACCCAGGATCGGGTAGCCGATGGTCGTTTCAAGAGCAGTCGCCGTAAGGTCCGCAACCACCCCCGCTCTATAGGAAACAGTACTGCTTCCAGACTCCCCCGACTGTTAGTCAGAGTCGGGGGAGTCTGGAAGCAGTACTGAGCTAACGGGCTAACGGGCCCATGATGAGGTGGCCACGATGACCCATGTGTTCAGGGTCGGTCACACTCACGGGTCAACACCCATCCGATGGCCTCCACGCATGGGGTGCGAACCTGGGTAGGACACTGGGTCAACCAGTCTCCCCTGGGAATCAAACCTCTGGCGCTCCTGGACGGTCTGCGCACCGAGCGGCGCAAGCCAATCGATTGTGCTCTCCGACTAATAGTCGGGGGAGTCTGGGAACTGTATTGTTTCCTATAGAGCGGGGGTGGTTGCCTACCTTACGGCGACTGCTCTTGAAATGACCATTGGCCATCCGATCCCGGTTCAGAGTCGGGCAAAGGACGCCTTGGTCCGCGATAGATTCAGTGCACACCGTTTAACCGCTTCGTAAGGGAGAGGACCGCGCAATCGACCTCGAACTCGGAACCAATCGAGAGACCGGAGAAATCTGGTCACAATTGGAAGCAAGGGCGCGAGTGTCGGCCCGCCAGGCAACATACTGGCTATCTCGCGGTAAAGGCGTTGGTCTCTTGCGGGTTGTGGCGTAGCTAGATGTCGGATTTGTAATGTCCAAAGTCTTCTACGCTCACTGCACGGTCGATAGAACGATGAATCGTTAAAACGTCCTGCGGTGACGGGTTCGCCCGTTGTGGTTGACATCTCAATATATGTTAGACAGAGTGCACAATCGATTGGCCCACGCCGCACGGTGCGCCGGCCGTCCAGGAGCGCCAGAAGGTTGACTCCTAGACGAAACTAACCTTAAGGCCAGGGTCCTACCCAGGCTCGCACTTCATGCGTGGAGGCCGCCGGATAGGTGTTGACCCGTGAGTGTGACCAACCCTGAACAGAATGGATCTTCGTGGCCAACTCAGCAAGGGCCCATTAGCTCCCGCATCTAGGAGACAGTGCTAGTAGCAGAAGCGTAATCATCCCACGCCTCTTCTCAGCTATAGCGTTTGTTACCTCATTGAGGCCGACCATTGAATGTAAGCCGAGCATCTTTGTCACCCAATTGACTCAATATAAACGGTAAACATTCAATTGTAGCGTACTAGCGGAGAAAATAAATTAAAAAATAAATTAATTTGTTTATTCTTTCAGGTCGTAAGGCCCCATTTGTCGCCTGTGATTCAAGTACATTCTATAAAAGTCTTGTGTAAGTATGAAATGAATAAAGTAATTTATTTTAAATATAAGGTTGTCCAGAGGGTAGGCACAGGCGGTCACTAGTCCACCTTGTTTATCATGGACCGTAACCCAAATGTCTCCCAAAATACTTCTCAGAATATAATGTCATGCAGAAAAGTGAAAACCGTGGATAATATCGTGAAGTGATGAAAAGTGAAGACCGTGGATCATCGAAACTCAGAACATCTGAGGATGAACAACCTTACTATATGAAGAGTTACGGGGTCATTTGATGACAAGTTTTAAAAAATTTATGTAATTCCGTTTTTAAAATTTACTTATTTAAAAAAGTACATTTTAGCAAAAGTTTAAGTGAGAAAAAACGTATTTTGTCAGTAAATTAAAAATGTTTGAATTTAAAAAAAAATATATATTTTACTTTAATTGCACATATTAAAAAGCGAAACTGTAATATAGGAATAATAAATATAATAATAAAAATACTAACGTTTCTAAATATAAAATAAAATTATACCTTAGAAAAAAAGCGGAAACGTGGAAAAGTCATATGCACAAATTCATTTTTATTTCCATATTGATCAGATTGTAAAATCTCGGCGCAATGAAAGAGTAATGTCTTTTTCCAAATGATGTTTTCATTCTCGGCATTATTAAGCTATTTTCTAAAACGTGTCTCGTTGGTCGCCGGTTCTGAATTATTCCTAAATTTGAGTTATTGTCCAAAAATAGCCTTAAGAGGAAACTTTTTAGAAAAAGTTGCCTACAATCAAGAACTTTCGCTTCCTTATAAAGTTCATTAGTGGGATGGCGATATGGCCTACGTAGAATAATTTTTAATATAAATTTCTGCGCAACTTGCAATGGCTCTAGCAGGGTTTTACCACATCCACCCATCCAATTATGCCGTAAGTAATAAGCGATTCACATAAAGCATAAATAACAGTTTTTACGGAATAGTGGCTGAATAGCGGTCATAACAGGTACCTTCGGTGGTATAAGAAAGCTGAATAAGCGCTTATAAAGCTATTATAGCGCATGTTGTGGCACCCTTACATAGCCAGCGGCTATAAAAGTGTCCCTAATTGATACTTTATTGCAACTTATAGTCGGGTAATGCCTTGAAATAATATAGAATGGAAACAAACGGAAGATGTATGGTCATTTGCCGTCGCAAACATAGAATTCCTAATGGCTACTAATATATTGTATTTTATTGACTTTAAAATGTAGTTTAATACACCAAATTCTGTATTGTAGTTTAATACACCAAATTCTCTTGCGGACATCATTTCAACGACAATATTAAGTAACATGTCTAACAAAATTTTTACGCCTTCAAAATAATAATATTTTAACTCAATTTTTATTCATGACAATATTTTAAAGTTTTTTTGTAAATAAATTTTATTTTTCGCATTAAAAAAGAACACTTGCTGGCTATTGTTCGCACACGTTGAAATATGATTTACCTATAATACGTGTATTTTAGGACTTAAAATGCCTTAAAAAATATAATACAAAAAATTGAGGTTTTCAAGATTCGCAAAAAAGCCGCTTTTCTAATATGGAATCTGCAACTTTAATATAACCTTTATAAAACTATAAGCTGCGTAAGTGAGGGCGTAGTGACAACTTTACAGCTTTAACTCTTGTTAAATAAATTACTGCACTTTAATATGACAATAAGCTGTATAAGCCTGTATCTTGTAAATAATATACAGCCTTTGGTGGAGTAAGGGTCGTAGTAGCTTTAGTTTTGTTTGTTCTATAAAGGTTATTTATTCAAATACTACACAGCTGTCAGTTATAAAATGGTTATAAATTAGTATGCTTTATAGCGATTATACCACCCTTTTTCGACTAAAAGGCTGATACAGCTAAAACGCTGTATAACATAGCTGAATAAGCGCTTATGTCGAGAAGCTATTAGGTACTCGCTCGTTATATAAAAAAGCTTAGTAAACCTATATACGACAAAATTATATGACAAAAGGGTAATATAAGCCAAATTGCTTTAAATGACACCTTTACATAGCTGATATTTAATCTGAACGCATTTACATGATTTCTTTTTAGCTTAAAGCTATATTCGGCACTTCTTATATGGCTTTTGTGTTTGTTGGTAATGTCTCATATTCCAAAAAAAATAAAAAATCGTGCATTTTATCTCAGCATTTTATATGACATGGCTATTACTATAGAGCGTGGATGATTAAGTGAAATATGCGTAAAATTAATAAATTTACGGCATTTTTACTGAACTGTTCAGTCAATAAATAGTGAGCCGCATTTGGAAACATCGCGAAACTTGAAGCAAACAGCAGATGACCTGAAGAGCTTTGAATGATAGGAAACTCGCATCTGAAATATTGCAAAGACTGACCCATGTGTTATTTCTCTGGGCACGCTTTTAGTCAGTTTTTTCTGGATTTTTTTTAAAATGATTTTAGTAATTTTGGTCATTTATGTTATCATTTCAGCTCCACCATCCATCAGAACTATCCCAAATAGTGGAGTATTAATAGTAGAGATTGGGGGGGAGATAGATATCTCTTGCGAAGCCAGTGGATATCCAACTCCCACTGTCAGGTGGTCACACGAGGTATACATTTTTATTTTTATCGCTAACAATAATTGAGGACCGTTTTTTCTAAATGATCTGTAAAAATCTTATTTTTAAACGACGAACCAGTTTTTCGTAAAATGTTTTTTAAAAATTATATTTAAATTAAACAAATAATGATAACTTCTTAAGTCATATCAATAAATATACACGCATACTGATAACTATCATCGATGAACAAGCAAATATATTAAAAAGAATAATAAACACGACTACCGTTACAGAAAGTAAACTATTGTATTTATAACAAGGTAGAGAGGACGAGTAAAGTATTGAACATAACAACAAAATAACACTGATTTTATTAAATATCTTCTTTTTATTTGATACATTGATGCAATGCATCTTTGATTGAAACCTCAAATAATGATATAAAATTTAACGCCCTCTATACTCATTTGTATGTACTCTTTCGAACTATCTTTTTACATTAGTCCATTTCTGGTCGCTTGATGTAATTTAGTGTTTATTAGTGTAAACAAAATTAATGAGAGCGATTTGACCCCCTTCCCATGTATTGAGCGATTCGACCCCCTTCCTATGTATTTAGGGATTTTTGCCCGTAATCAACCATTATCCTGAAGGTCTAAGCTATTCAAAAATATATATTTCATTGCGGTACCCGATTTTCCTTTAGCTTCTGGAATCATTTGAAGTACTTTACTTGTAATTATTTTTATTAGGGTTTTCTTAATGAAATATTTGTGGTTTATTTATTTATCCATATAGATAGATGTATATTTTCGGAATGTACTCAATCAGACCTTTCATTTGTCACTAAACACCACATATTTATGTTAATTTATTGACATTTGGACATTTAGACAACTACTCACTTAATATTTGGACAGTCAAGGAACCCCGGTTTGACATAACGATTCTAACAATACCACACACTTCTAAATCGGTTCAAGCGTTTATCAGTTATGGTGGAACAAAGAAATGGAAAATATACATAGATGAACCCTGGACACATTGCACTCATTTTTGTTGGGCAGCCGTGTAATAAATATTTTTTATTTTTATGTAACAGATATTTTCTTCTCCAGAAAATATCTGTTACATCAATGACATGAGTTTCATCAATGACACATTTTCCGAGTACAATTACGTAATTTTATAATTTTCCTACCAAATACGGTCGCTAAATCATTGATGATATTTTGTGGAGTGTAGGTAATAATGAAACATTTTGTATAATTTATTTTGATAAATTAATATTCCAAAAACTTCTATTCGTTACTGACATTACAGGTTTTTTTTCTGGCGGCCGCGAAGAATAGGAACAAAAAAAAGTCAAATGATGACTGTCATAACACAACCAACACGTAACACGGCGATTTATATCGAAGACGCTGCTTTCTTCTTATATGAGAAGAAGGGGTCGTCGCTTGCACCTCTCGGGATGATATAGCGATTCTAGCACACACTTCTAAATCAGTTCAAGTGTTTAAAAGTTATGGTGGAATAAAGAAACAGAAAACATACACACCTACGTGAAACACGCATATTACTCGGTCGCCTGTGCCATGGCATAATTCTATGGGCCGATGCAGTCAATATAATCAATATATTTATTTGGCAAAATCGATAAGTGAGCGCCATGAAAAATTTTATTTATAGAACTACGTATTTCCACGATTTATGTGGAAATCACGCATGTGTAACGCAATCACTTATATACACGCCCGATACAAGGAACAACTCGCTTTATATCCATTTATCGCAGGCTGCCGCCAGAGCTCCAACTCTCAACGATATAATATAGAAACGTAAATTATTATAACAACCTGCTAGAAAACATGAAAGATATCGATAATTATATTTAATATTAAAAAAAAAGTCTAAACATTATTTGTTGTTATTAACCCCTCTCCTCGCGGAGTAAAAATTCAGCTGTCCCATTCGCGCGCGACCTTTTCGCGCGCAAAATCGACGACCTTGATAAAAACGACCATAACTTGTAAACCACTATACGGATCATAAAAAGAAGAACTGTAAAATGATCGCATTGAAATTTGACATATAAAATATTATAACCTTATCTCGTAAATCAATTAAGATAATAATTGCCTTTTCGCAAACGGCCTCCATCGTGTCGTCATCACTGGACCAAGTGGGACGCCTGTCATTCCAGTGTACCCCAAAAGGACGCCTGTCATTTGTCGGGTTAATACTGTAGGGTGAATATTTAAAAAATATGTATTTGTAAAATTGTGCAATATTACATATCATTTTCTTATATTATTACTTATTTTCCACTTAAATTTATTGAATATAATGTAAAGTTTACTTTATTTTACTCCATAATTGCATACATATATTTTTTTTCTACTTTTAATTTTACTTAAATTTGTGTAAACAACTCATTTGTTAGATTTAGAAATATTGATCTAGAAAAATTGATCTAGAAAAAATATTGATTTAGAAAAATTGATCACCTTCGTCAGTTCGCGAGTTACAAAAATACAGTTGGTATAACATACCACAGCCAGAGACAGACCTTCTAGGTCTAGTTGGTTGTGCGATTTCGCCTCATTCGGATATGCTAGCATATTTATATGCATAGAGCTATGTTTTTCGCTATAGTAATGTTTGTTTTTAATTATTCCTCATGTACAACAGTATGCATGTCCTTGTATTTTTTTCTTGTACGTTATAAATAAATAAATAAATAAATAAATGTTTTAAACCATAAGACAATTACACCTCGATAACGCTCCAGCATAAACAGCTCAAGTAACTCTTCAGTTTTTGGCCAAGAACAACATTAATTGGATGCCACAACCTCCCTATTCTCCAGATATGGCCGATTGCGATTATTCTCTGTTCCTCGAATTGAAAATGACGCTAAAAGGTCAACGTTTTGAGTCTATAGAAGAGATAAAAGCAAAATCAACACGGCAGCTGGAGGCTATCCCAAAAAATTGCCTTCCAGAAGTGTTTTGAAGACTGGAAAAAACGATGCACAGACGTATCATAGTCAGGGAGAATACTTTGACGGGGATCCTATCAATATGGTCGAATAAACCAACACTTTTTAAGAAAAATTAAATTGGAATTACTTTTTGATCAAGGTAGTATGTAATTCATGTTACAAAACCTCTTTATTAGAGGATATAACTTGTACCAATGACCTGCACCACGCAGTTGGCGGATGAGCTGCTGTTAGAAAAAGATCTGATATTTTTGGGAATAGAAAAAGATTAGACTAAAATAAAAATTAGGATAAAGGCAATAAAGTAGACATATTGGTCAACAACTCCTATAGTCTATCCTTTTCTCTAGCTATCCCCTTCTTTTCATCTGTGAGAGTGGCCACCCTACACTAGACTCCAATTGATTGTTCTCATGGTGGTGGTTCTCATCAATAAGTTTTCTCCGTTATTGAAAGTCGTGGACGTTGAAGTTGAAGTATTTATTCAGAAGGTCTGTAGTAGGTTGCCAGTTCGTAACGCCTTGATTGATATTTCGCCGTTGTGTAGGTAGTGTGGGCGCGAGGTGAAGCCGTAGTTGTGTATCCGAAGTTGAAGCGCCGCGATAGATTCGAAGATAATGGTAGTCGCGTATACTATACGTGATTTGTTGACTCGAAGTGAAGTGTAGAGCGCGAGTACTTGTTAATGCGCGGTTACTGCCCTCCAGGGAATGATATTGATCGGTCGAAATGTACTGCGTTTTATATCGTGTGCAGTGATGCAATAGTTGTAAGTGGGGTGAGAAATGTGTGTTAATTTCTTATCGATCAGAAGAAATGGCATTAGTCATCACCTGACTGTGCGTAAAATGCCGAATTTAGTTGGAAATCAACTGCAGCTGGCTCGTGTAGATTTGAGCGAGTTTGCGGTTTCGATTCTGTAGAAATTACTTTTTTATTGTGGGTATGTTGGACTGAAGCTCTAACACATCTAATCTGGGCATATTTTCCATGCTGCTCTCGAAAACTTGAAAGCTGGTATAAAAAAGTTCGTTGATTAAAAAAAATACAGAATGTCACTTTTTCATTTTTGCATTATATACCTAGGTAATCATCCACACTATTGTTTTTAGGGAAAGGTGTTGGATTTGTTGGACAACCGTTCCCGCCTACGTATGAATGCAACGAGCTATAATTCTTCGGGTGTATATACTTGTCACGCATCCAATGATATCGGTCCTTCAGCCAAGGATACTATCAGAGTGATAGTACACGGTTAGTATCTGTTTGTGACCATACATCTTTTCTACAAACCGCGGCAATTTATTGGAATTTCTTGCAATATCGCCGCGCTTGACAAAAAGTACTATAACTATGGAACTACTATAGCAATCATTAAAAGAATAACTGTGCAATGATCGCATTGAAATTTCGTATATATAGAATATTAAAATTTCATTTAGTAAAACAATGAATAATTATGAATAAATTAGAGAAAATCGAAAAAGTGAAAAAAACTCGTCATTTCTAACTTGTACTTGTCTTACGGAAGAATACTGAACCCTATTTAGAAATTATAAATATAATCGTGATCTTTATTAGATTCTCTATCAAAGGTAATACAGTTTTATGTATTTCCATACTCTACTATACCGCAAAGCTTATGGACTATTGTCCTCAAATTGTTAAATAGAGGTTGTATTGAAAACCAAATTAATTTAGATATTGTTTTATTAGTTTTTAACAGTAAGTTTTTAATAATTAGCATCTGTGTGAATATTTACTTAGTTTTCGATTAAAACATTTTAACATTTTGGTCTTCAACACGATGTCTTAAACATTTGTGATTTGTTATGATGTCCTTAATCGCGTCATAACTCATCATTATATTGTCTTTGATCACTTCTTTGTTTTTGTATTCGATCAAGTCTCATCAGTTTTGATGTCTTATGATCAAAGGTTTTAAAATAAATAAATAGAATTGAATGTACATAAAGAAATGGTCCCGTACTACTTGGTTTAACTCGGTTTAACTTTCCTATATATGATCTCAGGTCCCCCAGCAGTGAGTGCGGAGAAACACTGGATTCATACAGGCCTAGGCATGAGGGCGAAGCTAGTAGCAAGGGTCACGTCGGTACCACCAGCTAAAGGAGAGTGGCATCATGAAGGTTCTGCAGTTCGAAGTGGCTCCAGGTAAGTATTTTTTTAAATTAGTTTATTTATTTATTAATATTAATAATTTACATATTTTTTTAAATTATTGCTTAACATTTTTTTATTCTGTATTGCCTATTGTTTATGTTCCCTTTAATTTCTAATTGTATTCGTGAGTTTTTATTTTTTTATAACTACCTAATTTAACTTTTTGAGACCTAACCTAACCGATTTTATACTTCTACTAGATGACCCGGTGAACTTCGTACCACCTAAAATTGATTCGTTTGTAACTCTTCATAAGCGTTTATTGATTATATCAACCTTCCAAATCCAATTCATTGAAATCTATAATATGGCCGAATCGTGTAGGGTTACCGGGTAAACGGTGGGTCAGTTGGGTACAGTGGGTCACGCACATATTGACGAAAATAAGTACGATAGCGCAGACGCTTGTCCGCTCACAGACGCCTCCCTATAAGCAATCCCTGCTCCGCCAGTTCCCGCGCAGCTGCGCCCAGATGACGACGTGCTACGGCCGATTTTATCGTGACGCTCATAAAATATTTTGAAATGTGAGTTGATATTTTGTTTATAATTCCTAACTTATAATAGATATAGGTAAACTTGTATTACCATACTGTGACCTTGTTAGTACGCTGTAATATATCACATAGATGATTGACTAGCTTTGTTCTTAACAGGTTGGTTCTTGTTTGCATTTAACATAGGTCTATGGTCAAGGGTGGGTCTGATCCACTGTGTACTCAGTGGATCGCGATTCACTGTGGACTCGTTGTTGAGGCGATGCGCATGGTTCTGCTATGTTTTAATCATAACTAATATACCTACAGGAAATAGAAACAATTTACCTATTATAAAGCTAGGTATATCTTTGATGAAAATAAAATGATTTTTTTACAGAATGGGCAGAAATAAACCTAGTAGAAAAATTGGTATTCATACGGAAGATCAAATGAAAAAGGCATTAGATGCTATAAAGGCCGGAAAAAGCATCAGGCAAGCAGCGAAAGAGCATTTCATTGCTTTTTCTACTCTGCAAAGATATCATGGAAAAAAAATCCTGACCGCCTGACGCCAAATTATTCCGTCAGGAAAATATTTAAGGCTGAACATGAGGAGGCCTTACGTGATTATTACCAAAAGTGTGCCTTAATGTTTTATGGTCTTATCACTAAAGATTGCCGCAAAATAGCTTATGATATGGCAAAAATGAACAATATACCAGTTCCTGAGAGTTGGGAAGCGAACAAAATGGCTGGCATAGATTGGTTCCGAGGGTTTCGTGAGCGATTCCCTGAGATGTCATTACGTAAACCTGAAAACTGCAGCTTGGCGCGAGCAACAGCGTTCAATAGGGAAACTGTTAAAATATTTTTCGACAACCTTCAAAATGTGCTTAGCCGCAGTCCAGCCTTTGCAGATGGCACGCGCATTTATAATTTAGATGAAACTGCTACAAGTACTGTGCAGAAAAATCCACGAGTTTTAGCTCCGAAGGGAAAAAGGAATATATGCAAAGTGTCTAGCGGTGAAAAAGGTACACTTGTCACAACGTGTAATATTATAAGTGCAGGAGGTGTTCCCCTTCCACCCGTATTGGTCTTCCCACGCAAGAATATAAATCCTCGCATGAAAGTTGGGACACCACCTGGTTCTCTTATCCTCGCCACTCCTACTGGGTGGATGAATACTGAAACGTTTGTACAGGTGATGCAGCATTTTGTGCAGAGGTCAGGATCTACGAAAGATTCTCCAACAGTTCTCATCATGGACAATCATGAATCACATCTATCGATTGAAGCACTTAATTTGGCTAAAGAGTCAGGGGTGACTGTGCTTACTTTACACCCACACACATCGGCGAAACTTCAGCCGTTAGACGTCGGCATCTATGGACCGTTTAAATCTTACTATGCATCAGCGATGGAGTCATGGATGATGCGAAATCCTGGATGTCCAGTGACCATTTACGATATTGGAACACTAGTTGGTCAAGCTTTTGAAAAGAGTATGACTCCACTTAACATAAAGCAGTCATTCAGGAAAACCGGAATATACCCGTTCGACAGAGATATATTCTCGGAGGAAGACTTCATGCCGAGCAGCGTCACTGACAGGCCTGCTGCTGAGAAACCAACAGGTATGCAGCCTACCTAACACTTATTTAAATATTTTTTTTAGTTATTTTAAGGTGTCGAACCCACATGCCAACAGTATTTTTTCCTTTCAGATTTTGAAGATACTCCAAATCCCTCTGTGATAGACGCAATTGAACAGTCGATTGTTGAATCTTCTGTTCAAATCACAAGTGATGCGTCTGTGTCTGTTACGCTATCTTCAATAGTTTGTGCTACAACTCCACCTTCCCTGTCTCATATGTGTTTGGCAGCAATAATCCACCCTGCTGATGCAATCCCAAGACAACGATCACAAGAGAACCATTCTCTTCAGTCACAATCTTCATCACCACTACCATTAGTGGCTAGACAAGACCCTGATGAAACCTCTCCCAGGTCATCACATGCCAAAGTTGCCTTATCTGTCCGGCTAGTTACACCAGATGAATTCCGAAAACCTTTAAAGGCATCTGCAAGAAACAAAAAAAGGAAGCCGAGGCGATTAGGCAAATCTCTTATTGCAACTGACACACCGGAAAAGAACGAATTGAAAATAATAAAAAGGCAATTAAAAGGAAGAAAGTTGTGCAACCCACTGTCAAGAAAGCTATTAGAAAAGTTCTTCAAAGCGACTCGGAAGAGGATTGTGAAATTGTCTTAGATGATGACTCACCAGATGAAGGGAGCTGGTTCAGTGATGAAGATAAAGAGAATATTATTACGCAAGAGACGCTGATGAAGCCGTTGCCAAGAATGCCAAGAGAGGGAGAGTATGTTTTAGTAGAATTTGCGCTCAAAAGACAATTGTTGTACTATGTTGCTAAGATACTAGAAGAACGAAATCATACATTCGAGCTCTATGTGAGTTATTTGAGACACAAGGAAGGACGTTTTTCCATGCCAAATACTCCAGACTTGGCTTATGTCAAGGATGATAATATTAAGCTTTTATTACCAACTCCTGCGTCAAATGGTAGTACTGTTCGTCAGCAATCATATCTTACTTTTGGCATTGACCTGAGTGGTATAAATATCCGTTAAATTCAAGACATACCTAACTTGATTTCCATTTAAAGTTATTAGTATTGTCGGTTTCGGTTTTCGTTTTAAGTTTTAAGATAATCGTAGTTCTTAGGTCCGTGTGGTTTTTAAAAAAAAATAAAAATCTAATTTCTAGATTAAATTGTCTTTAATTATTTACGTATAAAAACTCCTAGACCCATTGTTAACCAGGGGGTGACCCATTGTTCACCACTCATTGTGCACAGTGGGTCATTTCTGCTCTCTTAAAAAAACCCTATTTCCTCTGCTCTACATTATCGGGGGTCAATGATTTAGTAATTTTCTGAGAGCTGATAAAATATAAAATACATCAAACTAAATTTTAAGCCGATCTGACTGATAGGTTTTGAGATATGAGCTGTTAAAAAAAAGTGACTCACTGTTTACCCGGTGACCCTACGGTTTGAGTTTCGTTCGGTGATTAAATGAAAATCGTTTTATAATTAAAATAAATTCAATGTATTTAATTTACATGATAAAATAATAATGCTTCTTCGAATTTTCCGACTTTTTTGCATTTTTCGACTTTCTTGTATTTTTCGACTTTTTTGACTTTTTTTACTTTTTGGACTTTTCCGACTTTTCGACTTTTCGACTTTTCCGATTTTTTCGACTTTTTCTACGTTTTCGACTTTTTCAACTTTTTTGACTTTTTCGACTCTTTTGACTTTTTCGACTTTTTCGACTTTTCGACTTTTTGAAATTTTACACAATCGCACGCAATGAATAACAGTTATGGATGGCGCAGCTGTCAAACAATAGGATCGCCGCGAACGCCATCTATTGAAAGGGGCTTATTTCCCAAAAAAACCAATTTCGATATTTTCGATTTTCAGTTGTTTCTTTTAATTTTTCCTAAATATTTTTTTGTAAAGCACCTCTGAATCAAGGCAAATAAAACAAAAGAATAATCATTCAAATCGGTCGAGTCATTTTCGAGATCTTGGGAGACTAACGCACGGCGATTCATTTATATATATATAAGATATAATAGAATAAAACATTATGGAAAAAAGACCGTAGGTGATATACATGAAACTGCTGAAAGGACACGCGAAAAAAAGTGTAAAGGACAGTAAGCGAAAAAATCAGGTCATGGAAGGAATTAAATGTAGGTACCACTTGTATAACATGCCTTGAACACAACCGGTATGACGACGACGTTTAGCCCCTCATATTTGTTCTTCGGAGGAGAAGTCTTAATCGATGGACGATTCGATGTTTACGGTGAAAACGGATTAAGTATAGCGTGGGTGGTACGGTATAGCTACAACCATATTTCATATCAAAGAAAGCGTATTTTTTCTCAAGAAAATTAGCCCCTAGATCTTTGTAATGCAAAGTTGCAGGTAATAAACAAAATGTTAACAAAAATAACCGACGTTTTTTTTATTAAGTGCAGCAGCCATGTCATGGTGAAACGTAGAACAGGCTATCATAATTTAATGCGTATACAAAATTTCGTGTCTGTGCTGTTGACCGTTGAAGAGTTCCCTCGTTGGAAGCCATCCCTGGGCGCCGCAGTCCTGTCTTGATG
Source organism: Micropterix aruncella (assembly GCA_944548615.1). Classification (NCBI taxonomy): domain Eukaryota; kingdom Metazoa; phylum Arthropoda; class Insecta; order Lepidoptera; family Micropterigidae; genus Micropterix; species Micropterix aruncella. The sequence continues at coordinate 4,112,211 of OX155978.1, forward strand.
AAACTTAGATCGGGCTGTCATAATTGAATGCATATACACAATTTCGTGACTGTGCTGTTGACCGCTGAGGAGTTCCCTCGTCGGGAGCTAATCCTGGGTATAGAATCAGGGCATGCTTCCTATATAAAATGCATTGTCATCGGAGCTGAACCAACATGTAAATTTTCAACTTCATATGTTAATATTTGAGGAGTTCCTTCAATTCCTCATGGATCACATCATCAGAACAAAATTTTGATAAAGATGTGACGAATCTGGAAGTACATCCTTTCAAATAAAAAGAATTTTCCAAAGCAATTCATAAATGACGGATTTCTGAGGTAACAAACATTTAAAGAAAAATACGATCGAATTTATAACCTCCCCCTATTTTTTAAGTCGGTTAAAAATAAATCGGCTGTTGTCTACGATCTATAGGACCTGACAGGAAAACGAAAAGAGCTTTATCATTTGAAGGGCATGTTCACAGCAGACTAAGATGTTAAAATTTGAAATCCACACCATAGCAAAGAAGAGGAAGAAATAAAAAATCACACTCATGAAAGCAAAAATGAGAAATATTGTAAAACAGACTAACACGGTTATCATAGCATATTGCAAAGGATAAATAGGTCAATAATTTATCAAAAGAAATACAAACAAAATCAAATAATTTAAAATGTGTGTATAAGGTAAACTTAGTAATATAAATCCACAACATGACAACTCTACAGTTGTGGTAGAAAATTCCCACGCCCACACAACTTCTAACCTCTGCCTTAGAGCCGTCTGTAAATATGATGTCCAAGCCAGGGGACCGGGACGATATACGGTCAGAATATACTACATTGTTTAGGGTGGGGACTGCCCTACTGGTTTTTTCATCAAAACTGTTTGAGGGATGATGTACGAAGTAGTAAGTCGGTCGGAGAAGGGAAGGTAAAAGTCTTGCTACTGATCTCTCCGCACCGTTTTCGATTTCCGGATCGTAATGGAATGCCGCTTGTTCCAGGTTGACAGGAACACTGCGACGGCGCAATCGGTCATGTTGATTTTGTCGTGATTGCTGGCGTTGTGTATGTTGTGCACGAAATTGTTGCATTCTCAATGTATTCGCTTGTCGTTCATTTTCAGTCGCTCTCAAACATAATTCCGACAATGCCAATACGACTATTTTCATTATCCGTCGCTCGATGGTCATCAGTGCGGCTTGCACGTGAAGTAGATCGCCGCGCATTTGACTGACTTCGACGACCTATGTTACTTATTCTCCTCGGCATTATAATGAACACTGTAAAAAGACACGGAATTGTTTTCAGTCACTCAAATCTGTCGAACATTCCTTGAGAACTTAACAATATTGAAATCCTCAGACTAAGGCCAAATTTGTAGTTATGTATAAGCCTGCAAAGTCTATTTACCTTTATATAATGGCTGATCAAAGTGAACAAATCTATTCTCCAATCCCACTACCTTTTTTAAAAGAAAAAAACGACGTTAAATGTAATAACAATTTCACACAGTCGCGCGGAATGAATTATGAATGGCGTAGCTGTCAAACAATAGAATCTATTGTTAGAAAATATAGAGAGCGCCATCTATTGACAGAAATACAAAGTGGCCATCCCTAGAAGTACTAGTTTCGATTTTTTCGATTTTTTAGCTGTTCCTTTGGGTTTTTTCTAAATATTTTTTTTGAAAACCACCCCTGAATCAAGCCAAACAAAATAAAAGAAAAATAATTGAAATCGGTCCAGTCGTTTCCGAGATCCTGCGAGACTAACGCACGGCGATTCATTTTTATATATAAGATTATTATTTTGTGTTTAATTGTTTGAACCAATATCTGTACGAAATGTGTGCCTAAATGCAGGTCGTGCTGCACTGAATAATTGTAAAAATAAACGTTATTATACCACAAACACAATAAAATAAATTAAAGTAAAACTGATCCAAGGTAACGTTAAAGATTACCATTTCGTCACTTTGGCAGCAGATCGATAGTAGTAGTAGTAAACGGAGTGGGAGGCTTGTTTCCAGCCCTTGATCTGTAAGATCTTTTGCAACTACCCACTATGTGGTTAGGTCAATGTTCAGCCCAGTACTTCTTTACCATTCCAAGTAGATCTTGTGTAGGTATGTCATCACTGAACATTTGTTAATAATTGTATAAATACAGTGATAGGACGCCCGCGAACTGTCGCAAAAGAACACCACCAATTGGTGGTATTTCCATTGTAGTGTTTAATGTATATTAACGTTTCAACACACTAATAAATAATATCAATTATAACAATTGTATATTACATATCAGAATAGATAAGAATGTTTTATAGCTCAAAATAAAATCATCATTAGATGATATGAATACAAATTGAAGATCTAAAGTTTGCCAAGCATCGTGCCTCGCATAAAAAAGGGATGCACTTATGCGGCAAAACGAAACAACAATAGAGCTGGAGGGGTAATATTGCAGTACATATTTTCGGTTGCGAAGCGATCGTCCAGCAACCTGGCAACACATAAAAACAAATAAAAATACTTCAACCATGGCAATGTGGTCAGGATATACTAAAAATATTGTTGTGTATTGCATAGCTTGGTCATTCCGCCATTTCGTGCAAATCGCCTGTAAACTCTAATATTAGACTGCATACCGCATTTAGAAAAAAAGTTTTATTGAAATATATTTACTCTAAGTGTGAGGAAGAAGGCTCTTTAGGAAATCTAATTCTAAAGTACATAGTTTTTTTTTAATCTTAAAAATACATGGAAAAATTTCATTCCTCTCTGCCTCCAAACCACAAACTTCAAATTCGTCGATGTGTTATACCTAAACTTGCCAACACATACTTAGTTGTCTTAGCTAGCATACATGAAAGATAAGGTAAACACACTATAGGTATTAAAATATAAGACATCTACAATTACATATAAACAAAATATTTCTACTTTTGTCTTTGGCAACAGAGAGTCTATCATTTCCCGCGCAAAAAAAAAATAAGTATATCTTGCTCCGCAACAGGAGCCCAAGCTTCTACCGTAGATCATTATGCTCCTCATTGGTCAGTCTGTCGCGTAAGCTCTGAAGGCTGTGTGAATAGTCGCCGTGTAAAAAGATATTTAAGTTCTTTCTCTTCATCTCGAGTTTGTCACCGTTCAGCAGTCATTACCATCCATCCAAGTCAAACAGTAAGTACAAAACAAAAAAGCTAAGTTTATATCCACTTTGGTGTGTTTTGGTAGGGTCTTTTCGTCCACTGTTATTGAAACTTCAAGGTCATCAATCATGCGAAATATGCAGAATAAATTTCCATTATTTCATTCCACTCCTTGTCATTCATTACCTTCCTTACCTTCCAAATTTATATAGGATGGTAATGAAACGTATTGGAAGGTAATGAAAACGTGTCAGATGGTAATGAAAACTTTTGGAAGGCAATGAGTTATTGACAATTTCGAATGGTTTTGAAGGTTTTTATAGGAAACTTAAGAGCTAAGTAGATAAATGTCAATTATCTATATGTCAATTTTGGCCTGTTAAGTTTATTTGGGGTAAATTATGAAAGAATTCTAGAAGAAAGAGAGGAATTATAGAAGAAAGAGAGCTATGCTCTTTTATCTCCAGTTTCATCTACGTACCGTGCAACCATACCAAGCATTTGGGGAGATTGAGCGTTGGGTTTGACATCACATAACCTGAATTAATCAATCGCGATTTTGTAGAAAGCTTCACTCAATACGATGAAATTATAGTTAACCATGTGTTTAATGTAAACCACCTTACTAGCAATGAGATGAAAGACGATACACCGAAAGTTCATGTAGCAAGCAATGTATTGAACAACGAAACACCCGCTCTTCATAATTACATTAAACCAATACGATAAGTTAGGATGACAATTTTTTTTATTATGAATGAAGCGTGGAAGTGTACTACCGTTTTTGAGACACAACGACATACCTATAAAAGTCATGCCGTTTTATATAAATACTGACGGCACAATGTTGATAAGCACACTGATGACTTGGATAATGACAATACAAAAAATTGCAACGCCAAAAAAGAAAATGTTAAGAATGTAGCTTGTCATGGTGTACATTCCGACAATATTGATGATTTGGGTAATAGTCCAATATCTATTAAAACAAGCTGTATTAGTACATAGGAAAAAATTGAGAATACTCAAATGGCACATACACCGTACTTTTTTTTTAATGTTGGGATAAATCTAATATGCTTTCTTGGCCCGTAGTAGACGATGAAGATAATGTTGCGGAAACTAGCAGTTTCTATCCTTTGCCAATGCCTGACATTACTAGACGAGGAAAATATTCATTTAAAAATCTTCCTGATTAAAATTATAAATAAAAGCGTTGATCTCAAGATATTATAATTTCCATTTTATCTTACGATTAGTAAGAAAAGTTTTCCTATATTGTTAGTATAGAGTTTTGTTGCATTATTATTACAAGCAGTTTTTAAGCGAGATAACATTGATGCTCGAGTCACGATAGATTACAATAGGGTTAGAGTAACTGATTTATTTTTTTGACTTTTTGATATTTTATATTATAAAGATTTTTTTTTGATTGAGTATTAGAGCATAAAAGCTTACCTTTGGTACTAGATTCCGTGAAGTTCTACTAAGTTACAAAAGAACAAGAGCACAAAAGTCTATTGATTTTACAAGGAAAGTAGATCTCAAGATTTTATATTTTTTATTTTCTATTTCTTATTCCATACTTTATGTTTCTAGAATTATAATAATATGTTTTGTATGTAATTCATGTAATGCGAAAAAGAATAATAAAGATTTCTTAAAATTTCTTAGATGATTTAGTTCATTAGTGGCCGCTTTAAAAATAGGCTTCATAACTTTTAATGTTGGTTTTGGTTATGGATTTTTTTAATAAATATATTTTGTAAAGAAACAATAAATTACTGATGTTATTTCTATATCACATGTCATTACCATTCTCAGCTAATATTACCTTCCAGGCTAGTGTCATTACCATCCCTTGACGTATCATTACCTTCTTGGCAAATTTCATTACCATCCCGATCGTCATTACCCTCCGCCCATTTATTAGTAATGTACACTATGTACCAAAGTGCCTCCCACATAAATGTCTTTACTAGGAGGTCCTAATTATATTAAATATCAATAAATTTGAAATTCAAGAAAAAAAACTTTGCTCCGCGGAATCGCCTGTTTTGCACGAAAGGACGGAATGACCCAGCTAACGTGACCATACGTCCCACTTTGGGCGGGACAGCCTCGCTTTCAGGCTGTCTGTCCCGCTGTCCCCAGCGGGAGCAAAAATATCCCGCTTTCGCAAACACACCAAAAGATAATTTAAGCCCAAAAGATGACAAAATCACAAGCTGGAATTCTGAGAATGTTGCTGCTGAAGACCGTTGGTGTAGTTGTTCAAACACTTCCGTGATAACGATCTCAACTGTACTAACTTTCGTATAATTATTGAGTATGTTTTATCATTATGTCTGCCTGGAAGAAACGCACCGGTCGAAAGTTTTTTTCCCTAATCAATAAAATATAGACATGCGAAAAAACACATTCAAGTGTCGCAGTTTTGAAAGCCATTTTGATTACCAAGACTAACAATAATAAATCATGTACTCAGCTCCATTCTTACTTAAAAACACGACCCGATATTTTGAAACAAATTTGCTCCTCCGACAAATATAAAACAACTGCGTAGATATCTACTTATTATTAGTAATACTGTTATCATGTTTTTCATTTTTGAATAAAAAGTAGTAAACGATCAATAAGTTTTTAAGCTATTGCATAGCTTTTATAGCGGGCCTAGAGGCCAGCGCGGCGACCGAATGAAGAAATTTCTTAACGAAAATTAATGAATTTAAAATGATAACTACGTCTAAACGAGTACTGCTTACGATTCAAAAAAAATATATGTTAAACAAGAACATTTTCCTAATATTCTTAGCTTTGAATATTTCAGATTTTGTTTATATTACATAGTGTAATTAATTTCTGAAATTAGGTCTAACCGAACACAAAAACGACTACTACGCAAATACTATCTGGCGTATTATTATGAAACCTGCACCATTTAAAAGATAATTGAATTATCTATCTTTTTATCTACGAATTTTTTCGAATAGTCAAAGAATAATATCCGGTTTATTGCTTTATTGAATAAAATTCGTGCGCGGCGCTCTATCGGAAGACGTTAAAATTATTCCGAATCATTTGCTTCCGCAGCCGCAAATGGTTCGGAATAATTTCAACGTTTTCCGATATAGCGCAGTTATCTGATATCAGAAAAAATAAAATAAATAAATATTTATAATTGCATAAGTTGTTAAAAAATGCTATGCAATAGCTTTACCGCGGCAGTCCCCTAGTGCCACGCGTATTTTATTTCTACAAAATTCTGCAGGCGTCCCGCTTTGACGAAAAAATAAATTGTCATAGCTAATATTGCTGACAATGTTATCGGCAACTGTATTGCAACCCCATATTGCAGTGAAAGTTTGGCCGCTTAACCTTTGGTCTCGGACATATGAGCAATTCCATTGCCTTAATTCGAATTTGATGTTATTTTTACGGCAAGAAAGGCACTGATAACAATTTTAGATGAACAAAATTTTGACAGCTGGCAGTTCATCTTCTTCTTCTTTTCTTTGTGGCAATTCCACGCAGTTAACCCCGGCGCACACATGCAACCTGGCCGCGGCGGCCAGGCTGCATGTGTGCGCCGGGGTTAACGTAGTATCAACAAGATACTATAGTTGTCAACTACAACCCGTCACCTCAGGATGTTTTAACGATTAGTCGTTCTATCTCCCGTGAAGTGAACGCAGAAGACTTGGACAAAACAGTCCACCGTTAAGCTCCGCCACATGCCCGTAAGAGGCCAACGCCTTAACCATGAGATAACTAGGTGTGTTACCCGGCGGGCTTACACTCAAGCTCTTACTTCCAATTGTGACCAGATTACTCCGGTCTCTCGATTGGTTACGAGTTCGAGGTCGCTTGCGCGGTCATCTCCCTTACGAAGCGGTGAAACGGTGTAAACCGAATCTATCGCGGACCACGGCATGCTTTGCCCGGCTGTTCACCCAGGATCGGGTAGCCGATGGTCGTTTCAAGAGCAGTCGCCGTAAGGTCCGCAACCACCCCCGCTCTATAGGAAACAGTACTGCTTCCAGACTCCCCCGACTGTTACGAGTGCACAATCGATTGGCTTACGCCACACGGTGCGTGCAGACCGTCCAGGAGCGCCAGAAGGTTGATTCCTAGGGGAAACTAGCCCTAAGGCCAGAGTTCTGCCCGGGCTCGCATTTAATGCGTGGAGTCCGCCGGATGGGTGTTGACCCGTGAGTGTGACTAACCCTGAACAGAATGGGTCTTCGTAGCCAACTCAGCAAGGGCCCATTAGCTCCCATAAGATACTACGAAATGTATGGAATCTCCGTCGACACCCCCTTTGTCGGCGCCCCTTTGTCGGCGACCTGGCCGCGACGGCCAGCTTGCATGTGTGCGCCGGGGTTAACGTAGTATCAACGAGATACTACGAAATATATGGAATCGCCGTCGACCGCCCGACGGCGTTTCCATACATTCAGCAGTATCTTGATTTAGGGTGCTGCTGATTATGTACCAGTTTGTAAATATGTTGTTGACGGGAGGTAGGATGACTTCTGTTAGTATGTCTAACCTACGTTAGTATGTCTTTGCCAATTGGTAGAATTCCACTAATAAAAGAACAAAATTATTGCCGCTATACGATGTTTATTGAATAAGATGTTGGCGCGCGCCTTGTTTGCTTACCGGGAAAGTCTTGGGGTGACATAATCGGTTTTTTTGGAAGTCGTGTAAAAATGTGTCCTTTCGTGTATTCGGTTTACCGTTTCAAGCGCACTCTCTTGGCTGATGTGGCAAATTCATTCATCCATTAAAATTAATTTCATTCCAGAGTGGTAATCTACAATGCGGAGGACGACAGCAGCGACTTGATCATTCGCAACGTCAGAGTAACCGATCTTGGCACCTACACTTTCCGAGCACAGAATAGAATGGGTATGGCTAGCGCTACCTTCAAGTTGAGCGGTAAGTATTTTGAAACTTATCGATTGAGCAGCAAAAAGAGTGAACATAAATAAGAGGAAATGGCTGCTGAAATGCAGTCACAGATGAGCCAGGGCAAAAACTTGACCCCTTCAACATTTAAGATTAATAACGAAAAAAAATACAAAACGTATTACTGATTGGGATATTTTGTAACCCTATATAACAACCCTTGAATAAATTTCCACTCTTTATTACCTGTTTGCCAATACTTTCCCTTATGACATTAATATAGAATACTACAACCATTGTAGACAAAGAACACGCCAGACTATACACACACACACCTTCAATCCTTAAGGTGGGTACTGACCAACGTTACGAGGTGTAATGTAACATTCGCATACGAGCATGTTCGCATCGAGCATGTTCGCTGTGTTCTAAAATCGGCGTAACATGCTCGTCAAAACTCTGTGCTCCGCTTTCGCCGCCAGTTCACTCAAGATGGTCGACAGTGAGGACGTGTTGGTATCTTTGATTCTACTTAATTATTGTTTCATCCAAATTAAGAAGAAGAAAAAACGTTACTGGACATCAAACTTATTTAAAAACAGAGGCGTATGTGGTGGTTTGTCATTGATAGCAATATTAAAAAACCAAATGATTACTGGACAGTATAAAAACTTTGTACGCATGTCTCCGATCGATTTTGAAGAACTCTTGAATTTAATTGGACCAAAAGTACTTTAAAAAGATACAAATTATAGAAAAGCAATCAGTGTCACGGAACGATTAGCACTAACGCTTCGTTTTTATGCTACAGGAGATTCCTATACTAGTATGCAATATCTTTTCAAGATATCAAAGCAACGAATAGGATTTATAGTGAAAGAGGTCAGCGAAGCCCTTATTGGAGCATTAAAAGAATATGTAAAGGTATGTACTGTTTTAATTATTTCAGAAAAAGTAGTCATTACACATCAAATTAATTAATTAAATCACCAAATTCTGATAGAAATTGTTCACTCATAGCTGGTGACCCATAGTCATTTTGATCGGACGTATTTGATGCAGGTGTTTCAGGGCTTTGCTGTGGCATCGATGAGGCTCTTGAAGTTGTTGGTCGTGTAGAGTATCCTTGTGAAGAATTGCAGATAGTCATGCCAACATAGTCATACTCACCGCGATCAGCACTAAACAATATATTTGATATGTAATGCTGCACATGCATTTTTGTTGACTTTGAATAAGATCTTAATTTATTTGCCAAATAAATACCATAGGCTTCACATTCGTCAAGTTTGTGCGAAGTTGACTCCGTTTGCTCGGTTTTCTTTTTTAAAATATCGAAAGTAGATGCCATTATCTCTTCCGGGGTTGGGGCTACTGCTTTCTTCCTTTTTGGAGGCCGAGGGCAATCATTGTCGCTTTTTTTGGCAGGCGGAGGGCAATCATCAGGCGGTTGTTCTGAAGCACCTTCACGTTCACGTAGCTGAAAATAAATATAAAACGTTATTTCAGATGCCAGAAACACCGGAGCAATGGCTGGTTGTAGCAAATGACTATGATACTTTTGTGGAATTTTCCACATTGCTTAGGCGCAATCGACGGTAAACATATTGTACTGCAGTCACCGATCAACAGTGGAAGTGAATTTTATAATTACAAGGGTTTCTTCAGCATCGTATTACTGGCAGTTGTTGACGCGAAATATAACTTTTTGTATGTAAACATTGGATGTCAAGGAAGAATATCTGATGGAGGGGTTTTCAACAACTGTGAATTAAACGAAAAACTAAAAAATAATGCACTAAACATCCCTCAACCCACTGCGTTGCCAGCAAGAACAGAAGAAATTCCATTTTACTTTGTTGGCGATGAAGCTTTTGCTCTTTCCGAAAATATGTTGAAAGTATATGCAGGATATCATGAACGTGGTTCTAAAGAAAGAATATATAACTACCGACTTTGCAGAGCTCGTAGAGTGGTGGAAAATGTGTTCGGTATATTATCTGCAGTGTTTAGAGTTTTGCGGAAACCAATGTTGTTAGAACCGAAAACCGCGACATCTGTGGTAACAGCAATAACATGCCTTCACAATTTTTTAAGGAAAGGTAATAATGCTCACGTATATACCCCTGCAGGTAGCTTTGACGAAGAATCGAACGGCCAGGTCATATTAGGAAACTGGAGAGAATGTAATAATGATATGACTAGTATGTTACCCTTGCAAATAAGACCGCGAAGGGCTACAAGATCTGCTCACAATATTCGTAATGAAGTTGCTGAATACTGCATTCAGCAAGGGTCTGTAAGCTGGCAAGAAAATTATGCTTAAAATGGACTTACAGTATCAGTTGTGGCACGAGGTGTATTTCTATCCAGTAGAAATATCATAGCTTTGTATGCAAACCAAGTACTATGGTGCACTTCTTCTGCACCTGAAATTTAAGTTGAAATTAGCAATCGTAATCTATGCTAGCAAAATAATTGTAAAATTATATTTAAATATAAAACCAAATTGTATCTCTCACTTGTACCACCCGCACTAACCCGGGATTAACCGTTAATACAGAGTTAATATTGCAAAACGGTCACGCCACCAAAAAATCTTAATAAAACTTAATAAATAATTACATACCTTTTCCTGTACCAGTTGATTGTTTAATTTTTTGTTTTTCCCTCCTCAATGATGCCAGTAAACTTGTCATTTTCTTTTTACACGTTTCTCTTTCGCTGTCGAGTAACGAAGCCAATCTATCCCAAGCGTCTTCTTTCTTTAATTTGTTATAATGCTCTGGATGAGCTGGGTTCCACAACAATGATTCTTCTGTGTATTTTTCTATAAAATACAGAGTTTTTTCTTTGTTCCACTCCATGTTTCAAGTAATAAATGAAATAATTACGAGAGGAAAGACTCGCGCGCGACGTGCGACGCAGCGCGTGCGCTCGTGACGACTTGCAACAGCGTACTGACTGAACCGCGTAACAGTCAAAGGATTCGCCAAAAAACCGACAGGCGGGTGGAGCACTCAAAGCGAGCAACGAGCGGCTCGTTGCTCGCTGGTTTCCCCGTAACACGACGTACTGACTGCACGAATGCTCGCTGTGTAACATGTTACATTACACCTCGTAACGTTGGTCAGTACCCACCTTTAGGACCCAGCAAATTTTACGGCTCCCTTCTGAGTTGAAGCGACTAAAAATTTAGGTATTTTTGCAATGCCACGCGCCCACGCACTTTCGATATATACCTACCTACATAAAGATGTATAGGTATACCGCGGCTACAAGGGAATACGTTCCACGGTTGGCAGTGGCCAATTACGAATGACGATTTCGGCTTCGCGTGACATCTAATATAGTCGATTTAGCTTTTCAATTATAATATAATAAATTATCAAATGAATAGTTTTTTATAAAGTAAAAATTAGATTACAATAATAAAATAACTTAAGATCACTGTGTTATTTTTTATATCACTCAAAAGTATTTATAATAAATATTAAAAAAAATTATGTCTAGCCATAACATTTCTGGAAATTACGTAATTTAAAAAAAAAATCTTATATTTTTTGTACGGAAGTTCCAAAAACTGTCTTGGTACTATGCAAATAGACCATACGCTGGTGTAAACAGTATTTTTTAATATTAAGAATCATCTCTAGGTTTTTCAAAAACTGAAAAGAAATCTCGCTCGTTTTTATTTTTTTGGAAAACAGTAACAGAATAAAGATAATTTACAATTAATATGTAATAATGAAATAATTTACCAATTTCGTTTTGGCGAAGGACCGGGTTTTTAAAATCCGGCATAATTGTATTAAAATTCTTTTTCGTGTTCTCACAACCAGGCCACAAAAATATCCTCCTAAATCTTAAAATTTTCCGTTTTGTCTATGGCCGTTCCAAAGCGAGGTCTTAATTTTGACAGCTGGGTCACTCGCCCAACCGCCCGCCATCGTCTCGTCACCGCAAGCTGATTGTCGCTACGTTTTCGTTTGTTTTAAAATATAGAAATACACTAGGCAAAAAGTTTTATCATACAAGGCAAAAAATATACTTATATTTATAATGTACAAAAATATTGTCACAGGATTTTCAGGGCAAAAATAGATATTAATTAATGATTTCTTTCGATAATCGGCGCTCATCGTCCCTTTTTCGATTTAGAAGCCAATGCTGAGCAGACATCTTTGAAATTGCGACAAAAAATCTTCGAAATCACGACTGCTTGATTTAGACCATTCTTAGTTAAGGCGATATGATACCTGGGAACGACCATATCTGAGGAATTTTAGTTTTATGAGTTTTTTGAAAAATATAAACATTAATTTTAAAAAGTTTCTAAGTGAATCCCTCGATAAGAAACCAATTTAAAATTTGGACTCAAAAAAGTTGCTCATTGCTTTCGACATTAAGGCTTTAAACCGACTTCAAAAACTTTCAGGCGCGTTTACTCCTACAATGTAAGCGGTCAGTGTGTTTTATTATAATTTCATTATATTAACTGGTTAATTCTCTAGGGCAGCACTTAGCCACATTTTTTATTTAGGCCCTAAATTAATTACAATTAATTAAAACGTGAAGGGGTCTGAGAGTTATGCTAAATATGCTTTGCCATTAACACCCTTATACCACCACTGCGTAAAGATAGTTATTCTGTGCTAGCACTGCGATTGACTGTTTAGTATGCGTTTGGTTCCCGGCGCTAGCGGACGTGGAATCTGCGCTTAGCGCTTCATCAACGCAGGATTTTTATTGGTCAAACCCTACAAAATTGACTCCGCCTATTTTTTTGCTTATCCGTCCATTTTGGATATTTTTCTGAGGTCTCGTGCAACACTTATCCCCCGCGACACTTGTAGAAATGGAATACGAAAAAGGATCTAGACGGTGCTTAACTTCAATTTAAGTGCGTAAGCCCGATCCAGTTAGGACCCATGAAAGGGAATGCCAAAACGTTAGTTCAAAATTCTTTAGTTTATTCTTTTGTGATCAAATAACTATTTTATTACGACAATTTAATTTTTTATTTTTATTTTTTTTTGTTACAAAAATATTTTGTTTTTTGTAATAATCACTATATTGTACAAGCACGCACAAAATTAAACGTTCACCTTAGAACAGGTCCCGGCCTAGTTAGGTGGCGTTGTCACTGGACTTTGCAATGTATTCATTTTCCGCTATTTATTCAATGTTTAAAATATTTCTATGCATACTTCCTAAGATAAAATTGTTTTAAATTATTCTTGAATCACTTACTGAAATAAATAAAATTAAGCGTCTTTTTAACGTGTTCTTAGACCCCATGTTAGGAATCTACGAGTTACGGAATACGGGCCACTGAAGTTCTACTACGCCTAAATACGACACACCAACGGTTTAAGCCCTAATTTTAGCATCTAAACTCTTAGAGATATCTTGCACGAGCAACTTTTGTCTCCGCAACTAGTGTTATTTAGTGAGTTGTTATTTTCGTGTTTACAGGAGTAGCAGCAGAAGCCGATTTCATAGTGGATTCCCGTACCAACAACGCATCGACAACCTCATATACTTTGAAATGGCAGGTGTTTAGTTACACAGCATTAATAGGTAAAAACAACAAAAATATTATACAAAATTTTGTCAAAAAAAAACGTCTCCAATTTTTTGATAAATGTAGGAGCCATCAGGGAGTTAATGGGCCCTTGCTGAGTTGGCCTCGAAGACCCATTCTGTTCAGGGTTGATCACACTCACGGGTCAACACCCATCCGACGGCCTCCACGCATGAAGTGCGAGCCTGGGTAGGACTCTGGCCTTATGGTCAGTTTCCCCTGGGAATCAAACTTATGGCGCTCCTGGACGGTCTGCGCACCGTGCGGCGTAAGCCAATCGACTGTGTACTCTGACTAACAGTCGGGGGAGTCTGGAAGCAGTACTGTTTCCTATAGAGGTGACGGGCTCGCCCGGTGTAGTTGGCAACTCTAGTTGTAGAATCAGGTCATTTGGGAGCTAATGGGCCCTTGTTGAGTTGGCCACGAAGAACCATTAAATAACAATTATACCTTCCCCCATCCCCCCCCCCCCCCCACTGGATACGTGCCTGACAAGGTGACATTCTCCCTGGTTCTCATTTTTATCTCGACTTTATTTTTTACTTGAAAAATTTTGGGGAGGCGAAAAAGCATCCCCTGTGTCCAGCCCTGGATTTGTCCTTGCGTGAGCACCGAAGGCAACCGACTAAGTGCTGCGGCAGCGGGGGCGAGGCTATATAAAGCGTCACAATGGGCGCACAATCGCCACGAGGTAACTGCCACAAGGCACACCCTTGCAACGCCACACTAGGAAATCCGGTTCAATGGACTCGGCTCACGTGAAGCCCTGCTAAAGGGCAATTGGCCAGCAGAAGATGTCACGGTCCATGGACAAGGCTTATCGACTGACTCAGAGAATGCGCAATCGTCTTTAAGCACTTTTCTCTACCTGCTTTACTTCCTGTTGTGGACTTTTATCGACGTTTTGAAATATTTCAGAATATAACCTATGGTTCAGACTGTATAAATCGAAACCAGAGCCGACAGATGATGGAATATTTATCAAGGAGAAAAATTTGAGCTGGACGAAACTGACTATACCCGTTGATGACAATGGTAAGATTAAGATCAGCTGTTTATTTGTCTTTCTGTCGTTTGTATTTGCACAAATATTTTCGTTTGTGCAACCATGATAAAGTTGAAGATTTTCATTATTTTCAAATATGAGATCCTGTGCCGGTGTTTTCGTGTACAGATTGTGTGATTAATCTGGCTATACAGTTACTGTATATGTATACTGTTAAGAACTGCAAACAATGACGGAGAAGCTCGTGATCAAATAACCAAGCCTGGTCAATCGCTCATCGCCACTGCTTCTGCATGACAACATATAACCACATAGTTCACTGCAAACAGTCGCAAAGTTGCAGGAGTTGCGGCTGGAGACTATTGGTCTCCTACCGTACTTGTCAGACCTTGCTCCAATAGAGTTAAAAAAAACAGAATTTCGATAATTTACAAGGAAAAAATCTATCTTGAAGAATCTGTGAAAAACGCCTTCAAAGCATTCATTGGTTCCTGTCCACGAGAGTTTTACAGCAGAGAAATTAAGCAACTCACATTAAAATGCCAAATCTGCATCGATAATAGGGGTCAATATTTCTATTAATTTAAATATATATTTTTCATACAAAGTTTTAGGCCTTAAATTTCCTTTATAGAAAATCAAATTCATAGGAAGGACCCAATATTTGTGCATGTATGGTTAGCTCAAAATATTGCCATGGTTACCCAGACCTATTGATGCTAAATGGCCTTAGAGGGTAACAAAATAGAGAATGGGAGTGCGAAGGCGGGCTGTGAGTGAATGCGTTCACCGAATAGAAAGAGATAGGGGCATGTCGGGCCCTCCTCTATCCTTGTCTAGTTGCGCATGCGCGTTTATCCATAGCATAACAGACTTATGGCGTACGCGTTGCCATAGTGATATATGTACGAGTCTCCGTGCATGCGCGCTTAGACAAGGATGGAGGGGGTACTATATGCTGCTGTCTCTTTCTATTCGGCTGACGCATTCTCAGGCTGGTCACGGGGTCTAGTAGTTATATGTCAATGTATATGTCACATACTTCATCTTCATAAGCAGCATTGGGAGTGAACAGCGATTTACTTATCCAGGTGTGGACAGCACTCGGAGTTGTTTCTTTTCGAAAGGTTTCCAATAAAAATCAAGAATAGTGTGTAAAATACCGATGTATAGAGTAGTTGACTGAAATGACAACAGATGGCGCTGAGCGCATTATTAGGACGTGATGTCTAACGGCGGAATCAATTCACCCTAGTGATTCGGTGGAATTATTTATAATCGACATTCAGTGCCCGGCGTCCGTCCCGAACGGTCGCCTGCTCCGCTCCGCCGCCCGCGCTGAATATTGCCGCCGCGAGTTCTCGCTGTGCAGCTTTGCTCCAGCCTGTTCTGTGCATTCTCCGAGCCGTCTAGTGAATCTCCGGTTCGCCTAAGCGACCAGTTCGTGCGCGTAATTAGTAGAAATACGAGTTTTGTGGACTTTTATATTTTTTACTTTATAAGTGAAAATATCGGAAATGCAGTCTTTCGCCGACGCAGCCGAAGCTACCATGGCCTATAGCTCACCTGTAGCTAGAGGTCGTGATATGCCGCTGTTACTACCTGCCACTCCAAAGAAACGCGAAAGAGAGCCCGCGTCTCCCGACACCGAGCTAGAAAGAGACTCGCAGCGCCGTCGGGCCGGCTCGTTTGGACCCGACTGCTGCGAAGCCCTCCTGACGCCGCCGCCTTCAGACAACGAGGATGCGCGCTGCGAGCAGGCAAGCGGGCCGTCCTATGCTGAATTAGCGGCTAGGAAGAGCCCCTCGCCGCTGCCGCGCGCACCGACGCTTCCCGCGCTGTCATCCCAGCCACCGAAGCCGACGCCACGTCCACAGCCCATCATAGTGGAGAAGCTGGACAACTGGAGCGTCCACGTAAACGCCCTTCATGAAAGGCTGGGTAGAGCGCCAATCGTGGGGCCGATAAAAGGAGGTATTCGGTTTCGCCCGGCGGACGACGCTGAATACCGCGTCGTGCAGGACTACCTGCACTCCCTGGGCAGGATCGCGTGGCACTCCTACACCGCGCCGGCTGAGAAGGATGCCAAAATTGCAATACGTGGCCTCCCGGAATCGACAACGTCCGAAGAGGTCATCTCGGGTCTAGCCGCCCATGGCTTTGAGGCCACATACGTCAAGATGATCCACGGGGGGCGGCGACCCCTTTTTCATGTCGTCCTCCGGAAGACAAATCGCTGGCGCGAGGTGTTCCAGCTCCCGGACCTACACCACATAAAGGTCACAGTGGAGTCCTGGAGGGGACGAAAGGGCCCCAAACAGTGCCATCGATGCCAGCGATTCCGCCACAGCAGCCACAACTGTCACCGGCCGCAAGTCTGTGTCTGCTGCGGCGAGGAGCATGCAGCCAAAAACTGTCCGAGACCAAAGACAGTCAAAGCAACATGCGGCAACTGCGGGGCGGATCACCCCGCAAACAACAGGAGGTGCCCTGCGTTCATGGCAGAAATCCGCCAGACAACGAGGCAGCAGCAAGGTGCTCCGCGAGCGGCGGCTGCTGCCCCTCAAGCAGAGCCGCGAACCGCTGCCCCGCGCGCCCCGCGCGCCCAGCGCTCCCAGACCGCCCCAGCCCCGGAACAGACTCAGTCTCCACGGGCTTCGCCGCGGAAACCGGCAAAACCACAGGCTATGCCTCAGCCTCCCCCCGCTCTACAGCTACAGAAACAAAAACCGGTGGCGAACCGGGAGGCTCCCCTTTCGTGGAGGCAGAAGCCGGCACCGTCGACCGCTTGTCCGCAGCTAGCTACTGCAAAGAAGTCAAATCGGCAGCGCTCCAAGTGGCCGACGAGAACGCCTCCACAGGAGACGAAGGTGGTCGAGAAGGCGAACACCCCAACACACCGACCCCAGCCCCAAGAGCGCAGCCAAGAGGCTGTAAACGTAACGGTGGCAGACCTGCTGTTTCTGGTAAGCGAGCTGCTTGCCAACCCGGCGGAAGCAAGCTCCATCGTAGCGCGCACCCTACAGCGCCTACTGGGGCCGTCGTCCGCCCTACAGTGCACAGCCATGCCTCCTGCATCGACAGGCCACTAAGAATAGTGCATTGGAATGCGGATGGCATCAAAAGCAAGCTTCCGTCGGTGCGAGCCTTCCTGCAGGAACAGCAGGTCGACGTCCTCCTCGTATCGGAGACAAAGCTCCTGAAGTTCGTCTCGGTGCGCATACCCAACTACATCGCGTACCGGACGGACAACGTGACGACAGAAGGTCGCGCGTACAGGGGCACCGCCGTCTTCGTGAGGAGGACGATGCTCCACCAACAAATCGACGTGCCGCAGCTAGACTCGCTGTACGCAACGGGAATTCAGCTAAGAGCAGGCGGAGTAGACTTGCGGATTTTTGCAGTCTACAAACCGCCCAGCAACCGACTGGAGACTGGCGACATCGACAAACTCCTACACCAGACGATACCTACGATTGTAGCCGGCGACCTGAACAGCAAGCATCCGGCGTGGAACTCGACGCGCGCCAACGTCGATGGCGCGCAATTGCTTAACCACGCCGAGAAAAGAGGCTTCACGGTCGCCGGACCGGAACAACACACACGTGTTCCGAGCACGCCAACCCACTCGTCAGAGGTACTCGATGTCGCCCTCCTGCACAACGTGACATTTCCCTATGTGCAGGAAGTCATTTATGAACTCCAGTCGGATCACCTGCCGGTTCTCCTAGAACTACAGACCGACGTTGCTACAGCGAGTCACTATAGAGAGCGCCGCCGTATTGACTGGACACGATACGAGAAGCTGCTTGGTAAGGCAATCCTAGATTATAAGACACCGGTCACCGCCGGAGATATTGAGAGCCGGGTGTCCAACCTTCAGGAGGCCATCAAGACCGCGCTGGAAGCCAGCTCCTCGACGATAGAGGCGAAAGCGACACGTCCCCGCCTCCCGCAACGACTGCGAGACAAGCTGCGGGAGAAGCGGCGCTTGCATCGCTTCTGGGCCGAAAATCGGTGTCCGGAAGCTAAGCGCTGCTTAAACAAAGCGAACGCTAGCTTGCAAGAGGAACTGCAGACGTACGCAGCCGAGTCGTGGGAGGAATTCCTCGACTCGATAGGCGACGACATGCCATCTATATACAGGCTGAATCGTCGCCTGCTGAGTACGGCTGAACCAGCGCGGCCACTACTGGATTCGACCGGGAACCTCCACTATATCGCCGACGACAGAGCGACTCTCTTCGCGGACCACCTGGAGAAGACCTTCGTCCCGCACGACATAGAAGACCAGGAGCACTCCAAGGTGGTCCCCGAGCACCTAGCTGCGGAGGAGGAATCGCCACCGGAGCTCGGCAGAGAGATCCCGCCGATAACTCCGGCTGAGCTCCAGCGTCGAATCCAGCAACTCAAGCTGAAGAAGGCACCCGGCCCCGACGGCATCAGTAGCGGCGCGCTGAAGAGGCTTCCGCGTCGCCAGCTGCCGGCCCTCGCAGGGCTGCTAAACTCCTGCATCAGACTCGGTCATTTTCCAGAGAAGTGGAAGACGGCTAAGGTGATAATGCTGCCGAAACCTCACAAAGACCTGCGGCAACCGGGCAACTACCGCCCGATCTCGCTGCTGCCTACCCTCGCGAAGGTCTTCGAGCGATGCGTGCTGGCGCGACTAACGCCGCACCTCGCCCCGCGCAACGAGCAGTATGGATTCCGTACGGGCCACTCGACTACCCTGCAACTCACGCGGGTAGTACATCGCCTGACGGAATCCTACAATAAGCACCAGCATACGGCAGCCGTCTTCCTGGACGTCGAAAAGGCGTTCGACCGAGTCTGGCACGAGGGCCTCCGCTACAAGCTGGCGACACAGACCACGGCACCGCGCCTGCTCCGTAACGTGGTGGCTTCCTTCCTCTCCGGAAGAGGGTTCTTCGTCGCGGTGGAGGGCGAGCAGTCCACAATTCGTCCCATCGCGGCGGGAGTCCCGCAGGGAAGCTGCTTATCGCCGGCGCTATACGGTGTCTACACAAATGACATACCGCTCAGCGCCGGCGCGGAGCTGGCGCTATTCGCGGATGACGCTATGTATATGGCAACTTCAATCAACATCAAGGTCGCGGCCAAGAAACTGCAGCAGCAACTAGACCTTATGCCAGAATGGCTAAGGAAATGGCGGATTGTCGTTAACGCGGCTAAGTCCGAAGCGATCATCACCGGCTCACTCAAAGTTTACCCGGAGCCGGTGAAACTCGGCGGCACCCCGGTACCGTGGAAGAACACGGTCAAGTACCTCGGGGTGCATATCGACCGTCGCCTTAACTTTGCGCACCACGCGAAAGCAACAATTGCCGCTTCGAAATCCGCCTTCTACGCGCTGCTGCCCGTTCTCCGTTCGGCCGCGATCCCGGCGAAGACACGTCTGCTGATGCTGAAGATGTACGTGAGGACGAAACTCACGTACGCGGCACCGACCTGGTACCACCTCATCTCGGCATCGCAGCGGAGTAACATCCAGCGAGTGCTGAACGTGGGGCTAAGAAAAGTGTCGGGAGCCCCTTGGTACGTCCGAAATGCGACTCTGGAACGCGATTTTAGCGAAACAGAGTCCGTGGAGGAACACGTAAAGCGCCTCGCGCGCGCTATATACCGCAGGGCCGACACCTCGCCTCACGAGCACATCCGCCAGCTCGCTCCTCTGCACACCAGACCACCGGATGTCCGGAAGCCGTACCCGCGCAGTCTGCTTGATTAGCGGACCACCAGCGCGGGTATCGCAGCACAGCAGCCTTGCCACAAAAGATGTCATTACCACCTCCCGTCACAATCCTTCACGATAAGGTGCCTAAGCACATAACAATGAGTCTTGCCACAGGGCACAAAGCCCTGTGACGCCATTCCAGAAAGCCGGGCCAATGGGCCCGGCTCACGTGAAACCCCACGAAAAGGCAAAATGCCTAGTGGAAGATGTCACGGGCCTCTAGCAAGGCCCGTCGACAGATATTTGATTTGATTTATAATCGAGAACAGAATAATACGAGAAATAAAACGAGATAAATTACGTTAGTGCAATAAATGAGAAGTGATTACAAGTGTGAGTTTCAATTTATAACAAATAGCATGGGACCAAGAACGCACCCTTGGGGAACATCGTGTATGATTTGTGAATTGTGGCTTTGCTAACCATGCCATTTATTGAGATATCTTGTTTTCTATACCTGATGGAAACCAATCCTGGGGGTAAACCACAATGGCCCTTATTTTTCATGAAATTGTAATTTTTCAGCTGGCCCTCTTCATATGGGATCATACACGATCCATGGGCTTAAACCAGACACCGTATATGAAGCTCTGATAACGTCTCGCAATCGCTTCGGATGGAGTAAACCTTCCCGAATCACCCACTTTTCTACAACACCAATGAACGAACATCGACACTTAGTTGGTAAGAATACACTGTTGTTTACCCATCTATCGATATGTAGGTAGGCTTACCTGCTGTTTTCTTCCTGCAGGGTGTCTCCTATTTGTATTTATTGGTTAACATATCTTCGATAATTATTTACTATATCTAGATCTATTACGTATTTTTAATTTTCTTGATGATGACTCCGAAATTCGATTTCGTGTCTTTCGTTTACAATTTGACTACGTTCTCAATGCCCTAACTTTCGATAACTCGGTTGTTCTCTGTAAGCATGTCCTGCTTAAAATTTCCTCATAGCCACCACAGTCGGTCCTTCCATGGAGTCAATGGAGCAGCTTTTGAAGAAGAATTCTGGCAGAAATATATGTAAAGAGCGGGGATTCCCAAATTTATTTTTATCACGCCCCCCTGCTGCCAAAAATAAGTCCCACATAATATAATGCCTGAACTGATAATATAATTGTGTGTTTCATTTATTTATTTAATTAATTAATTTAACCATTCATTTACAATGCACAAGTATCACTAATAATCATATCAATAAAAAAAATATAATTAAAATAAAACTTAAAATTGAACACGGCCGATATGAGCATTAGCATGTATGTACTGCTGCTGCCCAACTAAGTGCCAGGACTTGTTCCAGGGCAACTAGCTCTCTAGTTTTTAGTTCACATATATTCGGAGTTAATGGGCCTGTGCTGAGTTGGCCACAAAGACCCATTCTGTTCAGGGTTGGTCATACTCACGGGTCAATACCCATCCGACGACCTCCACGCATGAAGTGCGAGCCTGGGTAGGACTCTGGCCTTAGGGTTAGTTTCCCCTAGGAATCAAACTTCTGGCGCTCCTGGACGGTCTGCGCACCGTGCGGCATAAGCCAATCGATTGCGCACTCTGACTAACAGTCGGGGGAGTCTGGAAGCAGTAGGTACTGTTTCCAGACTCCCCTGATATGTTAACATTATTTACCATTTATGTGTACAGTACATATCTCCGTTATTTTACCTTATTTATATATATATTTCTTTAGCAGTGATTTAATATTATAGAAAAAGAGAAAGAACAAAAAACAAATGAAAATAAAATTTTACGTTGAGATTATAAACAATATTAATTATTTTGTACCAAAAATATATTTTTAAAGAGTTTTACTAAACAAAAAAACTATCCATGTATTTATTCAATTATGGGCTCTATGTCTCCCTCCACTGCAGTAAAAGTCGCCTGCCCATTGAATAAGCCACAATTATGTATTCGTTTCCATGCACTAACGCCTCCTACAAACAAAGGGTTTGAGGGTTAAAAACATGCCGCCGTGAGTTGAAAATATTTGGCTTTTCAAGTTGTTTTTGTAAGTATTTTTTTTTATAAACCTCACTAAAATTTTATTTAGTAATGTGTAATTTTATCCAGGTTTACATATAAATAAATAATAAATATAAGATATCAGCCCAATAAGTCAAAAACAATTTTTCACTTATATTTGGGAGAAAACGATCGATTGTTTGGTAAAATTAGCTACTCTGGACAAAGTATATATTATATAAATATATAATATACATGACCAATAAGATAAATTACTAGGTAACAAGAGAGAATTCGTAAAACACGATATTGTTAATTGTTAATATACAAACAATATTGTTAATATACAAAATCGACCAAAAAATACGAAGGTGCAGAGTCGCTTTCTGTCTGAATTTTGCATAAGAATGGCTGGCTTTCATAGGGTTATAGGTATACTTGATCCAAAACAATGCTTTATCCATTTTTTTCAAAATTGTATTTGGTTGCAGAATCGTTTCTAATTTCCAAAGCTTGCTCTTGAAACTTTGGTGGCAGTGAGTATATGTCAACACGACATGGATCCGTCGATAATCTGTAAATATTATTATCATATGAGTTAGGGAGTAGCAGTAGTAGTAGTACATGGAGTGGGGGGCTTGGTTCAGGTAGGAGTGGGGGGATCCAGTTGTTGGGGTCCCCTTCGCTACAGGTAACAAAATCATTAGGGACTGCTTGGAGAAGGAACATCGGGCATCCTGGAAACAGAGCCAGGGATGTCGCCGGGCAAAAGCCATGATGGAGCAACCACTTCAAAAGAAAACCAAGGTCCTACTTGACATCAGCAAGAAGAACCGTAGAACCACTATCGGTCTCCTCACCGGACACTCGACCCTTAGAGCACATCTATTCAACCTTGGCTTGACCGAGAGCAAGGACTGCCGAATATGTGGCGAAGAACCTGAAGACAGCATACACATCGCTGCCCAGGTCTCGCCTCAAAAAGACACAGTTTTCTGGGATGAGCCTTTCTCGAACCCAGCGATCTGCCCAACTTGAAGGTCAGTGATCTGCTTAGACTGCATGGTAAGCAGTACCGGGCTACTAGCTGACCACTGATCCAACCACAAAGTAGGTAGTAATAAAATATCTTTCAGATCCAGGTGACATCAAGGGCTGGAAACAAGACCCCCACTCCGTTTACTATTACTACTAGGGAAGTAGTGCTTGAACTCAGTAATAAGGTTTAATATGTTTCTCTTAATATCGATATCCATAGATAAAGGTTTTGATGATACGAGAAGAAACGCGCTCTAACCCGTTTATTCTGAGATTATCAGTAGTTTCGGGAAATCAGGTGTAATTGCATGGCTCTGCTAAAATTATATCTTTCCGATGTTGCAAGTTTTCCGTATACGTCGTGATGCTATGGAATGCTCTTCTTGCAATATTTTCAGGCTTTTCTTGTAGGCCTGCCTCCCACCCGCTCCCAACTTTGAAAATCCATGTAATCCAGCTAGGTCGTAGTTGTTATATCCATGCTTCTTTGTTTGTTACTATGCTCCATGCGAAATTAGACGACCCCTACGTTTTCGATGTCCGAATCTCAAGTAGGTCATATGCCTGTCTGTTTCGATCATACGGAGCAATGGACTTCCTCATGATCCTTCATGAAATCGGAAGGTCGCCCATTATGCAAACATGACCAAGACTGCACTTCGTCAATTTTGCCAGAGGTAATATGGAAGTGTGTAGGTGTGTGTATAATTAAGTGTATATGGAACATTATTTTTATTATTATTATTATATTATACACTAGCAGCTTAAGGCTGATGCGTGTATATCACATGCACTTGTTTTTAAACTTATGACTGTTTTGCACTAAGAAAATTGTCCAGTTTGTTTTTAAAGCTATTGACAAAGATAGCACTGATCACTTCCTCTGGCAACGCATTCCAAGCATCCACTACACGATTTGTCAAAAAATATTTCCTGGGGTTCGATGTTGCAATTGTCTTATTTAGCGTCAACGAGTGTCCATGCAGTTGCTTATTAATGTTCAGGGTATACATGCTCTCGAGGTTGGGCACACTGTAATAACCGTGAAGCATTTTGTAGCTTTCTATTAAGTCTCCCCGCTGCGTACGTTCCTCTAATGTTGTCAGGCGAAGTTCTTTCAGCCGTACTTCGTATGGTTTGTTCCTCAGCGATACCACCAACTTTGTTGCTCTTCTCTGAACTCTTTCCAGGTGCTCTATATCCTTCCGAAAGTAAGGATTCCATACCCGGTAGGAGTATTCAAGGAGCGGGCGAATGTAGGTTTTATAGAGTTTGAGGAAAAGTTCACTGGTGATAGTGGAAAAAGCTTTTCTTATTAAGTATAGAAGTGACTTTGATTATGTGGGTTTCCCATTTGAGGTCCCAGGACATAAAACATAAACATAAAACAACATTTTTTGATAAAGTAGATTAAGATGAAGTTCAGGATTTTTAAAGGTGTTTGATCACATATTAGGTTGATTGACCAATAATTTTGGACTTTTCCTGTTTTGGGTCAAAATTAATGAATATTCTGCTTGCCGGAAAATCTAGCAATGTCTTACGTTTTAGGGAAAATAATTAAAATAATCTCAGAATCGCTGAATCTTTGTTTCAGACTTGGAAGAGGAACAAATCATTTACAGATCGCAAATCGAGCAGAAAATGGAACCACTACAATCCACAGAGAGCTCAGAAATTACAACAGCAAACCATAGAAATAATGAAAGAAAGAAGACTGTGGTGCAATATTCGAATGGAAATAAAAACAGCATTGAAAAATACCTAGTATTAGTAACGGGTTTAGTAGCGGTTACTTTATTAACAAGCTAACAACGGATGTTTCTATTTTTTACAAATAAACTTTTCTATAAAATAGTTTTTTTACTATTCGTCCTCTGTAATATCATTAGCGCTACAATTCACCGTGAGTCCTGGCTCCGTCAATAATCTTCTTCCGTTCCACCCTATCCTCTGCTTTGGGTAGCGAATAATATCGTGCAGTTTTGGGCCAAAAGATCCATTTTGTTGGAGGGTCATCCTAACTCACGATTTATCTCCTATTCAATAGCTTCCTCGAGTAAGGGACAACCCCGGTTAGGACTCTCGTGTCCGAGGCTCACGATGGGGGATCGGTTTCCCCTGGGGTATTGCCTTCCGGCGCAACTGGACGGCTTGCGCAAGGTGCGGTGTCAGCGAATCGGTTATGCACTTTCAATAATTACTGAAGGAGTGTGAAGACTATGAAAATAAATAAATCTCCTTAGCAGCGGGATTGGATATTGACCTGTAGCCATGCCACACTTGAAACATCCTGTTGCCCACCCGATTCCGGGTGGAACAACTGGCAAATGACGCCAAGGTCCGCGATAAATTGACACAGAATTACCGCCGTACTAAAAAAGCTAGAGGCCGCGCAAGCAACTTGATTTGTCTGCCGATATTTTTTTTAGTAGGCAGTCTATCCTGGGTTAGGGTAAATGGGCTTTTGTGGAGAAGGCTTAGATCAGGCTGACTGGGCCCTCCACGCTTCCACTCGCCCAAATAATTCAGTCTATATGCTGTAAGTCTGGCAGAGTGTATTAAAAGTTTGTTCAGAGGCGGGCAGCAGAGTGTCACCTCTAATCCCTCTGTTAGGGTGGTCTTCATCACCTTTAAGGCTATTGAGTATGTTTTTGAGTCCCAACCTTTTCACCCTGAACCACCAGACTATTGCAGATTAGATTAGTCTAGGCAGCAGTAGGTACTGCCCTGTAGATCTATAAGGCGACCCTAGGTTCGAACCCCCACGTTTTCCCATGGCTTTTTTTGCACGTCCACAAGGAGGTATAGAAGCTTGTTTTTTAGGTTCGAGGTGGTGTTTCCTATTAAGCTTTGGGTCTAGATATACTCCTAGCTATTTGACTCCTCTTGCGTATTCTATCTCCTTGACCCAGAGCTTAAGACGCTCAACGGGTTCAGGTTTGTACTTTCTGGTGAAAGTCAAGGGGCCTTGGTCTTGCTTGGTTTAGCAGACAGACCCTTGGTCTGGCACTAGTCTTGGGTTGTCTTAAGTGCCTTGTCCATAAGCTCCTTAAGTATTAATAGGAAGTTTCCTCTTACCACTGTGGCCACGTCGTCAGCGTACCCGTAGACAGATAAGCCTTGGTTTAGTAGATCTGTTAGTTCGTCTACAACGATGCTCTATAAGAGGAAGACAAGATTCCACCTTGTGGGCAGCCCCTGGCTGGGATTCCCGTGAGGAAGGTGTCACCTTGATAGACGGTTAGATTCCTATTTGATAGCAAACCAAACCATAACTTATTTTTAATAATTCACGACAATAAATACCAACAATATATTAAAAAGAATAAAAAACACGACTAATATGATTTTTATTATGGTTTTTATAAAATATTTGTTGTTTATGTTTAAATCCATATACACATGTATAATTCCAGAATGTACTCAACCAGACCTTTCATTGGCACTAAACACAATATATTTGTCAATTTATTGACATTTGGACATTTAAACAACTACCTACTTGATATTTGGAAAGTTAAGGTACCCTATGACCTCGGGATGACATATCAATTCTTATAATACTATATGCTTTTAAATTGGTTCAAGCGTTTAGAAGTTATGGCGGAATAAAGAAACGAAAAATATAGATATATGAATCCTGAACACATTACACTCCTTTATTTTTGGGCAGTTTTGTAATAATTATTATTTATCCATTAGGTGGTCGTAAAAAGCTTATATCTATTTATTTAAATAATGGAGACAGGCTCTATTGCACGCGTTATTCTCTGCTTTCGTATTTCTATCATCATCTCATTCAATATGGTATTCTGGGAGGCTGCGATAGTGTACTTTTTATTATTGTTGTTTTAGGACTTACGAAATAAGTTGAGATTATATAAATATTCTCAAAATAGAAGACGTCTATGACTTGATATGAACTCTTTCAATGTGTGACTTCAAGTGTCTTTTACATACAAATGAACAGCCGCATTCCGAACTGAGAATTTCTTCAGTTTCTGATGAACGGCGGCTACATGCGCCTTTAGACTTGCTTGGTATGAAAAGGCGCGACTACATTCCTGACAAACAATTTTTTTCAATTTCAGATGAACGACGTACATGATTCTTTAATTCGGATTGTTGTGGAAAGGCGTGACTACATTCTTGACAAATATATTTCTTTAATTTAAGATGTACAGTATCTACATGCTTTTTTAGATTTGCTTGTAGTGAACAGGTTGTAGTTGTTGCTTGTAGTTGCCTACTCTTCTTTTCACACCAGCATGTTGGTTGACTGGAAGATATTGCTGTAGTGTAGCAATAAGTCCGCCATTGTACCTTATTTTATTGTGCAATAAAGAGATTTTCATTCATTCATTCATTCATTCATTCATTCATTCAACAGGAGTGACTACATTCCTGACAAACATATCTCTTCAATTTCAAATGTACAGCGCCTACATGCTTCTTTAGATCTGCTTGGTGTGAACAGGCGTGATTGCATACCTGACAAACATATTTCTTCAATTTTAGATGTACAGCGTCTACATGCTTCTTTAAAGATCCTTGTTCTGAAAAGGCATGTTTACATTCCTGACAAATATATTTCACCAATTTTAGATGCACGGCGTTCACGTGCGTCCTTAGATTACCCCGTTGTGAAAAGGCAGTACTACACTCCTAACAAACATATTTCTTCAATTTCAGATGTACGGCGTCTATATGCTCTTTTAGACGTGATTGTTGGGAAAAGGCACTACCACATTGCTGACAAACGTATTTCTTCAACTTCATATGGACACTGCTAATATGACTGGTTAAATGATGTTTGTAAGAAAACGCTTTCTCACATTCCGGACCCAAAAAACATTTTTTTTCTCAGGCTGTTCGCTCCGTAAATTCTTCACTTCGTTGCCACTTGCACCACTATTTGGTTCCTGTTTAACGAAGGAAGTCTCTCCTTCATAAAATTCTACTATATTCCCTCTGTCATCTGCTTTAAAGTTTGCTTCGTCAGAATCGATTGCTGCCGTTTTCCCTTTCATTGAGTAAAAATCGCTCGCCGCTGCCACTCGTACCACTACCTGGATCTGGTTTAATAAAGCACGTTTCTTCCTCGAAAAACTCAACAACATTTCTGTTGTCATCGGTATCTGCATTCATATCTGCCGTTGGAATATTTTCATCTGAACTATCGTAATCCATTTTCTCCGTTTTGATGGCTACTTGATCTTCTAATTTCACTCCGCCGCTGCCGGAATTGTCTATGTTGATTCATCGTCGTGATATTTTCAGTTTAACACAATCAACACACGATCGAATTTCTATTGACCAACAAAATTTTGACAGCTAATATTATTGTTGCCAGGTTCAAAATATTTTTCTTCATGTCAGTGAAAGATTAGGTAAGAAGTGGTAATACAATACAGCGCGGTTGTGTGAAAGCGGACTGTGAGTGAATGTGTTCGCGGAATAGAAAGAGATAGCTGTATATGAGACTTCCTCTATCCTTGTCTAGTTACGCAATCGCGTTTATCGATAGCATAGCAGACTTACGGCCTCAATCGTTGCCCTAGTGATATATACGCGTTGCCGTAGTTATATATTTCAGTGTTCCCGAGCATGCGCGACTAAACAAGGATAGTGGAAGTATCATATGCTGCCGTCTCATTCTATTTAGTTGACGCATTCTCAGGCTGGTTGCGCGGTCTGGTACTTATAAAACTATGATAAATATGAATTCATCGTTGAAATATCAGTACATTATTTTTAGCGTACGTCAACGACTTGCCAATAAATTTCAAAGAAATAGACGTAACAATGTTTGCAGACGACACAAGCCTAGTAGTTGTGGGTAAGGATACACTCGAATTACCCTTCCTATGTGAGCTAATCATTTTTGGTTAGACGCTATCCGCGCTGTGCTAACTGTAATATTTATTCATTATTATCTTAATTGTTTTACGAGATAATGTTGTAACGTTATAATATTTCAAATTTCAATGCGATCATTTTGCAGTTATTCTTTTTACGATCCGTATAGTAGTTTAAAAGTTATGCGCAAAACTATCCCGGGCAGAAATTTTTACCCCGCCATAGCGCCATGGGAGGGGTAAAAATAAAATGAAGAAATATAAAATTTAGAAATGGAATTACAATTTATAATAATTTCATTTAAAATCGTTACATTGTATGTTTCAAGTTTCAAGTTTAGTTTATTGTTTTCAAAACTTATAAATAGTTATTTAGACATATTTAATTTTCGATTGTAGGTACACAATACTTTCGTTAGCCGTTCGTGGTGAATTGTACGTATTCTTCATCGGTGTAAAAAATATTTTCTTAAAGAAACTTTTTTAAGGACTTTTTAAATATATTGTTATTTTAATGTCTTTAATATATGGAGGTAACATATTAAAAAAATAGGGACCGGAGTATTCCTTGACTTGTCTCGCAATTTTTAACTTTGCACTAGGTAACATGTACTTTGATTTGTTTCTGGTGTTTATGTCATGAATATCGTTTTTTTTCTATGGTCTCTTTTCTTATGGAAATGATTTAGTAAATTTAAAAGGTATAATGAAATGAACGTTAGAATTTTCAGTCGTTTAAAATGACTTCTACAGGATTCGTCCCATTTCAAATTTGCTATAATGACTATTGCTCTTTTTTGCAGTTTGAATAGAGGTTCTCTGTGGCATGCATAACAATTACCCCAAGTACTAATAGCGTAACCTAACTGAAAAATAAATAAAGTTGCTTTTTGAAGCATTTAAAGCAAGGTTATTGCTGTTGAACCATATATAAAGCTTGGATAAAATATCGTTTGACTTTGACTGCAATTCGAGTGTATCCTTACCCACAACTACTAGGCTTGTGTCGTCTGCAAACATTGTTACGTCTATTTCTTTGAAATTTATTGGCAAGTCGTTGACGTACGCTAAAAATAAAATTGGTCCCAAAATAGGACCCTGTGGAACGCCGAGGCTATTTACTATAGGGGCTGATTAGTTGTTTCGTACGGTGCCATTCTGACGATATTTAATTTCGACGACCTGCATACTATGTTTCAAGTAAGACTGGAACCACTGTAAAGAATATCCTCTGACACCATAATGATCCAGTTTGCTCAATAAAATATCATGATTTACGCAATCGAATGCTTTAGATAAATCGCAAAAAAATCCTAACGTTAACCATTTATCTATTTGTGAGCGGGTTACACATGATACAAATTCCCCAATCGCTTTATTGGTAGTCATACGTTTCCTATATCCGAATTTCCTATCACTAAGAATACCATAAGCCTCGAAATAATCTATAAGCCTTATTTTTATAACGCTTTCTATTATTTTTCAAAAAGAAGACAGAATTGCAATTGGTCTATAATGACCTCTTTCAGTTTTCGAGCCTTTTTTATGTAGTGGAATTATTTTTGCCACTTTTAATTCTTTATGAAATATTCCGCTCTTTATGGAGGCATTGATAGCTTAAGAGGATTTTTTTATATATTCGATAGCTCTTTTGATTATAAAAATTGGAATCTCATCCGATCCCGCAGAATTTGTGTTTTTGAATTTATAAACTATTTTTTCAATTTCCCCACTAGTCGTGAGTTTCATGAACAGTGAATTTGTTATCTTTCTTGCATTATTTAAATATAATTTATATTCGTATTTGTTATTTTGAGGCACCTTTAGTTTCGAGGAATTTATAAAATATTCATTAAATTCGGTTTTCTATTATTAAATTATCTCCCGAGAGTATTTCAATATTACTTCTGGGTTCGTTTGAACTGTTGGTATTCAATTTTACAACGTTCCAAATTGCTTTACTTTTATTCTTTTGCGTCTCTATATATTTTTTTGTCGCTAATCGCCGACCAAGCTTTATCACCTTTTTTAATCTGTTATTATATTGTCTACAATGATGTCAGTCTACAAGTGATGTCTACAATTGCTAAAAATATAGAAAACCATCTAGATTTGTCGGTTTCTTGATTGTAAATATATTTCGAATTAATTTTATATAATCTGCAGTTGAATTCTTCTTGTGTTTTATTTGAAAATACTCTTTTAAGAGATTTTAAACTGGTTACTTCAATTAAGTTTGGATTTACATTTTTAATAGTTAGAGATATTGCTTCATGGTCAGAGATACCTAGTGAGAGTACTCTACTTTCATATATGAATTTTGGTAAGTTTGTAAATATATTGTCGATGAGGGTGCTAGAAGTGATAGTAATTCTGGTTGGTGAATTTACTGTTACACTCATATAATTTTCGGCTAAAATCGATTTTAATCTTCTTACATTACGATTTTTTTCTAGTAGATTAATATGATCCCTGGTACGTAATTATTATTTTTTCGAGATTATCTTGTTTAATATACAACTCAATTTGTTGAAAAATATTTCTAAGTCACTGTTTGATATCCTATAAATACATAATATTATTAACTCGTTTGATTTTAACTTAATTCCGCAACACTCAAAATGTCGCTCTATTGAAATATTCTCGAAAATACTGTATTTCAAAGTTATGTCTTCGTATGGTACATATATTCTTTTTTATGTATATTGCAACTCCACCGTGTAAGTTTTTCGACAGTATTTAGTTGCTAAATTAAAGTCATTATGGACGCTCTGGAGCTCGCATCCCTCGGAGACCCAGTGTTCACAAAGACACACTATACTAATTTCCTTTTCTTCATTTAAATATACCTCTAATTCATCACGACCTATGTTCAAGCATTGAATATTTAGGAAGAGTATAATTAAATTTTGACTTTCTTGACAATTTTCCTCTGTTGTTGTAAGAGTCAGGCTTTTCATTTATAGTACCTATTGCTTTAAACGAAAAAAATGCGACCTTTGCTGATTTGACGATTGGTAAGTAGAACGTCGTCTTTCGTAAACTGGAATATCTTTGTCGTAATCTTCGTTAATAGCATTAATGTGATATTTTAGTATTTTTAAATTATCATAAAAAACTGGTACGTTTTTATTTCCAGAATAGCCTAGGTATTCCTTTCTGTACCCGGTGACCTGAATTGCTAGGTTTTTGATGAAGGTACAGTGTTGGAATAAATTAGAATAGCACTTAAAATTTCGATTTATTTCCATTTCTCTGAGGTAATTACTATGTAAAACCTCAGTAAGGTACACGTTGGTTTTATGTAACGTTTTTAGGCTGCAAGACAGCTCAGTCAATAATTTAAAAGGATGTTTGTCATTACTTCCTCCCAATATTACGAGATGATCTCTCTTCCTCATGTTTTGAGCGATTTTTTCAATGTCATTTGAGATGGTTTCGAAAGCGGCGTTTTCTTTTATATACCCAGTGACAGCATATGTTTTTTTTTACCTAATAAATTCCTTAGGCCTGCTGATCTCCTATGACAATGATTTTGCTTTCTTTGTTCGATGATTGTTCATTTGCTAGTGGTTCGGATACTTTGGAATTGTTTATTATTATGTTTTTGTCGGTTTTATCAGTCTTCGTATCATGTGATAAAGATTTGTTAGTATTAATAGTAATGTCATTTCTTTTAACTGTATATTTTAGTAAGGATGAGGTTGTAATAGTGCTAATATCTGAGGGTTGCTTATTCTCATTCGAGTTTTTCCCATTTAAAAGCGTTACAACCATATTTTTGTACTTTTGTGCTCTATTGTCAGACTGGGTTAACTTCTCTTTCAATTGGCAGACCTCTTCGTTGAGTAGCGAAACCTCATTGTGAGCACTCTGCAACTCCAGTTCCATTAGTGCTACTTTTTCATAGATATCAGTTTTGTCAAATGATTTGTCGTCGTAGAGTGTGAGGTTAGGAGCGCTAGAACGGCGTGTGAGATTGAACTTGCTCAAACTCGTAGTTGGCAGGATAGAATCGGAGTGGCAGTCGCTGAAACTGTCGGATTTTAAATCAGTATTATTCTGTATTGCCACCGCTGACACATTTTGTGTTGATGGGTCCCTTTTTTCTTTTTTTTTGCCGCGCTTGTGGCTTTGGGTAAACCTTCCCGATCTTTATTTTTTTATGTTTTTTCCAATTATCAGGGTTTTGTTTTAGCCCCATCGGTTTGTTGCTAGTATTAAATTTTGTTTTCGTAGTAGGCATCCGGTAATTCGTTTGCTCCTCGTAAGTTTCGGAGATAGAGACATTATTTGTCAATTATTGTTCTAAAGAAGTAAGTGCAAAAATCAAATTTTCAAAATTTATATGAATATAGTCCGTTGATGGAATTAAATTTTAATATAAAGTTTTATAGTCCTACAATAGAAATAAATGTATGCATATAATCAGGAATGTCAGTTAATTAAAAATTAATTTATAAGGAATGTCATTTAATTAAACATAAAATAATATATAAAAATTATGTTTCGTGGACCTTACATATAATTAGAAGAGTGTGTGTAGTCGGGAAACTTCAATTAATTAAAAATATGAAAACAAATATTAGGATAGGGAGTCAAGATATTTAGCCAGCAATGTGTAATTTTGGCGAGACTCTATAACCGTGAATATAAAGATATAACCAATTGATTAATTAATTAGAAAATAAATAAATTACGTTTGCGTTTTATAATTTCAATAATAAAAGCTTAACTATGTATTCATTTATAATCGAGAGTTCAAGGTGTTGTAATCGAAGCTTTTATTATTTAGAGCCGACGAATTGTTGCATAAACCGTGTTGATTTCCTTGTTTTCCGACGGAAATGGCGAGAATTGAAAAGTTGCGTTTATTCCCTTATGGTCGATGGATATGTTTGGACACTTTTTCAATATATGCCTTCACGTGTCTTTTACATACAAATGAACAGCTGCATTCCGCACATGAGAATTTCTTCAATTTCTGATGAACGGCGACTGTATGCGCCTTTAGACTTGCTTGGTATGAAAAGGCGCGACTACATTCCTAACAAACATATGTTTTTAATTTTAGATGAACGACGTCTACATGTCTTTTTAAATCGTATTGTTGTGAAAAGGCGTGACCACATTCTTGACAAATATTTTTCTTCAATTTAAGATGTACATCGTCTACATGCTTCTTTAGATCTGCTTGGTGTGAACAGGCGTGACTACATTCCTGACTAACATATTTCTTCTATTTAAGATGTACAATATTTACATGCCTCTTTAGATTTGCTTGTAGTGAACAGGCGTGATTGCATATCTGACAAACATATTTCTTCAATTTTAGATGCACGGCGGCTACGTGCATGTTTAGATTTTGCTGATGTGAAAAGGCACGACTGCACTCCTGACAAACATATTTCTTCAATTTTAGATGCACGGCGGCTACGTGCATGTTTAGATTTTGCTGATGTGAAAAGGCACGACTGCACTCCTGACAAACATATTTCTTCAATTTTAGATGCACGGCGGCTATGTGCGTTTTTAGATTTGTCTGATAGGAAAAGGCACGACTGCACTCCTGACAAACATATTTCTTCAATTTCAGATGTACGGCGTCTATATGCTTTTTTAGACGTGATTGTTGGGAAAAGGCACTACCACATTGCTGACAAACGTATTTCTTCAACTTCATATGAACACTGCTAATATGACTAGTTAAATGATGTTTGTAAGAAAACGCTTTCTCACATTCCGGACACAAAAAACATTTTTTTTTCTCAGGCTGTTCGCTCCGTAAATTCATCACTTCGTTGCCACTTGGACCACTATTTGGTTCTTGTTTAATAAAGGAAGTCTCTCCTTCATAAAATTCTACTATATTCCCTCTGTCACCTGCTTTAAAGTTTGCTTCGTCAGAATCGATTGCCGCCGTCTTAATTACGACATTTTCCCTTTCATTGAGTAAAAATCGCTCGCCGCTGCCACTCGTACCACTACCTGGATCTGGTTTAATAAAGCACGTTTCTTCCTCGAAAAAATCAACAACATTTCTGTTGTCATCGGTATCTGCATTCATATCTGCCGTTGGAATATTTTCATCTGAACTATCGTAATCCATTTTCTCCGTTTTGATGTCTACTTGATCTTCTAATTTCACTCCGTCGCTGCCGGAATTGTCTATAATATGTTGATTCATCGTCGTGATATTTTCAGTTTAACACAATCAACCCACGATCGACTTTCTATTGGCCAAACAAGATTTTGACAGCTAATTTTATTGTTGCCAGGTTCCAAATATTTGTTTTTATTTCGGTAAATGTACCTACTTACGTTTTTATTTTTGGGATTTAGACATAAGTGGTAAAAGAAAATTTAGTAAATGATTTTAAAAGAATTAATGACACCGTGTTTTATAGAGGAAACGCTAAAACCAAATTAACAGAAAAAAGCTAAAAACTGTACAACAATATTTTTATACTTACAATATTTGAATACTCAATGGGCCCGATTGTGTTTATTCTTGAAATAAAACTGAAATTAGTTCGAGCAAAGAAAGTAGAGTCTCCTTCCTCGACGAAATTATGACAATTTGGTTTGCTGACACACAGAGCATTAAAAAAGTAGGTACGTGTGGCACTCGGGGACTGCCGCGGTAAAGCTATTGCATAGCATTTTTAACAACTTATGCAATTAGGTATAATTATTTATTTATTTTATTTTTTCTGATATCAGATAACTGCGCTATCTGATATCAGATAAATCGTAGATAAAAAGATAGATAAGTGAATTATCTTTAAAATGGTGCAGGTTTCATAATAATACGCCAGATAGTATTTGCGTAGTAGTCGTTTTTGTGTTCGGTTAGACCTAATTTCACAAATCTATTACACTATGTAATATAAACAAAATCTAAAATATTCAAAGCTAAGAATATTAGGAAAATGTTCTTGTTTAACATGTATTTTTTTCGAATCGTAAGCAGTACTCGTTTAGACGTAATTATCAGTTTAAAATCATTAATTTTCGTTAAGAAATTTCTTCATTCGGTAGCCGCGCTGGCCTAGAGGCCCTCGATAAAAGCTATGCGATAGCTTAAAAATCCTCCAAACGGTTAACATTGATACAAATGCGGTGATATTATAATTTGTTACGTTGCGATATTTTATCCAGCAGCAGATCGTCTCTCGAGGTCTGTAATTACATTTGGCTGGAAACGAAAAATAAAATTCCCTTGAATTACAATGCTCAAGATGTCAATCCATCGTCAAAAACTGTAGTGACACACCTGAATACCCTGAATTCACTGCACTACATATTTCTATAGGTTGCTTTTGCCATCGGCGGGGATACTAGCCCTTTAAAAACTTTATTTCTCGCGGTACGAACAAGAAGCACGTCACGCCTTCTCGCTAATTTGCTACCGAAAGCGGTCTGCTGGGCTGGAACATAGCCATAAAGCATAGCCAGCAAGTGTCAAGCATATATTTTGGTACCTATGAGGAAGTAGCTGTCATCAGTAAATCTATGCCATAAAATGTTTATGTTTTATGAATAATTTTATTTAATATTTAATAACGAATTCGTGATTTTACTTTACCGGCCGACCACCCGACGAGAAGGGAAAGTATTGTGAACGCGCTAAAAAAAATCAAATTGAAAACGGAAATATTCATTTCAAGCCCCCTGAGACGATAGAGTACATTTTCAGATTGAAGTCTGTTTTTGTGTATGTCTGCCTGTGTGTATGTATCTCTCCACGATAGCGCTCATGCGTATAATCCGATTGATCTGAAATTTGGCATGCTGGCATCATTTGGTAATGTCAAAAGTTGGAAAATTGTGTTTGAAATCGATCCACCACTCACATATCATTCCTGAAATGTTGGACTTAGCAGCTTGGTACACATAAGCCTTGATGGACCAAAACCACATTGTAAAATTTTGGTTAGAATATTATCATATAAAAGCTGCAGTAAAATTATTTAAATTTTGCTATATATTTTAATCAAATATTAACGCTGAGCAGCGAGTACCGATGTGCAGTGGTACCCAACCAGGTTCGACTACCGGCCGATAGACGGCGCTCATCGGTTTTATTTATAAAATTAATATTCAAATGAAATCAGTTATTGGCTATTTGCCGAGAATATCCAATTTTTGGGGTGACAACCAATTCTTTTATATATTTTTGCAACACTAACATATCATATATAATCAACAGTGCAATGTTTTTTTTTAATTTGTTGAGTGGGGCTTTTCTAAGGTCTGTATGAGCCTTGTAACACTGCGACCATTGCTGATATATTGTGTTCGCCACCTACTATATGTAGTTCTGCGCTAAGCCTCCGCGTCATTTAAGAACCGCAGCAGGCTTTTGGCGCCAGATTGTTTTACCTCCACAGGTTGAAGGTAATGACCACCCGAGTGGGTGTATCTTTTACGCATTACCGGGCCACACTCGCACATGAGGTGCTGGGGAGTTTCCTCTGCCCCTTGGCAGAACCTGCACATTTTTGTGTCTCGGAGCTTGAGGTTGTACATGTGTTTGTTAAGGCCACAATGCCCCGTGAGCGCCCTCACCAATATGCGTAGATTGTTCCTATTTAGCGATAAGGCCTCGCGCGCTTTGGAATGATTCAACCCTGGCATGTTGTTCCAGTGGTTGGCGAATTGTTCTAAACGTATTTGTTTGAGCATTAGGTTTGCAAGGCTTTTTGGTACGCCACAGCAAGGTTCAGGGCCGTATAACGTTCCCTTTTCTCCCGTCTTAGCAAGTTCATCGTCTTTTTCATTTCCCTTGATAGTGCAATGGTTTCTTGGTTATAAATTATGATTTTTAAGAAAACATTATTATTACGACAGAAAAACCAACGGAAAAACCTAAAACAACCAACCTAGGAAATATATAACATCAATTCCTACAACCAACAAACCTCCACTTTAACTCTAGGTATGAAAGCAATATGTTCAGTAACGATTGCAGTAGTCAACTTACAAATAACAAAAACTCACTTTAACCACACCAACTCAAGAGCAAAAAAAATAAAAAACACCACAACAACTCTACCAAAAAACTACCACAACTTACCAACAACAAAGTAATAAGCACTTGTTGCGGATAAAAATATATTTTTTAACATGAATTCCAATGTTAGACCACGATTCATCAATTACTTACTAGGAGACTTCAGTATATAGTTGCCATTTACTATTTTATATACAAATCACTCTGCCATATTTCCCATGGTGCTCCTAAACGAGCTATAATTTTACGGCAATATATTGCCACAACGTTGTCAATAGGCGTGGTTCAATAGGTGTGACACTTTAGATAGATGTTTGTTTTTACTTTAGATAGATAGCCTGAATGTTTTTGATGATATAGATACAAATTGAAAGATCTTCTTCGTATGAATTCACTATTAATAATAAATTCACAATATAATGATCTATTAATGATGTATAATATAAACATTTCAATATACTAATAAATAATAACAATTATTTCACGCAATCAAAAATCTTCAGATGATATGAATATAAATTCAAGATGTTAAAATTGCCGTGGGTCTTGCTTCGTGTTAGAGAGGGACGCATTTACACTGCAAAAGAAAATAAACAAGATGTAGGTACAAGCCCGCGTAGACTTCCACAAAAAGTTCCTTGCTGGAAACAGCCAGAACAGCAATGGTCTGGGGTATGGCAGTACAACCATGAGCGATGTGGACTTGAAGAAGTCTCTCTTGCGGGGAGATTACAATAGTAATAGTATGGCTCACGCTATTAGCCTTCAAGAATACAATAATAATTGGCTTCATAGTATATAATAATAATTAATATCTTGCCTCTAAATCTGAAAATCTATCAATAAATTAAAAACAATAAAAAAACGGCAAGAATGATATGCTACATATTATTTCGCGGTAACCGCTAAATTTACATACACCAAAATAAATGTAGCTATCTTATTTTAAATACAATTTATAAACAATTTAAAAAACGTGTTTTAAAAGCTGAGGAAAATAATTTCCTGAAAGCCAAAAACCAATTTATAGGCCTAACGTTGGGCTGCCACTTTATAACCGGAAAGTTATAGCCCACCTTGTTTTGAAGAAACACGGCAGAATCACCAAAACCAAAAAAAAGAATTCATTATATGGACGCCACCTGTCTTTCATAGGAAAAGACGGAAACTAATTTCCTGTCCACCCTAGAACGGGCTAGTCCCAGTTGGGTGACAGAAACAAATAAGCAAAAGGTTAAGGTTTTGCCATTCGGTTCCTGTTATTTTTGTAAGCTAATCAATATTTTATAGTAATTAATTCTTAAATAAATAATTTAATAAAAAAATAATACGAAAAAAAAATACGACAAAAAAAAGTATATCAGATACCCTTAAAAAAAACAATCTCAGAGTGACGGCTACGTTGGTTTTCATTGGATTTGGCCCACAGAAATTCTTTTTTCCCCCAGAAAAACCCAAAAAGGAACGCGCATATATAAAAAAGTTCACTTTTAATACGCCCGAAGGCACACTTCAACTCCAACTCGCCGAACGCTAACGTGTTCCGCCACAGATTGGGGGTTAATTTCCTTCCAATTGAAGGTTGAGGTTAGGCACTCACATTCCGTGATAATTTATCACCTTAGCAGCAATTAAAAGCAAAAGCAGAGGTCAAACAAAGGTGCCACTAGCTGAAGCAAACGAAAGAAATATGTGAAAATCACACCCATCCGCTTCCGAATATATCCCCAAATGAAAGAAAAATGCTTACCAGAATTCAAATAAACAGCCTACATTAAAAAAAACTCCAACTCGACAATAAAACATTTTAAAAAGAACGGCTGGCTAAACGCCGCCTTCACCTTGAAATTTTGACAGCTGCTGTCTCGCTTATGAAGGGCAGGGTTAGACCAGTATCGCCGCTATTAAACCGAAGAGCGACTCCTGGCAATATCGAATGATAACTGCGCAGCTCTATCTGTCAAAATTTGACATTTACGAAAATTCGCGAACATGGTATAAACAATTGTCAAAATATGGTAGGAATGCCCGAAAACAGCGAAAAACCACCAGGAAACATAAAAAACACCGAGAAACCATGAAAAACAGGTTTGGCGAAAATAATCTGTACACAGGCGCGAAAACAAAAAAAACAAAATATGCGGTTTTTGTTACAGCCCCCTTCCGAAAAAGGAGGAAAGCCAGGGGAAATCGGAAGAGCCAACCAACGATTTCAAACGAATCGTCCCGATACAATTTCTCCGACTATAGGATAACAAAAACGCCAAAGCATATACTATCAAGCAATAACGAAAACTCCTTGTTTAATTACTTGAAAAAAGGACCCTCCCTCTCGCAAGGAGGAAACGACCCTCTTGGGACATACAAAAAATACTAAAACAAAAACAACTTCTCCCCGTTAACTATGGGTGAAAACCTGATAGGCATGTAACTGCAGAGGTCAACAGCCAACTGCGTCCAAGTCTTCTGCGCTCACTTCACGGGAGATAGAACGACTAATCGTTAAAACTTTCCATATCCTTTTTCAGTTAACTCTTTAATATTTGCAAAGATCCTTTTTAAATAAAATTAAATTTGGCTTGGGTGTCGATTTCTCGTATTGTAGCCGTGTTCTTCATTGTTTTTGTTGAAATATTGCTTGTAGTTCCTCACAAATTTGCAGATTTCCAATATATATATATATATATATATATATATATATATATATATATATATATATATATATATATATATATATATATATATATATATATATATATATATATATATATATATATATATATATATATATATATATATATATATATATATATATATATATATATATATATATATATATATATATATATATATATATATATATATATATATATATATATATATATATATATATATATATATATATATATATGGATAAGAACATTAGCACGGACTCCTTTATTAAACAGTTGCTTGCAGCTTTTAGTCGTCGGAATTCCACATATTATTCGCAGGCATCGTTTTGTATACAATGATTACAGCTGAATTTTCATTACACAATATGATCTAATTTTGTATGACAGTGATAAGCGAAAGGGCTACATATAGCTTTCCGTGGAAAAAAACACTCAACGCTCTGTACTAAGCCCACAAGGTTGAATGTTTGACCTTGTTATTTATTGATTGCCATTGAAAATTATATTTTTTGTGGGAAATTGCAGTCATTTAAATTGGAAAGATAAATCCGTTGGTATTAATGAAATCCGGGGAATTAACACCGTTTCTCCAGTTCCATATCCGATCAGTAATATGCACTCTATTATAAACGTTTTTTAAGTTTTAAAGAGCAAATGTGTATCATTACACAATTTGGGTGTATTAAGGTTCCGTAATAAAATAATATGACTGCCTACTTTTAAAACCAATTATGTGGGGGCAATCCAGAGGGCTGTAAAGTTAATAAATGCTGTTGGGAAATGTACAGCCTCTTCCAGCTCAAGCACATTATCTTCAGAGTAGTATGTTTGCATCGGTGCATTGCTCTTCGAGAGAATCAAGTAATTTACATTATTTACCTGATTATTAGTAGGTGACAAAACAACTCTCATTGAACCAATGTATATTCTTAGAATTTATATTATTAATTACTGGATATTGTCGATAAATTCTTGAAGATCATTTACCAAAAATCAAAGGCTTTGATTGTCTAGATTGAATAT
The DNA here is from genome assembly GCA_944548615.1 of Micropterix aruncella. Taxonomy (NCBI): domain Eukaryota; kingdom Metazoa; phylum Arthropoda; class Insecta; order Lepidoptera; family Micropterigidae; genus Micropterix; species Micropterix aruncella. The sequence goes on from OX155978.1 coordinate 4,154,200, forward strand.
CCCATTGACTTGTGATATTTGCTAATTTCCTATTTTCAGCAACAACTCTGCAAAGTGTAGACAACGAAACTCTCATAATTGATTTGAGTTCTATCTATATCTATCTGTATCTATCTATCTATATATCTATCTAGTTCTAATCTACTCACATTCGGCCTACGATAAGATCTTTTCAATGAAGTATTAATTCGTTACGTTACCGGTTCGTCCCCGGAAAGTGTCCTTTTCCAGGGCTCTCGAAAAGAACGCCTAGACTGATTTCGTGAACGAAAATCAGCCGGTGTGATTATTGCTCTGACATGCCAACATACTGAGCCAGAAAGCCAGGTCCGAAGAGAGGGCATCACGACAAAGATTTTACTATTACGGGCAAAACCTCCTTTCATCGATCAGCCGCTTTTCGAGTGGCGCGCGTATCAACGATTCACGATAGCAACATTGCCGAGTTTACTTACGTTCTAAAATATCAATGCAAAACATTCATAATGAACGTCTGTGGCTACCGGTGTCCGGGTCAGTACAAACTTACTAACCACGAAATTTGAATCACTCATTGAGCTAAGTAAATTAACTTTAATATCTTGAAGAATGACGGTGTCGTTATATACGTAAGTGACACATTTTCCAACACACTATTGGTAAAGGAAATACGTCTGGATGGAGCAAACTACCTAAGCATACAATTGAACATTGATTTAAATATTATAGCCATCTACAGAAGCCCCTCGACGCGTAATATTTAGAAATTCCTACTAAGTTTAGATAGTGTTCTGAAAACATTGACATCTAATTCTGACAGGGGACCTAAATATATCAATCAAAGGCAAAAAACATCCACAGGCAGACGAGTATTTGGGTCTGCTTACGGTCCATGGCCTCCGCAGCCGCGTAGAAGCACCGACAAGAGAAATCAATAGTTCTAGTAGCTGTATTGATCACATTATGTGTCGTTCAAATTTTACGACATCTTCTATTGTATACAAGACTTCTATTACTGACCACCATGCTCTACTGTTAAAACTCTATGATCACTCGATTTCAGATTCTTCAACCAAAAAACTTGGATCATACGCAAAAACAAGTTTAGATCCGATAAAACTCCAAAATGATATTGCTAATGCAGACTGGTCGCAGGTATACAACGACGCAAACGTAAATACGTTATCTAAATTATTTGTCAATAAATTAAACGAAATAATAAACGAAAATAGCTCTACAAAAATCATCAAAATTAAACATAAACAAAAAATATTCAAACCTTGGATCACCAAAGGACTCCTTTTTGCATCCATAAACGTGATAGACTACATTTAGCAGCACGACGAAGTCCCGATAATTTAATACTAAAAGAGAAAGCAAGACAATATCGAAATCTATGCAATAAAATTATACACAAAACTAAAGTAAGATTTTACAAAAACAAAATAAAGGAATCAAATGGGGACTTGAGAAAAACATGGCAAGTAATTAACGAAATCTCGAGCAGAGCCAGTCCTAAGGTTAAGGTAGATGTTATTAATACGGGTAACGAAATATTATCTAGTGATGAGAAATCACAGAGACTTGCAGACTATGTCAACAATCATTTTGCCAGTGTTGGCAAACGATTAGCTACGGACATATTGAGCAGATCAAGCTCGACTAATGTATCTCCACCAATAACCTCGAGTCCCGTATCTTTGTTTCTACGACCGACTACGCCAAAGGAAGTGGCTAGTATAATAACCTCTTTGAAAAATAATTCATCTACTGGTATCGATAATCTGAATTCAGGTTTATTCAAAACATCAAAAAATGAGTTAAGTGAGCCCATAGCACATATTATAAACGCCAGTTTTAGAGAGGGGATATTTCCTGACAATTTAAAATGTGCAAAAATTGTTCCAATACTTAAAAGTGGAAACAAGCAGGATATTTCCAACTATAGGCCTATTTCAATCCTTAGCACATTATCGGAGATAATAGAAAAAATAGTGAAAATTAGGATTTTGAAATACCTGAACGAAAACAACATTTTGTCAAACAGTCAATTCGGTTTCAGAGAGGGAATGGGGACTACGGATGCCATTGCAAATGTGACAGATACAATTACTAATATCCTGGACAAAGGCAACAAGTGTTTAGCCATATTTTTAAATCTCGCTAAGGCTTTCGATACGGTTTCGCATGAGAAACTATTACTAAGACTAAGAGACATTGATTGTGTAGCAGTCGCTCTAGATTGGTTCAAGAGCTATCTGTCAAAAAGAACGCAAATCACGGCTATACATAATACTGTCAGTAATTCTGTCGATATATCGTTTGGGGTACCTCAAGGGAGTGTGCTCGGGCTTATTTTATTTCTAATTTATATTAATAACCTATGTGGCCTAGTAGGGAAAACCATATCTTTCGCCGACGACACTATAATTATATTTGAAGGTGAAGACTGGAAAACGACCTTTGATAAAGCCAACAGAGGCATGCATATAGTTAGGAATTGGTTGGATAACTCGCTGCTTAGTCTAAATATAGGAAAAACAAAATTAATTACCTTAGTCAACCCCCATCGGAGCACAGCGTCATTATTCATACATGTAATAGACAAATTGGTTGCAGCTGTCATATTTTAGGAAGAGTGGAATCGACAAAATATCTAGGCATCACCGTAGATAACAAACTAAGATGGCAAGAACATACAGATTTATTAGCATCTAAAGTTCGTAAACTGAGATACACCTTCAAAGAGGTAAGAAATATTTTAGACCCGAGAACACTAAAAAGCGTTTATTATGCATTGTGTATCTTGTGCAAAAGTATCTTAAGCTACGGGGTGATAGGATGGGGCGGTTGTTCTGAGACCATTCTTTACCCCTTAGATATTGCACAAAAGTCGATTTTAAAGATTCTCATGCGAAAGCCGTATCGATACCCTTCGGAAGATCTTTTCAAGGAGTATAATGTGTTGGATACCAAGCAACTATATATAAAAGCCACACTCTCCTACACTAAGTTTGACCAAATAAATATTTTTTCTCAAAGTACCATAAGAACGAGGTATTCCAAAGACCGTAATATAATAGTACCCAGAAGGAATACTGCTTTTGGTCAGCGCTCCTATACATTCATAATCCCAAGGTTTTTCAATGCTCTTCCTTGTGATATAAAATCGACGCAAAAAAGAGCCACTTTAAAAGGCTACTTACAAATTGGCTTATAAAAGAGGGACGACAAAAAATCACAAAAATATTGGACATTATATATTAATATATTAATTCGAACACATTAATACTTAGAATTTTATGTTATACTATATTTTATATCATATTAAATTTACCTTCTATTATTGTATTTCATATTATTATTTTTAATATATGTGTATGTGTATGTATGTATGTATATATGTGTATATATATTCTTTATCTTAGTTACATGTTTATTTTCTACTCCTAATTTTAAGTATTTAATAGTTTTAAGGTAGCTGTTGCATGTTTATTCTTTGTGATCAAATAATTATTTTATTACAATTTTATTTTTATTTTTTTGTTACAAAAATATTTTGTTTTTGTAATAATCACAGTATTTAACAAGCACGCACAAAATTAAACGTTCACCTTAGAACAGGTCCCGGCCTAGTTAGGTGGCGTTGTCACTGGACTTTGCAATGTAGTCATTTTCTGCTATTTATTCAATGTTTAAAATATTTCTGTGCATAGTTCCTAAGTTAAAATTGTTTTAAATTATTCTTGAATTACTATAAAAAAAACTACATCCTTGAGTAGTACACTTGTAAAAGGTGTTATCGCCATCTGTTATTTTTTGTCTGAACTAATTTATTTAAATATTTTATTTTCCCTCGTCTTTTTTTCTTATCTAAATATTATTCTACCTTAACTCCAACCGCGGGAAATTTTCCGATCGATTTTGAAAAATATAAAATCATGTGCCAATTTTACTTCTTATTTTAACTAAGTGAAAGGGTTTTGAAGGAATGAAACACAAAAACAAGGACTAAAATTTTCAAGTGAAATGTTATTGACATTTAGCGTAGGTACATTATGCGGTAAATGCGATTATCGTGTTCAAGGGAGGAATCAGAGGGGAAACTTATTGATAATTTTCACTTTATTGAGCACCGTCAGTCTCGTCACAAGAACCTATTTCAGGTTTCGACATATTAAGAATCTGAACAAAGACACAATCTGAACGACTGCTTCTGCACAAATAAATGTAAATTAGGCGGTGCCTGGTCTATATTTTATTTATTTTATTTATAAGTACTTATTACAATGGTTACGACTAATTATACCAAACAAGTTCAAGAATCAAACATAAACAGTTCAGAGAAACCGTCACATCGTGTTTGGCACCTGCCTAAAACTCATCTAACTAGGTCAACTAAGGCCTGTATCTAGATGAGCTAATTATAATACGTATAATGACAATGATAAGCACGTCATATCAGGTAACTACATATAACTAAACAAAATATTTACTAGCTATAATATCTATAAATATATAAACATACATATAATATAATGTAATAACATAAACATACATATATATATATATATATATATATATATATATATATATATATATATATATATATATATATATATATATATATATATATATATATATATATATATATATATATATATATATATATATATATATATATATATATATATATATATATATATATATACAAACATACATAAAAATACATACATAACCTTTCAAACAGCAATGTTCAGTAATTCGTCGTTTAATTTTGATGGGCCCAACTCTAATATCCAGGAATTGATTTTCTGTTTAACCGTACTTATTATCTTTATGTGTTTAATCTTTTCATCAATACAATTATAAATTTTAGGTCCCAGAAAATCAATTTGTCGTTGAGCAAACGTCGTTTTAACATATGTGGAATTAGATAGTTTTGTTTTTCTGCATTTCTTGTATTACGCGTTTCCTGGTTTCTAGGTTTAAGGTGTTTGTTTCTATGGAAATTAAGCAGTATATTCTTCACAAAAAGTTGTTGGATATTTAGGACTTTAGCTTCAGTAAACAGTAGCTCCGATTTGTATCGCCTGGGCTTCTTGTGAATAATGCGAAGCAGAAGCTTTTGAACCTTCTGTACTGTGTCAAGTAGTTTTTTGGTGCATGTTCCCCAGGCAGTTATGCCGTAAATCCACAAACTTTGGCATAGGGCCATATATACCATTCTAATATTTTTTTTTGGTAAAATATTTCGGAGATCACAAAAAACGTGAACTAGTTTCCTGCTTCTGTCAGTAATAGATATTACTTGATTTGACCAATTTAGATTTGAATCAATAATAATTCCTAAATACTTCATGTCGTTCACTTTCTCAAGTTTAGGGCACAGGCAAGGCACACCCCCTCCTACACATGTGGGTTTATGAATTGTTAGTAAGTGTAAACTTGTGTCGATGTGTCGTAGACTGAAGTTGATATATTTCGTTTTAGAGGAATTAAGAGTAAGGAGGTTATTGTCAAGCCAATTTTTAACCAAATTTATGTTGTTTTGTGATTTATTTATTACTTGATGCCATGTATCTGCCTCGGCTAATAAAACTGTGTCATCGGCGAATGTTATTATTCTGCCGTCTAATCGAATATTGCACAGGTCATTGATATATATGAGGAATAGAAGTGGTCCCAGTACGCCGCCTTGGGGTACACCATAAACAGTGCTGCGTTCAGTACTTAGATGACCATTTATGGAAATGACTTGCGGTCTCATCTCCAAGTAACTTTGGAACCACAACAGTGAAGGTCCTTCAATTCCAATCATTTCTAGTTTTTTTACTAGTATGGCGTGAGAAACAGTGTCAAAGGCTTTAGCTAAGTCCAGAAATACCGCTGTCACCTTTTTTGATTTATCTAGATTTTCCGATATATATTGATTTAGGGTATTTATAGCGTCGTTTGTACTCTGACCTTGTCTAAAGCCAAATTGGTTTGGTGAAAAAAATCCTACTTCTTCAAGGTATTCAGTTAGCCTATTTTTAACAATTTTTTCGGTGACCTTTAAAGCTATATTCAGCAGCGAGATTGAACGGTAATTCCCAATGTCCTCGGTATTGCCAGATTTATGGATTGGGATGACTTTCGCAGACTTAAGCCATCGGGGGAACTGGCCTGATTCAAAACTAACGTTTATTACGTGCGCCAGAGGCTCCGCAATAATATCAGATGCCTCCTTAAAAATAGTTACAGGTAGACCGTCGATGCCCGGTGAACATCCCGTTTTAAGTTTATTGATTGTCTTGGATACTTCAAGTTTGTTTGTAGGTAGGAGTTTAAAACATTTATCTTTTTTTAGAGTAACATCAATTAAGTTAGCCAAAACTGTTTCTGTAGTTTGGGAATCACGTAGTATTGATTTTGCTAACTTCTGTCCTGCTGTTGTGAAGAATTCATTGCCATAATTTACAATATCATTCTTATGAGTTTCCATGTGTTTTAAATCCTTGCCTATTAATATTTTTTCAAAAGTAGGTTTAATTTTTTGTCTTGAGGCCATATTGCTTTTCCAAATTTTTCTTTTATCTTCGCCAGCATGTCGTATCTGATCGCTATAATAGATTTCCTTAGTTTTTTTTAATAATATTTGTACATATGTTTCGATATTTTTTGTAGTATGTGTAAAGTTGTATATCATTTGGGTTGTCTTTTGTTTGCTTATGAATCTTGTCACGTTTTTTAATACAAAATAGAAGGCCTTCCGTAATCCACGGTTTGAGTTTAGTGTGTACTTTCCTTTTTGTGACTTTCTTATTAGAAGACGAGTCTTTGAGACATTATGTTTAGGAGATTATTAGCCGCAACGTTTGCCTCTTTTGCATTTAGTACTGAAGACCAGTTTGATTTTTTAATTAAATCCAATAGCTTAACGTTATCTATGACTGGCTTAATGACTATCGGATGGGTAGATTTTACTGTGTTTCTCGATATACAGAGTCCAGTGAGGTAATGGTCTGTGATTGAAGTTGTCAAGATAAATGATTTTACTAGTAGTTTAGATCTGACCATGAAATGATCAATACAACTGGATTGATAACGATCTACTCTTGTAGCTTTGTTGATTGCAGCTGTCGTTCCAATTTTGGCCAGCATGTTGAGATAATCCTCTGACTGTGCATGCCGATTATTAATGATATTAATATTCGTATCTCCGGCTACTATTACACTGCTTCTATCATGGGAATACTGTTGCAGCACATTGTTTTTATTTATTTATTTATTTATTTATTTATTTCCCAAAACATAATTAACCTTACAGATGATTCCAAATCGTTAATTATTTTTCTAGACTATTATTCTAGATTATAACTATTATTCTACTATAGACTATTAATATAATTCTACTGTTAATAATATTATTATTACTCTACTCCATTACTATTACTATCATTATTATTCTAATAATTAAATTATTATTCTAGACTATAGCAAACGAGACGGAGACATCCGTTAGAGCGTAATATTAAACGATTATATTTACATATGTATATCTAATGTTTATCTAACCTTTTTTATTATACTAGTTACTCCTTTTTAACAATTTTAATACTACATATTTATCTAATTATTTGATTGCTAAGAAATGCCATTACCATACTTTTCAGTTGTGCTAAGTTCACCGTCCAAATATCCAATTCTGGCTCAGTCGAACATAGTGCATTTAGGGTACGAAGCGTCCGCACTGTGAAGCAGTGTTGAACGATGTTAGTTCTAGCTTGCGGTAACGCGAACAATACATGAGTCCTAGCACGGTAGTAATTGGTGGGTACGAATAGACCGATTCTTCTAAGGATGGTCGGATTATCAACGATCCCCCTAAGCAGTTTATATATGTGGCAGATTGACAGCCAATCTCTTCTTACACTTAGTGAGTTGTACCCAACCATCCCCAGAATAAATGCCGTAGGATATAGAAAGGGATAATATCCATGCTGTTTAAAGTATAGGAACCTCAGAAAGCGTTTCTGTATACTCTCTAGCCTGGATATGTAACTATTTTCTTAAGGACTCCATATTGCCGCGTTGACTTCTAATCTGCTCCGAATTAGGGAATTGAATAGGAGGCGCATGACAAATGTGTTGTTGAACTGCCTCATGCTCCTCATTACAAAACCTAGCAATTTGTAAGAATTATCAACTAGGGTGTAGATGTGCTGTCTGTATGTCAACCGTGAGTCAAAGGTCACTCCAAGGTCCCTTGTGTGATTTACTCGTGATAGTGCCTTGCCATCAATGTCATAACTATGTACCTACAAGCGGGGCGTCACCTCGCGAGTACGTCATGATAGAACATTTGCCGGTATTGAAGTATAGCTTGTGGTTTATGCTCCAAAGATACACGGCGTCTATGTCATCCTGCAGTAATGTACAGGATTCATTACTGCCCGTTCTTGTGAATAATTTTAGGTCATCCGCGAAAATCAGGCAGTTGGTTTTTGTAACTACGTCTGGCAATGTATTCACGAGCAAATTAAACAGTAATGGGCCCAGATTTGATCCCTGGCTCACCCCAGAGTGTGTAAAGTACAAATCTGATGTTGATGTCCCATATTTAACGAATTGCTGGCGGTCTCTCAGGTAACTGGCGAAGAACTGCAGGAGTGTATGTGAGCACCCGACTGTTGCCAGTTCCCTGAGCAATATGTCATTATCGACCCGGTCGAATGCTTTTCGAAAGTCAAAATAGGCTACGTCCACCTGACAACCTCTCTGGGAGTCAAATTGTTCCGCTACGTATTCAGTGAGCACTGAGAGGTTTGTAGTGGTGGAACGTCCTGGCCGAAAACCATGCTGAGCGTCTGATAACTTGCCACTTACCTGCCTATACAGATATTTGTGGATAATAGTCTCAAACAATTTGGCCGTTGTTTAGCGATTCTAAGAAGTTGCATCCTCGATTATTTTTTCCGTTACTATAGCACTTATTTCTGATTTTATGTAGACCACAACCCCGTCATTTTGCAATCTAACATTTTTTGTGTAGTGACTTTTGTATCCATTTAGTATTTTGGGTACATATAATTACTGATCCAACATTCGGTAAGAATCAGGATATCCACTTTATTGTTAAGTTGGTGAAGTAAAAGAAGAAAATCATCGAAATTTTTCCTAATGCTACGAATATTAAGTGATATTATTTTAAGATGTTTCTCGGATTTAATGTATTTTTTACAATTATTAACTGAATCAAAGACTTTACAAGGGATGCTTTCATAGTCGTCTAAGCAATCGATGAAATCAGCCATTTATATTTAAATAGAATAAATTGATTTTCGACCCATCGAGCAGTATTTGCACTAATTGTAGCTTAATTATTGGTATTTTCATTTTTAATAATTGAGTATTTATGGAGATTATTATACGATACAGGTCGTAACTTGCCCTTTCTCGTCGGTCATGCGACTCGAGAACGTGGAAAATACGACTCTCGATGTTACAGAGCAACAGAAAAAGATTCGACGGGGAAATAGTAATTACTTTATTACTTAAGATTTTGAATTGGTGTAAATTATACATGAAAATCAGTCAGTTTTACAATATCAATTTAGTTCTGCTCACTCGATATTAAACTGCAAAGATCACTGTAGCAATAACTAATGTTGGTATGACTTTTGCTAAATGAAATTTAAAATAAAATTTACACATTTTCGACTTTCTTCTGGTCGGCCTTATTCACTAAAACCACTATCGCAATAAGTTCCAAAGAAATCCTTCAATTTCAGACGATCAAGTTTCTTATATAAAGTTTAAGATGTTCCTTTCTTCCGAAGGTATGAGATCACATCTTGCATAAATAAAGATTTTAATCTTTTTATCCACGGAATAGTATCAGCAAAAAAAATCTTGAAATGTTTTGTTTGCATGAAATGTATGTACACATATTTGGACTTTTCTTTTCTGTAAAGGTACTTTCACGTGTAAAATTACATTCTATATTTGCGAAAATTAAAAGTTTGCCATGAATTGTATCTAAATCCCTCTTTAGATCTTCTCTTTGCTTATAGGCACCATCAAACTCCATATAACAAAAGGTCTATGAGTCGACATCAACTCTTTCAATATGTGCCTTCACGTGTTTTACATACAAATGAACATCCGCATTCCTCACACTAGAATTTCTTCAATTTATGATGAACGGCGTATAAATGCGCCTTTAGACTTGTTAAGAATGAAAAGGCGCGACTACATTCCTGACACATATGTTTTCAATTTTAGGTGAACGGCGTCTACATGGTTCTTTAAATCGTAGTGTCGTGAAAAGGCGTGACTGTATTCTTGCCAAATATATTTCTTCAATTTAAGATGTACAGTATCTACATACTTCTTTAGATTTGCTTGTAGTGAACAGGCGTGAGCATACCTGACAAACATATTTCTCCAATTTTAGATGTACAGTTTCTACATGATTCATTAAAGATCCTTGTTCTGAAAAGGCATGTTTACATTGCTGATAAACATATTTCTTAAATTTTAGATGCACGGCGGCTACGTGCGTTTTTAGTTTTTGCTGATGTGAAAAGGCACGACTGCACTCCTGACAAACATATTTCTTCAATTTTAGATGCACGGCGGCTATGTGCGTTTTAAGATTTGTCTGTTTTGAAAAGGCATGACTGCACTCCTGACAAACATATTTCTTCAATTTTAGATGCACGGCGGCTATGTGCGTTTTTAGATTTGTCTGATTGGAAAAGGCACGACTGCACTCCTGACAAACATATTTCTTCAATTTCAGATGTACGGCGTCTATATGCTCCTTTAGCCTTGATTGACAGAATAAGGCTTTACCACATTGCTGACAAAGATGACTCTTCAACTTCATGTGAATACGTCTAATATGACTGGTTAAATGATGTTTGTAAGAAAACGCTTTCTGACATTCCGGACCAAAAAACTTTTTTTTTCTCAGGTTGTTCGCTCCGTAAATTCTTTACTTCGTTGCCGCTTGCACCACTTTTCGGTTCCTGTTTAATGAAGGAAGTCTCTCCTTCATAAAATTCTACTATATTCCCTCTGTCATCTGCTTTAAAGTTTGCTTCGTCAGAATCGATTGCCGCCGTCTTAATTACGACATTTTCCCTTTCATTGAGTAAAAATCGCTCGCCACTGCCACTTGTACCACTATCTGGATCTGGTTTAATAAAGCATGTTTCTTTCTTCAAAAAATCAACAACATTTCCTTTGTCATCGGAATCGGCATTCAAATCTGCGAGTGTAGTATTTTCATTTAAGCTATTGTAATCAATTTTCTCTGTTTTGATGGTGACCTTATCTTCTACTTTTACTGTGACGCTGCCGGAATTGTCGATAATATGTTGATTCATCGTTGTAAATGCAATTTAACACTATAAAACACACTCGACTTTCTATTGGCCGAACAAAATGTTGACAACTAATAATATTGTTGCCAGGTTCAAAATATTTGTTATCGTTAGTAAAACACAGTACCGATGTATCATTTTTGCGTCGTTGACATGTAAGTGGTAAAAGAATTGCCAGTAAATTAAAGAATTGCCGCCACAGCGCTTTGGAGAGGAAACGGCTAAAATATTAGAATACTCAAGGGGTAGGTTACCAAAAAAAAAACAAAAGATTTTCACATACAAAGAACGAAATAAGTGCCGCAATACGTTGTTTATCCTACGTTTTCTCCTTCCTCGACGAAATTAAGCCAATGTGGCTCGTGCAGATGGGATCGGATCGAATAGAAAGTATTGATACCTACTATACTCATGAGTAGTATCGAAAAAAAGTATCGTACTGGTATAAGTATCGACACAATAATACCGTACCCCAAAGTATCGGTACTTTTCTTAGGAACTTTTAGTGTTTGATTTTATTATTGTGGATTTGTGGACAAGGACTATACCTATAGATGCGCACATGAATTGGTCAGGCAAATGATAGGTACCTACTTATAAGCATAAAATAATTAAAAAAATATATAAATTGACAAATGAATGTTTATTATTTATTTCTTCAAACATTATTAAATTTCCCACTCTTCCTCTGTGCAATCACTTAAAAATAGAAGTTTATTTAACCATTTTGGCGCTAATCGGTTTCGTGTTTTTGTTATTGAACTGCCTGCCTTTGAAAATAAACATTCGGAGAGGACCGATGTTGCTGGTATTATTAAGTAGGTACTCTTGGTCAAGCTTGTACAATTCGGGAAAAACCACTTTCATCTCTTCCCATTGTTTTAATGGATCGGTTGATTGATTATGAGCGTTTTGAAAGTGTGTTTTGGAGTTTTAGATACAGTAAAACATATAATGTACACAAATTTTGACTAAAAAAAATGTAGTAATTTTGACAACAAAAAATGTAGTGTTGCCATATTACAAAACAAAAATGTTGATACTGAAAGAAAAATACCTATGTAATATTATTCAAACTCGCAGCTTTCTTATTTTTCGGAAAAAACGACGTTTTTTTTATTCATTTGGGTTCGTTCATTTACTAGAGACCCTATAGACCGGGTATCACTGCAACATTTGATATGAATGCCATACATGCAGTCATGCAGCATACCTATGGCTGAAAATATATATCGCGGCAATATTTCTGCAAAAGTATGGCCCATAATATTGCCTCGTACACGGGCTACACAATCGGGCAACAATGGCCGACAAAATCATGTGCCGAAGCGGCTTACTAGTTTAAAAAAAAAAAAAAAAACAAAAAAAAACACGAGAATGTAGATTTGACATTATTTCAATAGGTGTGACATTTTAGATATGAATATGTTGTTATTGATGATATGAATACAAATTGATCAATCTTCTGCATATGAATTCATTAATAATAATAAATTCACAATTCAATTATCTATTAATAGTAAATGTAAATATTTCAATACACTATTAAATAATATCAATTATTTCACGCAATTTTATATGACATATTATTATAAGAATATCTCTCTTTCTGATATCAGAAAGAGAGATCAGATAACCTTTATTAGGTCAAAAAATTGGATCATCAGATCATATAAATACAAATTGAACATCTAACATTTGCTGTGCGTCTTTCCTCGAAAGGAAAAAAACGGTGGTGCAATACTCGAATGGAAACAAAAACAGCATTAAAAAATACCTAGTATTAGTATAAGGTTTTGTAGCAGTTACTCTATTAACAGGCTAAACACAGATGCTTCTATTTTTTTACAAATAAAATTTACTATATATGTTTTTACTGTGCATCCTCTGTAAAGTCATCACCATAACTCATCTCATCGTGTAGCACTAACGCTCAACTCATCGAATAGCGCTAACGCTCAACTCATCGTGTAGCGCTAACGCTCAACTCATCGTGTACGGCTAACGCTCATCTCATCGTGTAGCGCTAACGCTCAACTCATCGAGTAGCGCTAACGATTATGGTGTCTTGGCTCCGTCAATAATCTTAGTCCATTTTGTAACATTCCATTCTAAGCATCGAATGTATTTTAATTGAATTCAGTTTAGATATAGGCTTTGCACAAATTGTATTTGAAATACAAACTATCACCATGAAAAGTAGTTTAATTACAAACTACTCCAAGTTGATTACATAAAATACAAACAGTTTGTAGTATAACTACAGGTATTTAAAATACTGCCCAGCCCTAACTACTGGTTGTTTGAATTCATTGTAGTCTCCTATATTGCTGATATTCTCATTCCAGTTTCATCCTCCCGCTCTCTGTTCATTGTCATTAGTAATATGTATTATTAGACTTCTTTTGCAGCATCAAAGCTGTTACAAAGACCGTTAATTGTTATTTTTTATTTGTTGAGTGGGGCTTTTTTAAGGTCTTTATGAGCCTTTTAACACTGCGACCATTGCTGATCTATTGTGTTCGCCACCTACTTTAGTTCTGCGCTAAGCCTCGTGTCATTTAAAAACCGCAGCAGGTTTTTGGCGCCAGATTGTTTTACCTCCTTAGGTTGGAGGTAGTGACCACCCAAGTGGGTGTATCTTTTACGCATCAGCGGGCCACACTCGCACATGAGGTGCTGGGGAGTTTCCTCTGCCCCTTGGCAGAACCTGCACATTTTTGTGTCTCTGAGCTTGAGGTTGAACATGTGTTTGTTCAGGCCACAATGCCCCGTGAGCGCCCTCACCAGTATGCATAGATTGTTCCTATTTAGCAATAAGGCCTCACGGGCCGTCTTAGGGTCGTAAGCCTTAATTAGCGCTTTGGATTGATTCAACCCTGGCGTGTTGTTCCAGTGGTTGATGGATTGTTCTAAATATATTTGTTTGAGCATTAGGTTTGCAAGGCATTTTGGTACGCCACAGCAAGGTTCAGGGCCGTATAACGTTCCCTTTGCTCCCGTCCTAGCAAGTTCGTTGGCTTTTTCATTTCCCTCGATTCCTGCATGGCCGGGAACCCATGTTAATTGCCTAACCTAGTCAGTCTTTTCACACCAAGTAAATTAAGAACCCCAACTGATAATGCAATAGAGAAAAATAACCACAAAAATTGAATAAACTACTCGTCCCTCTATATGCGAGACCTCGTACTCGCAAACAAGCACTGGAGCTTTTTAGAGCATGGAGAAAACTGAATAACTTCATCAACTGAATGTCTTTTCTAGTTGCGTGAATTGGATAAAAAATAGTTTACTGTACTAACGATTGGGAGTTAACGGGCCACGTTGCAGTTTGGCCACTAAGACCCAGTTGTATAGGGTCGGTCAAACGCACGTCTCAACACCCATCCGACGGCCTCCTCGCAGAAGTGCGAGCCCAGGTAGGACTTCAGCCTGCGGCGAGTCTCCCCTAGGAGTCAACCTCCTGGACGGTTTGCGCACCGTGAGGCCTCAGCCAATCGATTGTGCATTCCGACTAACAGCCGGGGGAGTCTGGAAACAGTAATGTTTCCTAGAGCGGGGATAGTTTTTAACCTTACGGATCTAGAAATGACCGTTCGTCCCCGCGATCCCGGGTGAACAGCTGAGCAAAGGAGGCCATGACCCGCCGCGACTGATTTGGTAAACACCGTATAACCGCTAAGTAAGGGAGAGGACCGCGCAAGCGACCTCGATCCTATAATCAGTCAGGAGGTAGGAGGTATCCTGATGGTTAATTCCAGACTGAGTTTTCCCTCTAAACTGATAGTCAGTGAGGGATGCTGCCCGTTCCCGATGCCTCGCCGTAAGGCGTTGGCCTCCGGCGGGCGAGTGGCAAAACTAGACAGTGGACTGTTTTTGCCCCAAGTCTTCTAGGCCCACCTCACGGGAGACAGAACGATCTAATATCGTTAAAACTTCCTGAGGTGACGGATTCGTCCGTTGTAGTTGGCAGCTCTAGTTGTACTATCGATCATAACTGTCAAAGAGTTAAGTTGTTTGCGAGGAATTACTACCGAATTATCACCGGATAATATCATCAACATGCATACGAGATGCCATTGCAGTGACAATTACAAGAAAACTAAGCAATTTGAGCCCTCGGGACATAGAGTGCACTGAGAGCAATTGCAGAAGTATCCCGTGACACGCACTGTTAACCATACTTCATTAAGTACAAAATACTGACTTTTACGTCTGAATATGTTTTAAAATGTCTACTATATGCTAAATCTAATATTATCGAACAAGGGGTAAACGGGAATATGCACTCCCACAATACACGCAGACGTGATGATGTTATCCTGCCTAAAGTGCGCCATACGCAGACACAAAAGTCCTTTGGATATTTGAGCTTTAAGCTCTTTAACCAGCTCCCACCCTCCACATGAAAGATGGAAACAAAGGCGTTTAAAAGATTTATTAAACAAAAACTGCAATCCACACATGCTTTCTATAAGCTGGGTGATTTTTTTGAACATGCCAATTCTTTCAAATGGGAATAACATTAATATGTAACTTTCAGGTACCTCATTTTAGTTTTTATTGTTTAATAATAATATTATGAATTTAATATTTAATATGTAGATTACAATGTTTAACGTAACATACCTGACCATACCTATACATACGTTGTTTTTTTCCAATTTTGTTTTCATACTTTTTTCTATTGTATGATTATTTGATACTTTCTATTGAGTGCCTAAGATGACTATTAATATTCTTATAATAATTATTTATTTTATATGTATACTCATGTACATGGATTCAGCTGTATTTTTATATTTTTTTATTTTATTTGTCTACCGTGTAAAGCCGACTTTAGTCAACGCTACTGTCAAATTAATATTTCTGCTTTAATAGTTTTATATCTACATATATTAATATATTACTAGCAACTGACGAATTCTAATATGCGATAATTAGCTTTAACCCCTCGCGTACCAGACGGCCCGAAACGTCCAGAATTGATATTTACCGTCGAACCCCAGACGGCCCGAAATGGCCAGGCGAGGCCGACCGCTAATTATGGATTATTTAATCTTACTGTCTCGCACCAACCACTTAGCCAGTAGTATGTGCGAGGAGCGGAGAAAATTCTCTACCGTTTGGTAGCCAGATAAGTATTTTTCGTCACGTTGACTAGCCACTACAAATTTTTGAAGATACATAGTGCCGCGATCGCTCGGCCGGTAAACAAGACGTTCGAGACGTAAAGAGAAAAAACGTTCGTTTGTGTGTTAAAAGTGATTATATCGTCATAATCGTAAGTTCTTTATATATTATAATGATACTATTATTTATTCGAGTAGAAATTTCATACCGAGGGCTTACAGAAATGAGTATTTTGAACAAAAGTATTTTTTATCGCCAGTGGCTAATTTTTATCGTTAGTACAACTTTGACTAATAATTATGAATAATCTTTATTGCTTTACATAACGACGTTACAAATATCTAATAGCAAATTTCAATAGGAACATAAAACAGGTCTTTTTTAGACGATCGGTGTGACAGTTTCGGAGTAATCGTTTTTTTTCTGAAACGCCATCTTTTTTTTGAGACTCGCGAATTTCTTACGGGCCGTAAGGCACATATTAAAATTCAAACCGCGGGCCGCGAGGGGTTGATAATTGAAGCTTTTATTGTATATTCTGAATGAATAAATTGAATACTGAATACTGAGACAGAACGATCAGGAGCGTGATTTTACACCAATAACAATAAAAATACAAAATCAAATTTTTGGCACATACAAGGTCTTATATATAGATAGATCGACTTACTGCTTCTTGATGATGTTTCCCTGTGCGATTCAAGGGGTTCCACACCCCCAGATCATCTGGGGTGTGGGACCTCTTGAATCGCGGAGCCCACAGCAAATGCTATTCTTCTATTAGGGTAATCCGTCCGGTACTGGACATGACCGCTATATTATGTCCAACATGACACAGACACTGATATGTGCCGAGTCACCTTCTTGCTTAAATTTTTGCTTTAAATATTTCAAAAAAGTAAAATCTATCATTTTAGAACAGTTACAACTCCAAATATATCTACAAATGATTCACCCACTTCAAGGATGTCACTAATAAAAAACTCAGTATATTTATATATTATCATCAACAAAAGTATTGTGTACAACAACAATGAATACGGTTTTAAAGACATTAAACTATGGGAATCAAATATCCCAAATGGCCAGCCATGAGTATAAATTAAATAAATACCATGACCTCGATGATCAAATGCCGTCACCCGGAACGGCTTCACTGTTCACTCCCTGAAAATCTTGGATGCACAGCCCTCCGTCCAGATATAAATCTTTACTCTTTATCTCGGAAGGGGGCCTTTATTGTGGAATTTCCTGTTCCATGGGAATCAAATATCCCAAAAGACCACGAGTACAAATTAAATAAATACCATGATCTCGCAAATGCTGTAACCCGGAACAACTTCACTGCTCACCTTCATGCGGTGAAAGTTGGTGCTCGTGGCCTGCCAGCTAAATCTCTATTTCATCTCTTTAAAGATCTTGGTCTCTCTAGGAAAATAATCAACTCCTTAGAAAAATTATCTAAAACTGCAATATCCGCATCTCAAATTCTATAACTTCGAATGGAGAGTGAATGGGCGGTAAGGTGTACACTCACATGTTCCGAGACAGCTGTCCTAAACCTACCACAGCCGGTTGTTAGTCCGGAATCCACTGCTCACCCCACAGAAGTGTAATAATAGTATATGATGGGCCCGACTTCGGTCGGTGAATTCCACGGCAGCTCCGTTCGTATTTTATTTATTTGATTTTATTTGGATCCCAATTTTCCTGAGCACCCCTGTACATAATACTACCATATCAATAAAACATACAACTAGGGTTGTCGACTACAGCAGGCGAGCCTGTCACCTCAGAAAGTTTTAAAGATTGGTCGTTCTATCTCCCTGGAGTGAGCGCAGAAGACTTGGACAAAACAGTCCACCGTCAAGCTCCTCCACAAACCCGTAAGAGGCTAACGCCTTAACCGCGAGATAGCCAGGAGTGTTACCCAGCGGGTTTACACTCACGCCGTTACTTCCAATTGCGACCAGATTACTCCAGTCTCTCGATTGGTTACGAGTTCGAGGTCGCTTGCGCGGTCCTCTCCCTTACGAAACGGTGTATACCAAATCTATCGCGGACCACGGCATCCTTTGCCTGGCTGTTTACCCAGGATCGGGTAGCCGATGGTCGTTTCAAGAGCAGTCGCCGTAAGGTCAGCAACCACCCCCGCTCTATAGGAAACAGTACTGCTTCCAGACTCCCCCGACTGTTAGTCAGAGTGCGCAATCGATTGGCTTATGCCGCACGGTGCGCAGACCGTCCAGGAGCGCCAGAAGGTTGATTCCCAGGGGAAACTAACCATAAGGCTTAACCATAAGTCTTACCCAGGCTCGCACTTCATGCGTGGAGGCCGTCGGATAGGTGTTGACCCGTGAGTGTGACCAACCCTGAATAGAATGGGTCTTCGTGGCCAACTCAGCAAGGGCCCATTAACTCCCCAATAAAACATTCAAGTAATTTACGAAGCTCCAGTATATTTATGATACTTCTTATAAGCTGTGTACATATTATTCAATGCTATATGCCCATGGCTCCCAGCCAAGACCCTGTTCAAGAAGGACATGGTGTAGCTGTTGTCCGAATTCTGCATGAGGGCGATGGCACAATTTTCCAAGTGTTGCCGCACTGGCAGAGGCGGAGGGCTTTTTTCCAAAGATGTGGCAAAATCGGCTATCAGATACGCCGACAGTCTGGAAAGTTGGTACTTGCGTTTTGCCATCGTTGTGGTGATCCTGAAAACAGTAGAAAAAATCGATTGTATCACCACAAAACTTTTCCGGCAAGTAGCCAAGGATTTTAAGCGTGATGTTTCTTCGAGAAGGAGGTTGACTTGATTAAAAGGCATAGATAGCCTCAGTTAGTATATTTCCCATTATTGAATGTGCGGATATCAATCTCCATAAGAACAACGCCAACCACCGTATCTATATCCACTCGGACAGCAAGGCAGTTCTTATCGCACTAGCCTCGAATACTATTAATTCAAAGCTAGTGCAAAACTGTGTATCACTACTGAATTCCCTGGGCTAAAAGAACAGGGTAATTCCAGGATGGGTTCCCGGCCATGCAGGAATCGAGGGAAATGAAAAAGCCAACGAACTTGCTAAGACGGGAGCAAAGAGAACGTTATACAGCCCTGAACCTTGCTGTGGCGTACCAAAAAGCCTTGCAAACCTAATGCTCAAACAAATATATTTAGAACAATCCGTCAACCACTGGAACAACACGCCAGAGTTGAATCAATCCAAACCAGCTAATTAAGGTTTACGACCCTAAGACGGCCCGTGAGGCCTTATCGCTAAATAGGAACAATCTACGCATACTGGTGAGGGCGCTCATGGGGCATTGTGGCCTTAACAAACCCATGTACAACCTAATGCTCCGAGACACAAAAATGTGCAGGTTCTGCCAAGGGGCAGAGGAAACTTCCCTGCATATCATGTGCGAGTGTGGCCCGCTGATGCGTAAAAGATACATCCACTTGGGTGGTCATTACTTCCAACCTGAGGAGGTAAAACAATCTGGCGCCAAAAGCCTGTTGCGGTTCTTAAATGACACGAGGCTTAGGCGCAGAACTATAGTATGTGACGAACACAATAGATCAGCAATGGTCGCAGTGTTACAAGGCTTATAAAGACCTTAAAACAAAGCCCCACACAACATATAATAATAGTATATTTCACCAAATGGGCTCGGTAGTTAAAGGCTAAAAAAATCTTACTTTTCCAAATTTAGAGCCAAGCGTGACAGACTGCGGACTTCATCTTCTTCCGATGTTTCTTTGGAATTACAACGCAAACAAACGGACTGTACCAGCATTCTGTATATTTGAAGGAAACTGGGCCACCTGGAAAGAAAAATTAAGATTAAATTAGCTGCGTTGGAATTCAAACTTTTGAGCTCATTTGTACCACGACCTTCAAAGATCTTTATGCTCTTTTGTGCCTCCGTTTTTGCTTACAACTTTCTCTGGCGATACTCTCGTTCATACGTTATATCGGAAGCCCACACATACGGACAGATATTTTCATGGCAGCTAACACCATCATCCTTCTTGAATCGATTATGTGACTTATGCAATGCTATTTTATGCAGGAAATGGAACACATCAATGTCCTTTAGAATTTATAAAGAAATTTCAACACAAGACCACGATCCATTATGGAAGAAATCCAGATCACAAGCATTCTTACAATAAGCACAGTATACCAACCAGTAGCTTTAATCTCGAGCTACAGGGCAATGCGAGAAGAAGGAGCGAAGAATGTGGGCAGAGGGATACGTCACGACGAAAGCGAACGTTTAGCATTATGGCCAGGTAAACGCTGGGGACCTTTTCGAGTGTTCGGATATCTGCATAGGCCGAGTAGCAGAACATCTGGTGACCACAGCCGAGCCCTTACGACTCGTTACGTATTCGCTTTGATTTTAATTTTGTTCTAAGAGAAGCTACTGTCTGGGGTATACTGGGCTATAAGCATTGATTATATAGGATATTATATTGCCCAACTAAGTTTGTCGACTACAGCGGGCGAGCCCGTCACCTCAGGAAGTTTTAACGATTGGTCGCTCTATCTCCCTGGAGTGAGCGCAGAAGACTTGGACAAAATAGTCCACCGTCAAGCTCCGCCACAAACCCGTAAGAGGCCAACGCCTTAACCGCGAGATAGCAAGGAGTGTTACCCAGCGGGCTTACACTCACGCCCTTACTTCCAATTGCGACCAGATTACTCCAGTCTCTCGATTGGTTACGAGTTCGAGGTCGCTTGCGCGGTCCTCTCCCTTACGAAGCGGTGAAACGGTGTATATCGAATCTATCGCGGACCACGGCATCCTTTGCCCGGCTGTTCACCCAGGATCGGGTAGGCGATGGTCGTTTCAAGAGCAGTCGCAGTAAGGTCCGCAACCACCCCCGCTCTATAGAAAACAGTACTGCTTCCAGACTCCCTCTACAGTCAGAGTGCGCAATCGATTGGCTAATGCCGCACGGTGCGCAGACCGCCCAGGAGCGCCAGAAGTTTGATTCCTAGGGAAAACGAACCCTGAGGCCAGAGTCCTACCCAGGCTCGCACTTCATGCGTGGAGGCCGTCGGCCCTCTTTGCCCAATGCTTGGAGGTTGTCGGCCCTCTTTACCCAATGCCCAATTATATTGCCCAATGCTATAGTACGCTTTGGCAACCCTTCTGCGCTGGCAACATGCAGGTGGCACTGATAGTAATTTATTTGGCCATTTATAGATATTGAATGGTTTTTTTATAAAAGACTAATTGGTTATAAAAACTCACTAATTTTACAAATGATAACAGGAATAATATTCAATTATTAGTGCCATCTATTGCATTATTATATAAGCTTGATTACATCAAAGAAATAATACGGAGAGATTAGAACGCCATCTATTAGACTATTTTGGTGCTCCTAAACGGGTTTACTTTTACTGCAACATGTGGCTGCAATATTAGCAACTATAGCCTGGCCATCACTGCAACATTTTATTGCAGCATCTTTATCAAAATAATATGAGTATATGTAACTATATGTTTAAATTGTATATTATTGCGTACTATTATATGTATACATTGGGCTCGATTACGTTTCTTCGTGAACTAAAATCGGAAATTAGTCCGTGTGAACGAGACAGGGCAATACGCTGGAGCGGAGTGTAAGATGACAACAGAAATGCAATTCTTTATAATTATTATGTACCTTTATGTATTTTTGGTTTATAGATCAAGAGTCGGTTCCCAAAATTGTACTGTAACAGAATATATGAGTAAGTGCTGACTTTGTGTGACAGCATTCATCACTTGTTGCATGTATTTATAATACCTAAATTTTAGTAAGTTAAAGTAGGTACTTAACAAAAACGCATCTACCTACCTACCTACGCACTTACATACCAATGCACCTACCTACCTAGACACATACTTACCTACGCAAATGAACAATAAACGTTACCTCGTAAATGTAATTTCGTAACGTAAATGTAAATACTCGTAAATGTATTCTGATAGGTTGAATTGCAGCCTGTACAGAAAGCATTCCACTTTTGTATACTTAGCTGTCGCGTGACAGCCCTGACTGGCTAGTACCGAGGCGCCCGAGAATCTATGTAGTGGTAGCGTACGGACAACGCGCGCTTGTATGAGTGCAAAATCGCTGCGTAGTATGGAGATGTTTTACTTGTATAAATTTACTATGCCGCCACTGCATATGTTGTGTCTTCTATGAAGGTGTACAAAAAATGTGCTCTAAATACGATATAAGTGTTACTTATAATAAGATAGGCAATACACATAACTGTTATACCTAACTCTTTCTAGTTCATAACATATCAGGCTTTTGATATTTGTACTTAAATAAAATATTGTGAATTAGAAGTGTGTTTTATTATCAATAATTCAAAATAGCGGTCCCACAGACCGATGTGCCCTATTACGTAGTTTAAAATCATGTTCCCAGTAAAGGGTTAACCAAGATATGATAAGTTCGAGACCCGCCTGAATAAATATGGATCCCCAGCACACCACTAGTTGAGACTCACCTGTCTTCCAGCAGTTCGGATCTATTCAGCAACATGGCGTTTAGCAAGTCGGTCACTCGTTCGTGTACCTTAAAGTAATCTTCAATACGTATGCTTGACTGATTTTTCTTTGGATTCAAGATGCATTCTAGTGATTGAGCCGCTCCAAATACTGAGTCCATCGTTAACGGGTGAAGTTCAAACTAAGGAATGAAAGAAATACGTAAAACTAAATGTCTTGGATGTACAGCCCTTCGTCCAGATATATTTCTTTACTTCCTATTTCGGAAAATGGCCCTTTTGTAGAATTAACTGTTTCACGGGAATCAAATATCCCGAAAGACCACGAGTACAAATTAAATAAATACCATAATCTCGCAAATGGTATCACCCGGAACAGCTTCACTATTCACGTTCACGCGGTGGAAGTTGGCGCTCATGGCCTGCCAGCTAAATCTCTGTTTCACCTTTTTAAAGATCTTGGTCTCTCCAGGAAAATAATGAACTCCTTCCTAGAAAAATTATCTAAAACCGCAATTTCTGCATCTCGAATTCTATGGCTTCGAAGGGGGAGCGAATGGGTGGTAAGGTTAGGCAAGACAGCTGTCCTAAACCTACCACAGCCGGTCGTTAGTACGGAATCCACCGTTCACCCCCCAGAAGTGTTATACGAGTAATAGTATATGATAGGCCCGACTTCAGTCGGTGAATTCCATGGCAGCTCCGTTTGTATTTCATTTATTTTATTCACTTACGATGTATCGTTAAAATCTACCTGGACAAAAATGAACAATCTGTGCCGCAGTTCAAGATCAATATTTCAGGTGCACTTTCATTTCCAAGCGACCACAACCTTGAAGTACAAAGTATTCGAGAAAGATACACACAACTGCACATATAGCACTATCTCGCTCGATCATTCATGTTATGCGCCTATCCTACTCGCTCGCACGGATACCTGTTGAAGCACAATTTAATGACATATCTCCCTCGCACCTTACTTTGTTAGTCAAGTGCGTTGGCCTTCCCAATAGACTAGTGATGCATTTTGAGTTGAGTATTGATTGCCTTCCATGACACTTGTGACGTGCGTTTGTTCACTGTGATTAATGTAAGTTTAAAAACTATGCCGTACACACAATCTGTTCTAGGTGTAATACTACATTTACGGAACGCTTAAATGTTCATGATGACTCGCCATTGTTCACCCATTTTTTTAGTTTTAATTTGTGTAAAAACACATTGTTATATAAAATCCTTTGTTAGATATAAAAATTCTGACAATAGGAATCAAATGCGTCAGTTCGCGCGTCAACAACCAAATGTTACCTCAGCACAGCCAGATACTCAGCACAACCAACTAGACCTTATAGGTCTAGTTGGTTATGCGATTTCGCCTCATTTCGAATATGTTAGCACATTTATATGCATAGAACTATGTTTTTTCTCTATACTAATGTTTATTTTTAACGATTCTGTATATATGTCCATGTGTATGTCCAAGTCTTTTTTTTATACATTACTTTATAAAATAAATAAATAAATTTATATATTGTGTACTCCCATTTTTTTCTCGCTGTCATGGAACCCCTGCAATTCAAAATCGACCCCTGGGGGTCCATATAGATCACTTTGGGAATCACTGATCTATAGTATGGACTGGTGGCCAATAGATATATAAGTGGAGGTACGCCACTTTGGCTCTAAAAGTAGGACTAAGCGCAGGTAAATATGAGTATCTGATTGGTTATCGCAAATTTCAACATCATCATCATCGATTGTAACAATAAGTAACCATCAGAATCATTCAATGGCATCACAATATTGATAAGGTAAATAAAGGGATGAAAAAATGGTGCATTAAAGCGCTGCATTAAGAGCTATGGGGCTCGGCTAAGAACTTAAATATTGAAATATTGCAGAGATTTCAAAACCATGCCCTTAAAACAATATCAAATGCACCATGGTTCACTAAAATTGATGAAGTCCACAAATATGTGGAGATAGCTACGGCCAAACAAGAAGTTGAACGCTTATTAAAATCCGACAAGAAAAGGCTGAACATACATATGAATTCGTTAGCAATGGCCTTAAGTGGGCCAATAGAAATCAGATGCCTCAAAAGGTAACACATCTGGGATCTGGTACCTGAGTAGGGACAAGGAAAGCCAAATGAGGAAATTCTTTGATGAAAGGAAATACCTCGCAAACCACTTATACACTTATATCTGCTCATGGTCAAAGATTGTCTCAGTAATAATAAAAAAAAAAAAAAAAAAACATTGATGTAACAAAAACCGCCTTGTATTTGTGTGGCATTCATTCCTATGAGCCGTAATTTCGGGGTTTTTTCCTTGTGTTTTTCAATTCCTGGCGTTGTTTTGGCATTTTATGAACATTCCTCCAATATTTAACATAAATTAAAATAGATCGTGAAATGTCATATATTGACAGCTAGAGATGTGCGGAGCGTTTCACACTGCAGTGAATTGGTTATTTTATAGAGGCAAAAGAGTTTTGGGTTGAACCCTACGCTCTATGGGCGAGACACCAGCGGTCAAAATTTCGAGGTTGGAACTACGTGAGTTTCGGCGATTCGCCGGTGGTTTTTTATGTTAAATGCCTAGTGAAGGAGTTCTATTTTTATGTAGGCTGTTTCTTTGTATTTCTGACCGTGGCATCTCTGTTTTTGCTATGTATTTCTGCTAATTGTGACGTGAATTATCACGCAATGTGAGTGGTTAACCTCACACTTCAATTTCACTGGACATTTTGCTTACATTTGAAGGAAATGGCCCACCATTCTGTGGTGGAACACGATGCTGTCGGCGCACACGCGACACGATGGGAAAACAGAATAATAGCAGAGTGTGCCTTCTTGGTGGATTAAACAAACTTTTTTGATACCAGTGTGTTTTTCCGTTTTTGTGTTATGAGGTTAAAAGATTTTCTGTAAGCCAATTAATCCAATGCACATCAAAATTTAGCCCACCGTCTGAGATTGGTATTGTTAGTGTGACTGGGATTAAAAATTTTATTTTTCTTTGTTTTTTTTTAACCCTTCAGGCCTTGGCCCCTCAGCCGATTGACAAGTTGATGTCCCAAATTTTTTTAGTAAAAATTAGTAAAAAAATTGAATTATGACAATGTCTCACCAAAAACATTAATTACTGCCAAACCACTGTACCCATAATTAAAATGAAACATATTAACATAATAAAACATAATAAAATAAAACAAATTAAATTAAAATTAAATTAAAACGGGCCAGTCTAGCTGAATCAGTTTGTGGCCGATATCGGCCAATCGGGGCTTGAGGGGTTAATTAGTTTCCGTTTTTGCTATAAAAGAAACGGTGGCGTCCAAATAATTTTGTTTTGTTTTGGTGATTCTGACGTGTTTCATTACACGGTTGGTTATAACTTCCGGTTATATCGATTATGAAAAATAACTCACCTTTCTCGCTGAGACGACCTCGATAAGAACTGCCAAGCACTCGCTTATAACATCCAACAGTGCACCATCTATTATCCTACTGTCTGATCCCGTAATCCGATCGTCATCATCTTCATCCTCGGGTACAGCATTCTCGTTCGTCCACCTTGCCTCTTCGATGAAGATGTGAGTACGCAACCAGCCGTTCAGGTCTCGGCAAAATTTACCAACCGTCTTTACAAACGTCGGCATTTTACCCAGTTTTAATACGCACTTCAATAGATTGGAATAGAGGAATTTCGCTACGAGTATATTCTTCAATGTGGCTTCTGATGATTCGAGCATTGTCGATGGTTTCTATGGACAGAAAAAGAATTTTGTAGCATTGGCTAATATTTTACTAAAAATATATTTAATATTCCATTTCAAAACTGACAAAATCAATTTAACAGACAAAAATATTAAAAAGAATAAAAAACACAATTGCTGTTATAAAAAGTGAACTACTGTATTTAAAATTATTTTTATTACGGTTTATTATGAAATATTTGTGGTTGCAGTTAGGCAACTAAGACCCATACGTTTAGGGTCGGTCAATCTTTAGGGTCAACACCCATCCAGCGGCCTCTACGCAGAAGTGCGAGTCCGGGTAGGACTCGGGCCTACTGGCCGGTTTCCCCTATGAGTCAATTTTCGGGCGCTCCTGGATGGTTTGCCACCCTGTACAGCATTAGCCTAGAGATTGTGCATTCCGACCGACAGCCGGGGGAGTCTGGAAACAGAATTGTCTCCTACAGAGCGGGAGTAGTTGTTACCCTTACAGCAACTGCTTTTGAAACGACCATAGGCTACTCGATACCGGGTGAACAGCCTGGCAAAGGATACCGTGGTCCGCGATAGATTCGGTAGACACTGTATCACCACTACGTAAGGGAGAGGACCTCACAAGCGACCTGGAACCTGTAACCAATTGGGAGACCGGAGTAATCTGGTTGCAACTGGAAGTAAGGGCGCGTCGGCCCGCTGGGTAATTAACCTGGTTATCCCGTGGTAAGGCGTTGGTCTCTTACGGGCAAGTGGCGTAACTAGACAGTGAAGTCTTCTACGCTCACCTCACGGGAAACCAGGAGCGTAGCTACCGCCGTATCTGCCGTATCAATTATACGGGGCCCCCGGGCCACGGGGGCCCCCAACTTGACCTGACCTGACCTGGCGACGTGAGTAGTATGTTCGAAATATTACAACCGGAGAAACTCCTGTCTTCTTCTTCTTCTTCTTCGAACGAAGAGATAATAAACGCTTCCGGATAACTGTCGGCTAAATACAGTAAAGACATTTCAGTTATTCTTTATGACCAATTAAAGGTTTTAAAAACATGCTTAAAATCTGACATTCAAAAAATTCATTCCATTAAGGAACTCGTTGAATTATTGCTGATAAAATTCAATAGCCTTGCATCCAGTTTTCCGGAGGTAATAACAGCATGCTCTTTATTCTTGACCCTTTCAGTTACAACTGCAACTGCTGAAAGAAGTTTTTCAAAATTAACCCTTCACATCGCGAAGTTAAAATTCTGGCCGTCCCGTTTGTTTTGTCAGTTTGGCGCTTGAAATTGGCGAGAGTCGATGGCCTTGAGGAAAACGATCATAAGTTATAAATCACTATACGGATCATAAAAAAAATAACTGTAAAATGACCGCATTGAAATTTGAAATATAAAACATTATAACTTTATCTCGTAAAACAATTAAGATAATAATGAATAAATATTACAAAATTGGCGAACTGAAAAAACTCGCCTATAAAATCATTTCCATGTTTTTGTCACAAAATACGTAAAATATGCAAAAATTGTAAATACAGTTATGTTCTTTATTAAATGCTTTACCAAAACCATATTTTTTTTTACTTATTTGCATACAAAAATATTTATTTATTCAACCAAGAAAAAAATTATGTATTCTCGTAAAAAAAAAATTTTTAATTTTTAATTTGTGACTACTTATGGTATTTTTTTATATGAAATTCTTTCAAAATAACTTTATTACTACATCACACTTCTTAGAAATCACACCAGAACTATGAGCTTTGTCTGATATTACAGGAAAATCTAAAGTTTTGAGAGTTTGCGTCCGAAACTTAATAATAAACTTTGAATGCTCATAATATAAAATTCGTTAGATTTTTTCAAATATATTGTCTCATTATATACTTATTATATGTCTAATAACTAATTACTATACTCCAAAGAGTCACATTTCATCGAAAAACTATAGAAAATCACACTTAATTCTCTCACCCGTAATTATCAAAAGAAGTTTCTTTGCGCGAGTCATATTACAAAACAACATATAATGTTAAAAATACGCCTAATTATGTGATAACTTAGGATGTAAATGAAGCAATACCTATTTTGTTAGTAAATTAAAGCGACATTACGTCATATGTCGCGATATATCGGGATATTTCATAAACATTACAAAATAAAAACGGCCATTTTTTCGCGAGGCGTGTGTTGTCGCCGAAGTCTTTTGTTTAAAAATTCGTGAAAAACAGCAAATGGACTATCTCAAATGACTAATCCTCATTCAGAAACTACTTAAAATGCAAATTACTCACTGTTCTCCAGTAAATGGCACTCAAACACTGCACACACACACCGTTTTTATCACCCATTTCGCGGAACCGTACGCGGCTGTGAGAGTTGCCGGCGGACACTACCGTTTGACGTCTATGCTCACTTTTTAAATCGTCCTTCGATATTGCCAGACGGAAATCTTGAATTAAAGATATTTTGGCCATATCGTAGCGCCTTCAGAAAGCATATAGTACGGCGTGTCGAATTGTAAATTGCATTTTTCGCAGCGGCGAGCGTTTGGTCCCGTAAGGAACATTACGGAGTTTTAGGCGGCCGACCTTTGGTCCCCCAAGGGATGTTACGGAGCGACCGGGTTAAAACTGATAAAAAATTACCTAAGAACTTCGATGGGACATGAACGCCTGTCAGACCTGTCTATTGTCCATAGAGGCGGAAACTTTAGAAAAACTAAAGTCATCATCAGCTATAAATGAATAAAAATCAGTTTGCCGAAAAAAGGCAAGGATAGTGTATATTTAATTTGAATTGTTTGTAAAAATTTTGGAAAAAGTGACAGATAGATAATTATGATGAATAAATATTTCTTTTAATTTTATGCAAAAATTTTTTTCTTTTGTAAGAAATCTTTACCCTTCCTAAGGGCTCCCAAACAAATCTTTATACGGGGCCTCGCCAAGGCACGCTACGCCACTGCGGGAAACAGAATTATCTAATATTGTTAAAACTTCCTGAGGTGACGGGTTTGCCAGTTGCAGTTGACAGCTCTAGTTGACTGATAAGCATACCGAACCGACTTATTATTATGTTACAAAATTGATCATTACTTTATTTACACAAAAAGTCAGCAACATTATTTATTAGTCTGAGAGGCGAATATTTCGCCAAATCTCTGGAAGTAAACAGCGTGCGGATGCAATGCATGTGCACGGGTCACTAGTTAGTTCAAATAGGAAGGTACTGATCGGGGCAAGGCGGGGAAGGACGGGGAGCATACCTAGATGGCGAATGCGTCGGGGCATGTAGTTTGTCATACGAATGTTTAGTGACCTAGGGTTAAATATATGCATACCTTCAAAACACTCAGCTCTGAGATATCCTTGACAACGGGCCCGTTGAAGTGTCCAACATCTGTCTGGTCAAACAACTGCTTGGCGATAACTGCGAGTTGATCCAACAACTCGCCTCTTGTCGATTCCTGCTTGAGAACCCCGTAAGCCAAACCGAGCTGATGTTTCACAATGCTCCATACGTCGGCCAAGAAAGCGCTAGACTTTTCAAACACGGAGTGGTCCGTTAGATTGTGTCTGTTTTTGAATATCGCCGATATTAAATGGAGGGACGGCATTACATTTTGGGGTTGCGGCTCTGTTTCCAGCAGAGATTTCACCTGCAAAATAAATTATTGTTAACTAGCTGACCCGTGCCCACTTCGTTGGGCGGTACTTGTGATGAAATTATGAGTGTGGTTTGGTTAGTACTGAGTGCTATGATTTATTTCCTGACTGCCAAAAGGAGGGTTATATTTTTACTGCATATGTATGTATGTATTTGCATGCTAATTTGGCTATATTACTGGGTTTCCAATGAGTGAATGAAATGATTGTGATTGAATAAATTATGTTTATTTTAATTGTTCAAAACTTCTCTGTATACTATATTAGATGTAATGTACCAAAATATATTGTCTTTCAGGAGCTCCAACCCGAGATAAGGTTGCGGTTCTATACCTATGTCCTATTATCTCTTTACACATTTATGCAGTAAAAGGGAAATTATATACATTAAAAGGGAAAAGTCTTTAGTTTTAAACACTTGAGACGATAAATTTACTTATTTTGATATTAATTCATAATTGTTGATAATATGACCAATAAACATGATTTAAATTATTTCTTTTATATAAAAAACTACTTTTGTGACTTGGAAGGGGGTGCCAGCCCTGATTACGTAATCAACTTTGGTCACCGCATTGCAATTATTTTGGTCTAAACCTGCACGGAAATACCGCAAAGCCGCGCCAAAGATACCCGCACGCACGATGTGCTTGATAGTCCACGCGCTCATCTGCAATTGAGTTGCCCGGGCCTGTTCCCGCGCTCAGTCCAGCCAGTGGCCGCTCTGCGTCGTGGAGGCACGGCACGGCAGGCGCTGCTGCAACTCGATCTTTGAAAGATTAACTGCGGATTTACACATGGAGTTTCTCAGTACGTACACCAAAGCGTTTTTACTCCTCTTGGGACTGGAGCTCATCGGCGGATAGACGTAGAGTGGGGAAAGTTTAAAAAGAAATACAAAAAGTGCACGAAGGATCCAGAGTTCTGCCTCATTGTGGAAGAGTCTCCAAACAAACACTTTACAAACACTGGGTTCACGATTCTTCACATTTTCCGCAAATTCAGTTAATTACGTAATCTTGTGGAGGAATGGGGGAGGGGTCAGGCCACTGGGGGGGAGGGGCAAAAATCCCAGTAATGTGATTATGTAATATGTGGTTGGCCCCATAAGGCTGATGCATGTATACCACACACACTTGTTCTTAAACTTGTGACTGTTTTGCACTGAGAGAAATGTCTAATTTGACAGCTTCAAGCTATTGACAAAGTCAACACTTATCACTTTCTCTGGCAATGCTTTCCAACCATTCAACACTCGATTTATCAAAAAGTGTTTCCTGGGGTTCTAAGCTGCGATTGCCTTATTCAACTTCGAGTGTCCACACAGTTGCTTTATCTCGAAAAAAATGCACATTCACAACACGTTGGTGGTCTGGAAGTAAAAAACTGAAAAGTAAAAAACTGAAAAGTAAAATCCTTACCGCTAAATCAACGAAGTACGGCAAATTTCCCACCAATTTTGCAAAGATTTCCTTGTGTTCATCAATTTTCCTCTCACCATATTTCACCAATAGTATAGAATACGCCTCCACGATGCTAAAACTCACTGAAGCACCATCCTTGAAGACATTGCCGACATGCTCCAACCGTTTCATCAGCTCCTTGTGCAACTTTTCCTCGCACTCAGACAATATCGTCCTCTGTTCGCTGTTACCTGCCTGTTTTTTCTCTTTTGATATCAAAGTAGCTAATATGCATGTCACTGTTAATGGATTCGGGTTACGAGTACTCGTTGGTGTCTTAACAAGTATTTTAACCGATAAACGCAGCGGTGCATCATTCACTTTTATACCTTTAATCGCCGATTTTAAGATAAACTCGATAATTTTATCCGGCATATCAGCTGTAACTGATTCCAAAAACGAACCCGGTCCAAACGCTAACAAATACTCGATATTAAATATCTTGAACAGTTCCGGCAATCGATAGGACAGTTCGAAAATACCTAATATTGCAGAGTTAACGGATACAATAATATTATTATCGTCGTTTACGAGTATTTTTTTTAATACGAAAAGAGCGAATAGCGTCGGCAGTTGGTATTCGTCGGGGAGATTTGCGACCTTAAGCGACCGCACAACATTAACAACTTTGGCGGCTTTCAAACGATTCTTTTTTGATATTTCAACTTTGGAGAACCGTTCGTAGAGTTGTGTGGCGTCACCGACGAGACTACCTTCGTACGTCCCGCCGAACACTACCCATAGTTCTTTCAAGCAACGAACCAAAATCGCTCGTAGGAGCGGATTGTTGCTTTTTATGGCTTCTTTTTCGAAAAACGTTGTCGAATCGTCGGGAGATGTAAGAATTTGATCGATGATTGCATCGGCGGCTTTGTTTGCATCTTCATCGAGTTCGCACAAAATAGCAGATAGGTCGAAATCATTGCAACACATCGTTAAAACGTTGTCGCTATCATTAAGTAAAGATAATTTTACGCGTTTTGCGTGATTTGCTGCTTTTCCTTTTTTCGTTTCTTCAAATGGAAAGATTTTGCAAGCGAGTGTCTTTTGCACAAGGAGATTTTTCTGAAAAAAAAAAATAAAACTATATAAAATCTATATAATAAAAATGAGTCGGGTTTTATGTATGTTACCTAATAACTCACGATCGGCTAACCCGATTTGGATGATTCTTTTTTTGTTTTGTTCATAATCACTTCGGTCTTACTATAGGCAATAAAAAATCCGGAAAATCTCTCGGAAAAGTGAGAAAAATGTGAAAAACCGAAAATTATTTTAGTACTAAGCTTGATCATAGATGGCGTTGCTTGACAAGAATAAAAATTCGAAAATCAAGATGGCGGTACAGTTAACATTTGACAGTTATGTTGAATTTTACGATTTCTTGATAGCGTTTTCGTGATTCTGAAGGTAAATCAACTGAATTAAATGAATTTGTGTAACTCGTGAAGAGAGGTTCGAGCAACTGAAAGCGATGAGCGTCGCCAAAAATTGAATAAAGCGGCACGGATCCGTAATGTTGCAGTGCGAAGACGATTGAATTTGAGACAAAACACATACAGAGAGGCAATATATTATGACCTGACGAAACAATACAGCGATTATAAATGCATGCAAATTGGAGAAATGGACCATTTGTGCCAATATTGCAATGCATTGAAGTACCGCCTCGAACCACTCGCTTTGTGTTGAGCAGGGGGTAAAATGAGATTGACACCATTGGTTCCATTAGGATCGTTCGTGTCTGGAAATGCACCAGATTCTAAGCATTTTATGTCTAACATTCTCTGTCAAACAAAATCGTACTTTTTACACACTTTTCTCCTCCAGTTAGGACACAACGAGCACTAGCAATCCACAAATGGCAATTGATGAAACTGCTCTTTTGGTGAGACAAAAAATAAACAATCAGACTGCTTTCAATGAAGAATTTAAACAAACAATGCAAATTTCAAACAACTGTCGATGAAAATTACCTATGTTAACGCCATCTGCTGCTAAGCGAACAAATTCGTAGCGAGACGAAGTTCGCCGGGTTCCGCTAGTAATAAATAAATACAAACGGAGCTGCCATGGAATTCACCGACCGGAATCAGGCCCATCATAATACAAATTTTACACTTCTGGGGGGGTGAACGGTGGACTCCGGACTAACCTGGTGTGGAAGGTTTAGAACGGCAGTCTTACCACATGTGAGCGTCCACCTTACCACCTTACCATTCACTCCCGCTTCAAAGCCATAGAATTTGAGATGCAGAAATTTCGGTTTTAGTATTTTTTCTAGGAAGGAGTTGATTATTTTTCTGGATAGACCAAGATTTTTAAAGAGGTGAAACAGAAATTTCAGCAGCAGACCAAGAGTGCCAACTTCCACTGCTTGAAGGTGAACAGTGAAACCGTGCCGGGTAACGGCATTTGCGAGTTCATGGTATTTATTTAATTTGCATCCTAGTCTTTTGGATTATTTTTCCAGCCTGTTAAAAACTTACCAAAATCTCCATACACTCCGTGTCAGTTTCTTCTTTGATTTTTCCGACGACTTGATTCCATTCATTTGAATCCATGTAGCGGTGAACCAGCGATAAATCATAGATCGCAGACTCGCTCTTTCCGAATTTATAGTCACCGAGATCGGACCATGGACTATAGATAGAGTAGCCGACGTTGAGCAGCATGAGGTTTCCGTAGCTGTGGCATAGAGCTAAGAACGATTTCATTATCCTTCCGTCCTATGAAAAAAAGAGAAGAAGAGGTAGAGACAAAATCTATTATTCGAGTTACCCTTTTGGTGGTATTGATTAGAATCATAATGGACCAGCGTCCAGCGAAGAGTGACCAAGAAGCCAATGGATTATAAAATCTGGAATATGCAGGAAGACTTCGTAGATTGTAACTTCCCACACTCAAGGATCGTCGGATCATGGGTGACCTCATTGAAATTGCAGTAAGATCCTCAACGGATGCTATGCTTTCGCTATACAAAAAACTTTCGCAGTCCGATAGATGGCCTGGACATAAACGTAAAAGTCATTCTGATCATTACTTTGTCTATGACACTCTTCCAAAGTTGTCAGCTGACATTGTCTGTCAACAATGGATGAGCTAATGGGCCCTGTCGCAGTTTGGCCACCAAGACCCATGTCAAGGGTCGGGCAAAACGCAAGGGTTAACATCCATCCAGCGGCCTCCACGGAGAAGTGCGAGCCCGGGTAGGACTCTGACCTGCGGGTCAGTTTTACCTAGGAGTCAACCTTCGGGCGCTTCTGGACGGTGTACCCACCGTGCGGCGTCAGCCAATCGATTGTGCATTCCGATCGACAGCCAGTGGAGTCTGGAAACAACAAGGGTTGTCGACTCAACGGGCGAGCCCGTCACCACAGGAAGTTTTAACGATTAGTCGTTCTATCTCCATGGAGTGAACGTAGAAGACTTGGGACGAAAACAGTCCACCATCTAGCTACGTCACAAGCCCGTAAGAGGCCAACGCCTTAACTGCGAGATAGCAAGGAATGTTACCTGGCGGGCCGACACTCACGCCCTTACTTCCAATTGTGACCAGATTACTCCGGTCTATCGATTGGTTACGAGTTCGAGGTCGCTTGCGCGGTCCTCTCCCTTACGAAGCGGTGAAACGGTGTATACCGAATCTATCGCGGACCACACCGTCCTTTGCCCGGCTGTTCACCCAGGATCGGATGGCCGATGGTCATTTCAAGAGTAGTCGCCGTAAGGTCCGCAACCACCCCCGCTCTATAGGAAACAGTACTGCTTCCAGACTCCCCCGACTGTTAGTCAGAGACTGGGAGCTAACGGGCCCATGATGGGTTGGCCACGAAGACCCATGTGTTCAGGGTCGGTCACACTCACGGGTCAACACCCATCCGACGGCCTCCACGCACGGGGTGCGAACCTGGGTAGGACTCTGGCCCTGGTCAGTTTCCCCTGAGAATCAAACCTCTGGCGCTCCTGGACGGTCTGCGCACCGTGCGGCGCAAGCCAATCGATTGTGCACTCCGACTAACAGTCGGGGGAGTCTGGAAGCTGTATTGTTTCCTATAGAGCGGGGGTGGTTGCGTACCTTACGGCGAGTGCTCTTGAAATGACCATTGGATATCCGATCCCGGGTTAGAGGCGGGTAAAGGACGCCATGGTCCGCGATAGATTTGGTATTCACCGTTTCACCGCTTCGTAAGGGAGAGGACCGCGCAAGCGACCTCGAACTCGGAACCAATCGAGAGACCGGAAAAATCTGGTCACAATTGGTAGAAAGGGCGCGAGTGTCGCCCGCCAGGTAGCATTCCTGGCTATCTCACGGTAAGGCGTTGGTCTCTTACGGGTTGTGGCGTAGCTAGACGCTGGATTGTTTTGTCCAAAGTCTTCTACGCTCACTGCAGGTCGATAGAACGACTAATCGTTAAAACTTCCTGTGGTGACGGGCTCGCCCGTTGTAGTCGACCACTCAAGTTGTTAGTCAGAGTGCACAGTCGATTGGCTTACAGTCCAGGAGCGCCAGAACTGCTGGCAGCGTTTCGGCACGAAAGTATTGAGTAGTATTGCAAATGATTTTAGAACTAAATAGTGTATATTGTAATGTGTATAAGGGTATTTGTCGCTTGAAGAGTATTGTAATAGTTTTGTAATAAATCAAGATGAGTGTTCTACCGTGTTTTCGCATCTTCTGCTGCCTATCCACGTAACAATATTATCAATAAGTTATAAATCATGCCAAAAGTAGTCGGCATTACACTTGTCCGGCCATTTCTGCATCAATTAAAAGAATTCTCAACATTTGGAATGGTCTGGAGTAAATTATGGAACAAACTGGGTGTGTCACAAATACATCCTTTTTTTTCTTCTTTTTGATAAAATATAATATAAATGCTATATCCGTTCATTGATTTAATTATTATAAACAAGATTTTTTTCAAAAACCCACATTCGTCAAAAACCCTCGGGTTTTTTCAGGTGGGTTTTACCCAATTTAACCCAGTGGGTTTTTTCAGGTTGGGGAAAAATCAAGCCAACTCTGAACAGGGTCCATTATCGCTCGTA
The DNA here is from genome assembly GCA_944548615.1 of Micropterix aruncella. Taxonomy (NCBI): domain Eukaryota; kingdom Metazoa; phylum Arthropoda; class Insecta; order Lepidoptera; family Micropterigidae; genus Micropterix; species Micropterix aruncella. The sequence goes on from OX155978.1 coordinate 4,191,139, forward strand.
ATAACATCTTGCGGTGTCGACTACAACGGGCGAGCCCGTCACCACAGGACGTTTTAACGATTAGTCGTTCTATCGCCCTGCAGTGAGCGTAGAAGACTTTGGACAATAACAATCCAACGTCTAGCTACGCCACAACCCGTGAGAGTCCAACGCCTTACCGCGAGTTAGCCAGGAATAAACCCGGCGGGCTCGAGATACTCGCGCCCTCACTTCCAATTGTGACCAGATTTCTCCGGTCTCTCGATTGGTTCCGAGTTCGAGGTCGCTTGCGCGGTCCTCTCCCTTACGAAGCGGTGAAACGGAGTACTCCGAATCTATCGCGGACCAAGGCGTCCTTTGCCCGGCTCTGAACCGGGATCGGATGGCCAGTGGTCAATTCAAGAGAAGTCGTCGTAAGGTACGCAACCACCCCCGCTCTATAGGAAACAATACAGTTCCCAGACTCCCCCGACTGTTAGTCGGAGAGCACAATCGATTGGCTTGCGCCGCTCGGTACGCAGACCGTCCAGGAGCGCCAGAGGTTTGATTCCCAGGGGAGACTGGTTGACCCAGTGTCCTACCCAGGTTCGCACCCCGTGCGTGGAGGCCGTCGGATGGGTGTTGACCCGTGAGTGTGACCGACCCTGAACACATGGGTCATCGTGGCCACCTCATCATGGGCCCGTTAGCTCCCCGCTAGGGCCCGCTAGCTCCCCGTTAGGGCCCGCTCGCAATAATAGGTTAAAATTTGGTGCGACATACATGGACGCCGCGTACCGTAACTCCAAAGTCGACACTCATCGCTGTATATACATAGTAATCAGCCCATTGTTACAAGCCCAAAGTGTTGTACTAACATAGCTTAGCTGCAGTGCGCTTCTTCCGAGTTTGGCGAGAGCGTCGTCACCGCAGGATTTGAAACGATTCCAGAACTTGTCTGCGACTGCTGGGGGAGCCCCGTAATCCGCCATCTTAGTGTTGTCCATGACCTGGATGAGCAGCGATGAGAGGACTTCCAGCAGTATAATTACTGACGGGCCTGTGGATAATCATATTAAATAATAATAATTGAACACGGAATAAATAGACCAGAAATTAACATGGGCTTCGATAGGCTATTAGTATATTATATTAATACTGACAGTACAAAGTCAAGGAACTAGAAAGAGTATTTAACCCCTTGAGTATGATACGACCAAATCTGGTTCTGAAACAATTATCCGTTGAGTATGATACGACCAGATCTGGTTCCGCGTTTTTTTCACTTCTTTGACGTTCTCATATTTATTCATAATTATCTAATTGTTTTACAAAATGATATTTCAATATTCTATATTCAAAAGTTCAATGCAATCATTGTGCAGTTGTTCTTTTTATGATTGGTGTAGTAGTTTCGTAGTTATAGTACTTTAAGGTCGATGTCGCCGAAAATCCTGCAGAAGAGACAGATGCATCCATGAAAATGCCCATTTACTCCAAGGGTTAAGAAAGCCCTGAAACTAACAAGTATAAATATAATAAAAGGAATAAAACAGAAGACTGCCATTACACAAAAATGGCTGTATTTATAATTATTTATATTACGAATTTTTATGAAATATTTGTGGTTTATCTATTTATACATACAGATACATATATATTATCGGAATGTACTCAATCAGACCTTTCATTTGACACTAATCAGGATATATTTATGTTAATTTATTGACATTTGGGCATGTAAACAATTATTTACTTGATATTTGGACATTTAAGGTACCCTATGGCACTCGCGATGACATAATGATTCTAACAATACAACAAACTTCTAAATTGGTTAACGCGTTTAGAAGTTATGATGGAATAAAGAAATGGAAAACATACATAGATGAACCCTGAACACATTACACTCCTTTGTTGTTGGGCAGTTGAGTAAAAATGACCAGGATTTTTCAAGCAACAGCTGTGTAACTACCAGAATCGTTATGAGAAGGTTTCTGCACCTGTAGTTCTTGTCATATATCATATCAGATGATACCATACCCATATTTGGGAGTTTTTTTCGACCCCAAGTTAAACTTCAAGGAACATATTAGACAACTATCTACAACTTCTTTCAAGCTTCTAGGGTTTGTAATACGGCAATCCAAACACTTCAATAATATTCGGGTTATGCGCACGTTGTACAACTCGATTGTTAGAAGTCGCATGGAAACGAATGCACCTATTTGGAATCCACATGAAGATACTTATACCCTCATGCTGGAAAAGGTACAGAAGTGTTTTTTGAGATTTCTGTACTTCAAGCAGTACGGATATTATCCATTTTTGTATCCGACTGCATTTATCACAGGCATGGTTGGCTATAATTCTCTCTGTCTCAGAAGAGAAATGCTGACCATGTCCTATGTTTTCAATCTAATTCGTGGTAAAACTGATAACCCTAGCTTACTAGCAAAGGTGGATCTATTCATACCAAATAATTATCTCCGTACTCGATCGCACCATCTTTTCGCGGAGCCGTTCTCGCGCACTAACCTTACGAGGTGGAACTTGTTGGCGCGTGCTTTGCGGCGCTTAAATGAAATTCACTCGATGGCACCAGATTTCGATATTTTTACCGCCAACCCTCACTTGTTTAAATTGCAAGCTATTAATTATTTATTTTTACATGATAGCTAGTATTATACGTATCATTCTATTTGTATAGTTATGGTAATATCTTTATTAATTTTACTTTTCAATGCATTGGTTTTACTGTTATGTTGATTAGTAATAATTGAATAAACAAAAATAAATAAATAAATAAATAAAATATCGTACCCGATTTTCATAGATGTCACCAACTTGCTCGTTTGTTTATGTTTCGATGCAATACATGCACTGAACAGGTGACAGTGTTGTGTCATCATTGTGTCAGACATAGTTCAAATAAATTGATTTGCGAGTGGCGACCGATAAGATGCAATTGTCTTTTTTTGTTGATTAAACTTTTTTCAAGGAAAAACAAGGAGTTTCTTCTAAAAGGAATCGACAAGCTTGTTGATTATTCGAGACTATATACTTGAATGATAAAACTCCTGTTTCTAAAATTTAAAACATGTCATAGTTTACCTTTAAATCGGGCACAAACTTATGCAATCATCTGATATAATAAATAATATAAACATAATAATAATTATAGCTATTGCATATTTTCTTAAATCCATAATAGTCACCAATCTAAATAATGGAGAGGTACCCTAGAAAAATAAGAATATGGTAAAACAAAGCAAGTGGCTTTATAATGGGGCAACGCTGAAATTACAAGGACATTTCGAAGAAATAGCAGCTCTAGATATTTTTTCTAGGAAGAAGTTAGTGATTTTCCTGGAGAAGAGAGGCCGTTCCGGGTGACGGCATTTGCGAGATCATAATATATATTTATTTTGTACTCAAGGTCTTTTGGGATATTTGATTCCCATAAAACAGTTAATTCTAGAATAAGGGGCCATCTTAAGAGATAGGGAGTAAAGACTTATATCTGGACGGAGTGCTGTGCGTCCGAAAATCTTAGGGAATCGATACTGTTTAGAGACTGAATTGACCGCCAGAATCCAATCTGAAGCTTTCTCGATTATTTAGAAATGTTTTTTAGTGAAATGCGTTTTGCCTTTAGAGCTATCCTGCACAAACTGTATTGGGGGTTTGGAGGGTACTGTCAGACTTCTGTTGATTCGAGCCACTAAGAGCTAGAATATGTCTAGCTGTGCAAGGGGTATTGCTACAAAGCAGACATGAACTATCGTCTGAATAGATTTATAGAGCAAGGGTAATGGAGTCTGGAAGTGTATGCTGGAATGTATTTAAATAAAATTTCAGCATCTCTGGTGTCCAGTCATACAACATTATCTTCCAGTGCATTGGAGGAGGAATGCAAAAGTCCTTAATCGTTGTCCATTCATTCTGGCATTCAACGCCAATAGCATGAGCTACACTGTTGGTTTTGTATTTTCCTTGGAAGAAACAATTCTTCAGCTCCACATAGATCTTGCTTTACTGCCATACCTGTGCTATTATGGCTGTTTCCAGCAAGGAACTTTTTATGGAAGTCTACGCGGGCTTGTAGATCATTTGATTCAGACAGAAGGTTTGATTGATTTGATTTGATTTACTAGGAATCGGACAGAATTGAAGTTTTGGTTATTCTGGAGTTGACATAGTGCAGAGAGGACAGCTTTAGAGCTAGCCCAAAATTGTGTTTGGACCTGAAGAGATTTGAGGGATAAACCGGTGTGTCTGAGGAAAAACAGGTTTTTAATCTAGTTGTTAAAGGCGTATCCAGATGAAACCGTTGGCTTTTGGTGAAATGATAAATGAGAAAGGACCACGAAAAATGAGGAGTTAGATAGTTGTAGTTCGCATACGAATAAATAAAATACAAACGGAGTTGCCATGCAATTCACCTACCGGAGTCGGACCCATCATAATACTATGGGAATCAAATATCCCAAAAGACCACGAGTGCAAATTAAATAAATATCATGATCTCGCAAATGCCGTCACCCGGAACGGCTTCACTGTTCATCTTCACGCGGTGGAAGTTGGCGCTCGTGGCCTGCCAGCTAAATCTTTGTTTCACCTTTTTAAAGATTTTAGTCTCTCCAGGAAAATAATCAACTCCTTTCTAGAAAAATTATCTAAAACCGCGATTTCCACATCTCAAATTCTATGGCTTCGAAGGGGGAGTGAATGGATGGTAAGGTGAACGCTCACATGTGGCAAGACAGCTGTCCTAAACCTACCACAGCCGATCGTTAGTCCGGAATTACAATTCCGGTCGTTCACCTCCCAGAAGTGTAATAATTATATATGATGGGCCCGATTTTTGGTCGGTGAATTCCATGGCAGCTCCGTTTGTATTTTTTTACACTTCTGGAGGGTGAGCAGTGGATATGTTTTCAGTTAGAATACGAAAATAATAATAAACAAAGTTATAAAACTCACTTATAAATCCATCAGCCAATAGAGTGATACAATTTTCTTCGAGATCAGAGACCATAGATTCGAAGAGTTCAGACTGCTGCCGCATTAGTAGATCAGCATACATCCTTCCATAGACAACAGCACACGGCCTTGGGAACACATCATCTCCGACCAAAATCTTCCGTCGCAACTTCGATGCGCTTTTACCCTGCACCAAACACTCCTTTTCTTTAACTTTATACTCGAATTGAGCATCGTTTTGCGTCTCTAATAGGGTTTTCAAGGGTGTTAGCCATTTCTGTATGAAACTTAAACCGCGGCTGAGCTTGAATGAAACTTCGACGATTTTGGATAAAAGCGTTTCGAATGAGTTTAAAATGTCAGAGTTTTTCTTCAAAATCATGATCTTCGGCAGCAAAACTTCGAGCTTCGGTTCGAGTATCGCCGGATCCAACTCGAAAAGCGCAGTAAAAATATCCAGGATTTCCGCATCGATCACCGCGTCGTCGTTCAATATAACAACGCTAACGTTTTGCAGATACGAAACGAACGAACGCCGCACTTCTACTTTCGCATCGCCATCGGTTAATACGTCTGTATATTTAACGTTCGTATCGACGCCGAACGTCTTCAGATACCGAACGAAGCTCAGCAATAAACCGAACGGAGAGCGGCCTTCAACATCGTGCGGCCGCACAGCCGTACGTACGTTTATCAACGACTGCTTCAGACCGACGACTCTAAATACATACATGCAGTAGAGCATAATTAGCTGCGCGTCGGATTTATACGCATCTACGAACGCTTTCGATAGATCGAACGCGGGTAATATGATCGTTTTTTCCACGATGCCAATTTCGTCGTTTTGCTCGATTGTATTGCCGCGAATCGCGTTAGTGAGATATGAAGAGAAATACATTTTGCGCGACGGCGAGAAAATCATTAAATTAAACGCGTCCGAGACGGGTTTGTATATCTCGTTGAAGCTGGACAAGCGTATCAAGTCTTTGAATAATCCCTCGTCGAATGCGCAATTGACAAAATAGATCTTTCTGTTGTATCCTTTATAAAATGAGGTCATATTTTGCATGGCCCATTTTATTGCATCTATGTTCGTTGATTCGAGCTTTTTTATATAAGCGTGGAGCAACTTTATATAAGTGACAGGGTTTTGTTGGAAGTATGAAGATATTGAGACGTTTTCACAGACGCAGTTAACGCACTGAAGTAGAACAGCATCACTGCTTTTGCCTTCACTTAATATTTTTATAAGGATCTGAAAAAAAAGAAAAATATGCTATACATAGTGATTTTTCACTAAGTGCCATTATGGGAAGATTCTAAACTATACCATACTAGCTGACCCGTGCCCACTTCGTTGGGCGGTAAAACTTTTTACCTGTGATGAAATTATGAGTGTGCTTCGGTTAGTGCTGAGTGCTATGATTTATTTCCTGACTGCCAAAAGAAGGGTTATATTTTCTGCATATGTATGTATGTATTTGCATGCCAATTTGACTATAATACCGTTATTTGTGAGTGTCTTCTTGTGAGTGTCTTATTTGTGAGTGTATTATCTCTTTAACTATTTATGCAGTAAAAGGGAAATTATATGCAGTAAAAGGGAAAAGTCTTTTGTTTTAAACACTTGAGACGATAGATTTACTTATTTTGATAAGAATTCATAATTGTTGATAATATGACCAATAAACATGACCTAAGGATTTAAATTATTTTTTAATATAAAATACTACTTTTTGTGACTTAAATATAAAAGTTAGACATATGCTGTTTCTGACTGTTTTGTAGGCATTATCAAACTCTACAACTTTTCTCTAGAACTTAATCATATATCTCTCATCGTAAAGGCAGCGTTAGTTAAAAACATTTTCGTTCGACCGCTTATTCTCCGACTTACTTTGCAAATCCGATACCACGAAAGTCTTTTCAGTTTTTGGATTAATATATAGCCTATGACACTCACAAATAACGTGGCTTTCTATTGGTAAAAGAATTTTCAAAATCGGTTCAGCAGATCCAGAGATTACTTCCTACAACGTCACAAACTTTACCTCTTTATAATATTAGTATAGATGAAGGGTTACAGGGAATAACAACCAATGTCAATTAAGGACATTTTTGGAAATTCCATTTTTAAAAATTACTAACTGAAAATATGACATTTTAACAAGGGTATTAGTATGAGTGCTATTTTTTAAAAACTAGCTTAACCTACTAAAATGTGCAATTTGACGCTTCTTTGAATTCCTTAATCTAGCTTATTTATTGAGACTGAATAAAGATTGTTGCAGATTCGGAATCAGCGTAGTGAATAACTAGGGTTGTCGACTACAGCGGGCGAACCCGTCACCTCAGAAAGTTTTAACTATTAGTCATTCTATCTCCCTGGAGTGAGCGCAGAAGACTGGAGGACAAAACAGTCCACCGTCTAGCTACGCCACAAGCCCGTATGAGACCAACGCCTTAACCGCGAGATAGCCAGGAGTGTTACCCGGCGGGCCTACACTCACGCCCTTACTTCCAATTGTGACCAGATTACTCCGGTCTCTCGATTGGTTACGAATTCGAGGTCGCTTGCGCGGTCCTCTCCCTTACGATGCGGTGAAACGGTGTTTACCGAATCTATCGCGGACCACAGCGTCCTTTGCCCGGCTGTTCACCCAGGATCGGGTAGCCGATGGTCGTTTCAAGAGCAGTCGCCGTAAGGTCCGCAACCACCCCCGCTCTATAGGAAACAGTACTGCTTCCAGACTGCCCCGACTGTTAGTCAGAGTGCACAGTCAAATTGGCTTACGCCGCACTGTGCGCAGACCGTCCAGGAGCGCCAGAAGGTTGATTTCCAGAGGAAACTAACCATAAGGCCAGAGTCCTACCCAGGCCGTCGGATAGGTGTTGACCCGTGAGTGTGACCAACCCTGAACAGAATGTGTCTTCGTGGCCAACTCAGCGTAGTGAATAGTCGGAAAGCATTAAAAAACCAACAATGTAGAAAAGGTTCCTATAATGCAGCAAAAAGCGTTACAAAAAAGGCAGTGTCGCGGGAGCCGGCGCACGGAAACCTGTTATAGGTACATACTAAGGGTGTCAATCATAACAGGCAAACCCGTCACCCCCGGGAGTTAAAACGGCATCGAGTCGTTCTGTTTCCCATGGAGTGAACGTAAAAGACTTAGCGGACAAAAACAATCTACAAACTAATTACATCCAACAAATTACCTCCATAAGCTCCGTTTTCGTTTTCGTGCTGACGATCTCAAATTTGGTTACATTTTTCAAACAATTTTGAAAAGAAAGCAGAATCTGCGTGTATTCCTTCTCGGAATACTGCAGCTGATCGAATTGCTCAAAATACCAGCGCAGAATCTCCTCCTCTTTCGACTGGAGCGGAAAATATCCGGCCGACACGACATTTTCCGTTAGTCGCAGTCTTTTCGATAGCGAAACCTCGTCGTTCGCCAAGCGGCGCTTCAATTCTACAAAAATAAGTTATATTTGTGTGAAATTCTCATTACAAACGAGCTTTCTTTTTAATAAAATTGTAACCTAACCTATAAGGACACTCATGTCGGTTTGTTGACATGTGTTGACGTTTGACGTTTGACAAGGTAGTGTTGCCTGACGTCCGAATTGTTCATGCCTGCTCTACACGTTTGCCAATGCTAATCCCTAATAGCCGTAAAGTCCGCTCTACACTACAGTTTGTCTAATTTATATTCGTTCAAGTGGTAGGTAGGCTACGAGTGTAATAAAAAATATTCAGTATTTGGCCAAAATAAGAGATAATATTTTGTTGTCTGAACATTCACTCTAATAATTAAACCGATTTAAAAAGTGCAATCAACGCATGCATTATCAATACATTGCAGAATACAACAAAAAATATTTCGTGATATTACTACGACAAATAAAAAAGTTATGGCAACTTTAACGCAAAATTTCGGTTAAAAATAAACTTTTAAAAAACCATGCCCTTAAGACATAGAGTCTATCAGGTAATAGCTAGGAAATGACGCCCACAATCCCACAAAAAAATGTGTCGGTTTATCTGCCAAGCATCCTTTATATATATAGGATGTCTCAATAAGAGTAGCAATAAGTCAGCCATTGTACCTTCTTTTAATTGTGCAATAAAGAGTTTTTCATTTATTCAAGAGTGCACTATTTCGTTTAAAAATAAAGACGTATTTTTTTGAGCAAATTGTGATATTTTTATTGCATTGTAAAGTAGACATGTTCCGATTATGTATGGAATAAAATATCCGGCAAATTCCCTCCACGTATATTTTTTTGGTACAAAATACCTATCTTCTAGTGGCTAAAATTATATAATGTAGATTATAAATAATATAGAAAGATATAGAAAAATATAGAAATATGCGGGCGGGTCGCGGTGGGAAAGTTTTGTAGTTTGTTTTTAAAGAAAAGCAGACTGGCTCCCGTTGAGCGTCAAAACTTGTCATGTACCCAAATAAAAATAAAATTTAACCGTCAGGATGCAGTACAAAAAGAATCATAATCTAGGTATAAAAATGGGCGCCAGCAAGACTCCCTGACGTGTTAGATTGGGGTTGCATGTGCAAGCATGTCGATACCCGTGGCCGCCTCGACGAGCATCGCGTTATAGGAGACGAGTGACACAAGAGACTGCCGACTAGAATTCAGTGCTCAGGGTGTGGTAGTTTTCTTATTTGTACCGCGTGAGGAAGTTGAGGTCGTCCCTTAAGGGAACCAGCGACTTATTCGTGTTTAAATTCTATTGTTAATTACCACAACCATTTTTTTCCACTCACCTCTACATTTAGGGATGGTTGTAAAAAATTGTCGTAATACAATAAATCCGCTCAATGTGAAATTGCACAATGAAGAGTAGAAACCTACAAACTACCTGTAATCAGCATGATATTTATTCCAAAAATACAGCATGTCTTTATACATATCCAGAATATTTATTTAAACCTTGTTTTCTTTGTTGGAAGACATTTTTTACGCCAGTTATCGCTGACGCGCACAAACCCGCCCGTGTCGAATGCCGCGCGCGATTGAGCGGCCTAACTCCCTAACTGCGATTACACTGCCTTATTATTGTGCACTAGTTAGGTAGTTAGGGCGATCGGGCTCGTCCGATCTCCCTTAATCAGGACCCTAACTGGCTAACTGCGATTACACTACACGATAATTAGGGTCCTATTACTAACTGAATTTGGGGTCTAATTATCGTGTAGTCTAATCGGCGCTGTAGCTTTCAAGGCTTTTCCTGGAAGAGCCTATTAGCGCAAATACCCCTATACGTTACGGGGATGGAACGACACGACATTATAAAAGATTAGTTAAATATTCAGGCCGGGCCAGAAAAGTTGAAATTAAACAAAAAGTCTGCCAAAAAAGAGTAGACCCTACGTTTTGGGAAAATGTATTCATATAGCAACACAGTAATGTGAGACTAGTAAGACTAAATAATCTAGGGACATGTCTCAGTACTGCCTCCAAAGAGACGTATTGCACTCAGGTGTTTCTGCTATTTTTTTATTCTATCATATAACATTGACGTTTGAACAAGGGTTGAGCTCGAGGAAAAGAAACAAACGTTAGTCATGCCTCCATTAAATAATAATTAATTTTGACTAGGACTGAGAACGGTGTTTATTATATAATCCATTCATTATTTCATATTCAAACCAAATTGAGCTTTTTTCAAGTAGGATTTTTTACTTTACTTTTGTAATTTCAATAACTACATAGTAAGGGATTCCCTTTTTTTCAAAATTTCTGCATGTTTTTTCATCATGGCGCGTCGTGATTTTTATATTTTTTCATGTAATCTTTACGATTTACATCCCAAAAAGCGTGTTCGGTTTAGTAGTATTCAAGAAATTGCAGCAAAAATTGTTTCTTCAAGTTTACAGTAATTTTGTAGGAAATCTCATCAACATATTATTTAGGAACAGACACGACTACACACCGATACTGCCAACAGTCAACTGAGCGGAGCGCGAGTGTGGAGACTGCGCGTTCACACTAAGTTCGCGCTTCGCGGTCCCTTTATCTCGGGACAGAAAACCGACAAAAATCGGGGAACAGGGCGCGAAGCCGCCAAAAATATGCGAAACGGCTCCACACTACGCGTTCGCGCACCTTCGTGGCTTCGCGTGCGATTCGCGGACTAAGTGTAGAGCGGCCATTAAAATTTCTTGTATTCTTAGAAATTGTGGAAAAATCGTTACCTTTTTATTATTACGGTAGGGCAGACCCCGTATCATTAAAAATGCCGATAAATCGTAAGGCTCGAAACCACTGTATGTGATTTACTTGATAAACATTCCTCAATACGGTTAATCAAGGCTTGACAAGCATTTCAAACATATAAGTTTTCATCAACCATTTTCCACAGCAGGTAGATTGCCATCAAGCCATTAAGCTTAGTTTGAGACGGTCAAAATTTCTTGTCAAACACAAAAATTCACGTGCTTGACAAGCAAATTTGGCCGTCTAGGAAGCCCTTAATATCCACCCTATTTATCTTATGGCAACACTGACGTGATAATAATAAAACGTAAAAAATCTGAAAAAATGGCGGCATTTACTTTTATCTGCTGTCATCCGTCGACCGGCCTTCGCCCTCTGTTTTATCGCGCAAAAAAAGCCGCAAACGCGAAAATACGCAATTTAAACATGTCTACGTGGCAGGCGGAGAAAACGAAGTATTTAAATATGTCGCGAGAGGAGAGGCGCGCGGCGGCCGGCGCGAAAACTATCTCCCTGTCCTCTGTAGAAACTTGGAAGGAATATTCCGACAACGGCGATTTGAAGAGTAAATTCAAGTCGAGCGCTGAAGACGTGGCAGAGTTTGGAAAAACTAGGATTGATCTTTCTAAAAATTCGGAGCTGTGTGCCAAAGTCTCCATTTTTAAGGGATCCATCACGGATTTGGAGGTTGGTTTTTGTTATTACCGGCTTGTGTACAATATATTTTTAGGGACGAGGTGAGTACAATGGGTCGTTTAGGGAACAGTCAGGTTTTCAGTTTTCTATGCCTAAATCTCATAAAAACACGTCACTGGTTAACTGATCGAAAGCCAGCCTTCGCACGCAAGAAACTGCGCCGCAACTTTTTGGTCAATTTTGCTAATAAATACTAACAATATCATTTTTGGTATTATTGCAGTATAGGTCATTTTTGGTATTATTGCAGTCCTAGATTGTTGATTTTTAACGTCACCATAAATAAAAGGAATTATTGCAGTATAGGTACCTTTCTCAGAAATCGAAAAAACAAAGAAATACTACTAGGTTAGATCATTGTAATGCTAAATGTGAAAGAAAAAAGCTTCGGACGCGTAAATTTTCGAAACCAAATTTACATACAAAAATAAAAGAATTTTTTTTTTTACCTCAGTTTTTAAGGTTGTTTTAAAAAGACCTAACCTAACCTACCGCCAAATAGGTGTTTATGTATTATTTTTAAAAAAAACTACCGAAATGTATGGGTTTGGCGCTTTTTTGAATGCCTATATCTCGCTTATTTATTGAGACCGAATAAATATTATTGCAGATTCGGAATCAGCGTGGTGAATATAGTCTGGTGACGTTAAAAAATCAACAATCTAGAAGAGGTACCTATACTGCAATAATACCAAATAAAATACAAACGGAGCTGCCATGGAATTCACCGACCAAAAAATCGGGCCCATCATATATAATTATTACACTTCTGGGAGGTGAAGGGTGGATTCCGGACTTACGACTAGCGGTGGTAGGTTTAGGACAGCTGTCTTGCCACATGTGAGCGCTTACCTTACCGCCCATTCACTCCCCCTTCGAAGCCATAGAATTTGAGATGCAGAAATCGCGGGTTTAGATAAGTTTTCTAGAAAGGAGTTGATTATTTTCCTGAGAGACCAAGATCTTTAAAAAGGTGAAACAAAGATTTAGCTGGCAGGCCACGAGCGCCTACTCCCACCGCGTGAAGGTGAACAGTGAAGCCGTTCCGGGTGACGGCATTTGCGAGGCCATTGTAATTATTTAATTTGTACTCGTGGTCTTTTGGGATATTTGATTCCCATATTCACCACACTGATTCCGAATCTCGATAATATTTTTTCGGTCTCTATAAATAAGTGAGATATAGGCATTTGAAGAAGCGCCAAACCCATACATTTAGATAGGTTAAGTTAGTTTTTTTTTTAATAATACATAAACATCTATTTGGCTAGGGGTTAGATTAGTTTCTTTAAAAAAACAACCTTAAAAACTGAGTTTAAAAAATCTTTTTTTTTTTGTATGTAAATTTGGTCTTAAAATTTTCCGCGTCCGAAGCTTTTTCCTTTCGCTTTTAGCATTACAATGATCGGATTTAGTAGTATTTCTTTATTTTTTTGATTTCTGAGAAAGGTTCCTATACTGCAATAAGTTTTCATTAATTCCCTCTTGTTATGTACATTGTAATTAATCTCGTTAGTCGTGTATATTATATATTTATATAATATATGGGAGGGGGGGGGAGCCAAAATAGTTACGCGTGGATGTTTAGCGACACAAAATGCCTATATGCTCTGTTGTAGTAGAGCGTCTAGTGGTAGCACCTTTCAGGTTACTTCAGCCGGCTCTCCTTACGGAGGGTGGAGAACCACACTGGTCCACAGGCGTTCTACAAATCTCTCACCAGTGGCTCCAAGTAGCTGTTGTACACGCAGCAGCCACGCCGCGGTAAACTACGTCGGCTCGTGGACTAAACCTGGTCGAGGGGGGCCTACAATGGGGGACATACTATGAAATATCTTCTTCTCCGTCGTTCCCTCATTACTGAGGATCGTGGCCACTAGACAACAGTTTGCCTACGAGGCTCCTCCACTTCGACCTGTTTTCTGCATGGCGGGTCGCAGATTGTATTGACCCTTTTGTAACTTCTTTGATGAGGTCGTTTCATCTGGCCGGTGATCTGCCTGTGCTTCTTCTTCCGTCCACTTGACCCCCGGAAAGCATTTTCTCCAGATTCTCTGGGTTTCTCCTGGCAACATGACCGAAGAACTGCAGGACCCTTCTCATGCATACGGTGGAGAGCCTCACTTGGATGTTGAGTTCTTCCAGGACAGATTTGTTGGTGCGGCGTGCTGTCCATGGGATTCCTAGCATTTTACGCCAACACCACATCTCCAATGCATTGATTTTTGGTGCGTATCTTAGCCTTCAGGGTCCATGTCTCCGATGCATAGAGAAAGATCGAGAAAACCAGAGCTCGAACCAGCCTGACTTTAGTCCCCGATTCTTCCACAGCCTTTCTAGCTTGATAGTTCCTAATTGGGATAGTTCCTCGCCGGATTTTTCTAATAGAGATTTGAAAATAATTGTCGCGATTCTGGTGTCTATCTGGTGTCTCGACTTGGTAGCCTAAAGACACCACGGTTGCACGACTGGTTGCGCCACCATGGTGTCCCGGTGGAATAGGACCCTAAATGACAATCGTTTTCTAATTTCAATTACCTAATTTTTGTGTTACCGTTACCTAAGTTTATCTATATTTTATATATTTTTTATTTTTTTATTTTAGGTAGATGCAATAGTGAATGCTGCAAATTCAGCTCTGAAGAAAGGGGGCGGCGTTGACGGAGCCATACATCGAGCAGCTGGTCAACACTTGCAGGTGAATTATAATTCCTCTAAGCATCCGCGGTAAACAAAAACTAAACTAGGTCAAAACAAAAACTAAACGATTCGATGATCTCTCACAAGTCCTACTATACAATTCACTGTAAAGGCTGCTTTACATTGAGTCAGTTACTGACTTTAAAACAAGCCAGTGCTGACCCGGTACTACCATCGTTTGAATTTAAGTCAATACAGCGCTGTCCCATCAGTGCTGATTTCCATATTCCCTCTATATATTTTGAAGTCAGTCCGTTCCTCTCGCCTTGCGCCAACCAACGGTACTTCCTTGCACCAACGGTACTGCCTTGCACCAACGGTACGGCCTTGCACCAACGGTACTGACCTTGTCTAATTGTAGTCAATAGTTATCATTATTATTACTTTTACAAACAGGCAGCACAATTGCTGATATGTCTGAAAAGAATTTGAGAGAAAATGTTAAAGAATTTGAGAGATTTTATATTGTTCTTCGAGACAACTTGAAACACAATTGCTCAGTTTGACAGGTAGCACAATATGCTGCTGCCTCTTTCTATTCCACTATCGCATTCTCAGGCTGGTCACGCGGTCTAGTACTGATACCACTATGGGTGCAGCGAAGGGCAAGCAAAATGTCAGTGAGCCTGAAGAATAGGAATTATGAAGACTGCTTGAAATTACTTGACTTGACTACTCTCAAACAACCAGACAAAGAGAGGATCTGATGTCACAAATTATTACGATGTACCTGGGCTAAAGAATATTTGCAAATTCAACGTCAACACAAATCTTCGGTCACTCAGAAAAACATTCAACCGTGCAAAATTTAAACCTTATCCTTATCTTATCCTTATTACCTTATCCTTATCTTATCTTATCCTTACCTTATGAACGTTTTGAAAAATTAAGTGGTGGACATGTAGAATAAACTATCATTTGAAGTGATTAGTGCAAGCTCTCAATCAATTTGAAAACAGACTCGATTTGTGCCTAAAAACTTGTTAATATTATTTAATGACTAGTTTCACAAGATCTGATCTGGAAGTATCAGCAAAGCCGCCTGTCCAGAATAAATAATAATAATAATAATAATCAAATTACAAGGTTATCTAAATAATTTAAGTAACATAAAAGAAATTTAAATAAATGAAATTAAATACCTCGCTGTTATTCGCGAGGTAATTAACCTCTCAGTGGCTCGTGCCAACAAGGGTTTGACAGTATCCTCCAAACCCCGAATACAGTTTGTATGGGATGGCTCTAAAGGCAAAAAACATTTAACTACAAAACCTTTCTCAATAATTGAGAAAGCCGCAGGTTGGATTCTGGAGGTCGATTCGGTCTCTAAGCAGTATAAATTCCCTGAAAATTTCGGATGCACAGCCCTCCGTCCAGATATAACTCTTTAGTCTCTATCTCGGAAGGTGGCCCTTATTGTAGAATTAACTGTTCCATGGGAATCAAATATCCCAAAAGACCACGAGTACAAATTAAATAAATACCATGATCTCGCAAATGCCGTAACCCGGAACGACTTCACTGTTAACCTTCTTGCGGTGAAAGTTGGCGATCGTGGCCTGCCAGCTAAATCTCTATTTTACCTCCTTAAAGATCTTTGTCTTTCCAGAAAAATAATCCAAATTTTTTTCCAGAAAAATTATCTAAAACCGCAATTTGCGCATCTCAAATACTATGGCTTCAAAAAGGGTTAGAATGGGTGGTAAGGTGAATGCTCACATGTGGTAAGACAGCTGTCCTAAACCTACCACAGTCAAGGCCGTGCCCAGAATTTTTTTTCGGGGGGGGTCCAAAAAAAAAAGAAGTTTAGCGGAATACTCCTAATGTATTTTTTGCACCTAAAAGTCGTTTTTATCTAGTGTAGATCTATTTCATTTTGGAAAGTCGATTATATCTAGTGTAAATCCATTTCATTTCGGGGGGGGTCCGGACCCCTCGGACCCCCCCCCTGGGCACGGCCTTGACCACAGTTGGTCGTTAGTCCGGAATCCACTGCTAACCCCCCAGAAGTGAAAAAAATAGTATTATGATGGGCCCGACTCCGGTCCGTGAATTCCATGGCAGCTTCGTTTGTATTATATTTATTTTATTTAATTACTAGCAAAAAGACAATCCAAATTATCTTTTAAAATAAGTCATACATTCAAAGTATATAATGCAATAAGTACAATACTGAAACAAATTTATTCTAATAGTCAAAGGACATAAAAAAATAAAATAAATCAAAGAAATATATAAGAATAATTAGATATTTAGATAGATTAACTCCGTTACAGTGTTAAGAAACAAAAGGACTTGGGCATAACGATAGTGAACGATTTGAAGTGGGGTGAGCACATTACACAGATCTTGAAAAAAGCAAACTCAATTATGTACCTCATCCGCAAGTCATTTAACTATAACACACTAGCCTTATTTGTGACTATACAAAACCTACATCATGCCTATGTTAGAGTTTGGATTCCAGATATGGAATCTGTACTTTGGGAAAGATGAGGATCTCCTCGAGAATGTCCAGCGCCGAGCGACCAAGATGCCAATGGGGTTTAAAAATATGGAATATGCAGAACGACTCAGCATATTGCAACTGCCTACACGCAAGGATCGTCGGATCAGGGGTGACCTCATTGAGGCATATAAGATCCTCAACGGATGCTATAATTGCCCCAAATTGCCTTCTATCTTTAGGCGAAACTACAAGCATCATCTGCGAGGACACAACTTTACGCTGGAAAAAACACGATTCCACATGAATCCCAGGAAACATTTCCTGACCAACCGGATTGTGGACCAGTGGAACAGTTTACCTGCTGAAGTGGTTTGAAGCGAGTAGTGACAACATATTAAAAAATAGATTAAGCGCACATCTTAAGGCTCCCTTCCGAATTGACGCGACTAAAAATTTAAGTATTTTTGCAATGCCACGTGCCCGCGCGCTTTCGATATATACATAAAGATGTATAGGTATACCGCGGCGACAAGAGAATACGTCCCACCGTTGGCAGTGGCCAATTACGAATGACGATTTCGGCTTCGCGCGTCGTCTAATATAGTCGATTTGGCTTTTCAATTATAATAAATTATCAAATGAATAGTTTTTTATAAAGTTAAAATTAGATTACA
This sequence comes from Micropterix aruncella, assembly GCA_944548615.1. Lineage (NCBI taxonomy): Eukaryota > Metazoa > Arthropoda > Insecta > Lepidoptera > Micropterigidae > Micropterix > Micropterix aruncella. Next base: position 4,208,845 of record OX155978.1, read on the forward strand.
ATAATAAAATAGCTTAAGATCACTGTGTTATTTTTATATCACTCAAAAGTATCTTTAATAAATAGAAAAAAAATAATGTTTCGCCATAACATTTCTGGTAATTACGTAATTTCAAACATTTTTTCTTATATTTTTTGTATGGAACTTTCAAAAACTGTCTTGGTACTATGCAAATAGACCATACGCTGGTGTATATAGTATTTTTTAATATTGAGAATCATCTCTAGGTTTTTCAAAAACTGAAGACAAATCTCCCTCGTTTTTATTTTTTTGGAAAACAGTAACAGAATAAAGATAATTTACAATTAATATGGAAATAATAAATACAAACGGAGCTGCCATGGAATTCACCGACCGGAGTCGGGCCCATCATAATACTATTTTTTACACTTCTGGGGGGTGAGCAGTGGATTCCGGACTTACGAACCGGCTGTGGTAGGTTTAGGACAGCTGTCTTGCCACATGTGAGCGTTCACCTTGCCACCCATTCACTCCCCCTTCGAAGCCATAGAATTTGAGATGCGCAAATCGCAGTTTTAGATAATTTTTCTAAGAAAGAGTTGATTATTTTTCTGGAAAGGCCAAGATCTTTAAAGAGGTGAAATAGAGATTTAGCTGGCAGGCCACGAGCGCCAACTTCCACCGCGTGAAGGTGAACAGTGAAGCCGTTCCGGGTTACTGCATTTGCAAGATCATGGGTATTTATTTAATTTGTACTCGTGGTCTTTTGGGATTTCGTTTTGGCAAAATGATAGCTTAAGGACCGGGTTTTTAAAATCCGGCATAATTGTATTAAAATTCTTTTTCGTGTTCGCACAACCAAGCCACAAAATATGCTTCATAGAGCTTTTGGCCGCCACGGCCTCTTAAACAGAAATTGTAATCGTGCTCAGTTTTATATTCAGACATATCAGCAATTATGCTGCCTGTTTGTAAAAGTAATAATAATAATATGATTCCCTCTATACTTGTTTAGCCGCGCATGCACGGGACCTATGTAAATCATCACTACGGCCAAGCTTCGACGCCATAAGTTTGCTATGCTATGGTATAAACGCGCATGCGCAACTGGACAAGGATAGAGGGAGTGTCATACACTGTTATATCTTTCTATTTCGTTATTGCATTCACTCACAGTCCACTTTCGCACTCCCGCACTCTATTCTAATACCTCTATGGCTGCACCTCTTCCAGGACATCTTTGCAAAGTAGTAAAATGTAAAATCCTTTTTTGGAAACGCTAGCCCTGAAATGGGTATATTAGTTAGGCGGCGCGGAACAAAAATAGCTACCAGGAGAACAGGTAATGTTTCGCCGTTGGTCATCATTTAATGTTACATAATGTAGCATGGAAACTAGTTTTCGGTAGTGACGACTAAACAAATAAAATTAATGAAAAAATGCACTCTCTGATTTTCAATTTTTACCGCAGGAGGAATGCTTGACACTCGGAGGCTGTCGTACTGGGGATGCCAAAATAACAGGAGCTTACAAATTACCAGCCAAACGTGAGTACATTCATAATAATTGATGGTTCTATTTGTCTGTTGTCGGGGTTGGTTGACCAGTTGCTTGGAAAACCTACTCTCGGGCTTCAGGCACGTCATCACAGAAAATCTTTCTCTCGTTTAGATAAGTCATAATAATAACAATCGCACTTAAAAAATAAGATACAAAAAAGGCGAGCTTATTACCAAATGCACAGTATACTAGACAGTAGCGTCTCTTAAGCTGGGGCCACACTAACGGGAAACGGTTGGTCAGGAAGTGCTTCCTGGGATTCACTTGGAATCGTGTTTTCTCCAGCTTAAAGTTGTATCCTCGCAGATGATGCTTGTAGTTTCTCTTGAAGATAGAAGACAATTCAGGGCAATTGTAGCATCCGTTAACCCTTGGAGTAAATGGGTATTTTCATGGATGCAGTATTTTCTCTTTTGCAGTATTTTCGGCGACATCGACCTTAAAGTACTATAACTACGAAACTACTACACCAATCATAAAAAGAACAACTGCACAATGATTGCATTGAAATTTCGAATATAGAATATTGAAATATCATTTTGTAAAACAATTAGATAATTATGAATAAATATGAGAACGTCAAAGAAGTGAAAAAAACGCGGAACCAGATCTGGTCGTATCATACTCAACGGATAATTGTTTCAGAACCAGATTTGGTCGTATCATACTCAAGGGGTTAAGGATCTTATATGTTTCAATGAGGTCACCCCCGGTCCGACAATCCTTGAGTGTAGGCAGTTGCAATCTACGGAGTCATTCTGCATATTCCAGATTTTGGAACCCCATTGGCATCTTGGTCGCTCGGCGCTGGACTTTCTCTAAGAGATCCTCATCTTTCACAAAGTACGGATTCCATATCTGGAATCCAAACTCTAGCATTGGCTGATGTAGGTTTTGTATAGTGACACAAATAAGGCTGGTGTGATGTAGTAAAACGACTTGCGGATGAGGGACATAACTGAGTTTGCTTTTTGTTTATGTTACTTTACTGGCACCTAAATTCTTAGACTTCCACAAAGGTTGGCTATAAGAGATTGTACTTTGGGCAATAAGTCCGCCTGTTTTTTTCTTAAAATGTGCCATAAAGAATTTCTATCTATCTATCTATGTTGTATGTTGTGTGCGTTAATAACTTCAGACCTGTAGTAGGGGAAAATGGCGTGAACTTTCTGCATTACTTTTCATTCCTTTAACACTTTACAGATATAATTCACACGGTCGGACCACAGGACAAGTCCTCAGAAGCGTTGACGATGTGCTACGACCGATGTTTCAAAGTCGCAACGGAAAATAAACTTCGCTCAATAGCGTTCCCTTGCATCGGAACAGGGGTTTACGGATTTCCCAACAAACTCGCGTGCCACATTGCCTGCGCGCGCACCAGGAAATTTCTGGAGAACAACGACGCGTTTGAACGCGTGATCTTTTGCCTATTCCTCCCGCAAGACGTAGAGATTTATGAGAATGTTATGCAGATGTATTTTCCTCTGTAATTAGATTATTGTTTTTATTTCATATTTAATACCTATGTAATATTATAAGATTTTGAATGAAAGATGTTGTATTATTTCTCGCCAGATTATGAACTTTACTGTACTACAAGTACAGTCCGCGCGCGAGCTCCGAAGAATCGAGAGCTGGCGAAGAGGGTGGATTACGCCGCCCCCGACCGTCGCTTCACACCCTACGCTCTCCCAGTACTAGTACTGGGAGAGTGTGGGGTATGAGGCGACGGTCGGGGGTGGCGTAATCCAGATGCTTTCCCAGCCCCCCATTCTTCAGAGCTCGAACGCGGAGTGTACCTACTGCATATCTTTGCTGTGTAATTGCACATTCAAAGTGTTAGTGATATCCTTGTTGTCTTTGCTGAGTTTCAATCAGCTGGGGAATTTTGAATTCGCGATATGATGCGTCAATGCGATATTGCATAGAAATCATCAATCAATCAATCAATCGAAAATCAATCAATCATCTTCATGCGTGGCGTCTCGGGCTGCCTCGAGTACAATTCTCCCCTGGCTGCTGCCATCAACGATGCGAGACAGAACGAACGCCAAATCAATGTATGCTGGCTCGACCTAGAGAATGAAAGCCTTTAGATCAGTCCGACACAGTTTCCTCCACTTTGCACTCCGCTGGTACAACTTCCCACCTGTGGTGCGTGGCATTGTAGCCTCCTACTACAACTGTCTGACGTTCCATGTCAAAACGAAAGAATGGACTACCCGCTCTATACCATATTAAATTTGACTATTTCAGGGCTGTTGCCTCTCTCCAACGATTTTTAATATAGTTTTTAATATACTGCTGGAAAGCCTGACCCAATTTGACAGGAAGTGGGGCTACCGTTTTAAAACAGACGGCCAATACACCTCGTCGTGCCTCGCTTTTGCCAACGACCTAACTTTCATCACCAGGAGCCCCAAGCAGTTTTCCCTTCTATTACAGAAAGTGGAGCTGTTCTGCGACTGGTCAGGCTGTATAAAAGTGAAGCCCTTCAAATGTTTTTGCCTTGGACTCGCCCGCATAGACACAACATTTACATCCTATGACCCCAAATTGGTCTATAAGGGCTCTTATCTCCCTTATAGACCCAAATAATCATTTGAAATTCCTCGGCAGAAAAATCACCCAACAGGGAAAAAATGTCTCTGGCAATCATGTTATAGAGCATTTCAAAAGTTGCTTGGCAAAAATAGATGCCTTGCTAAATTCTGGCGTTCGTAAGGCCTGGAACTATGACAATTATCTAACGTCACATTTGTCATGGCCTTTTCTTATTTACGATTTTACCAAAACCCAACTATCCCGTCTAGATGCGCTGGTGACAGCTAGTTTAAAATCCTGGTTGTCCTTAGCCAAACCAGCTGACCCCATGACTCCCTTCAGGTCCAAACAAAATTTTGGGCTAGCGCTAAAACTGCCCTCTCTGCTCTACGCCAACTCCAGAATAACCAAAAATTCGATTCTGTGCAATTCCAAAGATCCGGCAATATCGAAGCACGTAATAAGTGGCCGTAGTGATTCAAATGATCTACAAGCCCGCGTAGACTTCCACAAAAAGTTCCTTACTAGAATCAGCCACAATGGCACTGATCTGGGGTATGGCAGTACAACCATGAGCGATGTGGACTTGAAGAAGTCTCTCTTGCGGGGAGATTACGACAGCAACAGTATGGCTCATGTTATTGGCCTTCAATGCTAGAATGATTGGACAACAATTGGGGACTTTTGCATTCCGCCTCCAATGCACTCTATGACGACGCCAGAGATGCTGAAATTTTATTTGAATGCCTTTCAGCATACACTTCCAGACCCCAGTAACCTTACTCGTTGGAGCTATGCCGAGGGTAGTTCATGTCCCCTTTGTAGCAATACCCCTTGCACAGCTAGACCTATTCTAGCTGGCTGCAAGGTGGCCTTAGATCAAGGACGGTACACTTACCGGCATAACAAAGTTCTCGCTCTTATTCGCGAGGTAATTAGTCTCTCAGTGGCTCGTGCCAACAAGGGTTTGACAGTATCCTCCAAACCCCCAATACAGCTTGTGCGGGATGGCTCTAAAGGCAAAAAACATTAACCACAAAACCTTTCTCAATAATTGAGAAAGCTTCAGATTGGATTCTGGAAGTCGATTCGGTCTCTAAGCAGCATAAATTCCCTGAAAATCTCGGATGCACAACCCTCCGTCCAGATATAACTCTTTACTCTCTATCTCGGAAGGCGGCCCTTATTGTAGAATTTCCTGTTCCATGGGAATCAAATATCCCAAAAGACCACGAGTACAAATTAAATAAATACCATTGATCTCGCAAATGCCGTAACCCGGAACGGCTTCACTGTTCACCTTCATGCTGTGGAAGTTGGCGCTCGTGGCCTGCCAGCTAAATCTCTATTTCACCTCTTTAAAGATCTTGGTCTTTCCAGAAAAATACGCAACTCTTTCCTAGAAAAATTATCTAAAACCGCGATTTGCAATCTCAAATTCTATGGCTTCGAAGGAGGAGTGAATGGGTGGTAAGAGGATTCCCGGCTGGGTCACCATTTTTCGTTGGGATAAAATTAACGCAATTGCATTTAAATCCTGTCGAGCGAATGCAATAACAAGACACACTTACCACATGTTACACGCACTTATACATATAAACATTTCATAACAGGGTTGGTTGTAAGAGATTGTCGTATATGAATAAACCCGCCCATTGTGAAATTTCACAATAAGGAGTAGAAACAAACAAAACGCCTTGATAGTACACACGTTTCACTGTTTTACCTAAAGTTTTCCCAGTTTCTCAAAATCTTACGTTGCATCGTTGCTCCAGAAAAACGCCACTAATGCTTATACACGTTGCACTCAAATGAAAATATTGTAACAACCGAACAAGATATCTACAATCAAGAACATACGGTTACAAAGGTTATGGCGCATGGCAATGCTACCAACTATGTATCACTAAATATCACCACATTGATGCGTAATCAAAAATCTTCGATTATATTTTGAACAGACCAAGTATTGCACACTGCTTCTGCCTACAAGATACAACGACTGCTTCCACTCCTCGTCTATGCACCGCCTGCCTCGGCTCGCCGCATACCACACACTAGCCAGCCTTGATACAGTGACCAAAATAAAAAAGAAAACTTTTCGCAAACTCGTCATTTTATTTCAGAAATAAAAATCATCACAATAATTCATTTAATTAAGAAAAACCTCTAATTACATACAAAATTATAAACTATGCTTTAACAAATGTTTTAGACTACAATACTTAATTACAGTACATAGAATCGTCAACCACAACAATTTTGTGAAACATTTACATATCGTCGGTTTGGATCATAAACTCACTAAGTGCACTTTTTTCAAAAATCACTTTTTGTTGCTTCTATGTAGTTTTTAATTCTCTATCTAGTCATAAAATCCTGATAATTATTTTAGGCAGTGCCAGTTTTCTATTATACGATGAGAAAATTCGCATATGGATTTTATGACTAGATAGAGCATTAAAAACTACATAGGAAGCAACAAAAAGTGATTTTTGAAAAAATGCACTTAGTGAGTTTATGATCCAAACAGACGATATGTGAATAATAATAAGCTGCTCTGAGCGGTGCAATTGCAGTTCTTTCACTTGTCAAGAGAAAGAACTGCAAGCGCGAGAACTGCTCTCGTGACAAGTGCGAGAACTGCTCTTGCGGTTCTCGCGCTGGTCAAATATAAGATAATGACAACATATCTTAGCAAAGCGGATATAGAAATATTTTTTTTTTGACATACTATTTCAAAAATAGACATCTAAAAATAAAAAGACATTTAAAACTTATCGTGGCTCCATATGTGAGACCTCGAACATGCCAAAAAATCAGTTTTTCAACTCAAGACGTTCCGGGCAAGTAGCCAAGGACTGATTTTATCTAAATATTAATTTCATAAATAAAATCGATGAGCGCCCTCTCCAAGCCGGCGAACAAACCCGTTTGGGTTTCGTTACACATTGGCCTCAAGCGGCGCGGTTCGTTTCTCGGCTAGCCTTGGGCGGCTCGCGTTACTATTTGATCAAAACATATGGCGGAATTAGTGCAGGTTATATATGATATATTCCAACCAATTTCACAAGGTGATTCCGAAGAATCGGGAGCTGATTCAAATTTTTTTCACGTACAAGGTTTTACATATAGATCGACGTTATATTCTTTGCAATAGTGGAATGGGTACCTTTTTGCAGATGATTTTTTTCCAATAATTACCTCACTGGGAATTAGTCACTATTGCAGTAAAGTGTGGGCATTCTCAGTGATGAACTGATTATTTACAGCAGATTATCCATTTCCATCGATGCAGTGTCAAGCCCGAATTCCTTTACTGTTCTTATTTCAGAAGATGGCAAATTAAAATATTTTAAGTTAAAGCAGGATGGAAATGTATGAGACGAGTCCCTTCTACCAACAACGACTAAGACATATGCAGTTGGAAAGCTCTTTTCATGGCTGTCATTTGTTACTATTGTGGTCAGTCTCAAATTGTTGTGGGGAAGAAGTTACAGATAAAACAAAAACCTGTGTCACTATATCGACGCCTTACAATTATCGACGCCTTACAATATAACTTGATAACCCGAAAATTAGCATTTTTGAGATAAGTATACCAGAGGATGTAAAAATATCAACTCTATATTACATCAGAACACCGTTGGCTACGTAACGACCAATATTGGCGGCTTGCTCCCGGAGCGCACAGTAATATTATTTTCTTATTCGAACGGTCCTAAAATTCATACCAATATGTCTCATACCATAGATACATAGACGGCCGCTAGAATAACGTCCGGCGTGATTTTAATGGATATTTATGGTAAAATTCAATTGTCAAACATCGCTGGTGTGCCGCCGTCGGCTGACTTCGGGTTGTGAAGTTTTTTTTTTGTTTTTTTAGTGTTTTCAGTTGGAATATGAATAAATATGATTCTAAAACTATCAACCGAATTCATTGATGTTATGTACATTTTATTCCAATTTTACCTGTATTTTTGAGTTGAAAAATTAGGTGCGGCTATGGCGTCATTACTAATTATTGAGGTTTTTGCGTTAAATAACTCTAAAAATTCGAAATGTCTGCCTAATTCGTTGACAAAATACATATAACTTTGTTTTTCGCTGAAATATAAGAAGTTTTCGGCGTATTTGTAAATTAATGAGGTTATTTTTTTCGAGTTTTTTTTTCGAGAAATCAAAATTTTTATTAGTTTTTATGAGCTTATATCTAAATATTTTTGTATGTAAATAAGCAAAACGAAATATTACCTTTGATAGAGAATCTAATAAAGATCACGATAGCATTTACAATTTCTAAATAGGGCTTAATTAGGGTATATTACCATATTTTTTCATAAGACAAGTACAAGTTAGAAATGCCGAGTTTTTTTTTTCACTTTTTCGACTTTCTCATATTTATTCCTAATAATATAATTGTTTTACAAAATGATGTTTCGATATTCTTTATACGAAATTTTGATGCAATCATTGCACCGTTATTCTTTTTATCATTGCTATAGTACTTCCATAGTTATCCCGCTCTATCCGTAACATCCATTTGGGGACATGTATGGCGGCCGCCTAAAATCCGAAACATCCGCTAAGGGACATCGCGCTCGCCGCTGCGAAAAATGCAATTTACGATTCGAAACGTCGTACTTAATGCTTTCTGACCGCGGAACGACATGGCCAAATAATCTTTAATTCGCCGGCCAACGACGATAAAATCGATCGCCTATTTAAAAAGTCAGCATAGACGTCAAAACGGGAGTCTCCATCGGCCACCGCCGCGGCGGCGTATAGTTCCGCGAAATGGTTGTTTTGTGCAGTGTTTTGTGGATAAAAGTGCAGTGTTTACTGGATAAAAGTGAGTAATTTCCATTTTTAAGTAGTTTAGGCATAAGTATTAGTCAATTGAGATAGTCCATTTGCTGTTTTTCACGAATTTTCAAAGAAAACACTTCGGCAACAACAAACGGCTCGCGAAAAAATGGTTGTTATTATTTTGTAATGTTTATGAAATATCCCGATATATTGCGAAATATGACGTAATGTCGCTTTAATTTACTAACAAAATAAGTATTGTTTCATTTACATCCTAAGTTATCACATAATTAGGCGTATTTTGAAAATTATATCTTGTTTTGTAAAATGAATCGCGCAAAGAAACTTGTTTTGATAATTACTATGAGAGAATAAAGTGCGATTTTCCATAGTTTTTCGATGAAATGGACTCTTTGGAGTATAGTAATTAGTTATTAGACATTTAATAAGTCTATGATAAGACAATATAATTGAAAAAATCTAACGAATTTTATATTATGACCATTCAAAGTTTATTATTAAGTTCGGACGCGGAAACTCTCAAAACTTTAGATTTTTCTATAATATCAGACAAAGCTCAAAGTTCTGGTGTGATTTCTAAGAAGTGTGATGTAGTAATAAAGTTATTTTGAAAGAATTTCATATAAAAAAATACCATAAGTAGTCACAAATTAAAAATTAAAAATTTTTTTTTTTACGAGAATACATAAAATTTTTCTTGGCTGAATAAATAAATATTTTTGTATGCAAATAAGTAAAAAAAAATATCGTTTTGGTAAAGCATTTAATAAAGAACATAACTGTATTTACAATTTTTGCATATTTTACGTATTTTGTGACAAAAAAATCGAAATGATTTTATAGGCGAGTTTTTTCAGTTTGCCAATTTTGTAATATTTATTCATTATTATCTTAATTGTTTTACGAGATAAGGTTATAATGGTTTATATGTCAAATTTCAATGCGATCATTTTAATCTTTATCTTTTTTAAATACGCTTAGTGGTTTATAAGTTATGATCGTTTTTCTCAAGGCCGTTGACTCGCGTCGATTTTTTGCGCGAATATGTCGCACGCAAAAGTGATAGGTGAGTTTTTACCTCGCAACGTGAGGGGTTATAGTACTTTTTGTTGAGCGCGGCGATATTGCAAGAAATTCCAATAAATTGCCGCGGTCTACAATGAAATTATGCCGCTACTCGAGGGGTTAAAACCAGATAACTAAACTTCCCCCGCCCTTAGGAGTTAACGGTGGTTGATAAGTTGAAAATCACCTCCAGCTATAATACTTAAAATCGATATGTAGACTTATCTAGCTGAAAGTTCGCAGCACTGTCTGCTATTGTAGTGCAGAAAATGTTAATATTTAGCTCCACTTATTAGTTTCCACAAATCTAAAATGGTGGACGAGTTGAAACTTTCGACATTCGAACGTGAAACCTTGAGAAAAACGACCATAAGTTAAAAACCACTATGCGGATCATAAAAAGAAGAACTGTAAAATAATCGCATTGAAATTTGAAATATAAAACATTATAACCTTATCTCGTAAAACAATTAATATAATAATGAATAAATATTAGAAAGTTGGAGAACTGAAAAAACTCACTTATTCAATCATGTTGATGTTTTTATCACAAAATATGGAACTATATGCAGAAATTGTAAATACGGTTATGTTTCTTATTAAATGCTTTACCAAAACTATTGTTTTGTTTTACTTATTTGCATACAAAAATATTTAGTTATTCAGTCATAATAACCAAGAAAAATTTGATGTATTCTCGTAAAAAAAATTTTTGTTAATTTTATATTTGTGAATACTTAGGGTCTTATTTATATGAAATTCTTTCATAATAACTTTACCACTACATCACACTTCTTAGAAAATCACACCAGAACTTTCAGCTTTGACTGATATTACAGAAAAATCTAAACTTTTGAGAGTTAGCGACGGAAACTTGATAACTTTGACGGAAACTTTGACGGCTCATAATACAAAAGTGGTTAAAGTTTTTCAAATATTTTGTCTCATTATATGCTTATTATATGTCCAATAACTAATTATTATACTCCAAAGAGTCACATTTCATAGAAAAACTATAGAAAATCACACTCAAAATATGGTAATTCTCCCATACTAATTACCTAAACAAATTGGTATGCGCGGGTCAAATTACGGAACAAGTTGTAAGGATCAAAATACGAATAATTTTGTGATTATTTACGATGTAAATGAAATAATAACTATTTTATTATCGAATTAAACCAATATTGCGTCATATTTCGAAATATTTCGGTCGTTTCATAAAAATTAGGAAAAAAAATTCGCCCATTTTTTCCGAAGATGCTTGGAGCAAACCTTTTTGCTTAATAATATAGCCAAATCCCCCTCGCTTTTAAAATATCGATTGCCTCGCGCGACGTCTTAATATCGATTTATTACGTCTCTGGCAAAGTGAGTGATTATCAGTGACAGCCAGCGGCGTGTCAGTTCTCGTGACCTTGGACAAAAATTGTGATTTTGAAGTGTTTTCAGTTGGATTTCCTGCAGAAAGGTGAGTAATTTGCTTTCTAAAAGAGTTTTCCGATGTTTGAATGGAATTCGCGCAAACGGTGATCGGTGCGTCCCGCGCGGGACATTAGACATTTTGGCGTAGGTAGGCGATCGTCCCGAGCGAGTCGTTAGACATTGGAGGGGTAAAAAAACATTCAACGCGTTTATCTCAGAACTACTAAACTTGAGTTATCAAGTTATAATTGTAAGGCGACGATATGAAAAAATCATTGTTCATCACCGGCCGGGTATGCGGAGATACGCTACTCTGCCATATTTCGCGTTGTCGTACCCTTTTTTTGCGGAAAAGAACGACAAAGTAACGATTGTGATGCATTATGGTTGCATTATCAGTTTTAACATATGACGATTAGTTTGTTATTCTGACACTAACAGCCGTATTCACAGTCGATACTTAAGTACACTTTAAGGGAACACTCACTCGAGTGACACTCAAGTACCGCCCTCAAAATTACTATTCATAGTCGTTACTTAAGGGCTCCCTTCAGTGAGTATGCACTTAAGGGGCCCTCAAGCAATTGGATTCATTTCTAATTCGAAACTAATACATTCCTATTACACGGTCTATAGAGTTTTCGTTGTCTTTGAACAAAATGAGTGTGCTCTATGGTTGAAAAAAACCCGTCGGTGCATCAGCTGTTGTCACTGACGTTTGCTCGACGTAGGCGTATTTTTCTTGTCGGTTTCTTAATCGATTTCCTCAATGCGCTCTTTCGTCTTTTTCGTTTTGCCTTTTGCTAGTTTGCTTCCTTTTCCAGAATTTCTTCACCTAGGAATTAGCAAAAATATACGTAGAAATAATAGCTATGGTTGGTATGGCTAATTGCCGGTGGCAAAGAATTTCAGTGCCAGCACTAACTGCATCAGGCGGAATCGGAAATCCGCGGTTTTCGTCGAAACCCAACGGAATCAGAAAACATCTCCATGGCGAGGCGGAAATGTTTTTTAAACTCTCCAGGGGAGTAGAAGTCAAGGATATTGTTGAAATCCCTTACGTAACGACGCGTGCGACGCGGTATATACAGCTTATAAAATCGGCCAAATCATTATAAACCATACAGTTATTGAAATCGTGGACTTAATTCACAAAAAACACGCATTAATTAGTGGAATGCTCAACGAGCACTCGTTAAAGTGAGCTCGAGACCACACTTGAATTTGACAGTTCAAAACTTAAGAAATGTCGGCCATTTTAGCTTCCTCGACACTCAAGTATTGTCTCTGTATACAAAAATATATGGAAGATGGCTCCCTTAAGGGCACACCCGAGTAGCCTACTTGAGTGCCTACTTAAGTATGGTTTCTGAATAGTAATCTGACAGGTTAAGGCACACTTGAGTTGAGGGACCCCTTGAGTGTCGACTCTGAATACGGCTGTAACTTGTAATATCGAAGTTTTACTGTATAAAAACATTTTTTTAGATTTTTCTTTTAGCTGTAACTTTTTTCCCACAATGATTTGAGACTGACCGCCTGAACGATTGAGACTGATTCTCAATGACATGTTCGGTCGTTATTGGTGATAGGGACGTTTTGTCGCATCCTTCTTAAGCAACATTTTTTTCAAATTTGGAGTAATATTCTCTTAAATGGCGGTCTAATAATCATCATAATTTATACAGAATGACATAGAAACACCTTAAATGTTTATGTTTTCTTATACTATAGTATGTATAACTTAAAGGGCCATCTTTCTGCCCTCGATGGAGATTTCCACGGCTCTCCGAGAGGACTTCAACCGCTTCTGATCGATGAAACGTTTCATATGCTTCTCGTAACGGTTCATCTTCTTCTTGGTCATCTGTAGCAGATAAAAAACCACCATCAGAATATATTTGAACTATGATTTTTGTAAAGGAGAGTCAGATCGAGAGTTTTTAAACAACCGTCGCAACAAAAAGCTACATATATACATCACTGGAATGGACCGTGGCGCCCTATATCAGTCAAATTCATAAGGGATCGGGTGGCCAAGGTGTCATTTCAAGAGTAGCTGACATCAAATCAACTTTTTCAAAAAAAAAAACAGACCCCAATGATTATTCGCCGGAATGCAGTTGATTAGCCGACCCCCCGCACGATGCACAAACCACCCAGCAGCACGAGAAGGTCATCCCCCGGAGGAACTGATCCACCAGGCGTGACAGGGGAAACAGATTCCATTCCAGGTTTGACCCTCTTTGAGTATGCTACTAGAGTTGAACCGTGAGTCGGGCCGACCAGAGAAAACGAGCAGGTCTTAATGGCCCAACTACACAGGAACCGTTAACTGCTTTCGAGGACAACTGGAGCTGTCAACTACAACGGGCGAACCTGTTCTGTCTCCCGTGAGGTGAGCGTAGAAGACTTAAGACAAAAACAGTCCACTGTCTAGTTATGCCACTAGACAGTGGACGCCTTACCGCAATAAGTCAACGCCTTACCGCAAGATCACCAGGTTAATCACCCAGCGGGCAGACACTCGCACCCTTACTTCCAGTTGCAACCAGATTACTCCGATCTACTGACTGGTGACAGGTTCGAGGTCGCTTGCGCTGCCCTCTCCCTTGCGTAGTGGTGATACGGTGTCTACCGAATCTATCGCGGACCACGGCATCCTTTGCCCGGACGTTCACCCGGTATTGGGTAGTTGATTGGTCGTTTCAAGAACAGTTGCCGTAAGGTTAACTGCCCCCGCTCTATAGGAAACAAGGCCGTTTCCTGATTATCAGTCGGAATACACAATGGATTGGCTGACTCCGCACGGTGCGCAAACCGCCCAGGAGCGCTCGAAGGTTGATTACTAGGGGAAATTGGCCCGCAGAACAGAGTCCTACCAGGGCTCGCACTTCTGCATCGAGGCTGCCAGATGGGTGATGACACGTTAGTTTGCCCGACCCTTAAACACATGTGTCTTAGTGGCCTAACTGCAACAGAGCCAATTAGCTCCCCTAGCTTTCGAGGACAACTAGAGCTGTCAACTACAACGGGCGATCCCGTCACCTCAGGAAGTTTTAACGAAATTTATCGTTCTGTCTCCCGTGAGGTGAGCGCAGAAGACTTAGGACAAAACAGTCAACCGTCAAGCTCGGTCACATGCCCGTCAGAGGCCTTACGCCTTACGGCGAGGCACCGGAAAAGGAAACCAACTGGCAGCCTCGTCCTCTGACTACCAGTTTCGAAGGATATCTCCGTCTGGAATTAACCTTCAGGATACCTCCTACCTCCGGACTGGTTACAGGATTGAGGTCGCTTGCGCGATCCTCACCCTTACGTAGCGGTGAAACGGTGTCAACCAAATCTATCGCGGACCACGGCGTCCTTTGTCCGGCTCATTCATCCGGAATCGGGCAGCCGATGGTCGTTTCAAGAGCAGTCGCCGTAAGGTTGACAACTATCCCCGCTCATTAGGAAACAGTACTGTTTCCAGACTCCCCCGACTGTTAGTCAGAATGCACAATCGATTGGCTTATGCCGGACGGTGCGCAAACCGTCCAGGAGCACCAGAAGGTTGACTCCTGGGGGAAACTAGCCCTAAGGCCAGAGTCCTACCTGGGCTCGCACTTTATGCGTGGATGCCGCCGGATGGGTGTTGACCCGTGAGTGTGACCGACCCCAAACAAATCGGTCTTCGTGGCCAACTCAGCAAGGGTCGATTAGCTTTCGAGGACAGAAGTAAAATGGAGCTGTACTTTAAAAGAGACGATCTGAAAGCCAGACTCGCCATGGCTATAAAGTATAATTACTGCAGCGTTGTTCTGATGTGCCGTAAGTATACTCGCATGTTTCTCATTAAGAGTGCAGACGCACATGTAAGAGGGTGGAGCAGCAAGATGCCAACTCCTGCATCATGAAACGCTAGGATACAGCAAAAAAGATAGTGAAAATAGCCAAAACATAGAAGTACATAGCCAAAAGATAGAAGTACATAGCCAAAACCGGCAAAGCCAAAAGCTTAACAAAAACATAGCCAAAAGCATAGCAAAAACACAGCCAAAAGATAGTGAAACACAGCAAAAAGATAGTGAAGTCAAAACCAGCTAAGAGGGCACCATCATGGTTTTAATAAAGCTACTCACCCTAGACATATCGACATCGCTCGTAGACTTTGGTCGAACGACGTACTCCTTGTTGGACGGCATGGGAACTCTCGCTCTCCCTACCCAACCCTTTTCACCAGGCCTCAAAGGTCTGAAAACAAAGTGTAAATAGTAGTAAGCGAAACTTTTTTCTTGATGGGCAAAGAATTTTTAACTTTATAGGCCACTAGTTTTTAAACTTATTTTGACCACAGCCTACTTTGAAATTTAAAAAAAATGAGCAGAGCTACACAATTTTTTTAAAACCTTAAAACAGCTTAATCGCTGGGGCACCAAAAAGGCCGGTTGTCCTTTTGCGGTGGTTGACAGATCCGCAGGTAGCCGTTTCGTCTGACCTCCATATACAGTGTGAGTTTTTAATTAGTGACACCCTTGAAATGAGTGAATCAGTACGAGCAAATAAGCAACTTTTGACAACAAATTGTTGAATCTTATTTGATGATAATAACATTATTTTAAAATCACATTTCATTACAAATGATTTACAAGAGTTTGAGAATCAATCAGCTGTTTTGTTTGGCCTTGCATATGTGCCTAGGTTCAATAACACAATAGTCCGGAAGCAAGACCACAGATGGCGTTGCACTGTTATTTCTGATTGAGCGTAGAAGACAATCTACTGTCAGCTCGCCAGCAACCCGTTAAGAGTCTACCTTTCCCGGTGCCTTAAGCAAGGCACCGGGAAAGGTAACCAGCGGGCAGACTCGCCCCCAGTTTTGGTAGGACATCTCCGTCTGGAATTAACCTTCAGGATACCTCCGTCCTCTCGACTGGTTGTGGGTCCGAAGTCACTTACGCGGCCTTTACCTGTTGTATTACAGCGGTAATTCAATTAGAATTTGTCGCGGACCTGGGCGTTCTCTGCCCGTAATGCCACTTGAGATCGAGTGGCATGACAACAGGTCAACATCCACCCCCGCTGCTTAGGAGACATTATATTTCTATAGTCTCCTGACTCCTTCAGCAATTAGTCAGAATGCACAACCGATTGGCTTCGAACAGTGCGCGAACCGTACAGTGGCGCCGGGTTGCAATACCGCCGGGAGAAACCGGTCCACCAGCTTTGAGGCCTGAGATGCGAGAGTCTTACCCGGGGTAGCCTTCCACACGAGGAGGCTTCTGAATAGGAGCTGAACCTTGAGTTGAGCCGATCTGAGAACAAAGTGGATCTTGTGGCCCAAACTGAACGAAACGTTTCACTACCTTGTATTTTTAAACAATATTTTACACCACCACTAGTAATTTTAAACAATATTTTAATGTACAGTATTTAAATAGTAAAGCATATGTGAGACTTATTCTTGAGTATGGAGTATTAGCTCTGAAACCCCCACTTATGCAAAGATGTAGATGTAGCGAAGGTCAGCCAAATGCTATTGGGCCTGAAGAATAGGAATTACAAAGATCGCTTGGAATTTCTTGGACTGACTAATCTCAAACAAAGACGAAGGTGGGACCTGATACATATACATATACAATTCTCCTGAGAGGCATATACAATTCTCACAAATTATTGCAACATACCTGGGCTAAAGAGTATTAACAAATTCAATGTTACCGCAAATCTTCAAGATCACAGCAAAAAACTCAACAATGTCAATAATCCTCTCACAAACGTTCTGCAAAATACAGTGGTGGATATGTGATATAAACTACTATTTGTGATCAGTGAACTCTGTCAATCAATTTAAAAACAGATTCGATTTGTACCAAAAAAATTGTTAATATTGTTTATGAATAACTTTACAAGATCTGATCCGGACGTTTCATCAAAGCGTCCTATCCTGAATAAATATTAACAATAATGCTTCATCTTTGAATTATCCGTCAACTCTCTTAACAATACTATGGTTGACTGTAAGAGATTGGCGTAGTGTGATAAGTTCGCCATTGTGAAAAACAGACTCAAACAGAGTCACTCATATATGATTGTCATTTGTTAGATGCTTACGTTTCCTCTCCTTGGCCAGTTATTAGATCGGACTTTCGTCTCTTCTGTGAGGATTCACCTTCATCGTCAGAACCGCTATTTCGCCGCTTTTTCGTAGACATTTGTGCGTCCCTTTCCTGTCGTTCTTCTCTGCTCAAGGCTGAAAGAGAACTGTTATTAATCATACTGTTACTGTCTAACACTTTACAGGGACGGCCTACGTAAACCTTGAACTTCAACATTCGCAAAATGTATGCATACGATTCACCTTCAGTCTACAGAAAGCACAAATTGAAAACGAAGCAAGCTACGTCACGAGTCCAAGGGCTTGCATATGGCAGCCACATGTCTAATACTCCATCTATGTAGATGTTCAAACGTTCACCAACTTTCGCAATGCGCATAACGCTAACCAAAGGCGTTCGTTCAGACGTACCCCTCCGCTCGCTTTCCTCGTAACCTATCCCGGCAATACCCTGTCGCTCGAGAGTGCGTCTACTGCTCTAGACGGACCGTTGAAACAGACGGTCCGTCGTAGTGGGAACGGGCTGTAAGACTTTTCTGGCAAGCAGACAACCTCCAGTCCCGCGCGCCAAACCCTGAACTTCTAACTGAACGCCAAATAACCCCTTAACACACCCGAACGTTCCTCCCTGCAACCCCCCTTCCCACCAATCAGCCTCACTTGTATTGCTTGTAAGGTTATGCAGAAAGATCCTATTTTAGGTATAAGCAGCCTTATTTAGAATAACTGCTTAAGTTGCGCTTAGTGGTGTCTTTGGTAAGTATCTCGTTAAGACACCGTCCAAAAAATTGTTATTTAGAAACACCTCCTAACAGTGACTTAGCAATGCTGCGACGCTCAAAGACGCAGTGTAGCCACCAGTAGCCAGCTATTTTACGACTTTACGACGCACATCGCTAGCTGTCAAAGTAGTTTTCCATTTTTGCGGCATCATTTGGTTTTGTCGTTGTTGCGTGCTGTTTGTTATATCAAGGGTTTTCACATATATTTGAAGAAGTGGCGGAGAAAAATATGCGACAAAACTAACGACAACATATTCATTTAATATTGGCCAATTTCCCGGCCAACTTTCCTAATCCCTAATATGAGTGCAATCGATTGCAACTAAAACTTGTGGAAAGCCTCGAAAAACTGCAAAATCTGCAATGTTTGCATCTTGTTCTCTTGGTGTTGTGGGCATTTTGATGAAGTGGTAAGAATGCGATGCGATCGCTTCTGTTGTTATATCAAGGGTTTTCACATATATTTGAAGAAGTGGCGGAGAAAAATATGCGACAAAACTAAAGACAACATATTCATTTAATATTGGCCAATTTCCCGGCCAACTTTCCTAATCCCTAATATGAGTGCAATCGATTGCAACTAAAACTTGTGGAAAGCCTCGAAAAACTGCAAAATCTGCAATGTTTGCATCTTGTTCTCTTGGTGTTGTGGGCATTTTGATGAAGTGGTAAGAATGCGATGCGATCGCTTCTGTCCAGGGTTGGCTTGATTTTCCCCGACCCGAAAAAACCCACTGGGTTAAATTGGGTAAAACCCACCTGAAAAAACCCGAGGGTTTTTGACGAATGTGGGCTTTTGAAAAAATACTTGTTTATAATAATTAAATCGATGAAGGGATATAGCATTTATATTATATTTTATCAAAAAGAAAAAAAAAGGATGTATTTGTGACACACCCAGTCTGTTCCGTAATTTACTCCAGACCATTCCAAATGTTGAGAAGTCTTTCAATTGATGCAGAACTGGCCGGACAAGTGTAATGCTGACTTCTTTTAGCATGATTTATAAGATAACGTATGGATAATATTGTTACGTGGATAGGCAGCAGATGCAAAAACACGGTAGAACACTCAACTTGATTTATTATAAAACTATTACAATACTCTTCTCATATTTTTTTATTTTTTATTTATTTAGTAGTAACACATCTAGTAAAAAGTTAATGTCATATTTGATTAGGATGTTAGCAAGAAATTGATGCGACATTATTTTTATGATTGACACAGTCGCCTAACTAGGCCTAGGCCTGTTCTAAGGCAGACTTCAAGCGACAAAGACCCTTATACACACTTCAATATACACTATTTAGTTCCTAAATCGTTTGGACTACTACTCAATACTTTCGCGCCGTAACAGCGCCACTAGCGGTCGTTAGTGTTAAGTCTTATCCTGTTGTGAAAATAAAGGGAATCTCCCCGACAACTGACAATAACGATTTTCGGGGGAATTCTCTTCATGGTAGTGTTACAACTTTATTCAGTAGTAAATAGATTTGGATTGGGAGAAAAAATGCAATAAAATGGTAATAAAATGTAAAATTAAAATATATCAATTTAAAATTCTCATTACCTCCGAAAAAACCTGAAATTCCCGAAAAAAGCCCGAAAATCCCCGAAATAACCCAGTGGGCAGATATTTTTTGATAAAACCCGGGTTTTTGCCAACCCTGCTTCTGTCACGCGCATCCATCGCCGAAATTGTAGCCTGGTTGAAACCATGTACAAAGGCAAATCATCTTGAATCTAGTACGAAATACAAAAGCCACTCGTTAGGTGCCCGTGAACCTATAGCAGCTGCTAGTTAAAGCTCGGGTTTAATGTTTACTTCTTTTCCGCCTCCCTTTAGCTGTTCCCTTAACAGTTCCACGATTTTCACCATATTTACTTTGGTGAACCAATACATCGAGCGAAAGTATTCTTCGGTTAGATCGGTAAACGGATCGAACCGTTTTGTATGACTTAGCAATTCTCCAAGGCCTCAACATTCTCAAATTCCTCGAAAACTCCTAGTTCTTCCATAACGCGGCAAAACAACAGAAAAAGACAAAGATAAGCACTTGATAAACTTGGGTTGCCGCGTGCCTAAAGTGACGTATGAGAACGACGGCCGCTGAGCGATTGCCTAGAGCTAAGCACCGATTTTAAATTTATTTTAAAGTCGATTTTCGATCGACGGTCTATTTATTATTTATTGTGTGGGGTTTTTCTAAGATCTCTACGAGCCTTGAAACACTGCGACCATTGCTGATCTATTGTGTTCGCCACCTACTATAGTTCTGCACTAACACTCGTGTCATTTAAGAACCGCAACAGGCTTTTGGTAAACCTTTCATTTTTTACCTTTGCATACTGCATACTGAATAAGAAAACCGTTTTTTTTTTTAAAAATATAGATTTTTACAGAAATCTTACCTTTAAAATCGGCGCTTAGATTGAATATGGGCCTGGCCCATTCGGAGATAAGTCTACCGGCTCTGTCTCTATTTTGTTTAGTTTCCTTTGGATGCTTATATAAATACATAACAGCTTTGCCTATACCAGATTGCTTCAAGTATGATTTGTCTATGGTGGGAAACTGAGAAAACAAGAACAATAATTTAAAAAAAATAAAAACACGACTGCTCTTACAAAAAGAGAACTGTAGTATTTAAAATTATTAGAAAAAAAAAGACGCTGAAAAGCAAGTTTTGTCAGAGAATTCATGTCGTCCTGGGCCCTGCGGCAGGTATCTTGAAATGATTGCGCGCCGCTGCACTTTAGTTGGTTGCCCTCGGTGCTCAAATAAAAAAAGGTTTTTTATGATATATTTGTGATTTGTGTATTTATCCGTATAGATACATACAGGATGTCCCAGAAGTCGACGTCAAGCCGGAAACGGGTGATAGGGCTAGTCATACTAGTTAGGGATTTTAATTTTAATTTTATTATTATTAAAGAAACTTACAGCTATTAGAGGAGAAATATCTGAAATTTATTTATAGACTACAATGCCAGTTAAAAGTTTCCAAGGGATCGTCCATTAATCATGTGAGGCTTGAAAGGGGAGGGGGGGGGTTCGGAAAAAATCACTAAATATCAAGCCCTCCGTCCAGATATAACTCTTTACTCTCTATCTCGGAAGGTGGCTCTTATTGTAGAATTAACTGTTCCATGGGAATCAAATATCCCAAAAGACCACGAGTACAAATTAAATAAATACCATGATCTCGCAAATGCCGTAACCCGGAACGGCTTCACTGTTCACCTTCACGCGGTGGAAGTTGGCGCTCGTGGCCTGCCAGCTAAATCTCTATTTCACCCTCTTTAAAGATCTTGGCCTTTCCAGAAAAATAATCAACTCTTTCTTAGAAAAATTATCTAAAACTGCGATTTGCGCATCTCAAATTCTATGGCTTCGAAGGGGGAGTGAATGGGTGGCAAGGTGAACGCTCACATGTGGCAAGACAGCTGTCCTAAACCTACCACAGCCGGTTCGTAAGTCCGGAATCCACTGCTCACCCCCCAGAAGTGTAAAAAATTGTATTATGATGGGCCCGACTCCGGTCGGTGAATTCCATGGCAGCTCCGTTTGTATTTATTATATAGGGGGGGGGGGGTGTAGTGAGATATTACTTGTATATTTTTTTGTTGTTGAACGTGCGATTTTTAAACCGAAATACGACCTTGACTCACCATTGCCAGGAAACTATTTCTCCGTTTGCCGCGACAACAGCCCGGCTCACTTGCCAGTCGTCAGTAAGTCTGTGATTTTGGCGCCAAATACATGCATAAATCGTTGCCGCGTATGTTTGCCTTAACCCTTGGAGTAAATGGGTATTTTCATGGATGCATCTGTCTCTTTTGCCGGATTTTCGGCGACATCGACGGCGCTCGACTTAAAGTACTATAACTACGAAACTACTACACCAATCATAAAAAGAACAACTGCACAATGATTGCATTGAAATTTCGAATATAGAATATTGAAATATCATTTTGTAAAACAATTAGATAATTATGAATGAGAACGTCAAAGTGAAAAAAACGCGCGACCAGATTTGGTCGACTCGTACTCAACGGATAATTGTTTCGCGACCAGATTTGGTTGACTCATACTCAACGGGTTAAAACCGATCTTAGTATGACTTATCACCCGTTTCCGGCTTGACGTCGACTTCTGGGACACCCTGATATATATCCAAAATGTACTCCATCAGACTTTATTTGATGCCAAACAGATGTATTAATCCTAATTTATAAACATTTGGACATTTAGATAATTATTTATTTGATATTTGAGCACTTTATGTACCCTATGACACTCGGAATGACAACGATTCTAACGATACCACACACTTCCAAAACTGAATTGTCAAATGATGACCGTCTTTGACGCCAACGCGTAACACGGCGATTTATATTGAAGACGCTGCTTTCTCCTTATTTGAGAGCAAGAGATTGCGGCACATACCCTATAACACTCGAGATGACATAACGATTCTAACATTATCACATACTTCTAAATCGGTTCAAGCGTTTAGAAGTTGTGATGGAATAAAGAAATGGAAAATATACATATATGAAACCTAAAAACAACTTTTTCTTTTTGGGCAGTCGTGTAAATAGATCGTCTTGTCACAAAACTTTTTCAATAAAAAAAGTCTAACATTATATTATACACATTTCAATACTTACATCTTGTAGGAGTTTGAGGATGTTGTCTCTTATAATTAGGTTAGGTAAGGACCTGTTGGGCATAGGAGCGAGCCAATCGCATAGTATGTTCAAGACATTGTGTTCTAGGAAAGCGAGCTGTAGGTCCTTCTTAATTAGTTGAGACATTGCCATTTTTAGCATGGACACTTTCTTCACAGCTGGTAGGTTCTTCTTATTCAGGTCGCGGTCATCCTGCAATACGAAATAGTTAGAAAATGCCGTCTGAGTGTACAAAATAAACAGCATCTTCGTTATAAAACAAGATGCAGCGAGAGCGGCCCTTTGTCTTCAGCAGCTGAAACTGTGGAACGCGAAGGAGACAACAAAGCATAGGAAAAATCTAGAGCAGGAGTTGGATGACTTCCCACTACTGAAGATAGATACAGACAAAATATTACCTGAGTACACTTTCAGGAAAGGCTATACAATAAATCCGGAGGGTGGGGATCTTGTTAATACAGAGGAATCTGATGAAATAACTGTTTACGCCGATGTCTCAAAGGCAAATAAAGGGGCTATTGCTGGGTCATATTTGCAATCCCTTGGACTAAAGATAAAAAAATCCACCCCACTCTACAATTTTCTAAGCGGAAACTGATAGCCATACTTAACCTTTCAGGCCCCGATTGGCCGATATCGGCCACAACACAACTCAGTGTGACCGCCCTGTTTTAATTTAATTTTAATTTAATTTGTTTTATTTTATTATGTTTTATTATGTTAATGTTTTATTTTAATTATGGGTACAGTGGTTTGGCAGTAATTAATGTTTTGGTGAGACAGTGTCATAATTAAATTTTTTTACTAATTTCTACTAAAATTTTTTGGGACATCAACTTGTCAATCGGCTGAGGGCCCGAGGCCTGAAGGGTTAAGGCTCCTTTCCGAGTTGACGTGACAAAAAATTTAGATATTTTTGCAATGCCACGCGCCTGCGCGCTTTCGATATATACATAAAGATGTATAGGTATACCGCGGCGACAAGGGAATACGTCCCACCGTTGGCAGTGGCCAATTACGAATGACAATTTCGGCATCGCGCGTCGTCTAATATAGTCGATTTGGCTTTTCAATTATAATATAATAAATTATCAAATGAATAGTTTTTTATAAAGTAAAAATAAGATTACAATAATATAAAAAAACTTAAGATTACTGTGTTATTTTTTATATCACTCAATATCGTTTGGCCATAACATTTCTGGAAATTACGTAATTTCAAACATTTTTTTTTCATATATTTTTTGTATGGAAGTTCCAAAAACTGTCTTGGTATTATGCAAATAGACCATACGCTGGTGTAAATAGTATTTTTTAATATTGAGAATCATCTTTAGGTTTTTCAAAAACTGAAGACAAATCACGCTTGTTTTTTTTATTTTGGAAAACAGTAACAGAATAAAGATAATTTACAATTATTATGGAAATAATTTACCAATTTCGTTTTGGCGAAATGATAACTTAAGGACCGGGTTTTTAAAATCCGGCATAATTGTATTAAAATTCTTTTTTGTGTTCTCACAACCAGGCCACAAAAATTATCTTCATAGAGCTTTTGGCCGCCACGGCCTCTTAAGAATAAGTCTCACATATGCCTTGTAGATCTTCATAAACATTTCTATTGACAGATGTTGGAAAGCCTTCCTTATCAGATACAGTAGAGTTGGCTCTTTTAGTGATTGCGGCTATGTGTTTTTCTCATTTAACAAATTGGTATTCCAATATTTTTTTTGTTTCTTAACTGCTTCTAATTGGATAGATAGATAGATAGATAGATAGATTTTTATTCAAAATAGACTTACAGTACTTTCCGAGCGTCTTATGTTTCTAGACATTTATGCCTTGCTTGTAGGCTTTACCATTGATTACTACACTATATAATCAATAGCTTTACATAATAGTAATAATAATAATAACACTTTACAAATGGTTTTCATAGCTATGTTACACAACAACGACTTGACGAGACCAATGTATCGCTTAAAAAATCTTCAATTTTATAATAGCCTTTAGAGCACAAAGTATCTTTAACATTTTTTCTAAATTTAGTGTCTGGTAAAAGGGTTAGTTCCTCAGGCAGTGTTATAAAAGCGAACACCGTCTCCAATGAAAGATTTACTCACTTTTGCTAACCTAGAGCCCGTAATGGCTAGTTTATTTTTGAACCTGGTGTTCCTATTGTGAATGTCACCCAACCTACGGAACCTGTGCAAGTTTTTATGAACATACATTATGTTATCGAATATATACTGACTATAAACCGTCAGAATATTGATCTCTTTAAATTTCGCTTTTAGCGATGCTCGGGAGTTTAAACAATAAATGGATCGTATGGCTCTTTTCTGCAAAGTAAATATCGTTTGCATATCAGCTGCGCGGCCCCAGAGCAAAATCCCATACGACATTATACTATGGAAGTAGCTGAAATAGACAGTTCTGGCAGTAGCTTCATTAGTTAGTTGCCTTATTTGACGTAGCGCAAATGCTGCCGAGCTAAGTCTTCCAGCTAATAATTCAATATGAGGACCCCATTGAAGTTTATTGTCTATTGTAATTCCTAGAAATTTTGTAGAATTTACAAACTTTAGTATTTCACCATCCATAACAATATTGATGTAAGAGCCACTAACGTTAGGTGAGATAAATTTAATGCACTTAGTTTTATTAGAATTCAAAAGCAAATTATTGGCGGTGAACCATCCTAAAACTTTTGTCAGTGTGTTTTCTACTTCATCAGATCTAATCTAATCTAAATGTTAGTGTTGCTTTTCCCATATTAACCCCTGGGTGGCCACGCACGCCGATCGGCGTTTTTTGTATTATCCGTAATATATCTGTATTTATTCAATTATCAGCTCTATTTCTTCCTCCACTGCGGTAAAAGCCTGTCATTGAAGTCTGCCATTGAATACGCCACCGTTATATATTAGCATGCTTGCACACACCTTCTACAAACAAATTTTCGAAGGCTTCAAAAATTTTGCATGGAATGACTAGCTTCCGAAAGGTTAAAGGTAAGGGACCAATATTCTATTATACCTCTTATTTATACATGTTAAATAAGTGTTTACCTATTAAATAAATAAATAATAAACTAACCAAAGCAGCCTGTCTCATATTTTGCAAAAGATGTGCGATGAGATCGTCATTGTCATTTATGATGTCTATGTCTCTGCGCTTCTTCCGTCCTCTCTTTTCGTCTCTCTTCCTGGCTAGCATCAGCTCAAAGTCCGAAAGTCCCGCTTCCACTCTAGAAAAAATAATATTTTTGATTAGGCCAAGTGTTCACTGAGTTGCGCACAGATTTTCGCCGTCCACACTGATATATAATAGTAATTTGTTGGTAATTCGCTTTACAAAAACAGATTACAAAGGACAAACTAGAGGAACTCCTCTAACAAATCACAGATCTAGGTGTACTTTCCATGTCCACCCTAGAACTAGCTAGTCCCAGTTGGGTGACAGAATCAAATAAGAGTAAGGTTATTCGGTTCCTGTTATTTTTGCAAGCAAAATTAATGTTTTTATAGTAATTATTTCTTAAATTAATAAATACACACCTCTTGGATTCGCGGTTAAGGTCCACTCCTTCGTCAGAGTCTGATTCGGCTTTATCGGCGGAGGTTTTCTCCTCTTTCTCCGCCTCGCCCTCCGGCTTCTCCGGTTGGCCTTCCGCCCCCACTTCCCCGTCTTCGTTGTCCGAGTCGAGGGCTTTGGTTCTGCGTTTATTCTTCGGAGCCTCGTCATCGTCAGAGTCGGAGAGGACATCGCGACGACGCTTCTTCGGCTGCGGGGAACCTGAACCCGATCGCGATCTAACGAAATAAGTAGGAAGACCGGATTAAAACCTAGCATGGAGCATCGTAGCCTAAGGAAAAAAGAAGATATCTTACCTGGATCGCGACTTCCTCGATCCGGATTTCGATCTAGATCTGGATCTAGACTTGCGGGAACCGGAACCGGACCTAGAGCGGGCCGATCCGGAGCGAGATCTGTGAAAAATGCTTTATTAGCTAGTGCTTTCTCGATTATTTCAAGGTAGGATTACTCCGAACGGACAGCGAATTGGGGCTAGCGCCACAATTATTCTTATTTTACACAAAAATACCTTTTCAACGATATATCATAGACTGTTATCATAATTTAATATTGCATCTGTCCCACCAATCCATATTGATAGTAATGTTATACCATATTCAAATATGATGAAAATTTTGGGTATTACCATTGATCAATATCTCTCTTGGCAGTCACATCTTGAAGTGTCAACTACAACGGGCGAGCCCGTCACCACAGGAAGTTTTAACGATTAGTCGTTCTGTCGACCTGCAGTGAGCGTAGAAGACTTTGGACAAAACAATCCGACGTCTAGCTAAGCCACAACCCGTAAGAGACCAACGCCTTACCGCGAGATAGCCAGGAATAGTACCCGGCGGCTCGAGACACTCGCGCCCTTACTTCCAATTGGGACCAGATTTCTCCGGTCTCTCGATTGGTTCCGAGTTCGAGGTCGCTTGCGCGGTCCTCTCCCTTATGAAGCGGTGAAACGGTGTATACCGAATCTATCGCGGACCAAGGCGTCCTTTGCCCGGCTCTGAACCGGGATCGGATGGCCAATGGTCATTTCAAGAGCAGTCATTCCTCAGGGAAGCATCCTGGGACCGACCCTTTTCATTCTATATATTAATGATCTCCCATCTATAGTAGCTCACTCAAATATAACTTTGTATGCAGATGACACCAGCATAAGCTTTGCAGATGCCAAAATAGAGAATGTAGTGAAAACGTTAAACCATGAATTGGCTCTGTTGAATACCTGGTTCGAGAAAAATAATCTGTCTCTTAACACATCCAAGACAGTATCCATCTTCCTATCTTGTAGAAAAAATAAGGTTATAAACAGTCAAAATTTAATTATCGGTGCAAACACAGTAGCCAATATTAAAAGCCATAAATTTCTGGGTTTAGTTTTAGATGAAAATTTAAGGTGGAATGCTCACGGAGAGGAATTAAGCGACAGACTATCCAGCGCCTATTTCTTACTAAGGCAAATAAGGAAACTAATCAGTGTTAAACACACCAAAATAATATACTTTGCCTATTTCGAGTCAATTCTTCGTTACGGGATTCCCTTCTGGACACAGTGTACAGTAGTTTTAAGGCAACATATTTTCTCTCTCCAAAAACGAGCCATAAGAATATTGATAAACCTAAAACATAATGAATCATGTCGTGGTCACTTCAAAAATCTCAGTATTCTAACGCTACCATCACTATACATATTTGAATGCATAAAATTAATATTAAAAAACATAGGAAAAATGAAGACCCAACGCATTTCACCAGATGTAGGCACAATTTAGTATTACCCCGTCCATCTCTGGAATTATTCAAAAGGGATCCAAATTACGTTGGAATGGCGTGTTACAATAAACTGCCTGACAATATTAAAAGTATATGTAGAAACGGAAATATCACCCAATTTAAATCGAAATTAAAAGGCTACCTTATTGCGAGAGAAGTATATAATATTAACGAATTATAATTAGATTACTGACATTTCCATCTCGATTTTTTTTTATTTACCTTGACATTTGTACCATTTTATTGATTATTATATTATTACTATTATTTTTAATTGTCTCCCATAATCAATTATAATTCTTACTTACAGGACCATTTAATTTTAATATTATAATTTCATGACTATCTGTAGTTATAAATATCTAATATAACTCAATTATGTGGTGAGTCTCTAATGAAATATTTAGTATACATTTTAAAGTTATTTTAACATTAAGCGGCTATATAAAATGTCTAAACAACTATGTAAAGTTTTTTGAAGACAATAAATGCGATTTGATTTGATTTGATTTGAGTCGCCGTAAGGTACGCAACCACCCCCGCTCTATAGGAAACAATACAGCTTCCAGACTCCCCCAAATGTTAGTCGGAGTGCACAATCGATTGGCTTGCGCCGCACGGTGCGCAGACCGTCCAGGAGCGCCAGAGGTTTGATTCCCAGGGGAAACTGGTTCGCTGGCCAGAGTCCTACCCAGGTTCGCACCCCGTGGAGGCCGTCGGTTGGGTGTTGACCCGTGAGTGTGACCGACCCTGAACACATGGGTCATCATGGTCAACTCATCATGGGCCCGTCAGATTAATGAAGTCAGCAAACGCATATTTGTTAGTCTTCGGCAGTTGCAAAGATTTTTACCAGTGGAGGTAAAGAAGACCATAGCTCACTCACTGCTATTGCCTATTGGTTGCGCGCAAAGTATCTTTTGCATCAGCATTTAATAAGTGTGTGTGGATGTTCGATTTCACTGACAGATGTTGATTCCGAAGAAGAAGAAGAACTACTTCAACGCTGCCAGTACTGCGTTTGCTCAAAAATGCCTACCCGCCGCTAGTTTTTATAATCATCCGCCGCACGGTCACGACGACTGCATATATATTTATCAGAGGTTTCGCATACTCTCGCGACTCTGTTGTACCGCTTTATTTATTGAACCGCTCCGCAAAATCATAATAAAACTCCGCAAAAGAACTGATCGGCGTCGAGTGGGTAGTGTGTGACATTTTCGAAGATTGCATGAAAAATCCACCAGCAGGCACCTCGAGGGTCCGTAGCAGTGCTGGGACTTCAGCTAGGCGAGGATCATCATCACAGGTCAGTCGGTGTTTTACAGACATATATCTGATTACGTGTTGATGTTTGAGGGATTTGCGCGCATCGATTTTGTCCCATTTTGTAAAGTACCCACATATTAGAATCTATTCATTTATTTTAGTATAATTTATTCACGGTTATGATCCCGCTGTTGTTCAACTATTTACACGTTGAACAACCACCTATACTATACTATGCTGATGTCTGCTACCTTGATGTCACCGAAGCCATCCTTGACAAATTAGAGCGGTTGCAAAATGTATGCATTAGGTATATCTTCAACGCGAAAAAAATTTATCACGTCTCTCAGTATAGAAGCAGACTTCATTGGCTTCGAATACGTGAACGTAGAAACATGCATATTCTTTCCCTTCTTTATAACATCCTCAACAATCCTACCGCTCCCTCCTACCTAACCGAAAAATTCAATCACTTAGGAAGTCATGGTCTTTCACTCCGTTCCAGTCAGGATAGTAAAATTGCGATTCCAACTCATAATTCTTCTTTTTTTTACTTATTCCTTCACCGTTCATGCAGCTAGACTATGGAACCAGCTCCCGACAGACATCAGAAACGCACCAACGGTTTCTACCTTTCAAGTGTCTCTGAAAAAGCATTTCATGTCCCTAAATTCCTAGTTATCCTAGGTCTCATCCCATCCTCTCCTATCCTTCGCTCCTTGCAAATTATTCCAAATCCTAATTTAATTTAAAAAAATGGCGTTTTTGTTACTTGATTAATTTTTGTTATGTAATAAGTTTTTCTTCTTTTTTTTTGTTAATTTTTAATTTATCTCTTGGCACCTAAATTTTTACACTTCCACGAAGGTTGGCTGTAAGAGATTGTATTTTAGGCAATAAGTCCGCCTTTTGTATGTTTTTGTTTAATGTGCAATAAAGAATATCTATCTATCCATCTATCTATTCATTTCGATTGGTGCCGGTACCAGGTTCCATACATTTGTGCGCATCATCCTTTGTATAAAACCAGATATATAAACTGCTATATATTTTGTCTGATGTATTTTAAACAAGTATAAAGAAAAAAAAAACAAAGGATTTACCTAATTTCTTAATAATAAGCCAAAGGTAGAACGGTTAAAGATCTGGACTTCAACGTGGATTTATATCTCCTTGCTCATATCCCAACTGTCGTTTAAATTACAACCAAGGTACATAAAGTTATCAGTCTTCTCCAGTCAAATTCTGCAAGTTGAAACTGTAGGTGTTTAGGAACATTTTACTGACTATCAGTACTTAAGTCTTTGCGGTGTTCGGATTCAACCAATAGGCAACCTCTAAGCAGTATAAATTCCCTGAGTCTCGGATGCACAGCCCTGCGTCCAGATATAACTCTTTACTCTCTATCTCGGAAGATGGCCCTTATCGTAGAATTAACTGTTCCATGGGAATCAAATATCCCAAAAGACCACGAGTACAAATTAAATAAATACCATGATCTCGCAAATACCGTCACCCGGAACGGCTTCACTATTCACCTTCACGCTCTGTTTCACCTTTTTAAAGATCTTGGTCTCTCCAGGAAAATAATCAACACCTTCTTAGAAAAATTATCTAAAACCGCGATTCCGCATCTCAAATTCTATGGCTTCGAAGGGGGAGTGAATGGGTGGTAAGGTGTACGCTTACATGTGGCAAGACAGCTGTCCTAAACCTACCACAGCCGGTTCGTAAGTCCGGAATCCACTGCTCACCCCCCAGAAGTGTAAAAAAATTGTATTATGATGGGCCTGACTTCGGTCGGTGAATTCCACGGCAGCTCCGTTTGTATTTTATTTTATTTATATTCTTGTAACATTGTCAATGATAAGCTGGAGTTCTTCCACACCGCAAATAATTAGTAAACAACATATAAACTTATAAATCATACAGTGGCCCTAATAGCATAGTTAGATCATTATGCAGGATTTTGAAAAGAATTTATCAATTAGTCCAATAACTTTTTAATGGAGAAACTCTATTATCAATATTATGGTAAAAAAAATACCTTGATTTCCTTGAACCAGAACGCGCTCTCGACCCCGACTTGGAACGCACCGATCCCGAACGTGATCTTCTCGACCCGGAACGAGACTTTCTCGAGCCGGATCTCGATCTCCTCGACCTCGAACGTGACTTTCTCGAACCAGATCTCGAGCTCCGAGAGCCCGAGCGGCTTCTTCGTGAGCCGGAGCGACTCTTCCTTGAGCCGGAGCGGCTTTTACGCGAACCGGAGCGACTCCTCGAACCGGAGCGACTTTTGCGTGAACCAGAGCGGCTCTTTCGTGATCCCGAGCGACTCTTTCTTGAACCGGAACGACTCTTTCGAGAGCCAGAGCGACTCTTTCGTGATCCAGAGCGGCTTTTTCGAGAGCCAGAGCGACTTTTTCTTGAGCCGGAGCGACTTTTTCGAGAGCCCGAGCGGCTTTTGCGTGAAACAGATCGACTCTTTCGTGAACCCGATCGGCTTTTTCGAGAGCCAGAGCGGCTTTTGCGTGACACAGATCGGCTTTTTCGCGAGCCGGAGCGACTCTTTCGTGATCCTGAGCGACTCTTTCTTGACCCGGAACGACTCTTTCGTGAACCTGAGCGGCTTATTCGAGAGCCAGAACGACTCTTTCGCGATCCGGAGCGACTCTTGCGTGACCCTGAACGACTTTTTCTTGAACCGGAGGGACTTTTTGAGCCAGAGTGGCTTTTGAGTGAACCCGAACGACTTTTGGGTGAACCGGAACGACTTTTTTGTGAACCAGATCGACTCTTCCGTGAGCCGGACCTCGAGCGAGACTTGGATCTTGATCTGGATTTTTGCGAGGCTTCCAATGAGCCCGACCTTGACTTAGAGCCGGATTTGGATCTGGATCTAGACTTCCTAGATGTGCCCGATTTAGCCGAAAGTGCAGGAGATGGTGATTTCGATTTCGACTTCACTGATTCAGATTTTGATTTGTTTGATGTTGCTGATTGTACTGAAGTTACCGACTTAACGGAAGCTGCTGACTTAGCTGAAGCTGCGGATTTGGCGGAGGCTGCTGAATTTGACCTGGATCTTCGCGATCCCGATCCGGAACGCGCCGAGTCATGGCTGCGAGATCTAGACCGACTCTTCGATTGAGTCTCGGCCGATTTATCGAGTTCGCTGCTTTCGTTTACAGGTGAGCCTGATCTTGAACGTGCTCTGTTGAGACAAAAAATATATTATCTTTCCAAAGATTTATTCTATATATATATATATCATTAGTATGTTGGATAAAACAACAAAGTCCAATTAACAACATTCTGAGATCATTGCGATCAAACTTAAAAGAGAATGGGCATTTGGACCCACTTTTCTAATACCTGTAAATCATATACTAATGGAAATATCTCTTTATGTAGACCATGTATTACTAGAACGACTGATCCCAATTATGAGCCGTTTCTGAGTTATATCCTATTAAATATAGCTAATTACCTCATACGGGCACCTAACACATCCAGGCATTGTATTTTTAATAACTGTTTAAACGAAAACCGTCGTACACGTTCTGTCGCCCTGCAGTGAACGTAGAAGACTTTGGACAGTACATTCTACGTCCAGCTACGTCACAACCCGTGAGAGTCGAACGCCTTACCGCGAGTGAGCCAGGACTACAGTTCCCAGACTCCCCCGACTAACAGTCGACTAACAGTCGACTAACAGTTCCCAGACTCCCCCGACTAACAGTCGGGGGAGTCTGGGAACTGTA
This sequence comes from Micropterix aruncella, assembly GCA_944548615.1. Classification (NCBI taxonomy): domain Eukaryota; kingdom Metazoa; phylum Arthropoda; class Insecta; order Lepidoptera; family Micropterigidae; genus Micropterix; species Micropterix aruncella. The sequence goes on from OX155978.1 coordinate 4,242,213, forward strand.
TTGTTTCCTATAGAGCGGGGGTGGTTGCCTACCTTACGGCGACTGCTCTTGAATTGACCATTGGCCATCCGATCCCGGTTCAGAGTCGGGGATCCCGGTTCAGAGACGCCTTGGTCCGCGATAGATTCGGTGCACACCGTTTCACCGATTCGTAAGGGAGAGGACCGCGCAAGCGACCTCGAACTCGGAACCAATCGAGAGACCGGAGAAATCTGGTCACAATTGCAAGCAAGGGCGCGAGTGTCGGCCCGCCAGGTAACATACTGGCTATCTCGCGGTAAAGGCGTTGGCTTCTTGCGGGTTGTGGCGTAGCTAGACGTCGGATTTGTAATGTCCAAAGTCTTCTACGCTCACTGCACGGTCGATAGAACGAAGAATCGTTAAAACGTCCTGCGGTGACGGGTTCGCCCGTTGTGGTTGACATCTCAATATGATGTTAGCGGTAATTCAGTTCAAATTTATCACAGACCATGGCGCCCTTTGCCTGTCTCTTCACTCGGGATCGGGTGGCCAACAGGTCGTTTCAAGAGCAGGTGACAACAGGTAACAACCACCCCCGCTTCTTAAGCAACCGTATATAGTTCTCAGACTCCTTCAGTTATTCGCCGGAGTGCACAAAGGACTGGCTGACGCCGTACGGTGCGCAAACTGCCCATTAGCACCCAAAAGTCATCCCCAGTGCAGGATTTGCATATAAGCTACACAAGCTATAGCTTAGGGCCCCCATCGTCATCAGTATGTATGACAGCCCAGGGGGCCCCGAAAAGTGCAAAGGGGGGCCCTTAAGATTTCGACGGCCTACGGGCCCCTACATGGGTTAATCCGGCACTGGTCATACCACAGGGAAAAATGATCCACCATGCATGTAATGAGGCAGGGAACACAGAGTCCTTACTGGGGTAGATTCTCTTCGAGGAGGCTACTGGGTAGGACCTAAATTGTGAGTTGAGCCGATCCCAAAGAACGAGGTGAGTCTTATTGGCTCAACTGCACGAGAAACATTAGCTACCCTACAGTATCTACAGTCAGTATCTTGTCATAGAATTTAAATGGAATTTCAGAAATTTGCAGTACGCCTAAATTATTGAGTTTTGCCTTGGCTGCCCCTTTCAAAAAAAAATGACTTACTCAGCGGGTGACCCTGAGCGCGACTTCTCCCCGTCATCAGCCTTCGTCTCGTCAATGGAGCTGTTTAGGCTGGGCCGCGGCGAGGACGGGGCGGACGCTGCGGACCCAGGACTTTTGGACGCCGACCGGGAGGAGCCGCGACTCCTGGATCGCGAGTTTCGATTCGCCGGACTTCCCGAGCGGGAAGACTTCACACTACCTGATCTGCTCCTCGGGCTCGAGTGGCGACCGTTGACTGTCCCCTCTTCGGGCGATCTGACAATATACAAAGAAAAATAACAACATTTTCCTTGCCATATAATATAATAATAATAATGTCAATATAATAATAATAAATAAAAGGCGAGCTTGTTGCCTTGCGGCAAATATCTAACAGCTAACATATACCTTAACCCCTCGGGGCCCGCGGTTTGAATTTTAATGTGTGCCTTACGGCCCGTAAGAAATTCGCGAGTCTCAAAAAAAAGATGGCGTTTCAGAAAAAAAACGATTACTCCGAAACTGTCACACCGATCGTCTAAAAAAGACCTGTTTTATGTTCCTATTGAAATTTGCTATTAGATATTTGTAACGTCGTTATGTAAAGCAATAAAGATTATTCATAATTATTAGTCAAAGTTGTACTAACATAATTAGCGGTCGGCCTCGCCTGGCCATTTCGGGCCGTCTGGGGTTCGACGGTAAATATCAATTCTGGACGTTTCGGGCCGTCTGGTACGCGAGGGGTTAAGTAGTAAGTAGGACAAGTAAGTATAGAATAAACAGAAACCTAAAGGCCTCGCCTAACAGAACGCGTACCTAGCGCCGCGTTAAACGTAACTAGCATCGCGTTTTAACATCGCGTACTTTGAATGTCACACTGAAATCGACTAGATATTGACGAACACAGAGCGTACCGCAGATCGATAACAGTCTTTGGAAAGTTTCTTTGTTGTTGAGATGTCAAGTGATTCAAGTGATTCAGATGTGGAAGAATTATTTCTTTTGTTCGCTTTATCACGATGGCAGATAAAAAGAGTATGGGTACACGACATTAATAAAAGGAGAAAGGAATTAGGAAAATATCACTGTTCACGTCGGGAGTTTCATCACATGAAGATCGTTTTTTTTATACTTATACTTTCGTATGTTGCAAGATTTATTCGAAGAATTTCATGAAATTCGTGAAAAAAATTGTAACTTATTTTAATAATCAATAAACACTGATAAATTATTATTATTATTATTTGTTGATGAACTAGCAGCTTAAAGGATGATTCATGCTACACCGGGCCGGGGCCGGGCCGGGACACGGTCAGATATCTATAGTATACTTTTGTATGAAGCAATTCATGCTTGGCCGTGCTCCGGCCGTGACCGGCCGTGCCACGACCGGAGCACGGCGTCGAAATGGCGGTGGATATTGTTTTCCCGGCTCCGGTCTGCTAATCGTTCAATGGGAGAGATAGACTTCACAAATCTTGAATTTTGTTTGGTTAAATCAAGTTTTATTTTTCCAAGAAATATACTAAAGCATTCTTTAGACATCCTAAAATGACCGTAAAATTTGCTCTCATCATCTATTAATTCCTTGTAGAGGCATGGCGAATTCTCCTTCCGATTGTCGTTTTCTCCAGGCTGGATGTACACTCCATCTTCTTTTATTAGATTCAGTTCGTGTTTCCAATACTTCGTCTTCAATGGCAATTGCAATAGCTGCCAACTCAAGCTTATTATTATTTAATATTATTATCGCCAAAATGGATGGACACAACACTAGTTATCGCGGACACGGCCGTGGGATAAATAAACTCGGAAACAGCCCGGTCACACCCGGTGTAGCATGAATGACTGGCCCGGCCGGAGCACGGTGGAAACGACTCGGCCGGGGCCCGGCCCGGCCCCGGCCCGGTGTAGCATGAATCATCCTTAACTCTGATGTGTTCATATCTATTGGTGTTGCTGTTTCCTTTTTTTTTCTTTTATATATAATTTTTAAAATATATATCAAGCCTATTTTTGAATGCGTTTATGGTTGGTGCTTCGATAACTTCCCCAGGCAGTTTATTCCAGCTGTTCACGATTCTGTTTGTCAGGAAGTGCTTTCTTGCTTCAGTTGAAAAGCTTGTAACGTTGAGTTTCAGGCTGTGACCTCTTAAGTGATGGTTTGAATTGAACACAAACATGCTTTCCAACACTGGGCAGTCGTAGTCTTGCCTCAGTATTTTGTATGTCTCTATGAGATCTCTTCTGTGTCTCCGTTGCTCCAGAGTTGTTAGTTTGAGGAGTCACAATTACTTACCAGTCACATTAATATCTTTTCCAATTTTTTCCCACAATTTTGATTTTATCTCCATGTTTTTATATTTATTTATTTATTTATTTATTTATTTCCCAAAACATAATTAACCTTACAGATGATTCCAAATCGTTAATTATTTTTCTAGACTATTATTCTAGATTATAACTATTATTCTACTATAGACTATTAATATAATTCTACTGTTAATAATATTATTATTACTCTACTCCATTACTATTACTATCATTATTATTCTAATATATAAATTATTATTCTAGACTATAGCAAACGAGACGGAGACATCCGTTAGAGCGTAATATTAAACGATTATATTTACATATGTATATCTAATGTTTATCTAACCTTTTTTATTATACTAGTTACTCCTTTTTAACAATTTTAATACTACATATTTATCTAATTATTTGATTGCTAAGAAATGCCATTACCATACTTTTCAGTTGTGCTAAGTTCACCGTCCAAATATCCAATTCTGGCTCAGTCGAACATAGTGCATTTAGGGTACGAAGCGTCCGCACTGTGAAGCAGTGTTGAACGATGTTAGTTCTAGCTTGCGGTAACGCGAACAATACATGATTCCTAGCACGGTAGTAATTGGTGGGTACGAATAGACCGATTCTTCTAAGGATGGTCGGATTATCAACGATCCCCCTAAGCAGTTTATATATGTGGCAGATTGACAGCCAATCTCTTCTTACACTTAGTGAGTTGTACCCAACCATCCCCAGAATAAATGCCGTAGGATATAGAAAGGGATAATATCCATGCTGTTTAAAGTATAGGAACCTCAGAAAGCGTTTCTGTATACTCTCTAGCCTGGATATGTAGCTATTTTCGTAAGGACTCCATATTGCCGCGTTGACTTCTAATCTGCTCCGAATTAGGGAATTGAATAGGAGGCGCATGACAAATGTGTTGTTGAACTGCCTCATGCTCCTCATTACAAAACCTAGCAATTTGTAAGAATTATCAACTAGGGTGTAGATGTGCTGTCTGTATGTCAACCGTGAGTCAAAGGTTACTCCAAGGTCCCTTGTGTGATTTACTCGTGATAGTGCCTTGCCATCAATGTCATAACTATGTACAAGCGGGGCGTCACCTCGAGAGTACGTCATGATAGAACATTTGCCGGTATTGAAGTATAGCTTGTGGTTTATGCTCCAAAGATACACGGCGTCTATGTCATCCTGCAGTAATGTACAGGATTCATTACTGCCCGTTCTTGTGAATAATTTTAGGTCATCCGCGAAAATCAGGCAGTTGGTTTTTGTAACTACGTCTGGCAATGTATTCACGAGCAAATTAAACAGTAATGGGCCCAGATTTGATCCCTGGCTCACCCCAGAGTGTGTAAAGTACAAATCTGATGTTGATGTCCCATATTTAACGAATTGCTGGCGGTCTCTCAGGTAACTGGCGAAGAACTGCAGGAGTGTATGTGAGCACCCGACTGTTGCCAGTTCCCTGAGCAATATGTCATTATCGACCCGGTCGAATGCTTTTCGAAAGTCAAAATAGGCTACGTCCACCTGACAACCTCTCTGGGAGTCAAATTGTTCCGCTACGTATTCAGTGAACACTGAGAGGTTTGTAGTGGTGGAACGTCCTGGCCGAAAACCATGCTGAGCGTCTGATAACTTGCCACTTACCTGCCTATACAGATATTTGTGGATAATAGTCTCAAACAATTTGGCCGCAGATGAAAGGATAGCCACTGGTCTGTAGTTCTCCACGTCAGATTTCGCCCCCGACTTATGTATTGGGATGACGCGGCTAATTTTCCATCTTGACGGATAGATCCCACTAGAGATACTTAAATTGAAAATGTGTCGTAAGGGTTCAACCAAAAAAGATTGACATGCCTTTAATATGTATGGAGGAATACCGTCCGGACCAACAGACTGTTTCGGCTTTAACTTTTTGAAGGCACAAGCGACATCCGCGACACTGAGTTCCTGGATGTCGACGCTATCGTTCCAACTCTTAGCCGATATACCGGCCTCGGCTTGGGACACTTCCAAGGTGGGGGGTTTATCTATATATACGGACGAAAAATATTTGGCGAAAGCTTTTGCCATATCGCTACCGTCGTAAGAAAAGCCTTCATACGTTATAGTCTGCCGAAAAGCCTGACTATTACGCTGATTTCTGATATAGGACCAGAAATTTGTGCTGTCTCTCAATATTGACATTTGAATTGTGTTGATATAATTTATATGGGCTTCTTGAATTTTTCGTTTGAGTATTGCTCTGAGGGAGCTGAACTCATTGTAGTAAATTCGCTGGTTGTACTTTTTCCAGAGTTTATGGTAACAGGACTTTGATTTAAGATCTCTGATGATATCAGATGTGAACCAGACCGGATATGTGTATCTGCTCGTGTCAGCTGTAGCCTTTTTAATTGGGACACTTTTGAACAGACAATCGTAAATTAAAGCGTAAAAGCACTCGACACTCTCGTTTAAACTGGTCAGATTGTATAGTACTGTCCAATCGATTTTATCTAATAAGTCGTAAAAGATGTTAAAATTTCCATTTCGGTAGTCCCACGTGCTACTGAAGTCATGTAGAGTGCTGTTCCGTTGAGTTTGAGGTAAATGCTGTGTGAATGAATACCGGTCTCGTACAGTGAATGTTAGTGTTATGTCTAATGGTGGATGCAGATTATCGCGGCGAACTAACTCCGAGGTAGCTTCCGTCACGCTCACCTTAGCACCGTTCGACAAAACCAAATCTAAAATTCTATTATGAGGATTTTTGACTTCGTTGAACTGTTGCATGTAACATAGAGAAATGAAGTACTGGTAATAGTCATTTACCAATTTTGTGGCTGAATATAAATTAAAATCTCCTAATATTAAAATGTTTTCTACCTTTCCACTAAAAAATAGACTTTCTAACTTATCAAAAAATGTTAGGTATACCCTATCACTACATCTGGGAGGAAAATACACTAAAAAAACATAATACGTATTGTGATGAAAATGTATTTTCACACACATCACTTCGTCGTCCGTTTCCAGTTCCGGCATGCGTCGTGATTGGATCGAAGAGCGAATACTCAGCATTATACCACCGCCGTGCGTCTGTCTGTCCTTTCGAAATACTGCGAAGTTCCCGCCCGGAAACAGTTCTGCATCCGCAATTGAATCATTTAAAAATGTTTCAGTTAGCGCATACATTTCTGTTTCAACTATATTACTGTTTGTGGTAAATTCAAACAGCTTTCCTTTTAACCCTCTAACATTTTGATAGTAAAGGTTCAGCTGAGTACTATGTCTTGTTATGTTGGTTTCTCGAGTTACGAAATAACCACTCATTAAAGCATGAGTATTCCGGCCACATCGAAGGATTTAGGTATCTTTCGAAGTGGCTTTCCGGTATACCCACGATAAATGATTCGTATGTTCTATTGCGTTTCATCACCCTCCTCACTGTGAAGGGGATACCTGATGATTTGTTCTCAAGGTGCTTCGTCATATCTTCCTCGGTCGTGTCCTTTTTAACCGCCCAAATGTGGAGATATCTCCGCCTAATAATAGGAGACCCTTTCAACCCACCCTCATCCTGAGCTGTTCCTTGTATGACGGGTCGATCGTATGCGACAGGGCCATGGCGTAGATACGGCCGATTGGGAGACTTAGCCGGTTCTGGTAGTGCCGGGGTAGCAGGTTGAAATTTTCTGCTAAAATTTTCGTTGCTGCGAGGTCTACGGTGTCGGACCGTTACAAAGCCATCATCCCGTTCCTGCGCTATGGTTTGGACGTCCGGAACTGTTACGTTATTAGAGGTAAGCGCCACTGGAGACAGTGCGGCCGTTGTCTTGGCGGTGTTTGCGACGGCTACTGCGGTAGACATCACAGACGGCGAGGCGATCGACGCATACGTAATGAGCGGGATGGAAGCCCCGTCTGAGTTGGTGGCGTGCGATGCGGCAAGATTAGTAACTGCAGTCGCAGCGACCGTCCTTGTTACGGTTTCTAAGGTTTTATTATTATTGGCCGCCGTGACTATATTCGTCGCGGGACCTTTCGCCGATTTCGCAGCCGCTAGCCACGTTTGCTTAGCGACGGGGGTGGGTCCGGTAACGGCGGGTGCGGTGGTGCGGGGAACAGGGGCCGCCAAGGCGGACGCTCTGCCGAGTCGCAGCAACGATGCGCCAGAGGTACCCGGTGGGAGGGTTGATGAAGTTATGGTCAACACATGTTGTGTCAACGCGTCCACTTTAGCGTTGAGCTCTGCTATGACTTCCATCTGTTTCACGCCTTGAGCAAATAGTTGACTCACCATTTTTTTCAGTTCACCCGCATCCTCTCCGTTTATCTTTACGACCTGCGTCATTGTAGCCACCACACTGTCCACGTAAAAAAAAAAAAAAACGAAATTGCAACACGTGACGCGTCCTGCCCCTCGGACGGCCCGACTAAATGTTAATATCAATTGATTGCGAATATATAAACACTCAATATGACTTCTTTCACACTTTTAACATGTTATTCGTGTTAAAAACTAAATTATTGCGAGACGGTTTTTTATTCACATTATGTCAGTTCTAATTCAAAATTAGAACTATGAATTATCATTCGCAATATATAGGCAGGGGTGTCTCCGAACATATTGTATCCGTTTTTCAGTCATAAAGCTTGTATTTTCACGCGTACGTCGGACGCTTTCAACGCCCGGCGTCAAAGCGTTCTAGCGCGACGTCAGAGCGCCGCGTACTGCCAGCGCCCGCGCTCTGTTTGACAGTATAATACCGTCACAGTACAACACAACTCGGCGCTTTAACGCGGCGTCAGAATTTACGCTGTAGCGCTCTGACGCACGCTAAATACGCATTCTGTTTGGTGAGGCCTTAAACAAAAGAAATTTTTTTTTTCTATGTAGATTTGAAATTGGTCATCTGACCATAATCGAATTTGTCGAGTGATGCTTAATATCGTTTAAGAGAAGAGGCCAATGCCTCGATTCCCCTTTCTATAGAACTTGGTTTCTCTTTAATCTGTAAACCACATTGGATTGATTAAGCAGCTCAGCTGCGAGGGGATTTGGATGGGATGCCAATCGTTCAGCATACTTGTTTTGTATCGCTCAATTTCTGCGGCAATTCATAATAGGTGGCGGCTTTCAGATAGTCATGAGTTTCATCATTTATTGTAAACAACGGTGCATTCGCAATATCCCGGAGGATACTATTCTGCAAACGCTGTAGAGAGAGTATGTTACTTTGCCTTGCTACATCCTACAGTTGAATGCCGTGCAACCATATAGGCTAAGTACAGAGTTATAGATAAGCAGTTTGTTGTCGACGCATAGAATTGAGTTTCTACCCATGAGCCAATGCAGATTACGGTATTTGAGCTTCACCTCATTCCTATTGTGTTTAATTTGGGTCCAGGTCAGGCGTCTGTCCAGATGAAATCCAAGATATTTCACACATTCTGTGTGAGGTAGAGTAACATCTCCGAGCCTCACTGGTGGACAGGTTTTTCTCCTAAGTGTAAATGTAATATGATGGAACTTTAAGGCACTTGCACGAATACGCCATTTTTGGAGCCATCTGTCAGTTTAGTCCAATAGGCATTGAAGTTTGTTGCTTGCTATCCTTGGACCATCATTAGTAGCCAAGAAGGCAAAAAGATGAAAAAAAAATACAATATAAAAAAGAAAACAAATTATTAAAACTAAATAAAGATGCAGAGTATATATTACTGATATATCCAAATCTGAAGTGCAATGTTTTAGTCTTTGTTACTTTTCACTTACACAGTTATCAATAAAGTTTTTTTGGAACATGGATTCCAGATTTGGAATCTTATTAAATTATTATTAAATATTTTAGTTGTTAAGAACTTACCCGGAACGTGATCTGTTGGAATGGCCACTGTCTGGGCTAGAAGGCGCCGATACCACCTTTAAAGCTTTACCTGTAAAAAATCAATGATATTTTATTATTAATTATAATTAATAAGCTAAATCTGGAGCTCAAAGCACTTGCAGTGCAGGCTTCTGCCCAAAGTTCGATAATATCTTGATATTTACATAAATATCAAAATATCAGAAAAATATAGACATACAGACTTGGACAAAAGTGTGCAAAATACTTGACGGAATCCTGTCAACTGTCAGTTTGCATTCATTCGTAAATAGGCAAATTGTATTTCAGGGTGGCCCCAGCAAATGTACACTTTCGAAACTTAATTCTATCAAAGTATTTCTAAAGAATACTAATGGACTTATTGATCTACCTGTCTATTTCAATGGATACCTTCAAATAAGTAATACTTGCTACAGTACTGTGAAATTTCGAGTTTGTTTTTGTAGCTAAAACATTAAATGATAATTTTTTTTAATATACTTTTTTGTTGGGCAGTCGTGTAATAATAGTATTATGATGGGCCCGACTCTGGTCAATGAAATCTATGGCGGCTCCGTTTATACGATAATATCAATAAATATCAATGATATATATCCTTCGTACCCGATCCTTGATTCGAAAATAAATAAAATGTTAGTCACCTCTCTGAGAACTGGTGCTGCTGGACCTTGAGTTAGACGAAGAAGAATCTGGAGAGCCAGATCTGGAACGCCTGCCATTGCCGGCAGATTCTGTGTTAAAAGAAGCAACGGTCAGAACAAATACAGTACAAGCACAGTGTTAATAGAAGTAACAGTGAGACAATGCCTTTGATCTATTGGAAATGCCACTGCTGCCTCAGGTTTGCTCCATTCCTGCAGGCAGTAGCTACAGGGTGGTGCAGAGCCGACTGATATGTTTCAACTAGTAATATATTATATACGGAAGCGGAGAAAAAAATAAGTAAATGTGTCAATAAATAGGACCAAGTATGCCATTCATTTAGCAACAATTACTAGGTTATTTTTTGAAAATTAAATCAGGCCGATAGACTCTGTCGGCTAAAATGCGAGATTGCTTGCGTGCCGAACTCTGGCATCTGCAATGTTTGTAGAGCTCCATGCTTCCCATCTAACACGCTACCAGTTACTTCAAATTTCTTCACCCAAGCCAATATTGTATTAAAAGACGGTACGTGACCATGTCGACCAACTGTCTTCGATACAACTGTTGTAACAGAATTTGGTTTGTAATAACTACAAACACAGGTAAAACGATGTAGAAGTTTCCAACGCTCCATTGCGACTGACATATCGCAGCGGCGCAATTAATAAAATGGAATCTCCGCCTCTACCATTCCCCCTCCTGCTATTTTTTTCATTTGTTGTGTGGGGCTTTTCTAAGGTCTTTATGAGCCTTGCAACACTGCGACCATTGCTGATCTATTGTGTTCGCCACCTACTATAGTTCTGTATGTCATTTAAGACCCGTAACAGGCTTTTGGCGTGAGATTGTTTTACCTCCTCAGGTTCGAGGTAATGACCACCCAAGTGGGTGTATCTATTACGCATCAGCGGGCCACACTCGCACATGAGGTGCTGGGGAGTTTCCTCTGCCCCTTGGCAGAATCTGCACATTTTTGTGTCTCGGAGCTTGAGGTTGTACATATGTTTGTTAAGGCCACAATGCCCCGTGAGTACCCTCACCAGTAATCGTAGATTGTTCCTATTTAGCGATAAGGCCTCACCGGCCGTCTTAGGGTCGTAAGCCTTAATGAGCGCTTTGGACTGATTCAACTCTGGTGTGTTGTTTCGGTGGTTGACAGATTGTTCTAAACATATTTGTTTGAGCATTAGGTTTGCAAGGCTTTTTGGTCCCCCTCCCGCTAACCACATCAAGCTATCACAAGTCACATTTGAAATGTGTCAGTTGACTCTACTCCATCCTGTATATCTACTAATTATAAACAGGTTCGTTAGTGTAAATGAGTCGTCTGATTTAGATTCACTAAAATTAAAACACATAAACCACTAGAACAGAGTTTGCCAAATGGTGGGTCGCAACCCGGCACCGAGACATGAAAATTAAATACCGGGTCGCAGCATTGTCTCCTTGTGGTTTAAACCAATCATACTCATAAATGATCAAATTGCCGCACAATACATTGCCGCACGATACATCAGCTTTTATCAAAGAACGTAATGTTTCTTCTTCGGAATCAAAATCCATTTTTTTCGTGGACGTCCGCAAAGAGAAAACTCGTTCTTCATGCGGCCGATGCGGCCGGGCCGGTCAAAAACTGAAGAGCCGGAGTGACGCCAGTGAGTGGGGAAATCTAATTGGCATACAACCGTTTGGAGTGACGCCACAGTTTTATGTCTAGACTGACGCGAAAAACTGACCGTCAATGCCCACCATAAGGGTGTTCAACACTAGTGTTTCTGAAAAATAAATATAGAAACAGATTGAAACTTAAACCAGACCTAAAAATAAAGTTAACATCTTTCCCGGCAAAATTAGAGTTCCTACAATGATGGCATTGGCCCATAAAGTATTCCATAGCGCAGGTGAGACTCCACAAGCGAGTAATATGCATTTATCATATCTTTTTCATCAATGATCTTCCTTAGTTTGCAAATCGCGTAACAAGCTGACGATAGCTATGACAAGTGGGACAAGCGTTGCAGCGTATACGTTGCGTATGTGGGCTCAGTCTGTCTCTACCCTTAAGTCTTGCAGAATCCGGGGTGGAATTATTGCAGTATAGGATCCTTTCTCAGAAATAGAAAAAATAAAGAAATACTACTAGATTCGATAATAAATGTGAAAGAAAAAAGCTTCGGATGCGTAAAATTTCAAGACCAAACTTACATACAAAAAAAGTTTTTTAAACTCAGTTTTTAAGGTTGTTTTTTAAAAAAACGGAATTATTGCAGTATAGGTACCTTTCTCAGAAATCGAAAAAACAAAGAAATACTACTAGGTTAGATCATTGTAATGCTAAATGTGAAAGAAAAAAGCTTCGGACGCGTAAATTTTCAAAACCAAATTTATACAAAAAAAAAAAAAAATTTTTTTTACCTCAGTTTTTAAGGTTGTTTTAAAAAAACCTAACCTAACCTAACCTAACCTACCGCCAAATAGGTGTTTATGTATTTAAAAAAAACTTAACCTACCGAAATGTATGGGTTTGGAGCTTTTTTGAATGCCTATATCTCGCTTATTTATTGAGACCGAATAAATATTATTGCAGATTCGGAATCAGCGTGGTGAATATAGTCTGGTGACCTTAAAAAAATCAACAATCTAGAAGAGGTACCTATACTGCAATAATACCAAAAAAACTAATCTAACCTACTGCCAAATAGGTGTTTTAATTTAAAATAAAAAAAACTTAACCTACCGAAATGTATGGGTTTGGCGCTTTTTTCAATGCCTATATCTCGCTTATTTATTGAGATCGAATAATTATATGAATACAGATTCGGAATCAGCGTGGTGAATATAGTCTGGTGACGTTAAAAAATCAACAATCTAGAAGAGGTTCCTATACTGCAATAATACCTCGGCCGACTCACTCAATTCATGAGATTTATCGGGAACATTTACGGAAGGCGGGCAGGAAAACATACTAAATTACACGGCACACCTTTAAAAAAAAACTCCGTATCAACTGATATCAACCAAAATCGCCAAAAAAACTATCCAAAAAGGCACGCGTAGGTTAGGTTCGACTAGTACCACATTGAAAGATACATATAACGAAACTTACCCACTTCCTCGTCCATTTCTCCTATTATTGCACTGGAAAACACTAAAAGAAATCCTTATTTCACGTTTCGGCGACGAATTATCGCGATTTGAAAGGAGTTTCGAAGAAAAAACGCGAGAAGACAGCGCTTGTCGCCGACAATCTTGCCCAATAGTGTTGTAAGAACAAAAAAATCATACCAAATAAAAATAAACGCATTTCGCCCTTCGTATCTTGTCGCAACATTTCAATTTATTGATATTTTATATACATTTTTGAGATTTATAATCTTGTATTTAAATAATCATCAGTGATTTATAGGGGCGCGCCAGTTTTGCATACGGCAAACTTGCACAAATGTCACTTTTGACAGCTCCAAATGTGTTGAGGGCAGATTTGCAGGAGGCAACCTTGCAGGCGGCAACCTTGCAGGCGGCAACCTTCAGTACATCAAACCATTGATTTTATTACACTATAAAATCAATGATCAAACTAAACATTTTAAGTTTTTCTGTTAGGTTAGGTTAGGTTTTTCTTTCCCTAAAATCGAAGTGACATTAATTACCGGCATCCTTGTAGTGGATGATTTAGTACATCAAACTAAACATTACAAAAAAATGTTTTAAGTTTTTCTGTTAGGTTAGGTTAGGTTCTCGAAACGTCAGTTTGACATTTGCAAAACTGCCTTCTGCAAGATTGCCTTCTGCAAAACTGCCGCCTGCAAGAATGCCGTCTGCAAGATTGCCGTCTGCAAATTTGCCTTCTGCAAGTTTGATGGGACCCGATTTATATCATGTCAAATTTTGTAGCTCCAGGCAATGGGGTTTTTAAAATTATAATTTATCGTACTAAATTGAATCATTGTCTTTATCTCTATCTAATTTATCTTTATCTCTATCTGATTTGTCTTTATCTTTATGTGGCTTATGTGTCATGTTATGTCTTATGTGTCTATGTTTATAATGTCTTTATCTCGGGTCCCATCAAACTTGCAGAAGGCAGATTTGCAGACGGCAATCTTGCAGACGGCATTCTTGCAGGCGGCAGTTTAGCAGAAGGCAATCTTGCAGAAGGCAGTTTTGCAAATGTCAAACTGACGTTTCGAGGGTCGGCATTTTTGCAGACGGCATTTTTGCAGAAAATGAAGTTAGAAGCAAAACATCGTATTTAAAATTTAGTGTTACCAGAGTAGAAATCGACAAAAGCCGCGTTTTCATATGTCAGGGTAGGGAAGAAACCAGTCCACTTCTTTGAGTGTCCTCTCCATCGCGGATCTCAGCAATCAACTTTCGATTTTAGGGAAAGAAAAACCTAACCTAACCTAACCTAACAGAAAAACTTAAAACATTTTTTTTAATGTTTAGTTTGATGTACTGAATCATCCACTACAAGGATGCCGGTAATTAATGTCACTTCGATTTTAGGGAAAGAAAAACCTAACCTAACCTAACCTAACAGAAAAACTTAAAACATTTGTACAGCTAATCCTTGTAGTGGATGTACTGAATCATCCACTACAAGGATGCCGGTAATTAAATGTGGAGAGGTAAAAATATTCACCACTTTAATTTACCCTGACATGATAATTTGCTACTTATTTTTCTAAATTTAAAATTAATAACATATGACCGCTTTACTGCTTTATTTTTGGTTTGTAAAATAATATAAAATTATTTTATTCATGTAATCATGTCCTAATGCGCCATTCTCAAACGTTGCTAACTTCGGGTTTGTATGCAAGTTTGCTTTCTGCAAGAATGCCGTCTGCAAAAATGCCGCCTGCAAGGTTGCCGCCTGCAAGGTTGCCGCCTGCAAGGTTGCCTCCTGCAAATCTGCCCTCAACAGATTTGGAACTGTCAAAAGTGACATTTGTGCAAGACTGCCGCATGCAAAACTGGCGCCCCCCTTTATCTCTAGGGGGGCGCCAGTTTTGCATGCGGCAGTCTTGCACAAATGTCACTTTTGACAGTTCCAAATCTGTTGAGGGCAGATTTGCAGGAGGCAACCTTGCAGGCGGCAACCTTGCAGGCGGCAACCTTGCAGGCGGCATTTTTGCAGACGGCATTCTTGCAGAAAGCAAACTTGCATACAAACCCGAAGTTAGCAACGTTTGAGAATGGCGCATTAGGACATGATTACATGAATAAAATAATTTTATATTATTTTACAAACCAAAAATAAAGCAGTAAAGCGGTCATATGTTATTAATTTTAAATTTAGAAAAAGAAGTAGCAAATTATCATGTCAGGGTAAATTAAAGTGGTGAATATTTTTACCTCTCCACATTTAATTACCGGCATCCTTGTAGTGGATGATTCACTACATCAAACTAAACAAAAAAATGTTTTAAGTTTTTCTGTTAGGTTAGGTTAGGTTAGGTTTTTCTTTCCCTAAAATCGAAGTGACATTAATTACCGGCATCCTTGTAGTGGATGATTCAGTACATCAAACTAAACATTAAAAAAAATGTTTTAAGTTTTTCTGTTAGGTTAGGTTAGGTTAGGTTTTTCTTTCCCTAAAATCGAAAGTTGATTGCTGTGATCCGCGATGGAGAGGACACTCAAAGAAGTGGACTGGTTTCCCTACCCTGACATATGAAAACGCGGCTTTTGTCGATTTCTACTCTGGTAACACTAAATTTTAAATACGATGTTTTGCTTCTAACTTCATTTTCTGCAAAAATGCCGTCTGCAAAAATGCCGACCCTCGAAACGTCAGTTTGACATTTGCAAAACTGCCTTCTGCAAGATTGCCTTCTACAAAACTGCCGCCTGCAAGAATGCCGTCTGCAAGATTGCCGTCTGCAAATCTGCCTTCTGCAAGTTTGATGGGACCCTATCTCTATCTAATTTATTTATATTTCTGAATCTTTATGTAAATATTGAAAATATATTTTATTTTTATTTAATAATAGGTACATGTTGTTTCATTGCCTAAAATGGTTATTATGAATTTAAATTAAGGTAATATTTAATATTAAAAACAAAACATAATAATTTCGGTAAATGGCAACATTTTGCATTTGTTGTTTGGAGTCCCATCAAACTTGCAGAAGGCAAATTTGCAGACGGCAATCTTGCAGACGGCATTCTTGCAGGCGGCAGTTTTGCAGAAGGCAATCTTGCAGAAGGCAGTTTTGCAAATGTCAAAATGACCTAACCTAACCTAACAGAAAAACTTAAAACATTTTTTTTAATGTTTAGTTTGATGTATAAAAGTCATCCACTACAAGGATGCCGGTAATTAATGTCACTTCGATTTTAGGGAAAGAAAAACCTAACCTAACCTAACCTAACAGAAAAACTTAAAAACTGTACTGAAGGTTGCCGCCTGCAAGGTTGCCGCCTGCAAGGTTGCCTCCTTCTTCTTCTTCTTCTTGTTGTTTTCTGGCAATCACCGATAGTCGGTGCTTTTCTGCCAAGTCGTTTTCGGAGGGCATCTATGTTAGTTTCACATGCACAGTTACATGTATAAGACGGCACAATACTGAAACAAGGGATACTAATTTATAAAAATGTAGGTACATATAGCATAAAACATGGTTATTGAGGATGATACAAACAAGGAAAGGGTGTGAAATAAGCTATTACACTATACAGAAATATTATTAAGGGAAATAAATTTACATATTACTTTATAAATTTTGGGAGAGTTGAGGGATAACAGGTTGCCTCCTGCAAATCTGCCCTCAACAAATTTGGAACTGTCAAAAGTGACATTTGTGCAAAATTGCCGCATGCAAAACTGGCGCCCCCCGTTGTTTCCTTTCAAAAGTAGAATCCGCTGTCATTGTCACGCGTCAAAACAAAAATATTTTCGTTTTTTTTTGTGTCGTAATCTAATCGTTTGCTTATTTGTCAGAATTGAGTGCGCGAGCTATTGCAGTGATATAATAAATAAAAATGGAGCGGACTCCATCGGACAAACTGCCGATAAAAAGGGTCGAACTGTCTTTGAGTAAATTCAACGAGGTCGCAATTCCACATCACCTCGATTTATTGAAGCGTCACAAAGCAAATATAGCAAAGGTTTAAGATTTATGATTTTGGTTATTTAAGACAGGCGAGTATTGTCTACTACAAAAGGCGAACGCGTTAACCCAGGATGGTGCAACGATGTATACTCGTTCTTGTAACCTGGGCTGAGCATAGAGACTTAAGGAAGAAAACAATCCGCCAACCAGCTCCGCAACTGGTCCGCGAGAGTTCGACTCCTTACCGTCCAGCACCGGGTAGTAAACCCAGCGAGTTGCCAAGAACCCTCGTTACCATTTATGGTCAATTTCTTTGTCCTCCCGACCGGTTACGGGTCGAGGCTGCTGGCGCGGTCCTCTATCTAATGTAAGCGGTAATTCAGTTTGAAATTATTCCGGACGTTGGCGTCCTTTGCCCAGGATCGGGTAGCCGATTGGTCATTACAAGAGCGGCTGCCTATAGGTCAACAACCACCTCCGCTCCATAGGAAACAAAGCGGTTTCCAGACTCCGGTTATCAGTCAGAGAGCACAGTCGATTGGCCGACGCCGCACGGTTCACAAACCGTCCAGGAGCGCCCGAAGGGCGACTACCAGGGGAAACTGACCCACCTGCATACTCAGTTGCAGAGGAAACAAGAGTTTTTGCCGGGCTCGAACTTCTACGAGGAGGCTACCGGATGGGTGCCGACCCATGAGTTGGACCGACCCATAAACAAAGCGGGTCATAACGACCAAACTGCACAAGATCTATTTATTTATTTTTACTTTGGTAATTTACAATTATCTACAGTAAATGGACATATACAATTACAATGTCATAGCCGAGAATTCAGTAGCAAAAAAGTGATAACATGTTAGGCCAGAAACTGTTGCTAGTGATCTTATTTTAATGTCGCCTAACTAGGCAATAGCCTGTAGCCTTAGAACGGACATTAAAATAGCATCCTTATTTAACCCCTCGCGTACCAGACGGCCCGAAACGTCCAGAATTGATATTTACCGTCGAACCCCAGACGGCCCGAAATGGCCAGGCAAGGCCGACCGCTAATTATGGATTATTTAATCTTACTGTCTCGCACCAACCACTTAGCCAGTAGTATGTGCGAGGAGCGGAGAAAATTCTCTACCGTTTGGTAGCCAGATAAGTATTTTTCGTCACGTTGACTAGCCACTACAAATTTTTGAAGATCCATAGTGCCGCGATCGCTCGGTCGGTAAACAAGACGTTCGAGACGTAAAGAGAAAAAACGTTCGTTTGTGTGATTATATCGTCATAATCGTAAGTTCTTTATATATTATAATGATACTATTATTTATTCGAGTAGAAATTTCATACCGAGGGCTTACCGAAATGAGTATTTTGAACAAAAATATTTCTTTTATCGCCAGTGGCTAATTTTTATCGTTAGTACAACTTTGACTAATAATTATGAATAATCTTTATTGCTTTACATAACGACGTTACAAATATCTAATAGCAAATTTCAATAGGAACATAAAACAGGTCTTTTTTAGACGATCGGTGTGACAGTTTCGGAGTAATCGTTTTTTTTCTGAAACGCCATCTTTTTTCTGAGACTCGCGAATTTCTTATGGGCCGTAAGGCACACATTAAAATTCAAACCGCGGGCCGCGAGGGGTTAAGACAGTAATAATAATGCATACTCAGGCAGTTTATAATAATAATAATAATAATAATAAAACGCTTTATTTGCTCAAACAAAAAGGCGAGCTTATTGCCTAAAAGCAATATCTTACAGCTAACCTTAACCTAGTGGAATAACATGTTATGTGGTAATAATAAACTAATAAATTAAATTTTAAATATTTAAATTCGTCAGGAAAACAACAATAAATTTAAGAAAAAACAAACAATAAACCTATAATGACGCAGAGGACGCAATAGGAGGAAAAAAATAGGGAAAAATAAGGAAAAGTTTATGAGCGTGGGTTCAAGTGTTCTTTGAGCCTGCGTTTGAAGCAAAACAAACTGGGTGCTATCCTTATACACGTGGGTAAAGCATTCCAGAGACGGGCTCCTCGTACAGAGGAGTGCAAGAAGAAATCACTACTGTGACTAGGGATCGAGAGCAGTAGGTTGTCTTCAGATCTCAGAGGGCGCCCGTGAGAAGATAGAGGTTTGAACCTACTTATAAGATAGTTCGGAGCGGCCATCTTCAGGATTCCGAAGAGCAAACTTAGGACTCTCGTATCTCTCCTTTCTCGGGTCGTCAGCCAGTGAAGCCTCCTTCTGTACTCCGTAATATGGTCAAACTTTCTTAGGTCATAAATGAATCGAATGCAGACATTTTGCAGCCTTTCTACCAGGGTGGGATTGATATTCCCCAACCCGAAAAAACCCACTGGGTTAAATTGGGTAAAACCCACCTGAAAAAACCCGAGGGTTTTTGACGAATGTGGGTTTTTGAAAAAATACTTGCTTATAATAATTAAATCAATGAACGGATATAGCATTTATATTATATTTTATCAAAGAGAAAAAAAAGGATGTATTTTGACACACCAAGTCTGTTCCGTAATTTAGTCCAGACCATTCCAAATGTTGAGAAGTCTTTTAATCGATGCAGAACTAGCCGGACAAGTGTAATGCCGACTACTTTTGGCATGATTTATAATAGATTATATAACTTATGGATAATATTGTTACGTGGATAGGCAGCAAATGCAAAAACACGGTAGAACACTCGACTTGATTTATAACAAAATTATTACAATACTCTTCAAGCGACAAAGACCCTTATACACACTTCAATATACACTATTTAGTTCCTAAATCGTTTGCACTACTACTCAATACTTTCGCGCCGAAACAGCGCCACTAGCGGTTGTTAGTGTTAACTCTTATCCTGTTGTGAAAACAAAGGGGATCTCCCGGACAACTGACAATAACGATTTTCGGGGAAATTCCCTTCATGGTAATGTTACAACTTTATTCAGTAGTAAATAGATTTGGATTGGGAGAAAAAATGCAATAAAATGGTAATAAAATAAAATAATATGTAAAATTAAAATATATTAATTTAAAATTCTCCTTCACTCCGAAAAAAACCGAAATTCCCCAAAAAAAACAAAAATCCCCAAAAAAAACCCGAAATAACCCAGTGGGCAGATATTTTTTGATAAAACCCGGGTTTTTGCCAACCCTGCTTTCTACCCTGGTGGCTAGATCTTCCTTGATGTCGAGAAAGGCAACATCTGAATAATCAAGGAGAGGGAGGAGAATAGATTGGCAGATTGTGATTTTGCTTTCCTCGGGGAGAAAATTCTTGAGTTTCTTTATTGCTTGAAAGCGACCAAAGAGTTTACGTCTCATCTCCTCAATGTGTGGCTGCCACGAAAGATTCTGGTCATCGTTGTCATTTTGTCATCAAGTTTATCGCTAGGTCCACGTTCCCTATGTCTCGCCGTAAGGTGTTGGCTTCTTACGGGCGAGTTAGTGGAGTTATTTGGTGGATCGTATTGTCCCTAAGTCTCTATATTCAGCCCAAATTCATAGAACGATTATATCTATACTAATATTATAAAGAGATAAAGTTTGTGAGGTTGTAGGAAGTAATCTCTGGATCTACTGAACCGATTTTGAAAATTATTTTACCAATAGAAAGCCACGTTATTTGTGAGTGTCATAGGCTATATATTAATCCGAAAAATGAAAAGACTTTTTCGTGGTAGTCGGATTTGCAAAGTAAGTCGGAGAAAAAACGGTCGAACGAAAACTTTTCTTACTAACGCTGCCTTAACGATGAGAGATATATGATTAAGTTCTAAAGAAAAGTTGTAGAGCTTGATAATGCCTACAAAAAAGTCAGCATATGTCTAACTTTTATATTTAAGTCACAAAAAGTAGTTTTTTTATATAAAAAAAATAATTTAAATCGTTAGGTCATGTTTATTGGTCATATTATCAACAATTATGAATTCATATCAAAATAAGTAAATGTATCGTCTCAAGTTTTTAAAACAAAAGACTTTTCCCTTTTACTGCATATAATTTCCCTTTTACTGCATACATGGTTAAAGAGATAAGACACTCACAAATAAGATGCTCACAAGAAGACACTCACAAATAACGGTAATATAGTCAAATTGGTATGCAAATACATACATACATATGCAGTAAAAATATAACCCTTCTTTTGGCAGTCAGGAAATAAATCATAGCACTCAGTACTAACCGAACCACACTCATAATTTCATCACAAGTAAAAAGTTTTACCGCCCAACGAAGTGGGCACGGGTCAGCTAGTATTGTTATACTTTCCTGTGTTGACGGGTTTGCCCGAAGCAGACAATCCACTGTAGAGTTTAGCAATCTAATACCATATATAATCAATGTTTATACGTTTTAAGATCAGCTTTTTAAACCCGTTCTCGTTTTGCAGTATCTAGCGGCTGGAGATTTAAAACTTTTAAAAAATGAGGAAATAAACACAAGGAGAATAGCGTCGCAGTTAAAAAATTTACTATTAGAAATGGACGTACTCAGACAGAGGGTAATTGAAAGCGATATCCCAAAGTTCGATAAATTAACGAAGAGATCGCGTGAAAAAAGCTTGGATGCCATCAAAGGATACTTAGGTGAGTATACTGTGAAATATGGTACATTTATATCTAGGGAAACAATTATGGACTCTAGAAAGCCATTCCGATACTGCTATTTGCCGGATTCAAGGAGCTCCACGTTTGCTAGCTCTTTATAAAATACTAGTGGAATATTACCCGCAATCGGTTGAGCGGTATAGAAGTTGATGTGCTGCAGCGCTATCTAGTGGCGAGTTACAATAAAGTGGATAGTGCAAAAATATTATCCGCGATCCGACGATCGGTTGAACAGTGTAGAAGTTGATGTGCTGTAGCGCCATCTAGTAGTGAGATACAACAATGCGAATAGCATAAAAACCTCCGTGAAAAAAAACATATATGTGCCAACTTTCATGGCGATCAGTCAAAATCGTGTCGAAGTCTATTAACAGGCAGACAGACAGACAACTAGAGCTGTTAACTACAACGGGCGAACCCGTCACCTCAGGAAGTTTAAACGAAATTTATCAAAAGACTTCGAACGAAAAACAATCCACAGTCTAGCTGTTAGGTGTACGGCGAAGCACCAAGAAAGGTATCCAGCGGGCAGCCTCGTCCCCTGACTACCAGTCTGGAAGTATATCTCCATCTGGAATTAACCATCAGGATACCTCCACTACCTCCTAACTGGTTACAGGATCGAGGTTGCTTGCGCAGACCTCTCCCTTATAAAGCGGTGATACTGTGTCAACCGAATCTATCGCGGACCATGGCATCCTTACCATTATTCACCCGGGATCGGGTGGCCAAATGGTCGTTTCAAGAGCAGTTGCCATAAGGTTAACAACCACCCCCACTCTATAGGAAACATTACTGTTCCCAGACTACCCCAGCTGTTAGTCGAAGTGCACAATCGATTGGCTGACGCCGCACAGTGCACAAACCGTCCAGGAGCGCCCGAAGGTTGACTCCTAGGGGAGACTGGCGTGCAGGCCAGAGTCCTACCCTGGCTCCCCCTTTTGCGTGAAGACCGCCGGATGGGTGTTGACCCTTGAGTGCGACCCTAAACGAATGGGTCTTCGTTGCCAACTCCAATAGGCTAACTATTAGCTTCCAAACAGACAGACAGACAGATATATATACCAACATCCATTTATATATATATATATTTTTATATATATATATATATATATATATATATATATATATATATATATATATATATATATATATATATCAATGCAATAAAAATCTATAACCACCTACCTGCAAATATCAAAGAAATAAAAGGAAAAGGGTTTACCGCAGCGTTGAAAAAATGGCTTATCGATAAAAGCTTTTACACATTAAACGAATATTTCTCATAATATTATATTGTAGGCATGCATTTTCATTTTGTTTTTAAATTAATTCAATTAGAAAGATTACAAATTTTCAATTATATACATTTCGTATTTATAGGCGGATTTTTGATTATTCCTTGATTTTGATTTTTTTTCATTATTTTTTATATTATTGATGAATTATTTTTTATTAATTGTTTTCTACTGTTACATTTTAAATTATATACATTTCGTATTTATAGGCGGAATTTTGATTATTCCTTGATTTTTGATTTTTTCTTTATTTTTTATATTATTGGTGAATTATTTTTTCTAATTGTCTTCTATTGTTAGCTCTACTTATCCGGTCTGTTTAAATTTTTTTTCATGTTAAACCAGTGAAATAATTGCATTTTTAATAAGATATTATAATTAGCAGATAAGTCAATTTAGCAGATAAGTAAATTTGTCAATCTGTTTTAATAACAGGTAATTGTGAGATACATAGTTTTACGCATTATCACCATAAATGTACCACCACAATTTCGGACAATAAAAATATTTCTATTTCTATTTCTATATATATATATATGTATGTATGTATGTATGTATGTATGTATGTATGTATGTATGTATGTATGTATGTATGTATGTATGTATGTATGTATGTATGTATGTATGTATGTATGTATGTATGTATGTATGTATGTATGTATGTATGTATGTATGTATGTATGTATGTATGTATGTATGTATGTATGTATGTATGTATGTATGTATGTATGTATGTATGTATGTATGTATGTATGTATGTATGTATGTATGTATGTATGTATGTATGTATGTATGTATGTATGTATGTATGTATGTATGTATGTATGTATGTATGTATGTATGTATGTATGTATGTATGTATGTATGTATGTATGTATGTATGTATGTATGTATGTATGTATGTATGTATGTATGTATGTATGTATGTATGTATGTATGTATGTATGTATGTATGTATGTATGTATGTATGTATGTATGTATGTATGTATGTATGTATGTATGTATGTATGTATGTATGTATGTATATATATATATAAATATAATAATAATAAATAAATACAAACGGAGCTGCCATGGAATTCACCGACCGGAGTCGGGCCCATCATAATACTATTTTTTACACTTCTGGGGGGTGAGCAGTGGATTCCGGACTTACGAACCGGCTGTGGTAGGTTTAGGACAGCTGTCTTGCCACATGTGAGCGTTAACCTTGCCACCCATTCACTCCCCCTTCGAAGCCATAGAATTTGAGATGCGCAAATCGCAGTTTTAGATAATTTTTCTAAGAAAGAAATATATATATATATTAATCCGAACCCCTAAAAACACAGGGGGGTTCGAATTAACCGGGTGTTCGGATTATAGTATGGGACAAATTCTATAGAGGTAAAAATAAAAAATTGGGATTTGTTTGTGTTTTATTTATTTAAAGCCATCTTCGATCGTAATTCAAATAAAAAAAGTAACAAATATTTTCTATCGTCCTACATATTTCCTTCTGCATACTACTTTGGAACAAGAAAATCTAGCATTGACTTTTGCTTTGATTTGGTAATTTTTTGGGAAAAAACATCACTTCGCAATCGCCGCAGCAACAATGTGTCCTGACTTGACACGCCGTTTTCGTCAGTCCATTGAATGCATTTGTTGAATGCCTCCACAGCTTCAGCATGGCTTATTTTCTTAATTCCTGGGTCAGCTTCTTCTTCGTGATTGACTTCTTCTTCGCCCGTTTCTATCGCGATTATTTCTTCATCTGTGAGGATCTCCTGAGATATCAACTCTGCTTCTGCACCCCCTTGTGCCCATTCTTGAGCAGCGAGCTCACTCATTTCTTCACCGCCGGAACGCAATCTATTGCATAACAGACTAAGAGGAATATCATCTTCTGGTTCAAATTCCGCAGCCACCATGGGAATGAATTCTGGAAGCAATTGATTCCACGACTTTTGAATGAGATGTTGAGTTACTTTATTCCAAGAAGTAGCCAAATCGAAAGCCACATCTTTCATGTTAACTTTCTTGAGTATCCCAATGACATCTTCAATGCCGTCTTCTTGGTGAGCGACAATCTGCGTGAGCAATTTCTTCCGGAAATTGAGTTTTATGTTTTGAATAACATTTTGGTCCATAGGTTGAATTAACGCAATTGTGTTTGGAGGTAAGAACACAGCAAAAATCTTTCTATCTTCGCTTCTTAATTCTTCTTCAGAAGGATGTCCGGGTGCATTGTCCAATAACAGGACAGCCTGTTCTTCCAAGTTATTATCTCGAAGATGCCGTCTTACGCTTGGGACGAACTCATTTTTAAACCACACCAAGAAGATGTCTTTAGTAACCCATGCATTTTTTTGGCCTTGGTAAGACACAGGTAGGATGGTTGAACCAAAGGCGCGTGGTTTCTTGGCTTTGCCAATTACTAGTAAGCGAAGTTTGTGGTCACCAGAAGCGTTAGCGCACGGCATGAACGTTATTCGGTCTTTGAAAATTTTACGTCCCGGTGCTGAAGATTCACTCCCTGAAGCTAAGGTCTTATCTGGCAGTACACGCCAGAATAATCCTGATTCATCGGTGTTGTAAATTTGTTGAGAGGTAAATCTTTTTTCTTCGATTAATTGGCGTAACTTTTGTCTAAACGATTCCACAGCTTCTATATCGTTGGTCAATTTTTCACCAGTAACCTTTAATTGTCTTATTCCATGTCGTTTTTTGAAACGGTCGAGCCACCCGCGACTTGCATTAAAGTCCTAAGACTGTGTGATCTTCTCATGAAAAAAGCGAGCTTTTTCTGTAATTAACTCTCCAGACATGGGAACGTTTAATCTTCTTTGCTGCAAAAACCACAAAAAAAGGGCATTTTCGACAGCAGGATTCTCAGGCTTCCTAAGTGTTTGTCTCTTCCCGGGGCCTCATTCTGTGCGGCTGATAAACTCCAAAATTTGTTGTTTCTTCTTTTTGATGTCAGCCACAGTCGTTTTCCCAATCCCACATTTCTTTGCAATCTTTGGATAACTTACTCCTCGATCTAACATTTGAATCACTTCATATTTGTCACGTAAAGTCAATGTGACATGTTTACGACTTGATTGTGATGCCATGACTGTGTTTATGTGAGTTAAACCAAAACTATAAATAAACTCTTATTACGCGGAACATTCCAGAACACTTAGCGCAGCGCACACGCGCGCTCAAGGCTACGAGTGCGGGCGAACTAATGAGGCAAGTGCGCGGCGAGGCGGGTGCGAGTTCGTTCGGATTACCGCGATCAACGGATTAGGCAGGGTTCGGACTAGCGCGGCTCTACTGTATATATATATATATATATATATAATATATATATATATATATATATATATATATATATATATATATATATATATATATATATATATATATATATATATATATATATATATATATATATATATATATATATATATATATATATATATATATATATATATATATATATATATATATATATATATATATATATATATATATATATATATATATATATATATATATATATATATATATATATATATATATATATATATAGATATATATATATATATATATATATATATATATATATATATATATATATATATATATATATATATATATATATATATATATATATATATATATATATATATATATATATATATATATATATATATATAGATATAGATATATATATATATATATATATATATATATATATATATATATATATATATATATATATATATATATATATATATATATATATATATATATATATATATATATATATATATATATAGATAGTACTTAATACGTCAATGAGACGCTATTAAATCCCTATTTTGAGTGAGCATCAGGGTCCATCCATCAAAATTGTGGTGCAAGGCAACATACTCTTTTACTTTTATGACCCATCAACCAACAAGGAGAGAAAGTATTTCAATTTTCAATTTCCAAAAAATCTTAACAGATTGTAGAAACCTAATATCTAGGTACATTTAAATTACGGTCTATTAGTCCGTTTTTACAATATCCAAATTTATCACTGTGTACATACAGTTCAACGTACTTCATTATTGCTTTTAGGACATGTCGATATGCAACATTTTAGTACTGGCGATACTCAAAATTATTTTTAAAATGTACTTACTAAAACCACAAATTAAAATACTCAATAAAAATAATCAAGAAATATAAAATCAGAAAAAAGTCAGAATAATTGAAAAATGCTACTTAAAATTGTCAAAAAAATGCCCATAAAATTTAAAAAATCATTTAAAATTAACAAACTCCTCGATTGAATAAAAAGCTTTGTCTAATAAGAATTCTTTAAGTAATTTTTTGAATAAGCTTTCCACTTGAATTGTTTTTGAACTTTCCACTTGTATTGTGTGAACGTGCATTTCTTTTTTGAGATGAAGATGGAATATCCTCACTGAGACGATTAAGACCATTTCGAAATGGAAGTCTGTATGTGTGTCTGCCTGTCTGTATTCCTCCACGATAGCGCCCAAACGCTTAATCCGATTGAGCTGAAATTCGATATGCAGGCATCATTTGGTCATAGCAAGAGTTGAAAAGGTTGTGGTTGAAATTGGTTCACCAGGGGCGCACTAGTCATGATCAATTTCGAAATATTGGACTTAGGGACTTGAAATTTGGTACACAGATGCCAAAAATATCAATGTGAAATTTCGGTTGGAATGTCGGCTGCTATACATATCAAATATTAACGCTATGCCTGTTAGTGCTTGACCCAACCCCGCCTAGGGCAGGTTTGAGAAACAAACGGCACCGCCCGAGGCGGTTGCGATGGAACCCAATCGGGTTCGTGCACCGGTGCGCTCATCGATTTTATATATGAAATAATTAAATAGATGAAATCAGTCCTTTGCTACTTACCGAGAAAGTCTTGGGGAGTGACACAACTCTTTTTTTTGTCATATTGGTGAATGTACAAGGTGCATTTCCTTACCTGATTAGGAATAACTCAAGTCTCTGGTGGCACACCAGAGATTAATGGGGAGTTAATGGGCCCTTGCTGAGTTGGCCACGAAGACCCATTCTGTTCAGGGTTGGTCACACTCACGGGAGCCTGGGTAGGACTCTGGCGTTATGGTCAGTTTCCCCTAGGAATCAAACTTCTGGCGCTCCTGGACGGTCTGCGCACCGTGCGGCGTAAGCCAATCGACTGTGCACTCTGACTAACAACTTGGGTTGTCGACTACAACTGGCGAGCCTGTCACCACAGGAAGTTTTAACGATTAGTCGTTCTATCGATCTGCAGTGAGCGTAGAAGACTTTGGACAAAACAATCCAGCGTCTAGCTACGCCACAACCCGTTAGAGACCAACGCCTTACCGCGAGATAGCCAGTTATGCTACCTGGCGGGCCCGACTCTCGCGCCCTAACTTCCAATTGTGACCAGATTTCTCCGGTCTCTCGATTGGTTCCGAGTTCGAGGTCGCTTGCGCAGTCGTCTCCCTTACGAAGCGGTGAAACGGTGAATACCGAATCTATCGCAGACCATGGCGTCCTTTGCCCGCCCCTTACCCGGGATCGGATGGCCAATGGTCATTTCAAGAGCAGTCGCCGTAAGGTATGCAGCCACCCCCGCTCTATAGGAAACAATACAGCTTCCAGACTCCCCCAACTGTTAGTCGGAGAGCCATTCTGTTTCAGGGTCGGTCGCACTCACGGGTCAACACCCATCCGATGGCCTCCACGCATGGGGTGCGAGCCTGGGTAGGACACTGGGTCAACCGGTCTCCCCTGGGAACAATCCTCTGGCGCTCCTGGACGGTCTGCGCACCGAGCGGCGCAAGCCAATCGATTGTGCTCTCCGACTAACAATTAGAGCGGGGGTAGTTGTCTACCTTACGGCGACTGCTCTTGAAATGACCATTGGCCATCCGATCCCGGTTCAGAGTCGGGCAAAGGACGCCTTGGTCCGCGACAGATTCGGTGCACTCCGTTTCACCGCTTCGTAAGGGAGAGGACTGCGCAAGCGACCTCGAACTCGGAACCAATCGAGAGACCGGAGAAATCTGGTCACAATTGGAAGTGAGGGCGCGAGTATCTCGAGCCCGCCGGGAAACTGACCAGGGCCAGAGTCCTACCCAGGTTCGCACCCCGTGCGTGGAGGCCGTCGGATGGGTGTTGACCCGTGAGTGTGACCAACCCTGAACACATGGGTCTTCGTGGCCAACCCATCATGGGCCCATTAGCTCCCTAAGTCGCTCCTAAGCACTCTGACTAATAGTCGAGGGAGTCTGGAAGCAGTACTGTTTCCTATAGAGCGGGGGTAGTTGCGGACCTTACGGCGACTACTCTTGAAATGACCATCGGCCATCCGATCCTGGGTGAACAGCTGGGCAAAGGACGCTGTGGTCCGCGATAGATTCGGTATACACTGTTTCACCGCTCGTAAGGGAGAGGACCGCGCAAGCAACCTCGAACTCGTAATCAATCGAGAGATCGGAGTAATCTGGTCACAATTGGAAGTAAGGGCGTGAGTGTCGTCCCGCCAGGTAACATTCCTGGCTATCTCGCGGTTAAGGCGTTGGCCTCTTACGGGTTTGTGACGTAGCTAGATGGTGGACTGTTTTTGTCCTCAAGTCTTCTACGCTCACTCCAGGGAGATAAAACGACTAATCGTTAAAACTTCCTGAGGTGACGGGCTCGCCCGTTGTAGTCGACAACCCTTGTTGTTGGTGGCACACCAGGAGGATACTCGCGGCACACCAGTGTGCCGCGGTACACCAGTGTGCCGCGGTACACCAGTGTGCCACAGAACACTAGTGTGCCGCGGCACACCGCTTGAAAACCACTGCTCTACCTTTTCGAGGAAACGTCTTCAACACTATTTAATGTAATTAGTAGAATGGAATGATTTTATGATTAACACAATCAAAAGCGTTATAGACATATCAAACAATAGATCTTTTTCATCAGTCAATCATTTATTCTTTCATTCAATCATTTCAATTATCATCAATCATTTTATTTTTGTATATTTTTTCAGATTTATTTCAAAGAGATGTAAAATGCGTCGAAATGCTGGAAGACAAGAACGACAGCTTATTCAAAAATCAAAACTCTTCTGATACTGGGAAACAAAATGCAATCGAGGGACAGACCATTGAGAGAGAAACATCGGAAGAAAGCGATGTGGTGCAACTAGAAGAACGAATACAGTTAGTGATAGACGACGACGAGTTAAAACTCGCCGACAAGCGCGCATGTCTACAAGTCTGGGAGGAGCTGCACGCGGACATGGCCGAAATACACGGACTATTTGTAAATTTTCAACAGGCGCTCGACAGCCAGCGGACCAATTTGGACATTACAGAGGGCAACGTCGTGAGTACGGCTGTCAACGTCGAGCAGGGGAGGAGATTTTTGGCCAGCGCGGAGAAAGCCAAAATCGCCATGTTGCCGATCATGTGCGCTGTGATTGGTGGGTGCGTGGGGGGGCCAATCGGTCTGGCATTGGGGGTCAAAATCGGGGGAGTGGCGGCTTTGGGGGGCGGCTTTATGGGGTTCACCGGTGGGAGAATGCTGAAACAACGCGTCGGATCGAAAATTGAACAAAATGCAGCGAAATCGAAGCAATTGAGTAATTTTCCGTTAGATTAACTATTTTTCTGCCGAAGTGTGTAAAAAAATATCAGACAAGAAAATATACTACTTTAAATATTATAATTATTATTTTTAATAATAATAATAAACATCAATCAAAATGAGCTTATGTGGCCGTATTAGTCTGTTCACACTCGATGAAACTTCCCAGTCTGTTTTTAAAAATATTAATGTTTTTAACATACACAACACTGTTTGGAAGTTTGTTCCAATCATCAACAACTCTGTTGGTTTCATCAAGAAACTTGTCCGCAATAGCTTAAAGTCGTTCGCTCGGAGATGCATGTCCTTATGGTGCTCCTAAACGGGCCACATTTTTGCTGCAATATGTGGCTGTAATATAGTTGCAGGCAACATTGCTAGCAATACCAACCATACTATGCAATATACGGAAATATTATTATTATGTCCCGGCCATATAGGCACACATTTTCGTATGGCCGAAGTATTGCTGGACGATCGCTTCGCTATCGAAAATACTGCAATATTGCCCGACCAGCTTTATTGCTGTTTTGTTTCGCGCCGTAAGTGCGTCCCTTTCTGATGCGAGGCACGAGGCACAAATTGAAGATGTCTGCACTTCCAGACATCTTCAATTTGTATTCATATCATCTGATAATTATTTTTTTTGATCTAAAAGATTTTTATCTATTCTGATATTTAAAATTACGTAAAATAATCCTATAGCTATGCCAAGGATAGTTCATGTCCCCTTTGTAGCAACACCTCTTGCACAGCTAGACATATTCTAGCTGGCTGCAAGGTGGCCTTGGATCAAGGACGGTACACTTACCGCCACGACAAAGTCCTTGCTGTTATTCGCGAGGTACTTAGCCTCTCAGTGGCTCGTGCCAACAAGGGATCCACAGTATCCTCCAAACCCCCAATACAGTTTGTGCGGGTTGGCTCTAAAGGCAAAAAACATCTCACTGCAAAACCTTTCTCAATAATCGAGAAAGCATCAAATTGGATTCTGGAGGTCGATTCGGTCTCTAAGCAGTATAAATTCCCTGAAAGTCTCAGATGCACAGCCCTCCGTCCAGATATAACTCTTTACTCTCTATCTCGGAAGGTGGCTCTTATCGTAGAATTAACTGTTCCATGGGAATCAAATATCCCAAAAGACCACGAGTACAAATTAAATAAATACCATGATCTCGCAAATGCCATCACCCGGAACGGCTTCACTGTTCACCTTCACGCGGTGGAAGTTGGCGCTCGTGGCCTGCCAGCTAAATCTTTGTTTCACCTTTTTAAAGATCTTGGTTCTCCAGGAAAATAATCAACTCCTTTCTAGAACAATTATCTAAAACCGCGATTTCCGCATCTCAAATTCTATGGCTTCGAAGGGGGAGTGAATGGGCGGTAAGGTGAACGCTCACATGTGGCAAGACAGCTATCCTAAACCTACCACAGCCGGTCGTTAGTCCGGAATCCGCCGTTCACCTCCCAGAAGTGTAATAATTATATATGATGGGCCCATGTAGAGACCCTTGGCAGTTTAAATCTCGGGGCGGCCACATTTGCAAATCTTGGGCCCCCTGGACTGCTCTAAATGCTAATAACGCTATATCATAGCAAAGACGCATGCATATAAATGAGATAGGATCATACGATGTAAACATAATTGTGTAAGATTTGTACAGGCAAAGTGGGCTGGCAACATTCTGATGATGATATAGTGTAGAAGAGACAGGTATATAAACAAAACACGGTCGCACTGTCAAAGTGGGCTATTAATAATTTCTGACAAGCACAGATATGTTTATATGTGCATAGTGGAGATAAACCAAATACAATCCCACAGACTAGCAGCGGCAAACTGTCGATGATTTATTATAATTATCAATAAATTTCATTTTCAATCAAATCAAATCAAATATCAATAATCAAATAAATCAAATAATAAAATCAAATTCGAATCAATCAAAATCAAAGACCATCTCAAATCGACAAAACTGTGTGGTATACTAAGTCCAATTGCGTTTCTATTGTGTTAAAATTAAGTCGCTTTAAAAATAAGTAGGATTAGTGCGTGCATTAAAATAATAGCTATCGCGTTTCTGTCAGATTTAACACACGTAACAAAATATACAACTACGTTCTGTGTCTATGGTAATGTACTAAAAAGCTGGCAACCCAGGTTTTTTTTAAACGTCAAAATCGGCGCTCTGAATCCATTTTTCGCGCGCGGCTGGCTAGCAGTGTTGCCAACTTAAGGATGATTCATGCTACACCGGGCCAGGGCTGGGCCGGGTAGCGGCCGGGACACGGTCAGATATCTATAGTATACTTTTGTATGAAGCAATTCATGCTTGGCCGTGCTCCGGCCGTGACTGGCCGTGCCACGACCGGAGCACGGCGTCGAAATGGCGATGGATATTGTTTTCCCGGCTCGACTATTATTTTCTCCAGGCTGGATGTACACTCCATCTTCTTTTATTAGTTTCAGTTCGTCTTTCCAATACTTCGTCATCAATGGCAATTGCAATAGCTGCCAACTCAAGTTGTGATAATTGCAAGAGAGGGAGAGATAGAGAGAGAGAGAGAGAGAGAGAGAGAGAGAGAGAGAGAGAGAGAGAGAGAGA
This sequence comes from Micropterix aruncella, assembly GCA_944548615.1. Taxonomy (NCBI): domain Eukaryota; kingdom Metazoa; phylum Arthropoda; class Insecta; order Lepidoptera; family Micropterigidae; genus Micropterix; species Micropterix aruncella. The sequence continues at coordinate 4,275,386 of OX155978.1, forward strand.
GAGGGAGAGAGAGAGGGAGAGAGACAGGGAGAAGGAATAACACATCAATCAAGCGAAAATTAGAAAATACAATTTTTGATTATCGCCAATCGAAATAGATGTTCACAACACTAGTTATCGCGGACAAGGCCGTGGGATAAATAAACTCGGAAACAGCCCGGTGTAGCATGAATGACTGGCCCGGCCGGAGCACGGTGGAAACGAGTCGGCCGGGGCCCGGCCCTGGCCCAGTGTAGCATGAATCATCCTTTAGGCGATATATCGCCATTTAGGCCCTCGAATGGATTATCAGCGACTGAAAAATACCAAAAATCGCCTGTCGCCGATTTGGGCTACACCAATTGTTCGATTTTAATATGGACGGCGAGGACGATTTTGTTTATTTCCAACATAATGACGCCGAACATATAAGCAACTTGTAGGGTTTTTAAAATCAATAAATTTGCCATGTGTTAAACATAAGTTGGAGTGGTTTAGTTTAATATTTTTGTAAGTATGTAATTGCTTTTTGTAAACTTTCTGTGTAAAAGTTTAAAGTAAATAAGGAAATATTGTTATATATTTCTTAATGTAATTATGATAGGTTTTTAGTCATTTTACATTCTACATTTATGTATGGTTCGTGGTATCATGTTCACAAATATATTAGTTTTATGCAAACTGGTAATCTTGGCACCTAGGTAATTTGTTTTAATTTATCATACATCTTATTCCATTGTATTTTATGTAATAAGCTTGATATTTTTTTCTAAAAAACATCTGTAACTGCTTACAATGATTTTAATTATTTTATTTAAACCATCCTTTTCATTGGCAAAAAAAATTGAACTCGTTTTTCCACAAAATTGTCGAAATCGGGTAGATTGGTGTATATTCGTGGGCTTTAGATTTTAAATTTAAATTTCGAAATTTAAATTCTAAGTGTCAACATATTTGAAAATTTTCTCACCTCTAATTAATAATTAAATAATAAATTTATATGAATACAGTGCAATTCCACAGTCTGGATTCACTCGCGGTTAACACGGGACGCGTCCCGAAGGATCTTATCGGTCCGAGTTTACATTAAATATTCAACCAGCATGTCTATGGACAAAGTCGACCATCGAAAACAAGCGAGCTGTCGTTACTGGCTGGGGGCAGATCGACTTTGCTGAAGATACATCGGACGACGTACTGAAGGTGGTGGTGGATTTGATTGACCAGCCGACCTGTCGAAGTCTATATGCAAAGACTCTCAGAAAGAGGTTACCACAAGGTATAACGGACGATCAATTGTGCGCTGGAAGCTTAGAAGGAGGACGAGACTCTTGTGGAGGCGATAGTGGTGGACCTCTGCAAGTGACGATAGCTGACAACCAATGCCTCTTCAACATAATCGCCGTTACCAGTATTGGAAAGAGCCCTTGCGGAAGTGCCAAGGGACCTGGCATATACACTGCCGTGAAGAGTCATGTGAAATAAATGGCGTTTTAGGAGTATGTCTACCGCCGAAAAATTGTCCAAAAACTGACAGGGATTTGCCAAAAAGGAAACTATCACAATTTTGTATAATGTCGGAACAAGAGGCTGTATGCTGTATTCAACACAGCCCCATGAGCAACAACACGAGATCATCAAAAAACCAGGATAAATCCAATAATGCATCTTCTACATCACCGCCTACTACAACAACTACCAATAATTCACCGGTCATCTCTACAATAGCTCCAGAAAAACCTTAAACATCGCCACAAGCCTTATTACCAAATTCATAAATGACAGTGTGGAAAAACGAACTAAATCCGAAAAAAATAGCTGCAATATTGAGTACAAATTTAACAATGACAGCCATTGCTGTATTGGCGATTAATTAATTAATTTTATTTTATCTGCATCCAAACTTTTCTCTGGTCGTAACGGTCTCCGTTCCATCGGGTTCAGAAGAGGGAGGAAGAGAGAGTGCACCCGTGGTCGCGCACCCACCTGTGCACTATAATATAGCCTGCGCACTTGACTGCTTGCGAACAATGGACTCTGAGAAGACTAAAGAAGTCACTAGAATCTACAATGCAGTCGCTATGGCCGAACACGGCTAGAAGGATGGATATATATTCGTGGGCTTGCAACCATCTTTGTCATTCACTTTGTCGCTCCAAAATAGGGATTCCACCAATTAGTATTTTTTTATTGCCTTACCATACCAAGGTACTTGTCATTTTCGAAGTGGCGATTTTTTAGGTGACGATTTTTGCAAAACAACTACTTTAGGCTATCTTTTCTGGTGCCATCGGCGACTATTCATGAGCAACACTTGGCAACACTGCTGGCTAGCAGGTTTTTTTTGGCATTTCTTTTGATCCGAATGATCTCTGATGTGGCGGTGTTCCAACCTCCTTCTCGTACTAAAAGACAACATATAATTTACAGGTTATGACGGAAGACAAATTTTGTTCGAAATCGAAAAGTATAATACACTTAAGTACGTACCGTTGTCGTTATTCAATCGATCTCCTTTGTAATATCCCAATATACTAGAACATTTCAACAGTAACAGCAAAAACGGCAAATTCGTACCTAAAAACGAAAGTGTCACCCACTAGGTCGCACCGAAAACGCGTGTTTTAAAATTTTCATGTTGAAGTCGTTTCTTATTTGGATATCTGTCAAATTTTTGAGAAACGGAATAGTGATTCTGCGAGAATGAAATAAATTTAATACAAAATGCGTTAAACACGGTAGCATCAAAATCTGACCGATGAATCGCAATACCAACGTGACCTAAAATTTTTATTACGAATTTTGTAAGAAATTTAATGCATTTTTTTACTTTATTTTAAACCGCCGAAGAAACGCAATTGGACCCACTGTCATGTGGCACTGACCATGTTCGTTTTGTTCTTTTACATTTCCTTTCTTTTGGACATAAATAGCATAGAGTTTAATAGCATACAGCAGTAGTTGAAGAGTCTTATTCAAGAATGGATTTCTCAAAGATTGTATTTAATCTACAAAGGGTAGAAAAAACCAAATCTGATATTTTTTGAACACACCTCGGAAATATTTCTCCTTTTTTTTACTGTTGACCTCCACTGCTAAGATAGCAGAATCGATATTTTGTGTTTTTTATATAATAGCAATAATTAAACACTGCTTCCAAAGCATCAGACAAACAAAGCATCGCGTAATAAATACATATAACTATGTAATTTAGTTTGTAATATTTGTACAAATTGATTGAGAGCTGTTGTTTTGCTGGCAAAACTGTGATTGTTGTTTTATTTATAATTTTATATTGTAATAAAACGCTTGAAATTCGTTACATTCTTGTTTTTTAATGTAATTGTCAATGTAACTCGTCGTACGCCGTCCGCTATATAAATTATTTTCCTATAGGATTTAAATATACAGGGTGAGTTTTAATTAACCGGTATCCTTGAAGTGACTTTACAGTGGAACTGCCGCCCAGAGACGACTGGCTAAAAAGCCAACTGCAATGGGAGGCCGGTAGCCTTAAATGGCATACTGATGGGTCCAAATCGGGACTCGACGTGGGCTGTGGTATATATGGAGAGCGACCAAACTTCGAAAGAAGTGTAAACTTGGGGAAATACGCCTCCATATTCCAAGCGGAGGTATACGCCATTATTGAATGTCCGGATATCAACCTCCATAAGAACTACTCCAACCACCGTATCTATATCCACTCGGATAGCAAAGCAGCTCTTATGGCACTAGCCTCGAATACCATTAATTCAAAGCTAGTGCAAAACTGCATATCACTACTGAATTCCCTGGGCGAAAAGAACGGGGTAATTCTAAGATGGGTTCCCGGCCATACAGGAATCGAGGGAAATGAAAAAGTCGACGAATCTTTGCGCTCCGCGGAGTGAGTCGGGCCGACTGGGGAATTCGTTTCCCGGCGGTCATGACTATCTATAAGGGCGTCTTCGTCCCGCGTGCGACTTATGCCGCACGCGCTTGGACGGAGTCTGCTGTTCCTGAGGCGACGCGTGTCGCGCTGCTGCGCGGACAGCGCATCCCTCTCGTGGCCCTGACCGGGGCGTACAGAACGACGTCCACTCTTGCGTTACCCGTCATCGCTGGCGTTCTGCCGATTGACCTGGAGATTCTGGAGCGTGCGGCGTTGTCGCGGTACCGCCGGGGCGAGCCGGTAGTCCTTCATGGCCTGTCGATCGACCCGGTGGCGCACCGAGCTGGGGAGTTTGCCCGCCTGATTCGGGTGGAGTCCTTGCGTGTCTGGCAGGCTAGATGGGACGCCGGGGGTACGGGCCGCCTCACCCATTGCTTTTTCCCGTCCGTCGCAGTGCGGATGGCAAATTCGTTTCTGCGGTTCGACCACCATACCACGCAGCTGGTTGGGGGCCACGGAGAGTTCAGAGCCAAACTATTTGACTTTGGACTTGCCGATGACCCCCGATGCGCCTGTGGGTATGGTCGCCAAACTGCGGAACACGTAATTTGGTCTTGCCCAATTCTAGCGGCTGCACGGGAGAAATTGATGGATGCAGTGGGCGCGTGCGTTGGGCGCTCTCCGATTTGGTACCCGGATCTGGTCAGTTGTAGGAGCTGCTTCCAGTCGTTTGGCGAGCTTGTGGAGCACTGGGTGGCTTCTTGGGAAAGCATGAGGCCTCGGGATACCCCCCAGGGGGTACCCTCTTCCTTGGTGGCGTGATTCGGCGGCTACTTCCAGCCCGAAGTGCCCGTCTTTGTGTCCGTCTCTTTACCGCCCCGAAGGGCGTTTCGTTCTTTGCAGGATCCAGGGATTCCTCCCCCCCGTGGCTGCTCCGAGACCTGCCCACGGACCGTGCGCCTCCACCATCATCGTTTCTGGAGCGTCCTCTACCCCGCTTACCGGCCCTAAATTTGTTATTTGTTGTTTTATTTTTTTTTTATTTTGTGATTATGGTAAATTTAGTATTATTTTTGTAAATTTTTACTTTGTAAATTCTTTTATTATTATAAATAAATGGGTTCTCGGGGCGGTACGGGGGGGGTGGTTTACCCTATTTCACCCCCTGCGCGTTCTACCCTTCTGGTACGCGCAGGGTTGTCGTAGCACGCCATCCCGGGCAGACAAGACGACCCTCGTCGTTATAACTGCCCGGGCGGTGGGCGGGGTTTGCTGCCCTCACCTATCGCCTTGAAACTCTAAACTGTGGCGTACCAAAAGGCCTTGCAAACCTAATGCTCAAACAAATGTGTTTAGAACAATCCGTCAACTACTGCTATAGCTAATTAAGGCTTACGACCGTAAGACGGTCTGTGAGGCCTTATCACTAAATAGGAACAATCTACGCATACTGGTGAGGGCGCTCACGGGGCATTGTGGCCTGAACAAACACATGTTCAACCTCAAGCTCAGAGACACAAAAATGTGCAGTTTCTGCCAAGGAGCAGAGGAAACTCCCCTGCACCTCATGTGCGAATGTGGCCCGCTGATGCGTAAAAGATACACCCACTTGGGTGGTCACTACCTCCAACCTGAGGAGGTAAACCAATCTGGCGCCAAAAGCCTGCTGCAGTTCTTAAATGACACGAGGCTTAGCGCAGAACTATAGTAGGTGGCGAACACAATAGATCAGCAATGGTCGCAGTGTTACAAGGCTCATAAAGACCTTAGGAAAACCCCACTCAACAAATAAAAAAAATCCTTGAAGTGTGTGAATCAGTAAGAGCAAATAAGCAACTTTTAATAAAAAATATTTTTTTTCCTGATATTGTGAATATTGTTTATTAGCGATATTTACCTACCGCTAGATGGCGCAGCGCGCTCAACGCTTGTCGAACATTCAAAAGTTAAATTATTCAAATTTACTAAAAACAATTTTTTTTTTGATTTTTATACAGGCGAGTAAATTTATTCTGTTGTAAATCTATGTTCATATGGACGACAGCCTCTCATGGCGGCCACATAGGTATTCGAGAAATGCGACGCAAACTCTTCGGCCGATTTCATTCGCTGAATAGGCTGAAAAATATCCTCCCGGAGGAGAGCAAAATTACGATCTGTCAGTCTGCTTTCCTCCCCCTTCTGGATTATGGAGATGTCGCATTTCTCGACCTCACAGAGGAGTTATCCACCAAAGTTGAACGTCTCCAGAATGTTTGCATTCGGTATATCCATGGCCTCTCAGAAAATTTGACCACATCACGGAGTACAGAGAGAAGCTTCACTGGCTGTCGACCCGGGAGAAAAGAGACATGCGAGTTCCCTGTATGCTTTTCAAGATCTTGGATGGCGTCGCTCCCAATTATCTTACCGGCAGATTTACTGCACTATCGGCTCATGGACGCCCTCTGAGATCAAAAGACAACTACTCTCTGTCCCTCGACTGCTACTCTCTATCCCTTAGTCACAGCAGTGACTTCTTCTCATTCTCTTTTACCGTGCATGGAGCCCGTCTTTGGAATGCTTCGCCGAAAAATGTGACAATCGCGCCAAGCATAACAACTTTTAAAAACAGACTCAAAGAGCATTTGAAATCTTCCAGATAAATTCCATTTCCCCTCCTTTTTAAACTTTAGCCTCCTTATAAGTGTTAGATTATTTTGATGTGGCAAACCTGTGCCAACCTATATATTTCTTTCTATCCTCTTTTATTTTATTCGTCATACTCTTTGTTGCGGGAAGAAAAGATGATGTTGCGGACGGAAATGATGATGATGAACATCACAACAAAAATAGTTTCGACACGCCTAAAATTCCAACGCATCAATTCCCAAACATTTTTATTTATGGCACTAAGTGTACTAGACAAATAATACCCTTGCATCGGATTAGTTTCATTAAAAGGGTACGCTAATAGATATTTTTAACAACACGTGGAAATTTTACAAGCAATTTTACAAACTATTAAAATTTCGAAATAACATGCAAACTTGTAAACAACCCCTCGAAGGAGAACAAAGGATTTTTGACAAACAAACACAGTCACATGCATTAAGAGGGGCATCATAAATGCAGTCGCATGCATAAATCTCACCACAAAATGCACCACTTAAAAAAAGGTGGAGCCGACCGACGCAGACCGCTAATGCTTCCGGCCCTCGGAAAAGGTAAACACCCTCGAAAAACAGATACACACGTGTGACTCATGCATAAAATTCGCCAACTTAAATATGGAAAGAGTTATATCTGGACGGAGGGCTGTGCATCCGAGACTTTCAGGGAATTTATACTGCTTTAAAACCGAATCGACCTCCAGAATCCAATCTGAAGCTTTCTCGATTATTTAGAAAGGTTTTGTAGTTAAATGTTTTTTGCCTTTAGAGCCAAATTTATTATAATATTAATATTTATAGAGGCCTGCCGAAATGCTACGTGCAGATCTGTCAACCACCGCAAACGGCCGGTCAGCCTTTTTGGCACCCCAGCGGTTAATGACGGATTGGAACTATTAGAACCATCTACAAGTTGCGTACCGTAGTAAAATCCTTGCTGCCAAATCACAGTACGGCATTGAGAAATGTAATATGCTAAATAATCAATGTTTAAAGGCAGGTGCTCTTCAAGTGCTCTTTTTGCTTTTAACCCCTCAAGCCCCGATTGGCCGATATCGGCCACAAAACGATTCAGCGTGACGGGCCCCGTTTTAATTTAATTTGTTTGATTTTATTATGTTAATATGTTTCATTTTAATTATGGCTACAGTGGTTTGGCAGTAATTAATGTTTTGGTGAGACAGTGTCGTAATTCAATTTTTTTACTAATTTTTACTAAATTTTTTTGGGACAGCAACTTGTCAATCGGCTGAGGGGTCGAGGCCTGAAGGGTTAATCACAGCAACATTTCACATAAGTCAAAAACTTAAACAAGAAAACAAAGTTACATCCATTACTAATCCATCGTTTAATATCAGAATGTTTCCTAATTAATAAGGTATGTTTAAAACATGTATTTCCAAATTGACGGCTCATCGATTACAAATTATAGATTTATTACAGAATGTACTAAAGTGTAAAAAGTATCAAAAAAATCTTACTTTCTACAATTATAGATCAAAAAATTATATGCGATTATAGATGCGATTGAATGCGTCGCTTATTATACAAAATCCTTAAAAAATCTATGATTAATTCGTAATAATAATAATAATAATAATAAAATCACATATTTCCAAATTCTAGGGGGTATATAATTCGGCCTAGATACAAAGCTATAAACTATAGAAGATCTGTACAGTCGCAAAGATAAGACTAATAAATGCATTGTCTGGCTTCGATTGTGATTGAATCAACCAATTTTAAAATTAGGCATATTATATTTTAGGTTTTTACAAGAAATTCGCAATTTTTCGCTTCTTTTCTTCTATATCTTAAAAATTAATACTAAGCTAAGGCCCAGTGTCCGAGGAATTAACATCCTTTCGAAGAAATACAGTCGAATCGGGCGACATTGGATTGCACAATGAGTAAACTTTTGATTTTACTTTCCTTGCCCACCAAGCAATAAAAAGGGAAAGTTTGAACGCTAGTAGTGAAAGCTAATTGTGAACGTAGTTGTGAACGAGCATTTTTTACCAAGATGAAGACGGAAATATCCATTTCAAGCTGCCTGAGACGATTAGGACCATTTCCAGATAAAAGTCTGTCTGCCTGCGGTAGCGAACGATTTCGTGCAGCTTGGGCCATAAGATCGACTGTGTTTCCAGGTCGGACCAACTCGCGATTCAGCTCTTATTCAGTAGCCTCCTCGTGTGGAGGACTACCACGAGAAGGACTCTCGCGTCTCAGACCTTGCTGCTGGTGGATTGATTCCTGCTGGAGGAACGCCTCCTGGCACACTACTGGACGGCTTGCACACCGTGTGACATCAGCCAATCGGTTATGCACTCTAATTACCGAAGGAGTGTGGAGACTATGGAAATATACAGTCTCCTAAGCAGCAGGGGTGGATGTTGTTCTGTCATCAACCACTTTTGAAATTACTAATTGACTACCTGATCCTGAATTCAGAGCAGGGCAAAAGATGCCAATGGTTCGTAATAAATTCAAATTGAATCAGCGCTGAAAATACAGCAGGTAGAAGTCGCGCAAACGACTTCGGACCCGTAACCAGTCGGGAGCTTGGAGGTATCCTGATTATTATTTCCAGATGGAGTAATCCTTCCAAAACTGAACTTAGTGGGCGAGACTGCCTGCTAGTTACCTTTCACGGTGCTCGCCGTAAGGCATTGGCCTCTGACGGGCATGTTGGCTTCGCTCGATGGTAGAATTGTATTGTCTCTACGCTTGGGAGTTAATGGGCCCTTGCTGAGTTGCCCACGAAGACCTATTCTGTTCAGGGTTGGTCACACCCACGGGTCAACACCTATCCGACGGCCTCCACGCATGAAGTGCGAGCCTGGGTAGGACTCTGGCCCTATGGTCAGTTTCCCCTAGGAATCAACCTTCTGGCGCTCCTGGACGGTCTGCGCACTGTGCGGCGTAAGCCAATCGACTGTGAACTCTGACTAACAGTCGGGGGAGTCTGGAAGCAGTACTGTCTCCTATAGAGCGGGGGTAGTTGCGGACCTTACGGCGACTACTCTTGAAATGACCATCGGCCATCCGATCCTGGGTGAACAGCCGGGCGAAGGACGCTGTGGTCCGCGATAGATTCGGTAAACACCGTTTCACCGCTTGGTAAGGGAGAGGACCGCGCAAGCGACCTCGAACTCGTAACCAATCGAGAGACCGGAGTAATCTGGTCACAAGGGCGTGAGTGTCAGCCCGCTAGGTAACATTCCTGGCTATCTCGTGGTTAAGGCGTTGGCCTCTTACGGGCTTGTGACGTAGCTAGATGGTGGATTGTTTTTGTCCTCAAGTCTTCTACGCTCACTCCAGGGAGATAGAACGACTAATCGTTAAAACTTCCTGAGGTGACGGGCTCGCCCGTTGTAGTCGACAACCCTTGTTGTTGTCTCTACGCTCACCTCACGGGAGATAGAACGATCACTATCGTTAAAACTTCCTCAAGTGATGGATTCGTCCGTTGTAATTGACAACCCAAGTCTGTCTGCCTGCAGGTCTGTGTGTATTTCTCAACGATAGCGCCCAAACGCTTAATACGATTGAGCTGAAACTTGGCATGCTAGCATTATTTGGTCATAGCAAGATTTAAAAAAGTTCTGGTTGAAATCAGTCCACCAGGGGCGCACTGGTCAGATTTCAATCTTGAAATATTGGACGTATAGGTAGACTTATAGGACTGGACTTATAGGACTTTCAAATTAGGTGCACAGATGCAATTATGGGCCAAAATCACATTTTGCCAGTAAACCGGAGGTACCCAAACTTTTTTATCCCATAGACCACTTGCTGTTTTTCGTAGACCCCTTTGACAGCATAATATTGAATTTTCCTAAACTTGCTATCTTTAAATGTGTTTTTGACAGCTGGCACAGTACTGATCACTTATATAGGGTTTTCGGTAAAGTGGACAGTAGTAGAGTTGTCAACTACAATGGGCGAACCCGTCCCCTCAGGAAGTTTTAACAAAGTAATCGTTCTATCTCCCAAGAAGTGAGCGCAGAAGACTTAGGACAAAACAATCCACCGTCAATCTCTGCCACCTGCCCGTCAGAGGCCAACGCCTTACGGCGAGGCACCGGGTAAGGTAACAGCGGGCAGCCTCGCCCCCTGACTACCAGTTTTGGCAGGATATCTCCGTCTGGAATTAACCTTCAGGATGCCTCCGTCCTCCCGACTGGTTACGGGTCCGAAGTCGCTTACGCGATCTCTACCTGTCGAATTACAGCGGTAATTCAGTTCGAATTTATCGCGGACCTGGGCGTTCTTTGCCCGTAGTGCCACGTGAGATCGAGTGGCCCAAGGTCATTTCAAAAGTGGCATGACAACAGGTAAAGTTGGACAGTTGTAAAAATTTTAAAACATGTATTTTTAGTTGTTCATTTCTAAGCGTCCATGATCATGAAGTGCACAGCATTTGAGAAAGCCGCACATAACTGCACATGTAGCACTATCTCGCTTGCTCATTCATGTGACGCGTCTATCCTACTCGGTCGCACGGATAGCCATTGAAGTGCATTTTCTTCGCATGTCTCACTCGCACCTCCCCTCGTTAGTCATGTGCGTTGGCTTCCCAATCGACTAGTGCTGCAACTTGAGTTGAGTTTTGATTACCTTCAATGATACTTGTGACGCGCACTTTGTTTATTGCTATTATTATAACTTTAACATACTATGATTACACAAAATCGGTTTTAGAAGTAATACAACATTTACGGATCGCTTAAATGTTTATGACGACCTGCCTAGATAAGGTCCACTAACATGGACCCCCTGCAATTTGAAACCGACCACTGGGGGTCCATGTTGACCACTTTGGGAATCGTATAAACGATTGAATTGAACGTTTTAAATGCATTACCCGATTTGACTGTATATATTTTAAAAAAAACAGTGAAATATCTCTACCGGACACTGGACTAAGTCTTATGACTCTTGGGGAATATACTCCTGGAAGTAAATTGGCATTTTAAAGCCTACTAAAAAGGCTCTTTTCTGCGTCAAGTAAAAACCCCACAAATACGATTTAACTATGGTTATTACTACAGTAACTATTTATAAGTAATATGGCAGTTTAGCTTAGCTTTGAGTGAGTATACTATTAATAATGCTATGTGTCCTGTGTGTAATATCTATCGAAACTAAATCTCACGATGATTTAAGCAGCTTAAATAAAAATTACAAAAAATCCAGATTATCCAATTAGTCAGGGAGCTAGTGATTTTTTTTCAGTACTGATTTTCCCAGTTACCAAACGTCTATGTGATTATTCAGTGACTAATTCTAAGTAGCGGACATATATTTTTGTAGGGGTGTTTTTCAGTGGGTTGAACTGGAAAGTGCTTTTGAAAATACACTTTTTTTTTGCATTACCGTCAACGGCAGCAACTTTGCATACCATTAGCAACTTTGCCCGACACCAAAATCCTTAACCCAAAGTTGTATATCTTTTTACCTCGTAAATGGAGAAACACTAAACTTTCACTGGATGAATCTTAATTAGACGACGAGCAATAATGACAAGGTTGCAGGTTTGTTTAATTTCACATTCTGCTGATATAGGCCAAAGAAAGTGAATGTGCGCTGGAACAAATTTTAGTGTGCTCATATCTTTTGTGGTCCAGGCAGAAATACATGTGTTAAGTACTTCATAGTTACATTAAAAGTTGTATAATATGATCTTTTTGGTATATTTTTTTATTTCAAACCAGTTGATAGGAATTTCTACACTTGGCTATGTCAAAACTAATAAAAATAACAAGTATAATATTCAAATAAATACCTATTAAGGTATAAGATATGAATGTCGGTATTGCAAGGTATGATCGTTGAACATCCAAGCGCAGATTTTCTAGGTTATATAGAGGAAACAACATTTTCCAATATTTTCAATCAAAAGTCTTACATAATTTTGTAAAATTTTCATGGACAATAGTACTAAATAATCAAACAAATATTGGATAATTTCACAAATTATCATACGGGAAGATATTTTAAAGAAAAAAACACAAATACAAACAAATCAGTAATAATAATTATAGTCAATAGCCAATAGTTAAATGAAAAAAAAACGCAATTTTAAAATAGTCAATAATAGAAAGAATAAGGAATAATAATAGTCAAGTAGGTCAATAGAGCTGCGAAAGATTGATATTGTCGAAATCCTCAATGCTATAAATGGGGTTTTTAGTCAAAATACCCTGTACCTTTTTTTTAAAGGAACCTCCCCAAGGCCCCTGAAGTGTAATGGAAGTTTGTTGTAGAATAAGTAAGATTGGCAGAGAAAGCTATTCCGAACCTTACTCAGTCGCACCTTAAAATGACGCAAGTCCTCTTTATTTCGCGTATTATGCGAATGAATATTTGAGTTAGTTGAGGTAGTCTCGATATATTTTCTCGTATACATGATGTTTTGGTATATATACGCGGCGTACAAAGTCATGATACCAGATTCGATGAAGTACTGCTTGCAAGATGCAATTCATTAGCAACTGCTAATAAAATATGAATTTAAAGCAATTTTTACTGCTAGGCAAAGTTGGTTGACGAAATCGTTCAAACCTGTGGTAAAATTGCCTAAATAAAATAAAATATAAACGGCAGCTCCTCCCATGGAATTCACCGACCGGAGTCAGGCCCATCATAATACTATTATTATACTTCTGGGAGGTGGACTCCGGACTAACGACAATCTGTGTTAGATTTAGGACAGCTGTCTTACCATATGTGAGCGTTCACCTTACCACCCATTCACTCCTTTGAAGCCATAGGATTTGAGATGCGGAAATTGAAGTATTAGATATTTTTTTTAGGAAGGTGTTGATTATTTTCCTGGAGAGACCTAGATCTTTAAAGAGAGGTAACAGAGGTCTAGCTGGCAGGCCACGAGCGCCAACTTCTACCGCAGGAAGGTGTACAGTGAAGACGTTCCCGGTGACGGCATTTGCGAGATCATGGTTTTTATTTAATTTGTACTCGTGACATTTAAAAAAGGGCAATATATCCGTAAATCACATAGATTTTTCAGTTTTTGTATTTGATGAAATCTTCCCGCCAGACTAGCTTTGTTCAACTGTAAATAAGCCATATTGCTTTTTTGTGCATTTAATGATCGACTATAGTGAATGTAAAAGATTTATAACTGGGAAAAGAAATACAATTGCACCTAATTGGATAATCCTTGCCAGACCCGGAATTTCTAGATTAGCATTGGTAATAGACCAGATTTCATTAGTTGCAGAAACTGGGAAAAGAAGTACTAAAAATATTCACTATTTTCCAGTCTAAATGTTTATATCGATGTTGAGAAATTGCTATACATAGGCTTACACATAGATATTCAATATTTGAACGACTCACATATATTATTATGATATACATAGATGGAGTATGGACTAGATAATTACGCTACAAGTATTATAAATAAGATAAAAACGAATTTAACACCCAACGTTTCGGCGATGTTGCAGCTGCCGTTGTCCAGGGTAGACTAGGTAGACAGTCTACCCTGGACAACGACGGTCACAACATCGCCGAAAACTTTCGGTGTTGCAAAATTCACATGGTAAATTCGTTTTTATCTTATTTATAATGTCAAACAACCGCGATAGTCGTCAATTTCATATGTTACAAGTGTTCTCATATGATTATTATGGAGGAGATTGGAATTTGGAGTGAATTCATGAGTCCTTCTCCATACGCCAGATTCTCATACGAAAAGAAGTCCACGGTTTTGCAGATGCTGGATTAACGAACATAAGATTTGCTGCTGTCAGATCTCATACAGTGAGTTTTCAGATGAAGTTGCCGCATATGCTTGGATTTGTGATTAAGATACGTTTGCATCTCTTAAATATGGCTAATTACAATCCAATTATTTATTTACAATATATTATTTGCAATGAATGTTAGGTACAAGCTAGTATATTATGATGTACGGCAACTGGGCACACCATGTTGGACAGCTGACCTTAGCACATTACATACTTCAGTAAACATGAAATCATGAGACACATTACAGAGTTCAAGCAACATATCCCAGTATTTCCCTTACATATACTGCTGACAAACTTGAGCATTCTTAGGAATATATAGTTTGTTTTTTGTTTAACCCTTCGGCTACGTAACGACCAAATTTGATTGCACATCAGAACACCGTTGACTACATAACGACCAATATTGGCGGCTTGCTCTCGGAGCGCATAGTAATATTATTTTCTAATTCGAACGCATCCTAAAATCCATACCAAATATCTCATTATTACCATAGATACATAGACGGCCGCTAGAATAATTTCGCACATCATTTCGCAGATATTTCTAGTAAAATTCCATTGTCATACATAATATATTTTTTTTCCGAGAAATCATCAAAATTTTTATTGGTTTTATGAGCTAATATCTAAATATTTTTGTGTGTAAATAAGCAAAACGAAATATTACCTTTGATAGAGAATCTAATAAAGATCACAATAGTATTTACAATTTCTAAATAGAGTTCCGTATTTTTCCGTAAGACAAGTACAACTTAGAAATGCCGATTTTTTTTCACTTTTTCGAATTTCTCTTATTTATTCATAATTATATAATTGTTTTACAAAATGAGATTTCAATATTCTATATACGAAATTTCAATGCGATCATTGCACAGTTATTCTTTTTATGCTTGCTATAGTAGTTCCACAGTTATAGTACTTTTTGTCGAACGCGGCGATATTGCAAGAAATTCCAATAAATTGCCTCTGCCATGAAATTATGCCGCTACTCGAAGGATTAATCAACTATTAAAACACATACAATTCCTGGATGTGTTACGTGCCCTAGGGTATATCAGGTAATTAGCCATATTTAATCGGATATAACTCAGAAACGGCTCAAAATTGGGATCAGTCGTGATTGTAATACATTTTCTACATAAAGAGATTTTTCCATTGGTATATGGTTTACAGCTATTGGAAAAGTGGGCTCAAAATATCCATTCTCTTTAGATATCCCTCTGCTCGCTTCCCTCGCACTCTAGCCCCGCAATCCCCTGCCGCTTGAGAGTGCGTTTACTGTTCTCTCGGTATACTGTGCCGTGCGTCTTGAGAAATTTACGCTTCAATAGAGATGGGCGATATCATAGACATCTCGAAACAATACAGGAAAACCAATTAAAATCCACAAACCATTTGAGTTGCAATTTAGACGTTCTTACCCGGAGCGCTATTTTCTGATAGCAGGCAGTCTGTTATAATTCACAGGCTGCTATTTTTTGGATGTTATGGCCCTATATGAGCCTTCATATTTTACTGCAGGTCCAGATCGTCAAAATATCAGTACATTTAAAATTAAATACACTGAACTGGATGCTCTGGACCGCAAATCGCAATATCCAATTTCGACTTACTGAGATTTGGAGGCACTGGCCTGACCCTGATGTCAGTTTTAAAACAGTTGGCTCTCGTACTGGAAATTTTGCATACGAACAAGTAATTTCGATATCTTCTATACATATTAAAATGCACCTAATAAATACTAATCATCATGAGAATCTGGATCACGTTTTGATCGCGTTGAGTCTGTGTCATTCGGCTGTGGCTTTCGATAGAATCTCTCCGATGGTTTGGGTGACTGTGCTAAACACTGGACGGTTCTTCGGGCTCGTATCCCAGCACTTTTCCTAAAAAACAAAAAATAATAAGGGTTTTCATTTCGTAGAAATACAATGTAGAGAACCACGCACACCAAGTACATCAGTGGTTTTCAACCTTTTCTTGGTGGCGGCACAATTTTAACCGAGTCGAGTCACTCCGGCACACAGCCCAACAAGCACAAAAGCCATATTAAAAGTCATGAAAAGGCGTTCAGATTAACTCTCAGCTATGTAAAGGTGTCATTTAACCCGTTGAGTATGATACGACCAAATCTGGTTCTGAAACAATTATCCGTTGAGTATGATACGACCAGATCTGGTTCCGCGTTTTTTTCACTTCTTTGACGTTCTCATATTTATTCATAATTATCTAATTGTTTTACAAAATGATATTTCAATATTCTATATTCGAAATTTCAATGCAATCATTGTGCAGTTGTTCTTTTTATGATTGGTGTAGTAGTTTCGTAGTTATAGTACTTTAAGGTCGATGTCGCCGAAAATCCTGCAAAAGAGACAGATGCATCCATGAAAATACCCATTTACTCCAAGGGTTAAAGAAATTTGGCTTATATTACCTTTTAGTCATATAATTTTGTCGTATAAAGCCTTTTAGTAGAATAAGGGCGGTATAATCGCTATAAAGCACCCAAATTTATAACCATTTTATAACTGATAGCTGTATAGTAGTCGAATAAATAACCTTTATAGAACAAACAAAACAAAAGCTACTACATTACCCTTACTCCACCAAAGGCTGTATATTGGTTACAAGACCCACCCTTATACAGCTTATAATCATATAAAAATGCTTTACAAAGAGTTAAAGCTGTATAGTTGTCACTAGGCCCTCTTTCATTTGAAATTTTTGAAGAAGTTGACTGTTTAAAGGTTTGAGAAGCGTTTGAGCGCGCTGCGCCATCTAGCGGTAGGTAATAAGTCATAAATAAGAAATATCAGCGACATTTTACCAACCGCTAAAAAGCGCATCGTGACCACAGCTTTTCATACTATTTAATCATAAAATAAAAAAAAACAAATTTTCAATAAAAAAAAATATATATTTTTTTTTATTCATTAGTTTTTTAATTTTTTAAAAATTTTAAGTTGTTTACTTCGCTGTACTGATTCACCCACAGAAAAAAAAAGCCCGTGCAGTAATAGAAAAAGAGAGCATGGAGCCATTGTACGATGGCCCAGAAAATATTTATTCGAATCTAGCTGTAAAATAGCTAACCACTGTACGGAGACTTGCATCCATCCAAAACAATTTGAATAAATAATGAAAAATTCTTACCAACAAATTCACCAGAGGCTGTGGCATACTTTCATGCGTACTCCACTTCAGGCTGTTGTTTTTCAGATTGGTTAGAACCTTCGTATCGCTCATTTTTACGAAAGGCAACTCTGACTTATGGAATATCTGTTAAAAAAATCACAACATTAAAAATCATAAAAATGTTATTTTCCGGAACTATCCCGAGTGGTATGACGGGCAAAGGATGCCCAGGTCCGTGATAAAATCTCATTGAATTACCGCTGAAATACAACAGGTAGAGGTCGCATAAGCGACTTCGGTCATGTAACCAGTCGAGAGGAAAGTATGGAAGCGGGAGAATTGGATTAGTTCTCCCTCTAGTAAAAAGATTATTGGCATCTAATTGTATCAGCAAGTTAGCTATGTTTTTTATAATCAATTTAACGCATTCTAACTCATATAAAGATAAAAGGTATATATAAATACAAACGGAGCTGCCATGGAATTCACCGACCGGAGTCGGGCCCATCATAATACTATTTTTTTTTACACTTCTGGGGGGTGAGCAGCGGATTCCGGACTTACGAACCGGCTGTGGTAGGTTTAGGACAGCTGTCTTGCCACATGTGAGCGTTCACCTTGCCACCCATTCACTCCCCCTTCGAAGCCATAGAATTTGAGATGCGCAAATCGCAGTTTTAGATAATTTTTCTAAGAAAGAGTTGATTATTTTTCTGGAAAGGCCAAGATCTTTAAAGAGGTGAAATAGAGATTTAGCTGGCAGGCCACGAGCGCCAACTTCCACCGCGTGAAGGTGAACAGTGAAGCCGTTCCGGGTTACGGCATTTGCGAGATCATGGTATTTATTTAATTTGTACTCGTGGTCTTTTGGGATATTCGATTCCCATGGAACAGTTAATTCTACGATAAGAGCCACCTTCCGAGATAGAGAGTAAAGAGTTATATCTGGACGGAGAGCTGTGCATCCGAGACTTTCAGGGAATTTATACTGCTTAGAGACCGAATCAACCTCCAGAATCCAATCTGTAGCTTTCTCGATTATCGAGAAAGGTTTTGTAGTTAAATGTTTTTTGCCTTTAGAGCCATCCCGCACAAACTGTATTGGGGGTTTGGAGGATACTGTCAAACCCTTGTTGGCACGAGCCACTGAGAGACTAATTACCTCGCGAATAACAGCGAGAACTTTGTCATGGCGGTAAGTGTACCGTCCTTGATCTAAGGCCACCTTGCAGCCAGCTAGAATGTGTCTAGCTGTGCAAGGGGTATTGCTACAGAGGGGACAAGAACTATCCTCGGCAAGGCTCCAACGAGCGAGGTTACTGGGGTCTGGAAGTGTATGCTGAAAGGCATTCAAATAAATATAAAGATAAATACTCCGTAAATCAAACCCTAACCGATACAATAAGCTGACTTGGTTTTTAGCTATTTTTATTGATTATTATTATTAATATCATACCCGCTCACACTCCACACTTACACGCTCAACACACTCCCACAAACACATACACACACCCTGCATACTCGACTCTTATGTACTTCTAAAATTGAAAAAAATTAAAATTGAAGGTACGTTAGTTTTATTAAGTAGTTAAAAAAAACGTAATTTATGTAATTTTATTGAAATCCGTAACCGGTTTTATTTGTTGTAAATCTGCATACATTTAAAAAAATATTATTACTGTAATACTGTGTGATTTCTCAATAAAGAATTGAATTGAATTGAATTGAATAAAAAGATAAATGAGCACAACATGATTCTATATGACCTAGATTATTTGAAATTCGAAAGGCCCATTTTTGAAGCGAAAAAAATATGTTACCTTAGAACGATAATACATTAATCCCTCAAGCGGCGGGTGTAAATCTTTGCAGTCAACTCACCTGCCATTTCTGAGAGTTGAAGGTCAAAAATAAAGCACTTTAGAAAAACGATCATAAGAAAGAAACTAATTGATGGATCATGAAAAGAAGAATTGTAGAATAATAACGTTGAAATTTGAAATATAAAACATTAAAACCTCATTAGAAAGTTGGAGAACTGAAAAAACTCACTTATTCAGCGATATCAACGTTTTATCTCAAAATACGCAACCCTATCTAGAAATTGTAAACACATTTGTGTACGTTATTACATTCTTCACCAAATCTATTAGTTCGTTTTATTTATTTTCATACATATATCCGAAGAGAAGCTACATAATATCCGAAGAGAAGCACAGATCCGAACAGTGGCAGCACTCGACTAAGTGCCCCCAGAATACAAACAATTATATTAGGGATTCTAGACTGCGAGAAGCACAACTGAATAATCGTACAATACAGAATTTATCCGTCTTTCTCACACATATCTAACAGGGGGTGGTTGCACTGTGATTTTGGTGTAAATTCAGTTCGTTGAGAGCGCGGTTTGTAGCGCCGCTCTCGTAGCCGTTTTGGGACGTTACTGAGCATTGACTACAATAGATCGTACCCGATTCGGGACGTTACTGTCTTGAGGGGTTAACCCGCTAGGCACTTAACATCCCTTTCGGGACATGTATGGCGGCCGCCTAAAATCCGAAACATCCCATACGGGATATCGCGCTCGCCGCTGCGTAAAATGCAATTTACGATTCGAAACGTCGTACTTTATGCTTTCTGACGGCTGAACGACATGGCCAAATAATCTTTAATTCGGCGGCCACCGGCGATAAAATCGAACGCCGATTTAAAAAGTCAGCATAGACGTCAAAACGTCAGTCTCGATCGGCCAGCGCCTCGGCCGCGTAGTTCCGCGAAATGTTAGTTTTGTGCAGTGTTTTGTGGATAAAAGTGCAGTGTTTACTGGATAAAAGTGAGTAATTTCCATTTTTAAGTAGTTTAGGCATAAGGATTAGTCAATTGAGATAGTCCATTTGCTGTTTTTCACGAATTTTCAAAGAAAACACTTCGGCAACAACAAACGGCTCGCGAAAAATGGTTGTTATTATTTTGTAATGTTTATGAAATATCCCGATATATTGCGAAATATGACGTAATGTCACTTTAATTTACTAACAAAATAAGTATTGTTTCATTTACATCCTAAGTTATCACATAATTAGGCGTATTTTGAAAATTATATCTTGTTTTGTAAAATGAATCGCGCAAAGAAACTTGTTTTGATAATTACTATGAGAGAATAAAGTGCGATTTTCCATAGTTTTTCGATGAAATGTGACTCTTTGGAGTATAGTAATTAGTTATTAGACATATAATAAGTCTATGATAAGACAATATAATTGAAAAAATCTAACGAATTTTATATTATGGGCATTCAAAGTTTATTATTAAGTTCGGACGCGGAAACTCTCAAAACTTTAGATTTTTCTATAATATCAGACAAAGCTCAAAGTTCTGGTGTGATTTCTAAGAAGTGTGATGTAGTAATAAAGTTATTTTGAAAGAATTTCATATAAAAAAATACCATAAGTAGTCACAAATTAAAAATTAAAAATTTTTTTTTTTCGAGAATACATAAAATTTTTCTTGGCTGAATAAATAAATATTTTTGTAGGCAAATAAGTAAAAAAAAAATATCGTTTTGGTAAAGCATTTAATAAAGAACATAACTGTATTTACAATTTTTGCATATTTTACGTATTTTGTGACAAAAAAATCGAAATGATTTTATAGGCGAGTTTTTTCAGTTTGCCAATTTTGTAATATTTATTCATTATTATCTTAATTGTTTTACGAGATAAGGTTATGTTTTATATGTCAAATTTCAATGCGATCATTTTTCTCTTTATCTTTTTTAAATCCGTTTAGTGGTTTATAAGTTATGATCGTTTTTCTCAAGGCCGTTGACTCGCGTCGATTTTTTGCGCGAATATGTCGCGCGCAAAAGTGATAGGTGAGTTTTTACCTCGCAACGTGAGGGGTTAAGCCAAGAAAGGAATACCGTAATGGAGATAAGATTCAAAATATTTGTAATAGATTGTTTTTATATCTTTGAAAATACAAGAAATGCAATGAAAAAGGAATACAAACCTCCCAGATAGTACAAGCGAACATATACACATCGGATTTGGTTGAGAAGTCCGAATCGTAGACGCTTTCTTGCGGCAGCCAGCGAAGAGGAATAATCTATGGAATAAAAATTAAGTGTAAATAAGCAATGTTTGATATCAAACTATCTAAAAAAACAAAAAAAAATGTGTTTTTCAAAATTTGGAAACATTTTTTTTTGAAAGAAAGTATTAAAAACATTGAGCGCAAAGCGCCATCTAGCGGTACGTAAAATGCTGCTAATATTGTAATAAACAATAAATAATAATAATAATAATAAAGTTTTCGGTGGTAGATTCTTGATATAGACCCCAGACCACTTCCAGACCCCAGTAACCTCGCTCGAGGGTTTGACAGTACCCTCCAAACCCCCAATACAGTTTGTGCGGGATGGATCTAAAGGCAAAAACATTTAACAACAAAACCTTTCTCAATAATCGAGAAAGCTTCAGATTGGATTCTGGAGGTCGATTCGATCTCTAAGCAGTGGGATGAACGTATAAATTCCCTAAAAGTCTCGGATGCACAGCCCTGCATCCAGATATAACTCTTTACTCTCTATCTCGGAAGATGTCCCTCATCGTAGAATTAACTGTTCCATGGGAATCAAATATCCCAAAAGACCAAATTAAATAACACCCGGAATGGCTTCACTGTTCACCTTCACGCTGTGGAAGTTGGCGCTCGTGGCCTGCCAGCTAAATCTCTGTTTCACCTTTTTAAAGATCTTAGTCCCTCCAGGAAAATAATCAACTCCTCTTATAAAATTATCTAAAACCGCGATTTCCGCATCCTAAATTCTATGGCTTCGAAGGGGAAGTGAATGGGTGGTAAGGTGAACGCTCACATGTGGCAAGACAGCTGTCCTAAACCTACCACAGCCGGTCGTTAGTCCGGAATCCACTGCTCACCCCCCAGAAGTGTAATAATACTATATGATAGGTCCAGTCTTCCCAGGCCCAGCGGGCCCAGGCCCAGACTTCGGTCAGTGAATTCCATGCCAGTTACGTTTGCATTTTATTTTTATTTAGTCGCTGCCCTAGTAAATTAATATTTTATTTATTTATTTTTGTTGTATAAATACAGTAATATTATAATTTTATATATTATTATTATTAAAATAGTCAAATATTAATCTGATTGACTTTGTAGTTTGTAACATTTTAAACTTTCGCTATATATAGAGAAACCATAGAAACTATAGAAAATGTACAAAAGACGACAAAGTTTCAGAATTTCTTTATTATACGAAAGAGACGTTACGTTCTGCACAGAAGAAGTCTGTGCAGCTAAATACATAAAATGTAGATAAACGATAATTAAAATCAAATAATAAAAGAATATAAAAAGCCTTTAAAGGAAAATCAGATATAAAATATAATAAAATAGAGCAATTTAAAAACGATGTAAAACAATAATAATTAAAAACGCTAGTCAGCGGAGAGGGGAGAACTCAGGGTCGGCTCTCTGTTCTTGCTTCAATTATACAGATAAAACTTACAACTAAAATGATTAAAACATTAAAATACAATAAAATCGATGGTTCAGGTAGGGGAAAGGTTTGAATCTCGCGCGTTGAGCAGCAGTTCCCACGGCGAACACCAGGGCGCTGACGTCTTCCTCGCTCGGCGCGCGGACGATAAGATACTCCGCCACTATCGTACTGGTACGATACGAGACTCGGCAGGAGTAAGTATGAAGAAGCGGGCAGGACCCAAATATCACGCCAGTCGACGGGGCGAGAAGGCGGACGTAGTACGATGTGGCGGTAGTCAATGTCGGCAATCCGCCGCGCAGATCACAACTGCCGCTGTAGCATTAATCCACCGCAGAATAAGGCCGCTGTAGAATTAATCCGCCTTAGAATAAGGCCGTTTTCAAAATCCTCCACGGAGATCCCTGCAGCCGTAGAAAGGCTTCATTACAATATGATCGCGCCAAGGACGAAAACGGATCATCGAAAGGAACAGCGACTATCGCCTCAGTCCAGTCGCTGATTTCCGATACATCATCAAACGATCCAATAAAAGTCACTTCATAGTTCTAACATCGAGCAAACTCACCAGGTAATAGTCCTAAATCACACACAGACTCCCCGGGATCTCGTTCGGAATCAAGTCGGATTCGAAATGACCCAAATTATCTTTTGGCTGGTAGTCCGCCAAACTTTTGGCGGGCCCGGCAAGGAAACCCCTTATCGATACGCGCGAGTTTTAAAAATCAAATTCGACATTTGAATTGCGTTATAATAAAATATTAAAATCATGTGATAATAAAATTGATTTTTATTTATAGTGAAAACTATGATGAAATACCCATATTGCACTATCCTTAATTTAAAATCCGGAATCCAAAATGGTAAGGAACCAACGACCTTCGAATGCTGTCAATCTACATTCCACAATTCCATCAGAGCATAATTAAAATATTCTGAATGTAAATTTATGAGCTAACAAAATAATTAGGAATTATGACCAAAAGACTAATCAGAAACTATAACTAAATAATTAACCACTTTTGGTCGATATCCCGAACATCGTACAGTCTCCTTTGTTTCTGGCAACGATTCTCATCGAATCATCGCAGACGTCACTATGCGCTTCTGATTGGTCAGCCGCGCGAAAAAGTCTGAACTGTCAAAACGAACACGACGCCATCGATCGCTAAAGTGAATGAATATTGTGGATGGAAATTGTGGAAAAGCAAATCGGAAAACGCGAAGTGCGTTACAAGTTTTAAGTATCATTATGTGGTGAGAGTATTTAGAAACCTTTCTTTTATATCTTAATCGGCCATCTACTTCTATCAATTCCGTAATCACTGGTTTTGTTCTTGGGATTTTACAATATAATTAAATTACATAATAGCATTTATTAAAAAGTATTGTGAACTAATGTCTAAACAACTACTTAAAAGGTTTTGAAGTTTATAAACTTGACTTGATTTGATTTGTAGCTCTACGTTAGTAGACGCACAGAGGTTAAAAAGTAAATATGTGGCTTACCTGGTTTTGATGTTTGCAATACTCTTGGCTGTAGGCACCCTTAGTAACAGCAGGAATCGACACTTTTACTTGAAATTGTGATGTTATTAAACAGTTTCTTGTTGCGAGATCTCTGCAAAACAAAAATACAAAATTTGCATTTATTATTTTTGAAACAGTGAACTCCATAACAGCTCCCATTAAATTAAATTCAAGTCACCGAGTCGGACTTGTATATTATTTTTTATTATTAAATTAAAAATTTACAACTTTCTTCTTCTCTGTCGCTCCCTCATTAGTGAGGATCGTGGCCACTAGACAAGAGTTTGCCTACGAGGCTCCTCCACTTCGACCTGTCTTCTGCATGGCGGGTCGCAGATTGTATTGACCCTTTTGTAACTTCTTTGATGAGGTCGTTCCATCTGGCTCTGCTTCTTCTTCCCTCCACTTGACCCCCGAAAAGCATTGTCTCCAGATTCTCTGGGTTTCTCCTGGCAACATGACCGAAGAACTGCAGGACCCTTCTCATGCATACGGTGGAGAGTCTCACTTGGATGCCGAGTTCTTCCAGGACAGATTTGTTGGTGCGGCGTGCTGTCCATGGGATTCCTAGCATTTTACGCCAACACCACATCTCCAGTGCATCGATTTTGGTGCGTATCTGATCCTTTAGGGTTCATGTCTCCGACGCATAGAGAAAGATCGAGAAACTCACAACTTTATGTAAATAATATTAAAATAATAAGAGCTATGATTTCAAACTTCATTTGTTGTTATACTATTATTGTATTTTGAGATAGGACATAGGTGTATTAAAAGCGTCATCTACAGTACGCCACCATACCGCTAAACCTCGAATGTTGCCATATTGAACATAAGAGTAGATTAACCCTTCAAAAGTCAGCCATGGGAATAAAACTCACGATGGCATGTTTTCAACCCTCAAGATTTGTTTGTAGGGGTGGTAGTGCACGCATACATTAAATATATAATTGTAGCTTATTCAATGAAGGCTATCTTTCCTGCATATAATTGCATAAATATCATAAATACGGATATCGGCTGTCCGCGAATCGGCACAACAGAAAACCACCGATCGGTGGTATTGGCATACCAGCGGTTAATCATCGTTTGGAACTATGAGAGCTATTTACAAGTTGTGGGAGCTAATGGGCACTTGCTGAGTTGGCCACAAAGACCCATTTGTTCAGGTTTGGTCACACTCTTGGGTCAACACTCATCCGGCGGCCTCCACTCATGAAGTGCGAGCCCGGGCAGGACTCTGGCCTTAGGGCTAGTTTCCCCTAGGAGTCAACCTTCTGGCGCTCCTGGACGGTCTGCGCACCGTGCGGCGTAAGCCAATCGACTGTGCACTCCGACTAACAGTCGGGGGAGTCTGGAAGCAGTACTGTTTCCTATAGAGTGGGGGTGGTTGCTGACCTTACGGCGACTGCTCTTGAAACGACAATCGGCTAACCGATTCCAGGTGAACAGCCGGGCAAAGGACGCCGTGGTCTGCGATAGATTCGGTTTACACCATTTCACCGGTTCGTAAGGGAGAGGACCGTGCAAGCGACCTCAAACTCGTAACCAGTCGAGAGACCGGAGTAATCTGGTCGTAACTGAAAGTAAGGGCGTGAGCGTAAGCCCGCTAAGTAACATACCTTCGGCGGATAAGGCGATGGCCTCTTACGGGAATGTGGCGGAGCTCGACGGTGGACTGTTTTTGTCCTAAGTCTTCTGCGTTCACTTTTTAGGAGATAGAACGATCATATTTCGTTAAAACTTACTGAGGTGACGGTTTCGCCTGTTGTAGTTGACAGCTCTAGTTATCTATACGTTGTGTTTTGTAGTAAAATCCTACCTGCCAAAACTTACTATGGCATGGAGCAATCTAATACTCTATATAATGAATAGTTTGACTGTAGTAAATAATAAAAATAGCTTACTTATGTATCATTCTATGATCTGCTATGTGCTCCATAGCTTTGGCTATTTGCACGGCCAGCGCCAGCATCTGTTCCACGTTGAGAGGCGGCAGGCACTTGCGCTCCTCTTCTTCGCTGGGATCCGTACCCTGGAGGAGTTGTTCTGCGTTCTGCTGTTTCTCCTTCCGGCTGGCCAGCTTCTCCTTGTAGGCCGCTATCTCCGACGGAGAGCGCGTCGCCAGCAAGAACTGCTTTAGGTCACCCTACAGTTACAGATAAACGAATTTACCGCCAGAAGTTCGTAGCACCTGACCTTTTGGCTATGTTGCGAACCGCCGTCGTTTGGGGTGAACTGAAGTGCTGTCGATCGTCATCCGTTGTTCTGCGGGTAGGCGGCCAACTATCGCTGTTACTTCGAAGATTATAAAAGTGATGGGGCGGCGGGTTCGGCGTGTCTATCTTGTGTTACGTCCCTACGCTCGGTGTGAGCATTGAGAACATTACTGATTATCTCAAATGGGAGAAACACATGATTGCAGTTGCTAAAAGAGCCTACTATACTCTCTATCTAATAAGGAAGGCTTTCCAAGATCTGTCAATAGAGGTTTTATCAAGATTTACAAGGCATATGTGAGATCTATTCTTGAGTATGGCTATCAGATCTGGAACCCTTACTTTTGCAAAGATGTAGATATTCTGGAAAACGTTCAGCGAAGGGCAACCAAAATGCCAGTGGGCCTGAAGAATAGGAATTATGAAGATCGCTTGAAATTACTTGGAATTACTACACTCAAACAAAGAAGACAAAGAGGGGACCCAATTGAGACATATAAAATTCTAACACATTATTACGATGTACCTGCACTAAAAAATATTTACAAATTCAACATCAACACAAATCTTCGAAGTCACAACAAAAAACTCCACCGTACAAAATTTAAATCTAATCATTTTAAGAACGTTCTGCAACATAGAGTGGTGGGCATGTGGAATAAACTACCATTTGAAGTGATTAGTGCAATCTCTGTCAATCAATTTAAAAACAGACTCGATTTATAACTAAAAACTTGTTAATATTGTTTATATTATATGTTAATATTGTTTAGCTTTACAAGATCTGATCTGGACGTATCAGCAAAGCTGCCTGTCCAGAATAAATAATAATAATAATAATAACATTTTAAGAAGAGGGTTCCGCGCAGCAGAGAGTTTGAAACCTTCGTTCGGGGTTCTTTTATTTTAATTGCTTCCCAGATCGTGCGGGAAAAGTGATATTTTTCTCTAGATAGCGCAATGGAATTTTAAAACTGCACCCGGAGGTTTGTTTGCTATCCAGTCTGTATTCGCAGTTTTACGATTTTTCTCGCTGACCGTTTTAAACAGCCTTAATGTGTGCGAGTAATTATGAGTCGAGTCATTATTGGTCGATTTGTTTGTCCAACGTGAGCCATCCCACAGCTGA
The DNA here is from genome assembly GCA_944548615.1 of Micropterix aruncella. Taxonomy (NCBI): domain Eukaryota; kingdom Metazoa; phylum Arthropoda; class Insecta; order Lepidoptera; family Micropterigidae; genus Micropterix; species Micropterix aruncella. The sequence goes on from OX155978.1 coordinate 4,303,214, forward strand.
GTTTTAAAAGTGCACCCAGTGGTTAGATTCGATATCCAATATATGTTTGTAGATCGCTGTTTATTTTGTATCGTCTTAAATTAATCCCATATAAAACTCACATCCATGGTTCCTCAATATACCGTTTTATCGCAATGAATGTTTAAAATTTGGCTATTATTGTGTTGTTGTTTACTCAATCGATCGCTTTGTGAAAAGTGGCTGGCCGGCAGAATGTCAACGTTTTTAGGAATTTTCCATATCACACTGATGAACAATACAAAACAATACAAAGCCATACAAAATATATGTCAAAAAGTGGGTTCCGTGCAGCTTGGGCCTGATGACATGTCTAATATTTTAAGTCGGCTCAACTCATGGCTCAGTTTCCATCCGGTAGCCCCCTCGAAGAGGGACTAACCCGGAAAGGACTATGTGAATCTTGCCAGCGGCTGTGAGCCCAGTCGTGGACAGGTGAGATCGAATGCCCTAATCTGGGAGAACACCTCGGGTGGTACTGGGCAGTTTGAGCATCAAGAGGCGTTAATCAATCGCCTACGCACTTCGGCGAATAGCCGGGAGTCTGGAAACATACGTTTACTAAGCAGCGAGCGTTGTTGATGACCTGATGTCAGCCACCTTTGAAACAATCTTTTGGCCACCCGATCCCGAGTGATAATCACTAGCAAAGGGCGCGATGAATTCGAACTGAATTACCGCTACAATCAGGTAGAACTAGAGCTGTCGACTACAACGGGCGAACGCGCCACCTCAGGAAGTTTTAACAATATCGTTCGTTCTGTCTCCTGTGAGGTAAGCGCAGAAGATTTAGGACAAAACAGTCCACCGTCAAGCTCTGCCACATGCCCGCAAGAGGCCAACGCCTAAACCACGAGATAGCCAGGAGTGTTACCCAGCGGGCTTACACTCACGCCCTTACTTCCAATTGCGACCAGATTACTTCAGTCTCTCGAGTGGTTCCGAGTTTGAGGTCGCTTGCACGGTCCTCTCCCTTACGAAGCGGTGAAAGGTGTGTACCAAATCTATCGCGGACCACGGCATCCTTGGCCCGGCTGTTGACCCAGGATTGGGTAGCCGATGGTCGTTTCAAGAGCAGTCGCCGTAAGGTCCGCAACAACACCTGCTCTATAGGAAACAGTACTGCTTCCAGACTCCCCCGACTGTTAGTTAGAGTGCGCAATCGATTGGCTTATGTCGTACGGTGCACAGACCGTCCAGGAGCGCCAGAAGGTTGATTCCCAGGGAAAACTAACCATAAGGCCAGAGTCCTACCCAGGCTCGTGGAGGCCGCCAGATGGGTGTTGACCCAAAAGTGTGACCAACCCTGAACAGAATGGGTCTTCGTGGCCAACTCAGCAAGGGCCTATTAACTCCCAAACTTACGTAACTAGACAGTGGACTGTTTTGTCCCAAGTATTCTAAACTCACCTCACGGGAGATGGTTAAAACTTCCCGAGGTGAAAGGTTCACCCGTTGCAGTCGACACATCCAAGTATGGCGTCGAGCAATCTAATACCCGTTATAATCAATGCCGGTACTGATACTAATAAATAAATAGTTTTAAAAAAAACACTAAAAACACGCTTTTGGGCTATGATACGATTTCCCTTACACACGGCTATGATACGATATTCCATCATGGAATACCAGTGCCTATCTTCCGGCTTCATCATCAGACCTTGAAACCTAATCGTGGTCAAAGTTGATTCCGAGAGTTTTCTAACAAGTCCAAACACAGCTATGATACGATGTTCCATCGTGAAGTTCCAGTTCATATCTTCCAACTCCATCAGATCAGTTCGACAGTACCATATTATTGTATTGTCATCAGAACTACATACAGCTGCCAATTTTCATGACGCTACGATCCTTGGAAGATGGTTAAATTAGTTACCTTAGATTCCATTACATAGTTACATACAGGTCGACCTAATAAAAGCGTGTTAAAAATAGAGCTTACCCAATCGGTATACTGGAAGACTAGGTAGTGGGGCTCTTTCTCGTTACTCAGGCCGATGATCCTGCTGATGTTCTCGTGCTTGAGTTTGGAAAACATGTCGAGCTGCCGTTTGAACTCGGCCAGCTGAACGTCGTCCTTCACCTGTGTCAGGGATTTAAGCATCACCGGCCTCAGAAGCTTGGGGGCGGCTTTCTCGCCGGGCGCCTCCGCCGACTCCGCCTCCAGGGTCTCAGAGGTCCGCGACTTGCGCAGGTGATCCTTGTCCAGTTTGGCGAGAACTATGTCGCCGAATTCGCCACGACCTGACAGTGAAAATAACACTCATGATTGCACTATAACGCAAGAACAATAATGTAAAAAATTAAAAAACCCGACTGCCCTTACAAAAGAGACCTGTTGTATTTAGGACTAGCTGACCAGTGCCCACTTCGTTGGGCGATAAACATTTTTACTTGTGATGAAATTATGAGTGTGGTTCGTTTAGTACTGACTGCTATGATTTATACTGCCACTGCCAAAAAGAGGGTTATATTTTTACTGCATATGTATGTATGTATTTGCATGCCAATTTGGCTATATTACCGGGTTTCAAATGAGGGAATGAAATGATTATGATTGAATAAATTATGTTTATTTTAATTGTTCAAAACTTCTCTGTATACTATATTAGATGTAATGTACCAAAATATATTGTCTTTTAGGAGTTCCAACCCGAGATAAGGTCGCGGTTCCATACCTATGTCGTATTATCTCTTTAACCATTTATGCAGTAAAAAGGAAATTATATTCAGTAAAAGGGAAAAGTCTTTTGTTTTAAATACTTGAGATGATAAATTTACTTATTTTAATAAGAATTCATAATTGTTGATTTAAATATTTTTTTAAAATATAAAAAACTACATTTTGTGACTTAAATATAAAATTTAAACATATGCTGTCGCTGACTTTTTTGTAGGCATTATCAAGCTCTAGAACTCAATCATATATCTCTCATCATTAAGGCAGCTTTCGTAAGAAACGTTTTCATTCGACCATTTTTTCTCCAACTACCACGAAAAAGTCTTTTAATTTTTCGGATTAATATATAGCCTATGACAGTCACAAATAACATGGCTTTCTATTGATAAAAGAATTTTCAAAATCGGTTCGGTAGATCCAGAGATTACTCCCCACAACCTCACAAACTCACAAACTTTACCGCTTTATAATATTAGTATAGAATATTCGAAAAAATGTTTACGCTGAAAAGCCTGTTTTGTAAGAGAATAAAGTTCGTATTGCGTCCTGCGACAGGCGGCATCTTGAAACGATCGCGGTCAAATCAGATAGTCAGAGCGCGAGGTCGGCCCGCTGGGTTCTCTTCCCGGTGCCTCGCGATAAGGCGTTGGTCTCCGATGGGCTCAATAGCATCTGTATACAATTTCATAGCATCAATTATGAAGATTTTTTTATGTTTGCTCATATTCCACTTGTCATATTTCAGCGGGAGTTAATGGGCCCTTGCTGAGTTGGCCAAGACCCATTCTGTTCAGGGTTGGTCACACTCACGGGTCAACACCTATCTGACGGCCTCCACGCATGAAGTGCGAGCCTGGGTAGGACTCTGGCCTTATGGTCAGTTTCCCCTAGGAATCAAACTTCTGGCGCTCCTGGACGGTCTGCGCACCATGCGGCGTAAGCCAATCGACTGTGCACTCTGACTAACAGTCGGGGGAGTCTGGAAGCAGTACTGTTTCCTATAGAGCGGGGGTGGTTGCGGACCTTACGGCGACTGCTCTTCTTGAAATGACCATCGGCCATCCGATCCTGGGTGAACAGCCGGGCAAAGGACGCTGTGGTCCGCGATAGATTCGGTATACACCGTTTCACCGCTTCGTAAGGGAGAGGACCGCGCAAGCGACCTCGAACTCGTAACCAATCGAGCGACCGGAGTAATCTGGTCACAATTGGAACCAACGCCTTAACTGTCTATCTCACGGTTAAGGCGTTGGTCTCTTACGGGCTTGTGGCGTAGCTAGACGGTGGACTGTTTTGTCCCTAAGTCTTCTGCGCTCACTCCAGGAAGATAGAACGACTAATCGTTAAAACTTCCTGAGGTGACGGGCTCGCCCGCTGTAGTCGATAACCCAAGTTGTCATATTTCAGCAGAGACACTACAACGGAAACTGGTATGGGCTTGTCAAAAGACAAAGCGACGACCATGTGGTACAAATTGCTATGAAACTACCTGAGCAAAAGAAAGAAAGAGGCCGCCCGCCACTGACCTGGTGGTCCAACATCAAAGAAAGCCCAATTATTATCCAAACCGACAACCTAAGGTCGGTTAACCTGGCGCAGAAAATAGAGGAGACCCGACCCCAAATAATGGGAATAGGACGAAGAGAGAAAAGAAAATATACCAGTTGTCCTTCATATTGCAGCCCTAGCAAATAATATTATCAGTCTTCTCCAGTTGAATTCCTATTGAATTACTTGGAATTACTACACTCAAAGAAAGAAGACAAAGATTGAGACATATAAAATTGTAACACATTATTACGATGTACCTGCACTGAAGAATATTTACAAATTCAACGTCAACACAAATCTTCGAGGTCACAACAAAAAACTCAACCGTAGAAAATTTAAATCTAATCCTCTTAACCCGCTCAGCACGTAACATCCATTTGGGGATATGTATGGCGGCCGCCTAAAATCGGTAACATCCGCTACGGGATATCGCGCTCGCCGCTGCGAAAAATGCAATTTACGATTCGAAACGTCGTACTTAATGCTTTCTGACGGCGGAACGACATGGCCAAATAATCTTTAATTCGGCGGCCAACGGCGATAAAATCGATCGGCGATTTAAAAAGTCAGCATAGACGTCAAAACGGCAGTCTCGATCGGCCAGCGCCGCGGCCGAGTAGTTCCGCGAAATGTTGGTTTTGTGCAGTGTTTTGTGGATAACAGTGCAGTGTTTACTGGATAACAGTGAGTAATTTGCATGTTTAATTAGTTTAGGCATAAGGATTAGTCAATTGAGATAGTCCATTTGCTGTTTTTCACGAATTTTTAAAGAAAACACTTCTGCGACAACAAACGGCTCGCGAAAAAATGGTTGTTATTATTTTGTAATGATTATGAAATATCCCGATATATTGCGAAATATGACGTAATGTCGCTTTAATTTACTAACAAAATAAGTATTGTTTCATTTACATCCTAAGTTATCACATAATTAGGCGTATTTTGAAAATTATATCTTGTTTTGTAAAATGAATCGCGCAAAGAAACTTGTTTTGATAATTACTATGAGAGAATAAAGTGCGATTTTCCATAGTTTTTCGATGAAATGTGACTCTTTGGAGTATAGTAATTAGTTATTAGACATATAATAAGTCTATGATAAGACAATATAATTGAAAAAATCTAACGAATGTTATATTATGAGCATTCAAAGTTTATTATTAAGTTCGGACGCGGAAACTCTCAAAACTTTAGATTTTTCTATAATATCAGACAAAGCTCAAAGTTCTGGTGTGATTTCTAAGAAGTGTGATGTAGTAATAAAGTTATTTTGAAAGAATTTCATATAAAAAAATACCATAAGTAGTCACAAATTAAAAATTAAAAAAATTTTTTTTTACGAGAATACATAAAATTTTTCTTGGCTGAATAAATAAATATTTTTGTATGAAAATAAGTAAAAAAAATATATCGTTTTAGTAAAGCATTTAATAAAGAACATAACTGTATTTACAATTTTTGCATATTTTACGTATTTTGTGACAAAAAAATCGAAATGATTTTATAGGCGAGTTTTTTCAGTTTGCCAATTTTGTAATATTTATTCATTATTATCTTAATTGTTTTACGAGATAAGGTTATAATGTTTTATATGTCAAATTTCAATGCGATCATTTTTCTCTTTATCTTTTTTTAATCCGTTTAGTGGTTTATAAGTTATGATCGTTTTTCTCAAGGCCGTTGACTCGCGTCGATTTTTTGCCCGAATATGTCGCGCGCAAAAGTGATAGGTGAGTTTTTACCTCGCAACAGGAGGGGTTAAGAGCGTTCTGCCAAATAGAGTGGTGGACATGTGGAATAAACTACCATTTGAAGTGATTAGTGCAATCTCTGTCAATCAATTTAAAAACAGACTCGATTTGTAACCTAAAATCTTGTTAACCCTTCGAGTAGCGGCATAATTTTATGACAGACCGCGGCAATTTATTGGAATTTCTTGCAATATCGCCGCGCTCGACAAAAAGTACTATAACTATGGAACTACTATAGCAATCATAAAAAGAATAACTGTGCAATGATTGAATTGAAATTTCGTATATAGAATATTGAAATCTCATTTTGTAAAACAATTAGATAATTATGAATAAATATGAGAGTCGAAAAAGTGAAAAAAACTCTGCATTTCTAACTTGTACTTGTCTTACGGAAAAATGCGGAACCTTATTTAGAAATTGCAAATACTATCGTGATCTTTATTAGATTCTCTATCAAAGGTAATATTTCGTTTTGCTTATTTACATACAAAAATATTTAGATATTAGCTCATAAATACCAATAAAAATTTTGAGGATTTCTCGAAAAAAAAAAAGATGATGTTTGACAATTGAATTTTACCAGAAATGACTGCGAAATGACGCGCGAAATTATTCTAGCGGCCGTCAATGTATCTATGGTAATAATAAGATATTTGGTATGGATTTTAGGATGCGTTCGAATTAGAAAATAATATTACTGTGCACTCCGGGAGCAAGCCGCCAATATTGGTCATTACGTAGTCAACGGTGTTGTGATGTGCAACCAAATTTGGTCGTTATGTAGCCGAAGGGTTAATATTGTTTATATTATATTGGTAATATTGTTTAGCTTTACAAGATCTGAGCTGGACGTATCAGCAAAGCTCCCTGTCCAGAATAAATAATAATAATAATAACATTTTAAAAAGAGGGTTCCGCATAACAGGAAGTTTGAAGACGTCGTCTCTATTGAAGTTCGGGGTTCTTTTATTTTAATTGCTTCTCAAATCATGCGGGAAAAGTGAAATTATTCTCTCAATATTTTTGTGCAGGAATTGAATATCAATAAAATAAAGCAATCAGACTCACCAATTGTGACTAAATCTTTGAGGCAGCTCCTCGACATGGCGATCCTGTCGTACTGCAAAGGATGGGCCGACCCGCTCTTCTTTGAACTTTTCGAGTTACCCGAGATCTCACTGTTGTCACTTCTGTTGTGACCACTTTCTGTGGTACTGTCAGCATTAGATCTGAGAAAGAAACATAAATCCATTTATGTAATGTAACAAATTTCATTTACGATTTCACCAAAACCCAACTGTCTCGTCTGGATGCACTGGTGCCAGCTAGTTTAAAATCCTGGTTGTCCTTAGCCAAACCAGCTGACCCCTCGACTCTCTTCAGGTCCAAACACAATTTTGGGCTAGCTCTAAAACTGCCCTCTCTGCTCTACGCCAACTCGATTCTAAGCAATTCCAAGGATCCGGCAATATCGAAGCACGTAGTAAGTGGCCGTAGTGAGTCAAATTATCTACAAGCCCGCGTAGACTTCCACAAAAAGTTCCTTACTGGAATCAGCCAGAATGGCACTGGTCTGGGGTATGGCAGTACAACCATGAGCGATGTGGACTTAAAGAAGTCTTCTTGCGGGGAGATTACGACAACAATAGTATGGCTCACGCTATTGGCCTTCAATGCCAGAGTGATTGGACAACAATTGGAGACTTTTGCATTCCTCCTCCAATGCACTGGAAAGTAATGTTGTATGACTGGACGCCAGAGATGCTGAAATTTTATTTAAATGCCTTTCAGCATACACTTCCAGACCCCAGTAACCTCGCTCGTTGGAGCTATGCCGAGGATAGTTCATGTCCCCTTTGTAGCAACACCCCTTGCACAGCTAGACATATTCTAGCTGGCTGCAAGGTGGCCTTGGATCAAGGACGGTACACTTATCGCCACGACAAAGTCCTTGCTGTTATTTGCGAGGTACTTAGCCTCTCAGTGGCTCGTGCCAACAAGAGTTCCACAGTATCCTCCAAACCCCCAATACAGTTTGTGCGGGTTGGCTCTAAAGGCAAAAAACATCTCACTGCAAAACCTTTCTCAATAATAGAGAAAGCTTCAGATTGGATTATGGAGGTCGATTCGGTCTCTAAGCAGTATAAATTCCCTGAAAGTCTCGGATGCACAGCCCTGCGTCCAGATATAACTCTTTACTCTATCTCGGAAGATGGTCCTTATCGTAGAATTAACTGTTCCATGGTAATCAAATATCCCAAAAGACCACGAGTACAAATTAAATAAATACCATGATCTCGCAAATGCCGTCACCCGGAACGGCTTCACTGTTCACCTTCACGCGCTCGGAAGTAGGCGCTCGTGGCCTGCCAGCTAAATCTCTGTTTCACCTTTTTAAAGATCTTGGTCTCTCCAGGAAAATAATCAACTCCTTTCTAGAAAAAAATATCTAAAACTGCGATTTCTGCATCTCAAAATCTACGGCCTCGAAGGGGGAGTGAATGGGTGGTAAGGTGGACGCTCACATGTGGCAAGACAGCTGTCCTAAACCTACCACAGCCTAGACTCCTAGTCTGGAATCCACCGATCATCTCCCAGAAGTGTAATAATTATATATGATGGGCCCGATTTTTGGTCGGTGAATTCCATGGCAACTCCGTTTGTATTTTATTAATATTAAATTAATTCCATCATTCTTTTTCGAAAATTCCTTTTTCTAAATTGTAAAATTTTATATTCATATTTTCTTATTACTTTCGTGGCGCACCAACCAACTAGATGGGAAAATATTGTGAATGCTCGTCTGTGTGTGTGTGTGTGTATTCCTCCACAATAACGCCCAAATGCTTAATCCGATTGAGCTGAAATTTGGCATGCAGAGGCATGATTTCATCATGGCAAGAGTTTAAAAGGCTTTAATCAATTTTTGCATACGTTGGGTTGGTTTGCTTGTTTGTTTCTACTCTCTATTGAGAAATTTCACAATAGGCAGGTTTTTTGTTATACGACCTTTTATGAAAAGCCCTACTATGGAGTGTTTATATGTTTGTCTAATTCGATTGACAGCATTGAAATGTAATTCCTTTAATTTTATCCTAGTTTAGTTTAGTTTAGTTTAACTGGGCTTTTTCCTGCACTTGGCCTCTTGATTGGGCCGTTGTGCGTGGATCATGTTTTTATTTATGTTACTCCAACCAACCCAGGCTGTCCCAGAAGGTTAGTAGCCTGTTTGGGTTGCCTCCGGGACAGATGCTGGAGATTGTAGTATTCTTGCCCATTGCTCTGCCACGCTCCTGCATTCCATGAGCACATGCTGTGGCGTTTCTTCTTCCTCCATGCATCCTCTGCATAGAGGGCTGTCCATCACACCTATGGTAAACAGGTGTTCGTTTAGGGGACAGTGGCCTGTCATAGTACTTATGACTTTACGGATTTTATCCTTTTTTATTCTGGTGAGGTTGCGGAAAAGTTTTTTAGGCGCTTCCGGAACCGCGTTCTTTGTTTGCCTGCATCCTGCATTTTTTTCCATTCTTTAAGGTGGGTTTCGTCGGTGTTCCTGCGTATGAGTCGGGCTTCCCGTGAAGTTGGCCCAACACAAATACGATAACAAAAAACATAGATGGACGTCTCAACAACGACAAAAAAATCAGTTGTGTCATTTCCAGAAAGGACTAAATTAATCTGAATATTAATTTCATAAACAAAAACGGTGAGCGCCCAACGAGGCTTCTGTGTACGTCTGTCAAGTCGTCTCTAAGTCCAATAAAATTCGAGGATCGCCCTTTTAATCGCCCGAGGATTTTGTCCTTTTTTAATCTGGTGAGGTTGCGGGCAAGTTTTTTAGACGCTTCCGGAACCGCATTCTTTGTTTGCCTACATCCTGCGTTTTTTTTATCCTATTGGAAAACGGTGACCCAGCCGGGAATCGAACCCGGAACCTTACAATGTAAGATCAGGTGACCTACCCACTATCACAGTAAACAGAAAGTAGCTTTTCTTAGAACAAAATTAAAATCGAAGCGAGCGACTTGATGAGTCCTGACAGCTCGGAGGGTCGCTACTGCACCGATGCAGATATTCAAACATTTGAGAAATTTGCCAACCTCCACCCACGCGTAACGCCAACCAAAGGCGTTCGCTAAGACGTATCCCTTTTCTCACGTCCCTCGCATCCTATCCCCACATCGCCCTGCCGCTCGAGAGTGCGGTTACTGTTCGGTATACTGTGCCACTATGCCATGGGCCATGTGGCCTTGGCTGTCTTAATTGCAAGTTATACAAAAAAAACATCAGCATGTAACATACAACACATCCTAGTATCACTAAAGCGTAATCAAACATGACTGTGATTTTTATATGCCTGGTATGTGTCTGGGCAAATTGGCATTTTCTATACAAATTAAGTTTGTTTTTTGGGCGAAAGAAAGTTCTCTATATTAAAACCTACCTTTTCAGGTTACCGTTCTTGGCTCGGAGCTTGCCGGTTCCGTTACATTTGTTTTTCTTGGACGCTTGCTGGGCGTTCGGGTCATCTTCAGCATTCTCGATGAGCCTCTCGCACTGGCCATCCTTATCAGCCATTTCAATGTCGCCGTTTTCCAATTTTTCATTGGCTAAAATAAATAATATAGAAGAAGTGAACACATTATAACCAAAAGTTATAACCAACGGCAAGAATCACCAAACCAAAATAAAATATGTGGACGCCACCATTCTTTTATAGCAAAAACGGAAACAATTTAAAAAAAAAAACAAAGAAAAACAAAATTATTAATCCCAGTCACACTAACAATACCAATCTCAGCGAGTGGGCTAAATGTTGATGTTCATTGGATTTGGCTCACAGAAAATCTTTTTGCCTCCGAACACAAAATGAAAACCCGCAGGTATGAGAAAAAGTTCGTTCTTTATTTCACCATAATGGCGCACTGCGAAAATAACTGTTTTCCCTTCGTGTCGCGCTTGCCGACAGCACACGTGCTCCACCAAAGAATGGTGGGCTATTCCTTTAAATGGACGCAAAAAATCCAGTGAAATTCAAGTGTGAGGTTAACCACTCACATTACGTGATAATTCACGTCACAATTAACAGCAATTTATAGCAAAAATGCCACTGAGAGAGATGCCACTGACGACAAGCCACAACGAGCAAAGATGGCAAACTGGGGCCTTGCGAAATTTACATTGATTTAAGGATATGTGACAGCCAGGTGTTTTACAGCCCAATAAAATCTTGCATGTTATCTAAATTACCTTTAAAAGATACTGACAAACTATTAAAAAATGAAGTGGTTCCAAGGGATAATTGCAAAGGGAACGTTATACGGCCCTGAACCTTGCTGTGGCGTACCAAAAAGCCTTGCAAACCCAATGCTCAAACAAATATGTTTAGAACAATCCGTCAACCACTGGAACAACACGCCAGGGTTGAATCATTCCAAAGCGCTAATTAAGACTTACGACAGTGAGGCCTTATCGCTAAATAGGAACAATGTACGCATACTGGTGAGTGCGCTCACGGGGCATTGTGACAACTACTTGCTTGATATAACAAGAAAACGTCATTCTGCAGGAACAACATAAATTTGTCCCAAGGCGATCAACTGTAACAAACTTGCTTGAGTGTGTAGACAAATGGACACAGGAATGGAATCAGAAACAAGCTGTCGATATACTTTACTTAGATTACGAAAAATCCTTTGATAGAGTTCCCATAAAACGGCTTTTACACAAGTTGGAACATTTCGGCCTCCGAGGAAACCTTCTCCTGTGGTTTCAAGATTTTCTAATGGATAGAAAGTTCAGGGTGCGTGTTGGAGAGGAAACGTCCGAACCTCATCAAGTACTCAGCGGTGTGCCACAAGGATCCGTCGGGCCGGTAGCCTTCGGAATATTTCTAACAGATTTGGGAGAAATAACGCACCTCACCTTCTCTCTTTTTGCCGATGATACAAAGTTTTACGCTAACCCCGTTATGGCCAGGCAAACAATTCAGGACACTCTTGACAAGATTACTGGTTGGACAAAGGAGTGGTTGCTGTCGCTTAATGCTGGAAAATGCACTGTACTCCACCTCGGGCCTAAAAATCCCCAGCACGCTTACCTTATTGATGGAAAACTTATATAGGCAGTGAAAACGCAGTGCGATCTCGGTGTTACAATATCCGATGATCTGAAGTAAGAGACACACATTATAGAGGTTGCCAAGAAAACCAACTCCCTGCTCTACATGATTAGGAAGGCATTCTCTTACATAAATGCAGAGCTATTCCTTAAACTGTATAAAACATCTGTTCGCCCTTTATTGGAGTATGCTTTTCTGATTTGGAATCCGTACATTAGGAAGGATGTAGAACTTTTGGAGCGTGTGCAAAAGCGGGCCACAAAAATGGTCCCACAGCTCAAACAACAAGACTACGAACGCCGACTTGAAGCACTCGGACTCAGCAGCCTAGAGGAGCGTCGACAACGAGGAGATCTTATTGAGACATATAAAATCCTCAATAATTACTACGACGTACCAAAGCTCAAGGAAATATTTATAAGGAATACCAATACACAGCTTAGAGGGCACTGCTTAAAGTTGAATCGTTCAGGATTTAATTCTAACCCGAGGAAACATTTCTTGGTGAACAGAGTGGTGGACTCTTGGAATGAACTACCGCAGGAGGTTATTTGTGCTAAAAGTGTGAACGGATTTAAAAACCAATTGGACAAATATAAAAAAAATAAGAAAAAAACAGTGAAATGCATGCATCAGCTTAAGCTGATAATGCTACAAATAATAATAATAATATTAATATTTAGACAATTCAGGTACTCTATGACACCCGGGATGACATAACGATTATAACAATGCCACATACTTCTAAATCGGTTTGAGCGTTTAGAAGTTAGGATAGAATAAAGAAACGGAAAACATATATAGATGAGCCCTGAACACATTACACTCCTTTTCTGTTGGGCAGTCATGTAAAATACAAGCTCGACAAGTGTCAAATTTACCTTGTTGAAGAGACAGCTTCCTCTTCCTGCGGTGCCTGCAGTACAGCATAAGACCGACTACGAGGAGAATGTAGGCAGCTACGACGCTCATGATTATCAAAACGGCTTTTCCAATCACTCCATTGCTGTCTTCGCTGTTTATATTACTTGTGGAATAGACACCTGCAATGTTAATAAATAGTGAGTGAGTTAAGGTGAATCGTCTTGGTCGCATTACATACAGATTTCATTTCCCATAGGAACCGAAAATATTACCGTATTCCTTATTTGTTTGATACCAAAAAAATGTACAGAAAATTACGTCCCCGGGAAATAAATGTCAGGAATTTTCGATGCTTAAAAGGCGTTCATTTTGAATTTCAAACTAAAATAAATTTCACTATTGTCTACGCTTGTGTTAGTAGACAGTGTGAGCGAGTGGGTTTGCTCGCGAGTGAGCGCGCCAACAAGCCATGAGACAGCGCTATGTGAAAGAATGAAATGGATGTCGCCGATAAGCGGCGCGGGCGGTCGCCGCAGCAGAGAATCGCAGTAATGTTTATCAGTGGTAATGTTGCCAAGCACCTAGGCGCAACACTATCGCAGTCAATTAGCCTTTGAATAGTTTGTCAACGAGGTGTACCCTACTTACTTACTTTTCCAAGTTTAATTGTTAGTTAAGTTAGTTTAGTAGTTAGGTGTACCCTACTTACTTACTTTTTCCATAAGTTTAATTGTTTAATTCAAAACCATGAAACGTGCATACCAAAAACACGAATATTGTGGCCCAAAACCAAATAGCAAAAGGAGCAGGGCTATGATGAAACGACATCATGGCGTGGAAATGACGTAAGTACATACCTTATACCTATCTATTATAATTGTATTTTATACCTATATAATTAGTAGAGAGAGGGGTCATTCCTTACCAGTCGTCATTAATAGTAGATTAACAAATCTATGTCCTGAAGTAAACTTTGGAACACTGAACCTTTATTTTAGGCGACGTGAAGCCTGGAATAACGATGGGTCTCTTGATAATATTAGAAATGCGCCTGCGGATATACCCACCCAACAGGAAGAACACGCCAACATAGCAGGTATACAAAATAATGTAAAAACATATACACGTGTACCGAAAATGCACGTGGACGCCAGTACTTCCCAATGTAAGTGTAACATGTCGCATCGTACGTTTTATTAATCACACTGTGTATTCTAAATTCAATAATAAAATTAATCCATTTTATCACGTGCAGCTTATCATATAAATGACCATGGTGAGCCAGTTGAGCGCTCTGCAATCGATGAACCAATATTGTGGCCTCAAGCAGACCCAACTTTGGAGCAATTTGTTTTATCAGTGGAACGGGACACATCTAAACCACTCGAAAACCTACATGGATATAGGATTGTCGACATAAACCACGTCATGAACTGGGCCATAAAATTGGGAGAACATAGTCGGATGTGCACTGGATCGGAAATCACATTTACGAAAGAAATCAAGAATGGCTTTCATTCCAAATTCATTTTTCAATGTTTAATTTGTGAACGAGTATTTGAACGAGAAACTGAGAGTGAAAAACAAAGAGCTAATAAATCTTTCGTGTGGGGCACTCTCACTTCTGGGAGCTATTACACCCAAGCAGCTCACATAATCAACATCATGGATGTTCCAACCATGTCGCAGCAGCTGTTTCACAAAACGGAAAAAAAAATAGGAAGGATCTGGGAACAACATCTAGCTGAAGAAATGCTTAAAGCAGGCCAAGAAGAAAAAGCCATCGCTTTAGCGAAAGGGAATGTAAGCGAAAACGGCTTTGCATTTATATCGGTTTATGTTGACGGGGGTTGGTCCAAAAGGTCCTATGGTCATAATTACAATGCAGCATCGGGCATCGTGAGTAGCTAATTTCTAACTTTTAAATTTGGTTTAAAACATTTGTACCAAATGTTTGGTGATGTTATAAATGCGTTCACTTTCAGGGTTGTATTATAGGCAAAGAGACCAAAAAATGCCTACATTTAGGAATCAGGAACAAATATTGCTGTATCTGTGAACATAGCAAAAACAGTCCTAAGCCTCACGACTGTTGCCGAAACTACACTGGGCCTTCCACCGCTATGGAGGCGCAGATTATAGTGCAAGGTTTCCAAGAAAGTGAGGCTCTTCATGGATTGCAATATTTGGAATTTATTGGGGATGGCGACTCTTCAGTCTATGCCAAACTGCAAGAGAATGTATCGTATGGGAGGCAAATTCGTAAAATCGAATGCAAAAACCACATCATTAAAAATTATACAAAAGCTTTATATAAGGTATTTTTTTAACAGAATTATAAATGTTTTTTTTTTATCATTTTGCCAATGGTTAGTTGTATTTCAGATTTTAGCTAATACTAAACTACCTTTGCAAGGAAGAAAAATATTGAAACCTAGGGTCAAAAGTCTCAGTATAGTGGCAAGAAAAATTATCATACAAAATTCAGGAAAAGCAGAGATAATGAGATCTGACCTTCGGAACGGCCTTTGCCATGTATTTGGAGAACATGACAATTGTGCATCATATTATTGTAAATGGAAGAAAGCCAAGGATGACGGTAATTTAGAGGTAGATCTATCCGTGTCTTTATTTTTATGTTCGTGATAAAGAACAAAAAGTATTTTTGTAAAAACGTACATATGCAAAACCTTTTTTTAATAACATGTGATTGTTTTGATTTCATAGTTTTGATTTCATAGATTTCATAGTACTAATGTGCTTCCTAACATTAAACAAGAAGCAGTTGTGTGGAGTCTCATACGTGCTGCTAATGAGGCCATCGTTATGAAGGCGGGGAGACTGACTACAGAGACAACAAATGTAGCAGAAAATTTGATGAGTGTATTGGCAAAATTTAATTGTGACAAACGAATTTGCCTCACCAAGCAAGGATCTTTTCAGCGTAGAGCTCAGCTTGCAGGTTAGTATTGAAATTTAGGTTAATCCTATGTGTCCCGAGTGTATTTTTACTGTTTCTCCCGAGTATTATTTTACTGCTTAATATTTTTACTGTTTACTGTAGAAATCCCTTGTCTATTTTTACTAGTTTAAACAAATTGTAGGTTAGGTAACTCATCGGTGCTCACTAATACTTAATTCTATTAATATAAATGATCTTACTTTATGTTTCAATAATTTTATTGTAGGTCTTTCTCGAAATAGTGGAAATTCTTGGCATTTGGATGCATGGCAGAAGGTATATAAGAATAGCCCGAGTGCTATTCTTAAATCCTACATTCTACGTAAAGAAAAGTCGAGACTGAGGCAACAGAAATATGTACGCCGTCGACTATTCCACTCAAAACCAACAGCCACGACAGACGAACATTATGGTCCTGAGGCTGATAATCCCGCTCCAGAATTTTCCCCCGAGGAGATGGCAAAAGAATTGGATGTGGTGTTAAAAAATATGGAGGTAGGTGTTTAAAAAAAAACCTGCCGTGGGATATATTGAATAATATGTATTTTGTAAAAGTAGATTTATACCTATTTGTTTCAGATGACACAACAAGATATTAAAATAGTAGAAGCTAGCACCAGAGATCAGCATGATAGTGAATTATACAAAACGTACAAGGATAAAAGATTAACCAGCTCACTATTTGGCATAGTAAATAGCATAAATATATATATATATATATATATATATATATATATATATATATATATATATATATATATATATATATATATATATATATATATATATATATATATATATATATATATATATATATATATATATATATATATATATATATATATATATATATATATATATGTGTATAAATATATATTTTTATACATTTTTAGGTATGTAAACGAAAAACTACGACACCATGTCATGGACACGTTAAAACCATTCTTTATGGTAGTAAATTTTCAACAAGAGCAACCATTGTCGGGCAGCTAAATGAGCCAGTTATACGAGAAAGATTTGCGGTTGAAAATAATAAACAGATACGTAAAGCTGGTCTATATGTAGATCCGGAATACAATTTTATTGGCGCGAGTCCTGACGGTAAGAAAATTGGAAATCAATAGACTTTTATTCAGCTAATTAAATAATTACACAGCTCTTTGTAAACATTCATGGTGAAATGCATCATTTAGATACCCTTCATAATTTTAGGCATAGTAATTGGTGAAGAAGCAGTGCTTGAAATTAAATGTTTTCCATCGCTGGAACAGTGGGAAGTAAAAGAAGAAGAAGAAAAAAAAGATAGTGAAATGAAACAACGTAAAAGGAAAAAAACAAATATGGACACCACAGGATTAACGCTCGTTCAAAAGGCTGCGGCAATAAAACCCAACTTCCCCCTTATTTTTCAAAATGATGGCAGTTTAGTTATGAACATGAAACACACTCATTTTTATCAGGTAAGCTTCAGAAGCTTAGGTGAACCTGTTTATATAATTTGGTTTATTTGTCATTTTTAATATATGATTACAGGTGCAAGGTCAAATGAGGGTCACGGGAATGAAACTTTCCTATTACGTCGCGACAGCACGGTTATCGGACCCTCTTACTATCGTCAAAGTGAATGCTGATTATCAGTTCATAGAAGATATGATGAAAAAACTGGTACACTTCTATAAAACTTGTGTAATACCAGAAATAATCCTGAGACGAGTACAGGGTGGAAGGGGTCGGTGCATCGATCCCAGTGAAATAATCGAAGCCAGGACAAAAAAAAAAGACTAATTTATCTTGTCTTTCGCAGATTTCACGACAAATGTGGAATTCCGTCCGTTTTTATATTTTATATTTTAGAATATATATTTTGTGATGCTATATTTCCCGAACTGTATCATTAAAAAACTGTCTATAGTGTGAATGGAATAATACAAACTGGGTTGTATTTTTTTTGGAATTTTACATTTAAAATAAACTTGCAGTCGCGGGACCGCCGTCAGGAACGAAGTTCTTTACAATTTTACAAATATAAACACGTTTATATAATTGCTATATCGAGCGGTAACGCTTTTTCGTTATTGGGACATTCCATGCAAAAGAGGAAAATGATATTTTAAAATTCAATTAATTATCTTATATAATTCAATATATTTTCACATTTTGTACTTGTATCATCAGCCACAATGAGCTGTCCCACCAGCCACAATGGCTTGTCCCACCAGCCACAATGACCTGTCCCACCACTCACAATTATAAATATTTATTTTGTTGCGTCTACGAACGTTAGCAATCTATTTTTGTAAGAAAACAAAAGCATAGAGTATATATTTTACAACATAGAAACAGCTATAAATAGGATAAAAACGATTTTACCGCGTGAATTTAGTAGAACCCGTCGTTTCGGCGCTGTTGCAAGAGATGTTGTCCAGGGTAGATAAAGTAGACCGTCCAGGGTAGCAGTCTACCCTGGTCAACGACGCATGCAACAGCGCCAAAACATCGTGTTCTACTAAATTCACGCGGTAAATTCGTTTTTATGCTATTAAAAACAAAAAGAAATGTAACCGTAAAAATGTACAGGGGGATATACCGCACCGATTTCATTTTGTGATAAATCGTTCAATTTTCTCTTATAAATCTTTATTGTGATATTTAAAACTAAATATGACTTTCGCAACACTTTTGAATTTTGTTCTTATTTTGATAACATTCTATATTTGAATTTTGTACTTATTCAGTCAACGTAACGACATTTCGTCTGTCGTTTTCGGCGGATTGCACGCCTTGAATAAACTTCGTTCCAAAAAATATATTTATTTCCACCACTATGACCAACCCTTGACTCATAAAAAGGTTTAAAACGAATTTACCGCGTGAATTTTGTAGCACCCGACGTTTCGGTGACGTTGCAGTCGCCGTTGTCCAGAGTAGATTAAAAGAGCCAGGCTGCAACGTCACCGAAACGTCGGGTGCTACAAAATTCATGCGGTAAATTCGTTTTAAACCTTTTTATAATGTCAAACAAACACGATAGTCTTCAATTTCATAACCCTTGACTCTTTTAGTATTTCACCAGAAGGGTGTTATAGCAACGGTCTTTACTATGTATAGGTACATAGTAATGTATACAATTACGTACCTACAAAGGTTCTTAGTTTCCAAGTCAAGTAATTCCATTTATACCAAAAATATATTGGTATCGTCTGGCAGCACTGCTCGGATCAGCCGGTCTAATAATTGTTTAGCGAAATACGCACTTTCGTGGACTGCATAAGAGCGTAATTTAAGTAAAGGTGTGCTGCCGTCCGCAGCACCGCTAGCATGTCTACTAATTGTTTAGCGAAATACGCACTTTCGTGGACTGCATAAGAGCGTAATTTATGTAAAGGCGAGCTGCCGTTCGCCGCAAGACTGTGTGCGTATATGAAAGTTCGCTATATCTGAACCGAAATTGGTCTGTTTTCCCCATTAATTTCGTAATGCGGTTGATTATCGCCGTGATACGAAGTACATCGAACCGTGTATATGTAAAGTTCCCGGTAAATTTATTTCGTAATTTTTACTGCACTGAGAGAGCTAAAAATCGTATTTTTCTGTTAATATTGCTTACAACGCCATCTATTATCAGAATAGTTTCGTCGGACCGCGACGAATCACCTTAAATACATTACCACAGTAAAGCGCTGTCGACTACAACGGGCGAACCCCAGGCTGGTATAACGATATAGATCGTTCTTTCAGCCGTGGGATGAGCATAGAAGACTTAGGCACAAGACAATCTACTGTCTAGTTAATCAACCCGTTAGAGACCGATGCCTTACGGCGAGGCACCGGGAAAGGTAGCCTCACCCCTTAACTACCAGTTTTGGCAGGATATGTCCGTCTGGAATTAACCTTCAGGATACCTCCGTCCACCCGACTGGTTACGGGTCCGAAGTCGCTTGCGCAACCTCTACTTGTTGTATGACAAAGGTAATTCAGTTTGAATTTATCGCGGACCTGGGCGTTCTTTGCCCGTAGTGCCACACGGGATCGAATGGCCTAAGGTCATTTCAAGAAAGGCATGATAACATGTCAACATCCACCCCCCGCTGCTTAGGAAACAGTGTATTTCCATAGTCTTCAGACCCCTTCAGCAATTAGTCAGAATGCACAGCCGATTGGCTTCGCCGACCGGTGCGCAAACCGTCCAGTGGTGCGGGGATGCAATCCCGCCGGGAGAAACCGGTCTACCAGCTCTGAGGCCTAAGACACAGGAGTCTTACGCGGGGTAGTCTTCCACTCGAGGAGACTTCTGAATAGGAGCTGAATCGTGAGTTGAGCCGATCCGAGAACAAAATGGATCTTGTGGCCCAAGCTGCACGAAACCGTTCACCATCAATCGAATGACTAAACGAATTGAATCTTTATTGCATACATTTAAATAAGATAAATAAAATACAAACAGAGCTGCCATGAAGTTCATTCGCAGAAGTCGGGAATATCATACCAGAGTACCGTGCGAATTAATTGGAACAGAGTATTTTTCATCGAAAAGTGCTTTATTGGACATAAACATACAAAAATAGTACTGGTAGTTATAGATTGTTAGTTTTAATATAGAATGTGTCCTTCTTTTGCGTTGATAACACCTTTCACTCTTGTAGGCATAGAATTTACCAGGTTGTGAAGCCAGACTTAAATTACTGCACTGATCATTCAATTCAATTCAATTCAATTCTTTATTGAGAAATCACACAGTAGTACAGTATAATATTTTTTTTAATATATGCAGATTTACATCAAATAAATCCGGTTACGGATTTCAATAAAATTACATAAATTACGTTTTTTTTAAACTACTTAATAAAACTAATGTACCTTCAATTTTAGAACTACATAAGAGTCTAGTATGCAGGGTGTGTCATGTGTTTGTGGGAGTGTGTTGAGCGTGTAAGTGTGGAGTGAGAGCGTGTATGATATTAGTAATGTCGTATATAAAATATAATAATAATAATAATAATCAATAAAAATAGCTAAAACCAAATAGTTAGCTTATTGTATCGGTTAAGGTTTGATTTACGGAGTATTTGTAAGTGATTATGGAATTATTAAACATATCAATACCATTTAAATGGGTATTATAAAGCTCACAGCAGCGTGTGAGTACTCCATTCCTTGATGCATTCGTTTTAAAACGCGGCAATCGAAACAGGTCAAATTGGCTTGTGGTCCTCATTGGGGCGTTAATATTGATCGCTCCCACCAGGTCAGAGCAATCGAATATACCATTCATTATTTTAT
This sequence comes from Micropterix aruncella, assembly GCA_944548615.1. Taxonomy (NCBI): domain Eukaryota; kingdom Metazoa; phylum Arthropoda; class Insecta; order Lepidoptera; family Micropterigidae; genus Micropterix; species Micropterix aruncella. The sequence goes on from OX155978.1 coordinate 4,324,447, forward strand.
AGAGGCACAGTTCAAGTTGCGCCGATAATATAGCGAATTTATTTTAAATAGTAAGGCGCCTCATTAGTAGTATTACAATAACTTTTTGTCTTGAAATTTAAGTATCGAACTAACTTATTTTGGATATTTTGCAGTCTGTTAATGTGGACCTGATAATAGGGAGACCATATTGGAGAAGCAAACTCAAGGTGAGATCGAACAAACGCATTGTATACCTTCATCTTGGTTTTCGTTGTACAATCTTCATCTTATGTCCAATATAACTGTTATATTGGACATAAGAGAAGATTAATGAGTTTTTGGAACTCTCAGAATAAATCCTAGCTGCCAAATCATAGTATGGAGTTGAGCAATCTAATATACTATATAATCAATGGTCACACTGAAAGCGCTCGCAAGAAACAGCATTTCTAGGAAACATAAATACTTTTAAGTAAACATTAAACAATGAGCTAATATATGCGAGTCAGGCTACCCCCACCCCTGCCCCCTTTTCAACACCTGAGTCCACTGAAAAAATCTTTGAAGATTTCGAAAATATTGCATATTGCTGATCTAGAATAACAAATATAAAAATAATGTTACCGTTAGCATGAACAATTAGCATGACTTCTTCTCTCTTCAGGCCGGCGGAGTTTCCGGCTGTGCATCCATACTTGTCACTATCTTCATACTTTGTAGCGTTTATATGGAGTGTTCCGTTATCCATTAGATGTATTCTGAAAAATTATCAAGGCGTCTTAAGCTTATCTTCCTCTTCTTCTTATTATTATTTATGGCTTTGGGGCTTTCCCCATTTGGGGTGCACGAACCAGCATTAGGTGCACATGATTTTGACCATAGAAAAAATAAAAAAAAACAAAAAATGGTGAGGGTCTCTCTCTCTCTCTCTCTCTCTCTCCCTCTCTCCCTCTCTCCCACCCTCCCTACCTCCCTTCCCATCCCTCCCTCCCTCCCTCCCTCCCTCCCTCCCTCCCTCCCTCCCTCCCTCCCTCCCTCCTTTTCTTCCTCCCCCGCAAAGTCTTGTGAACTATCAAATTATTACTATTAAATTCAACAGACAAAATTTGCAAAAGAACTATTAACCCGGTCGCTCCGTAACGTCCCTTGCGAGACCAACGGTCGGCCCCCGCCAGTTCCGTAACGTCCTTTACGGGACGCAGTGGTCGCCACTGCGAAAAATGTAATTTTAATTCGAAACGCGGCTCTATGCGCGATATGAGGGCGCTACGATATGGCCAATATATCTCCAATTCAAGATTTCCATCTGGCAATAACGAAGGCCGATTTAAAAAGTGAGGCGGTGACGTCATCGCCAGACATCGGATGTCAGTTTCGCGGTCGTGTTTACTCGCGCGAAGTGGGTGATAAAAACGGTGTTTGTGCAGTGTTTCTGTGCCATTTACTGGAGAACAGTGAGTAATTTGCATTTTAAAGTAGTTTATGAATGAGCATTAGTCATTTGAGATTTTTTGCAGTGTTTCTGTGCCATTTACTGGAGAACAGTGAGTAATTTGCATTTTAAAGTAGTTTATGAATGAGCATTAGTCATTTGAGATTTGCTGTTTTTCACATGTTTTTAAGCAAAATGCTTCGGCAACAACTTACGCGCCGGGGAAAGATGGCCGTGTTTATTTCGTAATGTTTATGAAATATCACAAAATATCGCGAAATATGACGTAATATCGCTTTAATTTGCTAATAAAATAGGTATTGCTTCATTTACATCCTAAGTAACCACATAATAAGCCGTATTTTGAACATTATAAGTTGTTTCGTAATATGACTCGCGCCAAGAAATTTGTTTTGATAATTACTATGAGAGAATTACCATATTTTGAGTGCAATTTTCCATAGTTTTTCGATGAAATGTGACTCTTTGGAGTATAATAATTAGTTATTGGACATATAATAAGTATATAATAAGACAATATATTTTAAAAAATCTATCCAATTTTATATTATGAGCATTCAAAGTTTATTATCAAGTTGCGGATGCTAACTCTCAAAACTTTAGATTTTTCTGTAATATCAGACAAATCTGAAAGTTCTGGTGTGATTTTCTAAGAAGTGTGATGTAGTAATAAAGTTATTTTGAAAGAATTTCATATAAAAAAACACCCTAAGTAGTCACAAATAAATTTTTTTTTTTTTTTTTTACAAGAATACATCAAATTTTTCTTGGCTGAATAACTAAATATTTTTGTATGCAATTAAGTAAAACAAAATAATAATTTTGGTAAAGCATTTAATAAAGAACATAACTGTCTTTACAACTTTTGCATATTTTCCGTAATTTATAGGCGAGTTTTTTTAGTTCGCCAACTTTGTAATATTTATTCATTATTATCTTAATTGTTTTACGAGATAAAGTTATAATATTTTATATTTCAAATTTCAATGCGATCATTTTACAGTTATTATTTTTTTTGATCCGTATAGTGGTTTACAAATTATAGTCGTTTTTATCAAGGTCGTTGACTCGCGCCGATTTTACGCGCGAAAATGTGGCGCGCAAAAGTGACAGCTGAATTTTTACTTCGCGAGAGGAGGGGTTAAAGATTACCAAAAGAACTATTAAATTCAACGGACGACGCGTGTAACAACCGGAGTGAATAATCTCTGGCAAATATCAGATTCGTTTTTGAAGCGAGAAGGCGCTTCGACGGGATACTTGTTCTATGTGCAACGGCATAGACCATACTGTTGTTGTCATAATCTCCTCGTACGAGTGACTTCTTTAAGTACCCATCCCTCATGAAAGTCAAGAGTGACTGGAAAGCTATAAAAACCAATAAAAATTAAAGAAATTACCGGTTATTTCCTCCGAGACCGTCGCCTCTATTGATCGCATCTCCAGTCACATTTGATCCATCCAACTTGTCGAAATTTTCGCCGCTCGTGTGGATGGTGTCCAGGTTTCTGTCCCACTGGGTCTTGGGTTCGGGATCGCCGACGGCAACGCAGTCAATCCACACCGGATCGCCTTCGCTCACTTCCACCAACTGGCCAGGCAGCGGAGAGAGGAATCTCGGGGACACTATAAAAAATATTAAGATTGTAGATTGGTGCCACTGGCAGCCACGGGTCTACGATTTTTCCGGCACAAACTTGACAATGGCCCTCCAGTATTTGACAGTAATGATTTAAAAGTCACAAAAAAATATATACACGCGTTTATTATTTTTTGACATAGAGAGCGGAATTGTCACAGTTTTAGTCATGGCATTACGAATACATCGTCTTGATCGCCACTTACCAACTACATCAAGGAATATGGTGGCTTCGATCTTTCCCTGGATATTTTCTGCCACGCATGTGTATTGGCCTTTGTGGTCTCGAGAAACCTTGGAGAAAACCAGTGTCCCATTTACCGAAGTTGCTTCCGTAGGTAAGGGTTCTAATTTTACCTGGAAATCAAAGAGAAGCGTGGGTTGGGTTACGTTAAATGAATGGATCATTATCAGCCAGAATGGCACTGGTCTGGGGTATGGCAGTACAACCATGAGCGATGTGGATTTGAAGAAGTGTCTCTTGCGGGGAGATTACGACAGCAATAGTATGGCTCACGCTATTGGCCTTCGATGCCAGAATGATTGGACAACAATTGGAGACTTTTGCATTCCTCCTCCAATGCACTGGAAAGTAATGTTGTATGACTGGACGTCAGAGATGCTGAAATTTTATTTAAATGCCTTTCAGCATACACTTCCAGACCCCAGTAACCTCGCTCGTTGGAGCTATGCCGAGGATAGTTCATGTCCCCTTTGTAGCAACACCCCTTGCACAGCTAGACATATTCTAGCTGGCTGCAAGGTGGCCTTGGATCAAGGACGGTACACTTACCGCCACGACAAAGTCCTTGCTGTTATTCGAGAGGTACTTAGCCTCTCAGTGGCTCGTGCCAACACGGGTTCCACAGTATCCTCCAAACCCCCAATATAGTTTGTGCGGGTTGGCTCTAAAGGCAAAAAACATATCACTGCAAAACCTTTCTGAATAATCGAGAAAGCTTCAGATTGGATTATGGAGGTCGATTCGGTCTCTAAGCAGTATAAATTCCCTGAAAGTCTCGGATGCACAGCCCTGCGTCCAGATATAACTCTTTACTCTCTATCTCGGAAGATGGCTCTTATCGTGGAATTAACTGTTCCATGGGAATCAAATATCCCAAAAGTACTAATTAAATTAATACCATGATCTCGCAAATGCTGACACCCGGATCGGCTTCACTGTTCACCTTCACGTGGTGGAAGTTGGCGCTCGTGGCCTGCCAGCCAAATCTCAGTTTCACCTCTTTAAAGATCTTGGTCTTTCCAGAAAAATAATCAACTCTTTCCTAGAAAAAATATCTAAAACTGCGATTTCCGCATCTCAAATTCTAGGGCTTCGAAGGGGGAGTGAATGGGTAGTAAGGTGGACGCTCACATGTGGCAAGACAGCTGTCCTAAACCTACCACAGCTGATCGTTAGTCCAGAATCTACCGCTCACCCTCCAGAAGTGTAATAACAGTATATGATGGGCCCGACTTCGGTCGGTAAATTCCATTGCAGCTCCGTTTGTATTTTATTTTTATTTTTTATCCTCAAACACTACAATATCTTAATACTCTTCTATCTTAACCTTAATAGACTACAATATCTTTGGGTATTCTTACCTTGTACCAGGTGGCTGTGGGTACTGGAGTACCCTGTACTTTGCAATGTACTCTGGCAGTACTGTTAAGTTCCAGTCTTTTATTTACGGGTGGCGGGGAGAATTTTAACTTCTCTGAAAAAAAAAGGTTCTGATTAGATTTTAAAAACCTTACAAAATATCATATACAAAAGTATAATAATTTTATTTTTCCAGTCAAAAATCAAATTAATTATTTCTCTTCGAAGTATTCGGCGACATATCCACTATGCCACATAGCCCGGTGGCATAGTGGTTAGGTTGCCTGGTCTTACTGTAACAAAAACTGCTTATTTTGTTGTCTTGTTTTTCGCACCTTTGTGCAGATTATGTTCGCTGCACCCGTTTTTCCATGTTTTCCCCGTGTTTAGTCATGTTTCCTGTTGGTTTTCGCTGTTTTCATGACTTTCTCCCATATTATGACAATTAAATGAACCTTTTACGAAATTTCGTAAACATCAAATTTTTGACAGATAGAGCTGTGCAGTCGTAATTTTTATCGCTCTAGGCGATTCTGGCGATTAATCGCGGTTGTGCTGGTCTAGCCCTACCTGTTATGGCTGACTTCCGCCGTCCTGCAATCATTCTATTTCGCTTCAACATGGCTAAGAGACAGACAGAGAGATTGGGCTGTGAGAATTGGCGACCGCCGTAAGGAGTAAATCGGAGAGTGACCGCCTGGCGGTAAAAAAATTTGTTATGTGAAGTGTGTGGATTTATCTGGTAAGCATTTAATCTCTTTTTGGGTAGCTTTTGAAGTAGGATCCTCGCGATTTTAACGGATTTTTTTTTATTGATCGCAGCTTGCGGCATCTATGACCTTCTGACACATGCGTATTTTAATTGCTGCTAATTAAGTAACGAAATCGTCACTAAATGTGACGAGACTTGCCTCCACGTCAGGAAATTTGCCTTCATATCCGGAATTAACCTCTTTATTTGACTGAACACATGTGACGTGCCGATAAGCGGAATTTGAAGAAAAGGGTGCCTGTGGGCGAATAAACACGGATACTTTGCATAACCTTGTGTTTCTTTTTGTGCTGTAGACTTTTGTGTCTGAGGAAAGGGGTTTTCTGTTGGCCAAATTCAGTGCCGATCAATATAACCCACTCTCTGAGATCGATTTTTTTTTTAGGTTAACTTTCTTTCGGGTATCTTTCAAAATTTCTTTCGGGTATCTTTTTTTAATATAATTAGTTTCCTTCTTTTTCTTTAAAAGGAGGTGGCGTCCTTTTTTTTTGTTTTCATTCTTTTGGGTTTTGGGAGTTTCTACCTTGTTTCTTCCAAACACGGAAATTAGTTTTTTGAGGTTATAAAATTAGCGCTCCAACGTTAGGCCTGTAAATTGGATTTTGGCTTCCAGAATATTCTTTTCCTCAGCCATTGAAGCACGATTTTTTAAGCACTTTGTTTTAAAATTGTATAAAAAAAATTAGAAGCATTTTTTTTTGTTTTTATATAATTTTCATTCATAGCGATTACCGTGAAAGAGGTTTATAAGCACCGTCTTTTTGTTTTTTGTATTGAACATCATCTTTTGTCATTATATAGCAGCATTCTTTTTGTAATTTAAAGCGGTTACCGCAAAGAAGTATTTTGTACTTGCCGTTTTTTTTTTATGGTTACTATATTTTTTTTGTCTGAATCTTAGATTTAAAGGCAATTGTTTAGCAGCAGATTTTGTTATTTTAAGGCGGTTTCCGCGAAAAAGTTTTACGCTTGCCGTTTAAGTTTGTTAATATCATACTAATTATTTTTTGTTAATTTTCAGATGTGAAGGCAACATATCTTGGTGGAGGTAAGCAGCAAATTGTGATCAGAAGTGCCGCAAGCAGTAAAAAAAAGTCAGTTTATTCCATTTTATTTTTTTATTATTTTTTATTTATTTTGGTTTTAATTTTTTTGGTGGGATTTAAATTATATATATAGACATGATGGCGTCTCCAGCGATAGTGTATTATGCTGCGTCACATTTAGTAAAGGCAGAACTCGATTATGAGTTCACGATTCGTGAGGTCACTCCAACCAATGTTGAAGCGATGAGAAAACAATTTAATTCACTCTTAAGGGAATTTCCCGCAGAATCAATTACCTCAACGGATTTAGATCCGGATTCAGAATTTCAAGAATGTTCGATTAGACTTTCATGTCTCCAAGAACTTATAGAGGAATTTATGAATAGCAAACAGAAACTTTTATATAAACGAATTAGCACTAAAACTGCACATATCTTTCATAGAATTTCACGCATAAATCCTGCTAATTCAGACTCCAAGAAATTATTAGATAATTTAAAGGAGGAAGTTTTGGAAATTGTCGTTTTGTTAGAAAAATATTTAGATATTGTTCGTTCGCCTAGCCCGTTACCAAATCCTGTAGTTCTTCCGATACCTTCTACTTCATTGCACGAGGGTGAGAAGCTTAGTCCTGAGGTGGTTCCTTTGAGCAGGAATTCTGAAGTGACGTCAACTCCGTATATACAGCATGTTGATACGAAACCAGTTCCTTTGGACAATAACTTTGTCATTTCTGATGAACGCATTCTTAAACCTTTAAATCTTGGTTTCACATTTGACGGCGATTCCTGTGTGGTCGAGTTCTTAGAACGATTGGATGAGATTAGGTTTTCGCGTAATATCTCGGATGCCAGGATGCTGAAATCGGCTTGTGAACTATTCCAGAAACAAGCGCTTAGTTGGTACCGTGCTAGAGCTTCGAGCATTTCCAGTTGGAAGCAGTTAGTTGCTGCACTCCGCTCCGATTTTGGCAGTTTAAATTACGATGCTGAAGTTTTGTCGTTTGTACGGGGACGCAAGCAAAAGTCGGACGAGAGGATGCATATTTTTGTTTCCGTCATGTTGGGCTATTTCAACAGGTTGTCAAGGCCATTGTCTGGTGAGGAACAATTAGGAATTATCCTTTCAAATATCTCAATTTCTTACCAACGACATTTCATGCTAGTTGATATAAATTCAATCGACGAACTTCTGCGTTTAGGAAAAAAAGTTGAAAATGCACAACAGCGTATCAACGCATCTAATGCAGCCACTCCTGCCCAAGCGAAGGTCAAGCCTTCTGGCTCGAAAGCAGTTTATGCGGTCGACGAGTCTCCTACCAAATGTGCGACGGAGGAAGTGAAAGTTGAACAGAAGTTAAAAGAGTGTAACGTTTCTTCTGCTGGTCCATCCAATCGTGGTGGTTTTAATCGTGGTGGTTCTCATCGCGGTGGTTTTCATCGTGGCGGTTTTAATCGTGGAAATTTTTCCCGTAATGATTTTTCTTATGCTAATTCGTCTTCTGGTAATTACAACCAAGGAGCCAATAATAGTTCGCGTGGTTCACGCGGTGGCACTCATCATGGCTATTCTAAATATTGCTATCGTTGTGGTAGGTTTAACTACACGGTAGCCACTTGTCCGGAATGTTCTAAGAATAACCGGCCTGGTAATTCCCCGGTTTCAGAGCCAAAAAACTCGAAAGGCGGGGCAGAATAGAGGATTTTCTACATTCTGCCTCGATATTGTTTGCAAATGAGAAGGATAACCGTCGCCCTTTCTTAGAAGTTTCACTTGGTGATATAACTGTTTGTGGATTACTCGACACTGGATCGAGTGTAACGATTTTGGGTGCTGATTCACATAAATATTTAGTTGATATCGGTTTTACTCTTAATAAGTCTCCGTTGGTGACTTTATCCACTGCTAATGCAAGTTCGGTTAAGACGATTGGGTCTATGTTTCTTCCTTTTAAATTCAATAATCGATGCCAGGTTATTCGAGCTGTTGTAGCTCCTGATATAGGTACTTCCCTTATTTTGGGAATTGATTTTGTCCGAGAATTTGAGTTGGCTCCGGAAATATTAAAATTCGTCAAGTTTGAGTCCTGCGATGCGATTGTTTGGCATCGAGTCAGTGAAGTGAGGGCCTTGCGGCCTTTTGCTTCATTGACTGGAGACCAACGATCGCTAGCAGACAGAATGATCAATAATTTTGAAAAAATTTCTTCCGAAGTCAAAGGTCTCGGTCGTACTAATTTGTTGTCCCAGGTTATTGATACTGGAGATCATCCTCCAGTGAAACAGCGTTACTATCCTTTGTCTCCAGCTAGATTGGCGCTGTTGAATGAAGAAGTTGATAAGATGTTAGAGTTAGGTGTTGTCGAACCTAGTTCCGGGGGTTGGAATAATCCAACAATTTTTGTTCCAAAGTCAGATGGTACTCTTCGTTTCTGTCTCGATAGCAGGAAGCTGAACTCTATCACGAAACCGGATGCGTATCCCCTGCCGAGAATTACTACTATCTTGGACAGTTTGAGAGATGCGAATTATTTATCTTCTATCGACTTATCCTCTGCCTTTTGGCAAATCCCTTTGGATCCTTCTTCACGAGAGAAGTGTAGCTTCACTGTTCCTGGTCGAGGATTCTTCTGCTTCAGATCTTGCGCCTTCGGCCTAAGAAACTCGCCGGCGTGCATGCAAAGACTGGCTGACAAATTGTTCGATCCCTCTTTCGAAAACAAAGTTTTCTGTTACCTAGATGACATAATTATTGTATCTGCTACTTTTGAAGAACATATAACTTTGTTAAACAAAGTATTAGATCGCTTGTTGTATGCCAACCTTTCTATAAATTTCAAGAAGTGTCAGTTTTTCCGTCAGGAATTGAAGTATTTAGGGTATGTAGTTGATTCTCACGGTCTACATACCGATCCCGAGAAGGTAAAATGTATTCTCGATTTTCCTACTCCAAATTCTCCAAAAATGGTAAAGAGTTTTCTTGGTATGGCCGGTTGGTATCGTCGGTTCATTAAAAATTTTTCTAGTATTGCTGCTCCCTTATCTCGGTTGACAAGTACCCGCAAAGGTGCTCCCCCTTATGAGTGGACGCCCGAGGCGGAAGAGGCATTTCAAAAACTGAAATCGGCCTTAGTTTCTAGTCCGATTTTGGCCTGTCCGGATTATTCAAAACCGTTCGCTCTTCATTGCGATGCATCGTTGTACGGTTTAGGCGGAGTTTTAACCCAGGAAGTGGATGGCGTCGATCATCCTATCGCTTTCACGAGTAGAACACTTTTACCCGCTGAGACGCGATATTCGGCTACCGAACGCGAAGCCCTAAGTGTTATTCATGCTGTCGAGCATTTTCGCGGTTACTTGGAGGGCGGTCCCAAATTCACTATCTTTACAGATCATGCCAGCTTACGTTGGTTTTTGCGCTTAAAAAATCCTACCGGCCGTCTGGCTCGATGGGGTATTCGTCTATCTGCTTTTGATTTCGAGATCGTCCACAAGAAATAAGGTGTCGATAATGTGGTTCCCGACACGTTATCTCGGTTGCTTCCCGTTTCCTCTCTGTCTGTTGTTTCCGACTCATGGTACAACGATTTGTTTAAGGCAGTGTCTGAAAATCCCGCTGGATATCCAAATTTCCAGATTAAGGACCATGAATTGTTTAGGTACTCTAAAAGCAAGTATCAACTCACCAGTTGTTACGATTGGAAGTTAGTTGTTCCGTTGCAGCTTAGAGAAAAGCTTATTCGAGAAAATCATGAGTCTGATTTGGCTATGCATTTTGGAATTTTTAAGACACACCGTCGTCTTTGTCTTCGTTACTTTTGGCCTAATTTACACGGAGACGTAGTTAACTTTGTTTCTAAATGTGAAACTTGTCAGCAATACAAACATTCAAATATTTCCCCTTTGGGTCAGTTAGGAAATCCTAAGTCCTGTGCCTTCCCGTTCCAAATGGTCTCGGTCGATCTGTTGGGTCCTTATCCGATGACGAGGAACAGAAATATGCATATTCTCGTGGTGACAGATTGTTTTAGCAAATACTGTTTACTTTTTCCGTTAAAACGTGCTACCAGTAAACTTGTAAGTTACGTCGTTGAACATAATGTATTCCTTCGCTATGGTGTTCCGCAGTATTTAATTTCAGACAATGGAAAACAGTTTATCGGAAGGGAGTTCACTGAACTGATTGCGAAATATAAAATTCCAAAAGTATATTTAAACCCGAAATATTGCCCTCAAGTTAATCCAACTGAGCGTCAGAATCGTAGTGTGGTCACTGCGTTATCGTTGTGTGTAAAAGACGATCATCGCAGCTGGGATCTCTACCTTTCTGAGATTCAGATGGCCATTAACGCGGCAGTCTCGGAATCAACAGGGTTCAGTCCATTTTTCCTAGTCCATGGTCGTGAACCAATAATGAATGGTTCTTTTTATGCTCAGGCGCCGGAATCTCAAGCAGAGGTTATTTTTGGTAGTAGGTTGTCTTACGCTCAAAATTTGAGTGAATTATCTAACATTTTTCATGTAGTGCGGCAGAAATTGTTAAAATTACATGCACATAATAAAGTTTACTATGATCGAAAACACCGTCCTGCGGAATTTCAAGTAGGCGATACGATCTATAAAAAGACTTATTATCTAAGTAATGCTGGGAATTATTACATTTCCAAATTTGCCCCAAAATATGAAAAATGTAAAATAATTAAAAAACTCTCTGCGTTAGTGTACGAGTTAGAAAATGCTACAGGGAAGAATATAGGTTCCTGGCATATTAAAGATTTTAAGCTAAATCCGAATAGTTCAGAATAGTAGTATCGGAGTTCTTCGCGTTAACATTCTATTACAAAAATTGTCTATCTTGGGTGAAACTAAAATGAGCCCTTTAAATTGTCTTTACAAAGGCATTGTACCAAGTGGTATCAATAGCTGAAATCATTTTGTTTTGTCAGTCATGCTAGCATTTCTATCTAGCATTATTGTTGTAAGAATGTCTCATGTCCGGGATGAATGAATGGGGATTGGTATGAAAGGTAGTAAATGACAACTACTATAGTCTCTTAGTAAGTAAACGTTTAGTCGAGGTCTAACGCTAGAGTTATTGTTGTTTTCGGTAGGAGTCGGGTATCCGCAATGAGTTGATCCTTCCTTAGTTGTTGGAAGTTGTCGGAGTTCCATAAGTTTTTTTTTGGTTATGTTGGTGTTGGGTTTAATTTCTTGATTTTCTTTTCTTACTCTAGTGATAAGAGTAATGGGTGTAAGTTTTAGTTGGTAAAAGTTTGCCTCTGCTATTGTTACTGAACGGATTAATTGATTATAGTTAACGTGAAGAAGGTTTGTTAAGTTAGGAGTTGTTAGTTGATGCTTTGACGTTTTTGTTATCCTATAGTAGGATAAATTGAATCGGGACGATTCGTCTGAAATCGTCGTTGGCTCTTCCGATTTCTTTTTTTGGAGGGGGCTGTAACAAAAACTGCTTATTTTGTTGTCTTGTTTTTCGCACCTTTGTGCAGATTATGTTCGCTGCACCCGTTTTTCCATGTTTTCCCCGTGTTTAGTCATGTTTCCTGTTGGTTTTCGCTGTTTTCATGACTTTCTCCCATATTATGACAATTAAATGAACCTTTTACGAAATTTCGTAAACATCAAATTTTTGACAGATAGAGCTGTGCAGTCGTAATTTTTATCGCTCTAGGCGATTCTGGCGATTAATCGCGGTTGTGCTGGTCTAGCCCTACCTGTTATGGCTGACTTCCGCCGTCCTGCAATCATTCTATTTCGCTTCAACATGGCTAAGAGACAGACAGAGAGATTGGGCTGTGAGAATTGGCGACCGCCGTAAGGAGTAAATCGGAGAGTGACCGCCTGGCGGTAAAAAAATTTGTTATGTGAAGTGTGTGGATTTATCTGGTAAGCATTTAATCTCTTTTTGGGTAGCTTTTCAAGTAGGATCCTCGCGATTTTAACGGATTTTTTTTTATTGATCGCAGCTTGCGGCATCTATGACCTTCTGACACATGCGTATTTTAATTGCTGCTAATTAAGTAACGAAATCGTCACTAAATGTGACGAGACTTGCCTCCACGTCAGGAAATTTGCCTTCATATCCGGAATTAACCTCTTTATTTGACTGAACACATGTGACGTGCCGATAAGCGGAATTTGAAGAAAAGGGTGCCTGTGGGCGAATAAACACGGATACTTTGCATAACCTTGTGTTTCTTTTTGTGCTGTAGACTTTTGTGTCTGAGGAAAGGGGTTTTCTGTTGGCCAAATTCAGTGCCGATCAATATAACCCACTCTCTGAGATCGATTTTTTTTTTAGGTTAACTTTCTTTCGGGTATCTTTCAAAATTTCTTTCGGGTATCTTTTTTTAATATAATTAGTTTCCTTCTTTTTCTTTAAAAGGAGGTGGCGTCCTTTTTTTTTGTTTTCATTCTTTTGGGTTTTGGGAGTTTCTACCTTGTTTCTTCCAAACACGGAAATTAGTTTTTTGAGGTTATATTACATTGTAAGGTTCCAGGTTAGATAAAACAATTCAAAAAGCTAAAAGTGCTTTGGGTATAAGCCGAAGACTGGCAGAGAAAAACTGGGGCCTTAACCCCAAGATCTCCCACTGGCTATACACTGCCATTGTGAGGCCGATAATCTCGTACACCTCGGTGGTATGGTGCAACAAAGCCAACTAGAAAACTGTGATTACCAAACTAAACAATATCCAAAGGACGGCGTGCCTCATGACAACTGGCGCAATATCCTCCACTCCTGGAGCAGCTCTAGATGCACTGCTGAACTTACCTCCCCTACACATTCATTTGCAACAGGTGGCAAAAGCCAGCATGTACAGGCTATCTGCCCAAGAGAAGGTCACAAGCACTAAGATCAGTTCTTGACTCAGTCAGTGAAACTCCAACCCTCAACATGGTATCAGACACCATGCTTCCACTCATAAACTTTGAAAAACTTTTTACAGTGGAACTGCCGCCCAGAGACGACTGGCTAAAAAGCCAACATGGGGAAATACGCCTTCATATTCCAAGCGGAGGTATACGCCATTATTGAATGTACGGATATAAACCTCCATAAGAACTACGCCAACCACCGTATCTATATCCACTCGGATAGCAAGGCAGCTCTTATGGCACTAGCCTCGAATATTATTAATTCAAAGCTAGTGCAAAACTGCATATCACTACTGAATTACCTAGGCGAAAAGAACAGGGTAATTCTAAGATAGGTTCCCGGCCATGCAGGAATCGAGGGAAATGAAAAAGCCCACGAACTTGCTAAGACAGGAGCAAAGGGAACGTTATACGGCCCTGAACCTTGCTCTGGCGTACCAAGCCTTGCTAACCTAATGCTCAAACAAATATGTTTAGAACAATCCGTCAACCACTGGAACAACACTCCAGGGTTGAATCAATGCAAAGCGCTAATTAAGGCTCATGACCCTAAGATGGCGTGTGAGGCCTTATCGCTAAATAGGAATAATCTATGCATACTGGTGAGCAGGAGAGAGGTGGGCATTGTGGTCTGAACAAACACATGTACAACCTCAAGCTCCGAGACACAAAAATATGCAGGTTTTGCCAAGGGGCAGAGGAAACTCCCCTGCACCTCATGTACGAGTGTGGCCCGCGGATGCGTAAAAGATACACCCACTTGGGTGGTCACTACCTCCAACCTGACGAGGTAAACAATCTGGCGCCAAAAGCCTGTTGCGGTTCTTAAATGACACGAGGCTTAGCGCAGAACTATAGTAGGTGGCGAACACAATAGATCAGCAATGGTCGCAGTGTTACAAAGCTCATAAAGACCTTAGAAAAGCCTCACAAAACAAAGAAAAAAAAAGTGGAATCTTCCGTCGACACTATTAATGATGATCTCAAATGGGATAAACACATAGTCGCAATTGCTAAAAGAGCCAACTCTACTCTCTATTTGTTAAGGAAGGCTTTCCAACATCTGTCAATAGAGGTGTTTATAAAAATCTACAAGGCATACGAGATCTATTCTTGAATATATCTATCAGCTCTGGAACCCCTAATTATGCAAAGATGTTTCTATGACAGATGGCCTCGAACGAGGTGATGCTGGGGGCTGTCCTGACATTATTCTATGAAGCATTTCAGAGTCGAGCAGCTTCCACGGAGGGGTATGAGAAAAAGTTACTGCCGTGACCAGGGATGGATAACAGGTTATTGCTCTGACCTCAGGGGATGACCGTGCACCAATAGAGTGGTGAACCTTTCGGCGAAATAAAGCGGCACGCCATTCACGAGGATTAATGCTCCTAGTATTCACCTGGCTTACACAAAACTGGGACAGTGCTACATCTGGCCCATACTTATTTACGGATGTGAGGCCTGGATTATTAAGGAAAATCTCAGGAAACATACAAAAGCATTCGAGATGTGGGCATACAGACGCATGATGTCGATATCATGGACTCAGAAAGTCACCAATGACGAAGTTCTACGGCGTGTCGGCCAAAAATGCGAATTTCGGCAGACTATATAACAACGCAAAGCTGCATACATGGGTCGCATGCTTAGGCATGGCAGGTACGAACTCCTGCAACTTATTATGATAGGAAAAGTTGCAGGGAAGAGGAGACCTGGCCATAGATGGAAATCTTGGTTGCGTAACATTCGAGAATGGACCGGGATTACGAGTATCGAATTGTTTTGTCTGGCAAAGAACAAAAAGAAGTATGCAGAGCAGACTGCCACTGAGTTCACTATTTGGAGAAGCACCCTAAGAAGAAGAACAAGAAGTATTCACTAGGTTTCGATTTCTTACCTTTAATATTAATGGAGGCACTTTCGGATTTGATAACTTTGCCAGTAATCGTTGTAATTTCACACCAATACAGTCCTCTATCAGAAATTGTGGATCGTGCTATATTCAGCACACCTTCTGAAGGATTTATCGTAATATGACCTGAAAATTAAACAATAAAATGACATAAATAAACATCATCGTCATTACAGCTACAGCTCACTGCAAGTTTCGCAAGTTGAAGAAGCATGTATTAGGTTCTTACAGTTGCCGTTCTATTAAATAACTGGAAGATCAAACATTTTGTATGAAAGATATATTTTTAATTAATCAGTATATTGACCGCCATCATTGATTATATAGGCTATGAGATTGCTCCATGCCATACTACGTTTTGGCAGCTAGGATTTTATCAGGAATTTGGCACTCATAGTTCCAAACATTGGGAGTTAATGGGCCCATGGTGGGTTGGCCACGAAGACCCATTCGTTCAGGGTCGGTCACACTCACGGGTCAACAACCATCCGACGGCCTCCACGCATGAGGTGCGAACCCGGGTAGGACTCTGGCCTTGGACAGTTTCCCCTGGGAATCAAACCTCTGGCGCTCCTGGACGGTCTGCGCACCGGACTAACAGTCGGGGGAGTCTGGAAGCTGTACTGTTTCCTATAGAGCGGGGGTGGTTGCGGACCTTACGGCGACTGCTCTTGAAATGACCATCGGCCATCCGATCCTGGGTGAAAGCCGGGCAAAGGACGCCGTGGTCCGCGATAGATTCGGTATAAACCGTTTCACCGCTTCGTAAGGAAGAGGACCGCGCAAGCGACCTCGAACTCGGAACCAATTGAGAGACCGGAGAAATCTGGTCACAATTGGAAGCAAGGGCGCGAGTGTCGGCCCGCCAGGTAACATTAGTGGCTATCTCGCGGTAAAGGCGTTGGTCTCTTGCGGGTTGTGGCGTAGTTAGATGGTGGACTGTTTTGTCCCAAGTCTTCTACGCTCACTCCAGGGAGATAGAACGACTAATCGTTAAAACTTCCTGTGGTGACGGGCTCGCCCGCTGTAGTCGACAACCCAAGTTAGTTCCAAACATTGATTAATCTTCTCCTATGTTCAATAGCCCAATAGATGGCGTTTTAAATTCGCTGCTACAGTATCCTATCTCGAAATAAAATAATATAAAAACAAATGAATTTTTAAATCATAGCACTTATTTTATTATTATTTACATAAAAATGACAATTAATTTGTTATACAGGTTTCAATGCATAATAATTATGTGATTTTAAGTTCAAATAGACCAACAGATGGTATTCCAGTCTCTCCATATTATTTATTTATGTTACGTAATCTACAAAATGTGATAGATGGTTCTAATAATTCAATACTATTATCGTTATTATTGGGTTTTTATAATCAATTAGTTCTTTATAAAAAACAAATATTTATTATCAATGTTGTTGTAGATGGCAAAATAAATTGCTGTTAGTTTGGTCGTCAATGCTATCAGCGACACATGCATTTGGCCGTTTCAGAAGGGTTGCCAAATTGTGATATGGAATTTAACAATCAAATACCATACATAATCAATGATACTTTATTTGAGTTTGTAAAAACTTTGACTCAAACAGAAGTTATCCGAGTTTGCCCAGTGAAAAAACGATAAGTAGAAAGACAAGGACCTGATATAAAATCGAAGACTATCGCGGTTGTTTGACATTATAAATAGGATAGAAACGAATTTACCGCGTGAAATTTGTAGCACCCGACGTTTCGGTGATGTTGCAGCCGCCGTTGTCCAGGGTAGACTGAAAGAGCTGTCAATCCGTTGTTTTGCGGGTAGGCAGCATAACGCTACCGCCACTGCGTAGGTTTTAACGGTGGTGGGGGGCCGGGCTCGGAGCGAGCAAATTTCGAAAATCTGTCTTGCACGAAATTGTATTGTATGCTGATGATACTTCTTTGATGTTTAAAATTAGTCGAAAATTGTACAATTATGGCGAAGTTAACAATGCACTCTCAAAAGTTGTCCATTGGTTTAATGTAAATAACCTACTATTAAATGAAAAAAAACCAAAGTGATTAAATTTTCTACACCTAATGTTAAGCAGGTACAAACCAATGTAGAAATAAATAGAACTAAACTGGAGCCTGGTGCTTCAACTGTGATTCTAGGGATAACAATTGACTCCAAATTACAATGGGGCCCACAAATTGAGAAAATGTCAGGAAAACTTAGCTCTGCTGCATACGCAGTTAAAACAATAAGGCGGCTGACTGATGTAGATACAGCAATAATAGTATACTTTAGTTACTTTCATAGCATTATGTCTTATGGGATTCTTCTCTGGGGAAGCTGTGCGGACATCAATAACATATATATACTACAGAAACGTGCTGTAAGAGCTATATATAAACTTGGTCCTCGGGTTTCACTTAGAGAAAAATTCAAAGAGATAAATATTCTTACTGTTGCATCACAATATATATATACGAAAATCTGTTGTATGTCCACAAAAATATTGACAAGTTTAAAAAAAAGCGACACTCATAATGTTAATACTAGACATAAGCATAACCTTGTTGTACATGCTACTTTTCTCCACAAAATAAGCAATTCTTTTTTGGGACAATGTATACGCTTCTATAACAAACTTCCTCATACTATTAGAGAACTATCTGTAAATAAGTTTAAAGCTACCATCAAAGCAAAATTATATAACATAACATACTATACAATATCTGATTATGTAAATGAAAAAACGGCTTGGGAGTAAGGCTTGGACGCATCATAAGAACATAAATAAAAAATAATATTTAATTGTGTCTATATGAATAAAGAATATTTTGATTTTGATTTTGCACACAACACTCACTGTATCTTATCTTACGTCCTTGCGTTCGACGGCGGGAACATTTTAAGAAGAGGGTTCCACGTAGAAGAAAGTTTGTAACTGTCGTCTCTATTGAAGTTGTAGCACCCGACGTTTCGGTGACGTTGCAGGCGACAACGGCGGCTGCAACATCACCGAAACGTCGGGTGCTGCAAATTTCACTTGGTAAATTCGTTTCTATCCTATTTATAAGGACCTGATATTATTTAACCCACGGTTTGACTATACCTTGTTCATCTTTTACGATCTTCCCTCCATCTTTTTTCCATTTGAGATCGGTAAAATCCCAATTGAACTCCTCCAGCCACTTGTTCATTAGGTTCTCCTTCTTGGGAACGGCGACTGCGTCTGTGTGGTTTCCACCAGCGCTGTGTTTCTTGCCATGGCCGTTTCCACTCCTCCCAGACAGGATCTTCAAGTACTGCGGAGTGGTTATCCTGTTCCAGTACTGTTTTAGATCGAGATACATGTCTACTTTTTTTACAGAGTACTCGCACTTCAGCGAGGAAGGGTGCGTTTCGTCCACCGTTATTGACAATGGTGGTTTCGAGAACTTCGGCAGAGCTGCAATGGAGAAAAAAAAAATACAAAAACACAGAAAAAGGCCACATTTTTTTTAGAAATCAAATAGTAACTGTAGGTAATGATTAAAAAGTCGGTTGTGTCACCCCAAGACTTTCCCGGCAAGCAGACAGCCCCTCTCGTGTGCGCGCCAAACTCCCCTTAAATACCCCACCCGCCCAAACACCTCCTCCCCCTCCCACCAACCTTACCTCCAACCCCCTCTCTTTCCCCCAACCTCCTCTCCCTACCCCCTACAACCACCTTCCCGCCCACCCTTCCCACTCTATTACCCTCCTCCCCCTACCTCCCTCACCCCCTCCACCCTACCCCCCTTTAACCCCTCAAGCCCCGATTGGCCGATATCGGCCACAAAACGATTCAGCTTGACGGCCCCGTTTTAATTTTATTTTAATTTAATTTGTTTGATTTTATTATGTTTTATTACGTTAATATGTTTCATTTTAATTATGGGTACAGTGGTTTGGCAGTAATTATTGTTTTGGTGAGACAGTATCGTAATTAATTTTTTTTACTAATATTTACTAAATTTTATGGGGACAGCAACTTGTCAATCGGCTGAGGGGCCGAGGCCTGAAGGGTTAACTCTCGTATTAAAATGGCTATTATTCAATATGGTTCATTTGTCGGACAGCCGCGGGCGGCTCGACGTTATTATTTAAGGGTGAACGCTTGAACGAATAAGGTGAACGCTTACATGTGGCAAGAAAGCTGTCCTAATCCTACTAATGCCAGTCGTTAGTCCGGAATTCACTGCTCACCGCACAGAAGTGTAAAAAATAGTATTATGATTGGCCTGTTGGAGCTCTAATGCTCCACATACACACAACAAAAAAGTTATTTCACAGAATAGAAAAACCGCAGACTCGCTCAAAGTTACACGAGCCAGCTGCAGTTAATTTCCAACTAAATTTGGCAAATATTGCCCAGGCAAGCGATGACTCATGTCATTTCTTCAAATCGATGCACATGTACATCCCACTCCTAGCTATTTACGTCACCGCTAAACGGTATAAAACGTAGTACATTACACATCTCTTGATCATTCCCTTGGTGGTCAAGTACACCTACACACCTCTACACATCATTCACTTGGCGGACAGCTACGCGACTATACACATCATTATCAAGCAGTACCTACGTTATCCGCGACATCAAGCGTCAAGCCTCGCTCCTCGACTACACACTGCAAACACACTACCACGACTTCACCTCGCGCCCACACTACTACACAACGGCGAATCAACACACAAGGCGTTAAGGACTGGCGACTTCAACTCAACTATCTTCAACCTTCTGATTAAACTCTTCTACTTCGACATCCACGACTTTCATTCACGGAGAAATCATCATGATGAGAACCACCCTTCGCTCACAATCAATTGGAGTCCAGCGAAGGGTGGCCATTCTCACAGGCCCGACTCCGGTCGGTGAATTTCATGGTTGCTCCGTTTGTATTTTGTATGCGATCATTTTACAATTCTTCTTTTTATAATCCATCAAGTAGTTTCTTTCGTATTATCGTTTTTCTTAAGTGCTATATTTTTGACCTTCAACTCTCAGAAATGACAGGCGACTGCCAAGATTTACACCTGCCGCTTGAGGGTGTAAATCTTGTGAATTCCATGGCAGCTCCGTTTGTATTTTATTTTATTTTATTACCACACAAAATGAAATTATGCTATCAAATAGGAATCTGACCGTCTATCAAGGCGACACCTCCATCACGGGAATCCCTGCTAAGGGCTGTCCACAGGGTGGAGTCATCTCCCCCCTCTTGTGGAGCATCGTTGTAGACGAACTCCTAATAGATCTACAAAACCTAGGCCTCTCTGTCTACGGCTACGCTGATGACGTGGCCATAGTAGTCAGAGGAAACTTCCTATCAATACTTAAGGAGCTCATGGACAAAGCACTTAAGACCACCCAAGACTGGTGCCAGGCCAGAGGTCTATCCGCTAATCCAAGCAAGACTAAGGCCATGATTTTCACCAGAAAATACAAACCCGAACCCGTTGAGTGTCTCAAGCTCTGGGATAAGGAGATAGAATACGCTACAGTAGTTAAATACCTTGGAGTCTATCTAGACCCAAAGCTCAATTGGAAGCACCACCTCGAGCGCAAGAGAACAACCTTCTATGCCTCGTTGTGGACGTGCAAAAGAGTCATGGGAAAAACCTGGGGGTTCAAACCCAGGGTCGCCTTATGGCTCTACAGGGCAGTACTGCTGCCTAGACTAACCTATGCTGCAATAGTCTGGTGGTCCAGGGTGAAAAAGCTTGAGACAGTAAAAATGCTTAAAAGCCTTCAAGGTAACTACCTGAGGGCTGCAACTGGCGTCATGAAGACCACCCCAACAGCGGGATTAGAGGTGGCACTCTGCTGCCCGCCTCTGGACAAGCTCATCATCCACTCCGCCAGACTTACAGCATACAGACTGAAGTGTTTGGGCGAGTGGAAGCGTGGAGGGCACAATCATCCTGAGCTAAACCTCCTCCACAAAAGCCCATTCACTCTGACCCAGGATCGACTACGGAAAAAAATTTCGGTAGAGAAATCCTATAAAATCCTAATCCCCACCAGGGAAGAATGGAAAAATCCGCAGTGGCTTCAAAGCCACAACGCAGACGCCTGGTTCACCGACGGCTCAGGAACAAATGGACGTTTTGGGGCAGGCGTGTACGGACCCAAAACCAACCACAGAATCAGCATCCCCCTTGGACAATACGCTACGGTTTTCCAAGCCGAGGTACTTGCCATATTGGAATGCATAAAACTACAAAGTCGACTTGAGGTAAAAAACAGACAAATCCTCATCTGCTCTGACAGCAGAGCAGCACTGGACGCTCTGGCTAAAGCCACCACAGAATCTTCTGTGGTCTGGGACTGCATGCAGGAGCTCAACAAATTGGGAAAATCCAACAAAATCACCCTAATATGGATACCGGGTCACCAAGGCATACCCGGAAACGAAGAGGCCGACAGACTGGCAAAACTGGGCACACTGGATTGCCCAGTGGAGCCAGCTGTAGGGGTCCCCTTCGCTACAGGTAAGAAAATCATCAGGGACTGCTTGGAGCAGGAACATCGGGCTTCCTGGAAACAGAGTCAGGGATGTCGCCAGGCAAAAGCCATGATGGAGCAACCACTACAGAAGAAAACCAAGGCCCTACTTGACATGAGCAAGAAGAACCTTAGAACCACTATCGGTCTCCTCACCGGACACACGACCCTTAGAGCTCATCTATTCAACCTTGGCTTGACTGAGAGCAAGGATTGCCGAATATGTGGCGAGGAACCTGAAGACACCATACACATTGTTGGCCGCTGTCCAGGGCTCGCCGCCAAAAGACACAGTTTACTGGGACGAGCCTTTCTCGAACCCAGCGATCTGCCCAACTTGAAGGTCAGTGACCTACTTAGTCTGGTAAGAAGTACCGGGCTACTAGCTGACAATTGACCTAACCACACAGTGGGTAGTTACAAAAGACCTCACTGATCTAGGTGACATCAAGGGCTGGAAACAAGCCCCCCACTCCATCTACTACTACTACTACTACTTATTACCACACGCGCCTGCAAGTGTAAGTTTATAAAATAAGCTATTTGTTTCTGATTTCTTTCTCATTTATATCGTAGCTGACAGTATTTTTTATTTCAGACGTTCCCTATTATGACCGTAGGGTGGCATAAATGCTCAAATTTTATATCATTTTGCCCTTCCAGTAAAGGCTCCTAAGTATCGAAGAGTTTTCCTGAAAAATTGGCATTCAACCTTTTGAAAGCGCATCTTATCTTCAGATCTCAGACATTTAACTCAGGATATAAGTACTTTTCTCAACGTGAATTACGGTCAGGGTATTGAGCTGACAACTGTTCGACTCTGTAGGAGTCATGGACAGAGTCGAACCTCACACGTCCCTAGACTCCACATCTGCCCGCAGTTTGTCACCCGACCGGTCTCCACGACCTGCGCCAATCAGAAAATAATCAACTCCTTTCTGCAAAAATTATCTAAAACTGCGATTTCTGCATCTCAAATTCTATGGCTTCGAAGGGGGAGTGAATGGGTGGTAAGGTGAACGCTCATATGTGGCAAGACAGCTGTCCTAAACCTATCACAGCCGCTCGTTAGTCCGGAATCCACCGTTCACCTCCCAGATGTGTAATAATTATATATGATGGGCCCGATTTTCGGTCGGTGAATTCCATGGCAGCTCCGTTTGTATTTTATTTTATTTATTTTAAGAAAAAGAAACCCTGCAAAACGCGTTGCCAATTGTTTACGTGCAAGGACCATTCCGAAGTTGAGGTGGTTTGCAACAATTATAACGATGAGAATGATGATTTAAAGAAATATTTTGTTTTGAAAAATTTTTTTTTGAAAGTACAAATGTTTATTTTTCATATCCTCACAGAAATTTCCATACGTTTATGTAAAAAAAACGCCATTTACATGAAGATTACACACGTACAATTTACGACAAGCGCCCGTTCAAGGGAAATTATAAAGCGTGCCCGCTGGAAGGCTAAACTAATCCATCACGAAAGCCAACTTTGTGCACCAAGTTTCATTGCTGAAAAGTTTCCTTACATGATAAATAATACACTCAAAATCATGGTGCACACCACGAGGATAGTTAGTTAGTTAGTTTGTCTGGGCTATTTCCCGCACTTGGCCTCTCGATTGGTCCGTCGTGCGTGGCTCATGTTTCTATTTATGTTGCTCCAGCCAACCCAGGCTGTCCCAGAAGGTTAGCAGCCTGTTTGAGTCGCTACAGGCCTCCGGGACAGATGCTGGAGATTGTAGTATTTTTGCTCGTTGCTCTGCCACGCTCCTGCATTCCATGAGCACATGCTGTGGCGTTTCTTCTTCCTCCATGCATCCTCTGCATAGAGGGCTGTCCGTCACACCTATGGTAAACAGGTGTTTGTTTAGGGGACAGTGGCCTGTCGTAGTACCTATGACTTTACGGATTTTGTCTCTTTTTAATCTGGTGAGGTGGCAGGCAAGTTTTTTAGACGCTGCCTGCATCCTGCGTTTTTTTTCCATTCTTTAAGGTGGGTTTCGTCGGTGTTCCTGCGTAGCCATAATTTTATTTGGGCCTGGGGTATACACCAGGAGGATACTCGTGGCACACCATTGTGCCTCAGCACACTGGTTAAAGACGACTGTTAACTAGCTGTTAAGGCGACATGAGACCTCAGAGAAATATCCGAAATGGGCGGACACCCAAAAAAATAGGCGGAGTCAATTTTGTAGGGTTTGACCAATAAAAATCCAGCGTTGACGAAGCGTCAAGCGCAGATTCCACGTCCGCTAGCGCCGGGAACCAGGCGCACACTAAACGGTCAATCGCAGCGCTAGCACAGAATAACTATCTTTACGTAGTGGTGGTATAAGGGTGTTAATGGCAAATCATATTTGGCGTAACTCTCAGAGCGCTCTCACGTTTTAAGTAATTGTAATTAAATTAGGGCCTAAATAAAAAATGTGGCTAAGTGCTGCCCTAGAAAATTAACCAATCAATATAATGAAATTATAATAAAACACACTCACCGCTTACATTGTAGGAGTAAACGTGCCTGAAAGTTTTTGAAGTCAGTTTAAAGCTTTAATGTCCAAGGCCATGAGCAACTTTTTTCAGTCCAAATTTTAAATTGGTTCCTTATCGAGGGATTCACTTAGAATTTTTTTTAAATTATTGCGTATATTTTTCAAAAAACTCATAAAACTAAAATTCCTCAGATATGGTCGTTCCCAGGTATCATGTTGCCTTAACATTAATATGTAACTTTCAGGTACCTCATTCTAGTTTTTATTGCTTAATAATAATAGTATGAATTTAATATTTAACGTTGACTACGTAACGACCAATATTGGCAGCTTGCTCCCGGAGCGCACAGTAATATTATTTTCTAATTCGAACGCATCCTAAAATACATACCAAATATCTCATTATTACCATAGATACATAGACGGCCGCTAGAATAATTTCGCGCGTCATTTCGCTGATATTTCTGGTAAAATTTCATTGTCAAAAATCATTTTTTTTTTTTGAGAATTAATCAAAATTTTTATTGGTTTTATGAGCTAATATCTAAATATTTTTCTATGTAAATAAGCAAAACTAAATATTACCTTTGATAGAGAATCTAATAAAGATCACAATTTCAAGTTCAGTATTTATAATTTCTAAATAGGGTTCCGAATCAGCCATCTCAATACCAGTATAGAATCAAGTCTCGATGGATCCTCCGACCACACACCGGTAATATTAACATTATGTACTACAGCCATCGTTCAGGAGAAGGCAGAGTCCTTGCACAACCACAAAACTGACTGGGACAGCTTTCGATCCTACCTCAAAGACAAAATTCATCTAAACATTTCACTCAAGACACAGAGCGAGGTTGATGAAGGCTGTAAGTACATAACCAACCTGATACAAGTAGCTGCGTGGAAAAACTCGCCGGATATTGATGATACATCTGCAGTGGCCTCTGCACTGCCTCTAGACATCAGACAAAAAATTAAAGATAAACGTCGCCTAAGGAGAATGTGGCAACAATCACGCCTCACTGCCGATAAAACTTCATTCAACCAAGCTGCCAAACAGCTGAAAACTATGCTACAACTCCTAAGTAACACCGCCGTTAAGAGAAATCTTGAAATGATGTCTCCATCAGGTCGCAACAATCATTCCCTCTGGAGGGCAACCAAAATACTGGACAAAACACAACAATCGTTCCCTCCAATTAGATCACAATTTTCCTGGGCCAGAACCGATATAGAAAAAGCAGAAGCCTTTGCCGTTCATCTTGGCAATGTGTTTAAACCAAACGATAGTCAAACTGATGAATCAGATATAGACGAGATATTAAACCGCGATTTTCAGATGTGTTTGCCAATTACACCAACCTCGCCGAGAGAGATTGCAAAGGAAATAAGGTCGCTGGATCCTAAAAAAGCCCCAGGCTTTGATTTAATTACTCCAAGAATCTTAAAAGAACTGCCAAAAAAATGCATTACATTTCTCGCTTGTCTGTTTAATGCTATCTTCAGAACATCATACTTTCCTGCTCTTTGGAAGATTTCTCAGATAATAATGATCCATAAACCTGGCAAACCTGCACATGAACCGACATCATATAGACCGATTAGCCTCACTCCTGTGCTCTCTAAGCTTTGGGAAAGGATAATGCTTAAGCGACTAAAACCGGCCATGGATGCCTGTAACGTGATCCCAACACATCAATTCGGGTTTCGCCAGACACATTCCACTACTGAGCAGGTTCACCGAGTGTACCATTCTGCCAGACAATCTCTCGAGCAAAGAAAGTACTGCTCAGCTGCCTTTCTAGATGTGCAACAAGCATTTGATCGAGTGTGGCATAGAGGATTACTCGCCAAAACCAAAGAGAGCCTACCACACTCTCTGTTTCCTATCATAGAGTCCTACCTGGCTGATAGATCTTTCCAGGTGAAACAGGGGGACGCTAGATCCACCCTTCTTAATAGCGCGGCAGGGGTACCGCAGGGATCGGTCCTAGGCCCTGTTCTTTACAACATCTTCACATCAGACCTGCCGGCATTGGAGGATATCACAGTTGCAACATATGCTGATGACATTGCCTACCTAGCCAGCGATACCAACCCCAAGACTGCAAGCACTATACTGCAACGACAACTAGACAGCACCTACCACTGGTTACAAAAATGGCGTATTCGTGCTAGTGCGGCAAAGTCGACCCACATCACATTCACCCTGCGGAAGAACGACTGTCCCCCAGTTAAACTTGGCGATAATGTCCTACCACATTCCAATTGTGCCAAATACCTCGGCTTCCACTTGGATAGACGACTCACATGGAAAGATCACCTAAAACACAAGAGGGATGAGATCAACATGAGATACAGAAACATGTATTGGCTTATGGGCAGGAATTCTACGCTGTCGGTCGACAACAAACTGTTGATCTACAACTCGATCCTGAAACCGATATGGACATATGGCATCCAGTTATGGGGGGTGGCCAGCAAGAGCAACATACTCTGCCTACAGCGAGTCCAAAATTGCATCTTGCGCTCTATTGTGAATGCGCCTTGGTACGCAAAGAACGAGGAGATCCACGACTATCTCAACATGCCAACAATAGCCGCAGAGATTGCACGGCTAAAAGTAAAACACGCCGAGCGCCTGGCACTGCACCCAAACCCTCTCATCGCTAAATTGCTTGATTCCACAAACCTGGTGAAGAGACTGAAGAGAGCCCAGGTTCTGTAAAGAGAAGATCGTGGCACTGGCCACCATCCTCATAACGTTTGCTGCTGGCAACAAATCCTTTTATAGTCGCAAGACTGATTAAGGATAAGGAGAAAAGAAAAAAAAAAAAAAAAAAAAAAAAATAGGGTTCCGTATTTTTCCGTAAGACAAATACAAGTTAGAAATGTTTAGAGTTTTTTTCACTTTTTCGATTTTCTCATATTTGTTCGTAATTATCTAACTGTTTTACAAAATGAGATTTCAATATTCTCTATATAAATTTCAATGCAATCATTGCACAGTTATTCTTTTTATGATTGCTATAGTAGTTCCATAGTTATAGTACTTTTTGTCGAGCGCGGCGATATTGCAAGAAATTGCCGTGGTCTGCCATGAAATTATGCCGTTACTCGAAGGGTTAATATGTAGATTACAATGTTTAACGTAACATACCTGACCATATACATACGCTGTTTTTTTTTTCAATTTTGTTTTGATACTTTCTATTGTGTGATTATTTTTTGTATAAAGTGCCTAAGATGACTATTAATATTCTTATAATAATTATTTATTTTATATGTATACTCATATACATGGATTCAGCTCTATTTTTTTTATTTTATTTGTCTGCAGTGTACAGCCAACTTTAGTCAACGCTATTGTCAAATTAATATTTCTGCTTTAATAGTTTTATATCTACATCTATATATATAAAACAAAGTCGGGTTTGTTCAATCACGTATAACTCGAGAACGGCTAGACCGATTTTCATGATTTTTGATTTGTAGTATTTGTTTCCGTCCCGAATAGCAGAATATTAAAAACGAATATTGGAAAATTGTCAAAAAATTAAAATATTGGAATATTAGAAAATTGTCAAAAAATTAAAAGAAAACAAAATACATTTTCCCATACAAAATGTAAATCTGTGTTTTTCTCATGGTCAGTTGTACGTGGCATGTTCACGTATCGGCAAATCATCCGCTTTATTTGTTCTTGCGCCTGATAAAAAAACAAAAAATGTCGTATATCACAAGGTGCTCCAATGAAGAGAATTAAACCGAGTGCATCCCTTGCTGCACAATATGTAAATAGTTTAATTCAATCATGTCTTGCTGACACGCGATTGATATACTTGATTTTTGTACTTTTATATTTCTTTTTGTGTTATTATCTTAATAAAGTAGTGAGCTTCATATTTTTACTTCATTACTTTCACAACATCATAAATTAGTTCAGCTAATCTGTAACACGACATTCATTGACTGATAGGCGGTACGAAGTTCGCCGGGTCAGCTAGTATATTAATATATTACTAGCAACTGACGAATTCTAATATGCGATAATTAGCTTTAATTGATAATTCATGCTTTTATTGTATATTCTGAATGAATAAATTGCATACTGAATACTAATATTAATTAACTTACGTGATACAAGAAGAAAAAAGTTGATTTCCTGGGATCCGGCCATGTTTTCGCTGATGCAAGTATAGATGCCTTGATGCGACGCTGTAACACGCTCAATTATTAAAGTGCCATCATCGACTCTAATAGCACCTTCGTCAGAAATCTGTAAGAAATTATCAAAACTATCAGATAGGAAATCAATGCTTTCGATGAGTAATTAATCCCTCAAGCGGCGGGTGTAAATCTTGGCAGTCACCGTTCATTTCTGAGAGTTGAAGGTCAAAAATATAGCACTTTAGAAAAACGATCATAAGAAAGAAACTACTTGATGGATCATGAAAATAATAATTGTAGAATGATCGCATTGAAATTTGAAATATAAAATATTAAAACCTCATTTTGCAAAACAATTAGATAATTATGAATAATTATTAGAAAGTGGGACAACTGAAAAAACTTACTTATTCAGCGATATCGACATTTTATTACAAAATACGAAACCCTATCTAGAAATTGTAAACACATTTGTGTACGTTATTACATGCTTTACCAAATCTATTAGTTCGTTTTATTTATTTTCATACATATATCCGAAGAGAAGCTACATAATATCGGAAGAGAAGCACAGATCCGAGCAATGGCAGCACTCGACTAAGTGCCCCCAGAATACTAACAATTATATTAGGGATTCTAGACTGCGTGAAGTGGTTGCACTGTGATTTTTGTGTAAATTCAGTTTGTCGAGAGCGCGGTTTGTCGCGCCGCGGTTTGGGACGTTACTGAGCATTGACTACAATACATCGTACCCGATTCAGAACGTTACTGTCTTCAGGGGTTAATAAATGTTAAGATGTCGGTAAAAAGGTATTTTTGGAAAATTGGATACACAAAGTTGATATGAATGGACTACAGGGATCGAAATCGGTAGTAAAATCAATCTTATTGAAAAAACAGCCCATACTTGAGTCCACACCTGTGCAGACTTGATGCAATTAGAATTTGACGATCGGGTTTGGAGCCCCTATGTTTTGAAGGGCGAAGAACATCGACTTGCTTGAGAGAGTACAGAGACACTCCACAAAGCTACCGCATTCACCAAGACAGTTAACTTACGAGGAGAGGCTACGATCCTGGGATTCAAACATTGGAGGAACGCAGAAAGCGAAGTGGACTTGATCGAGTGCCGACAGATACTTTCGGAATGCTACAATTCCTTCGTCCTGATATTGAACGAATGTATATATTCAGTGCCTACCCTCGTGCAGATATTGAACAGCTTATTAGATAATTAAATCTTTATAATAAAAACATAATAGTATATGTCGTGATATAAATTGATGATTTCTAAATATAATTTTATTTTCATTTTTGTGAATTTATTTTGTATATTATTAATACATATTAATACTTATTAATACCTATATAAATATATATTAATTTTTATCACCTTTTAAAATAAAATAATAGGTTATTAACAATTTTCATGGGATTTTTTTACGAATTTTTGATTTTTAATTCTGTTACATTAAGTATGATTTTGTTTATTTATATAAATATAATATTATAGATTTCTTAGGATAATTAAAATAAATTGCCTACTTTGGAACAGGCGGCAGCCTAGTTAGGTTAAGACTGTATATTGAATCTACTCATAATTTTAACTCAATAAATAATTTGTAACTTGTAATTCAATAAAAACTTGCATCTCTGAGGACACAACGAAGTTATCGCGGACCAGTTTCTTGATGAGTTTAAAGAAACTGTCTAATAAGAGTTATGGATGATTGGATCAAACTTCCAGTGTTGTGTGTGCTAAAAACATTACAATTGCTATGGCTGAAAATCCATACTAATAATAAAGCTGAAGAGTTTGTTTTTTTCTTTAAACGCGCTAATCTCTGGAACTTTTAGTCGGATTTGATTTATTTTTGTTGCATTTGATAGCCCAATTCCTGAGGAAGGCTATACGCTATTTAACATTAAGATACGGCCCTTAAGAGCCGACAAAAAGAATGCTAAGCGAAAACGAAGTAATAGCGCGGGGGCTGTGCGACGCGGTGGATCGGGGGCCGAGGGAGGCCGCCCGATGAGAACCGAGCATTACGGAGAAGAGCCGAACTGTACGTGCTTTATCTAGAGATAGTGGAAGTTGGGAGTTAATGGGCCCTTGCTGAGTTGGCCACGAAGACCCAACAACACCCATCCGACGGCCTCCACGCATGAAGTGCGAGCCTGGGTAGGGCTCTGGCCTTGGTCAGTTTCCCCTGGGAATCAAACTTCTGGCGCTCCTGGACGGTCTGCGCACCGTGCGGCGTAAGCCAATCGACTGTGCACTCTGACTAACAGTCGGGGGAGTCTGGAAGCAGTACTGTTTCCTATAGAGCGGGGGTGGTTGCGGACCTTACGGCGACTACTCTTGAAATGACCATCGGCCATCCGATCCTGGGTGAACAGCCGGGCAAAGGACGCTGTGGTCCGCGATAGATTCGGTATACACCGTTTCACCGCTTCGTAAGGGAGAGGACCGCGCAAGCGACCTCGAACTCGGAACCAATCGAGAGACCGGAGTAATCTGGTCACAATTGGAAGTAAGGGTGTGAGTGTCGGCCCGCCAGGTAACATTCCTGGCTATCTCGCGGTTAAGGCGTTGGCCTCTTACGGGCTTGTGACGTTCACTCCAGGGAGATAGAACGACTAATCGTTAAAATTTCCTGAGGTGACGGGCTCCCCCGTTGTAGTCGACAACCCAAGTTTATCTAGAGAAACAACAACCCCCGTATAGTGCTGCCCCCGCAGACAAGCAATAGCCACATCAGCTTATGCTGCTAGGCCATTTATTATTATTAATAATAATAAATATGACAAAAGACTTACTAAATGTCCATCCTTGTTCTTCCACATGATCTGTGCCTGGGGGATGTTTTCTTTGGAATTGAGACAGGTCACTTCGTAAGGATCCGACTCCTGGGCTACAAGAACTCGGTTCTCTGGGACAATTGGCTCAAAGTCGTGTGGCGTTATCGGCTTAATATCTGAAAAATAAAACAATACATTTTAGGCAATGTCAGTCATACATTTTACTCCGCTTTTTAATCTTTGCTCTGGAGGAGGAAACTTACATCTATAAGGGTTTATTACTACATATATCCGCAAGTGGGAAAAGAGAACCGGTGTAGACTATCACGGTAAATGCAGATACTGTACTAATTTCCACAGCGTGAAGAACTCAAGCTCCTCATTCAGAATATTTAAAGAGTATTCAACAAATACAGTACCCCAGATTAATTTGCACAATACCCTTGTGCAAATTAATCTGAATACTACGAAATATTTCATACTGGCAAGTAAAATCTGTTTTTTGACATGGCAACACTCTTCTATACTGTGAAATGTCATTCTAACCACTAATGAGGGAATGTGACTCTCGTAGGCGCCTCGGGTCAGTGGAAAAAGCTACTGAATACAGTGAATTTTTGGCTGCAAGCAGGAGCTGATGAATGGCACATTGTCACAATGGCCAGGTGCGTCTTCGGTCTCGGCTGGCGTTGGGGGCGCTGCTCCTAATCCTAATCCTGAATCCCCCTCCCTTCCCTTACTTTTTTAGCACCTCAGACCGCATAGCAAGACCAACTCTCCCTAACCTAAAAGCTACTTTCCAAGATCTATTCCCAATATATCTTTTCCTCTATTACTTATGTCTAATCGTCTAAATTAACTAAATTATTCCCTAACAGGCATCCCTTCTTACGTTTATCCCTGTAATGTCCATATTGTGTTTCCTATGTTAAGTACATAAAACAGTGTTGTCCTTTGTCTTTGTCCGTAGGTTGGCTACTAACCATAGTTCTCACCCCGTTGTCAAGACAACACAGAAAAAAAAAGAAAAAGTAAAAACGAAGAAGAATTTGCCATATTGGCACAATCGCCAGCAACCAAGCTGCGTGGAATTGCCACAAATAAGAAGAAGTCATCCTAAAGCCGGGTCTCCTGCGCGTGTTTTTTCAAAACAATACACAACAACATTGTTTTCATACACAAACTGTCTCCTGCGTATAGAAATGTTTCATGTTCAAACAAACATTTTGTGTAGATATTAGAATGAGTTTCGACGAGGAAGACAGGAAGTACGTACAATAAATAATAAATAATAATAATAAATACAAACGGAGCTGCCATGGAATTCACCGACCAGAGTCGGACCCATTATAATACTATTTTTTTACACTTCTGGGGGGTGAGCAGTGGATTCTGGACTTACGAACCGGCTGTGGTAGGTTTAGGACAGCTGTCTTGCCACATGTGAGCATTCACCTTACGACCCATTCACTCCCCCTTCGAAGCCATAGAATTTGAGATGCGCAAATCGCAGTTTTAGATAATTTTTCTAAGAAAGAGTTGATTATTTTTCTGGAAAGGCCAAGATCTTTAAAGAGGTGAAATAGAGATTTAGCTGGCAGGCCACGAGCGCCAACTTCCACCGCGTGAAGGTGAACGGTGAAGCCGTTCCGGGTTACGGCATTTGCAAGATCATGGTATTTATTTAATTTGTACTCGTGGTCTTTTGGGATATTTGATTCCCATGGAACAGTTAATTCTACAATAAGAGCCACCTTCCGAGATAGAGAGTAAAGAGTTATATCTGGACGGAGGGCTGTGCATCCGAGACTTTCAGGGAATTTATACTGCTTAGAGACCGAATCAACCTCCAGAATCCAATCTGTAGCTTTCTCAATTATGGAGAAAGGTTTTGTAGTTAAATGTTTTTTGCCTTTAGAGCCATCCCGCACAAACTGTATTGGGGGTTTGGAGGATACTGTCAAACCCTTGTTGGCACGAGCCACTGAGAGACTAATTACCTCGCGAATAACAGCGAGAACTTCGTCATGGCGGTAAGTGTACCGTCCTTGATCTAAGGCCACCTTGCAGCCAGCTAGAATGTGTCTAGCTGTGCAAGGGGTATTGCTACAGAGGGGACAAGAACTGTCCTCGGCAAAGCTCCAACGAGCGAGGTTACTGGGGTCTGGAAGTGTATGCTGAAAGGCATTCAAATAGTTTTGTCAATTAAAGACGTAATATCGAGGAGAAGAAACAACTTGAATCCATTGTCAATTTCTTATCACAAAGTGATCACAAGACAATATAACCTAAAAAAACGTGTTTATTGACAGTTCTGCGCGTGCACGCAGCGGTTGAAAATGCAACAAACCGTTCCCCTCCACCCGCGCGGGGAGTATTTTCTAAGTGGAACGGGAAACAAAAACATTATGTTTGCATACACATGCAATGTGTATGACCACGCCCATTTGTTTCCATGTTTTTGTGTATTTTGTGTATTGTATATTTTAATTCTGTCAATCAAATGCAATAACATGACACACTTACAAATAAGTTGGTTGTGTGAGATAGCTGTCGTTAAAATCCAGAGAGCCTGAGGAATAGGAATTATGAAGATCGCTTGGAAGTACTTGGACTGACTACTCTCAACCAAAGAAGACAAAGAGGGGACCTGATTGATACATAAAATTCTCACAAATTATTGCGATGCGTCTGGACTGAAGAATATTTACAAATTCAACGTCGACACAAATCTTCGAGGTTACAGAAAAAACTCGACAATGCAAAATTCTGCAAATTGGAGTGGTGGACATGTGGTATAAACTTCCATTTGAAGTGATTAGTGCGAGCTCTGTCAATCAATTCAAAAACTGATATATGTAACTAAAAACTTGTTATTATTGTTTGTCTTGGCAAAATAGTTGAATTTAGAATTAACTACCAATAATATTAATATTAAAATATTCATAGTACCGTAAACATTGCACACAACAAAGCCGTGAATATATGTATTCTACAGTTTTGAATAAGGGAATCACCAACATAGCATATTAAAGAAACCATGGAAACGAGAGAAACCATAGAAACGAGAGGCAAGAAAAATAACAACAAAAAACAAAGTAACATAATTTTGTTTTAAAATTTTCATTCTTTCACGCATATACCATGTAACAAATAGAAATAATTGACTTTATTTATTTGAGCCACATTGAAAGTGGAATTATAAAGTGACATAACAAAACAGTTTTTTATTCAACCTTCAAGCGGTAGAGACAAAAATACTAGAGTCAGTGTTCGGAAAACTTTCGATAATTGAGTGCATCACAAGAGAGAACTTCGCGAGACCAGACTTCGATCGGACCGAGTTTATAACCCGACCCCGACGATATCTACGCTTCGCAGGACAGTACTGCTCTTCAAACGGTAAGAGACAATAACAGCTTATACCTTTATGCCTCAATTATGCGAGCGGCTAGCTTTACAAACTAGTGGAGACTAGATCGATCAAATAGGAAAAGAGATCGCTGCGGAATCTGCAAATGGAGACCGTACGATACAAGAGCTTAAGGTCACCTTGTATCGCAACTCGTCGAGGAGAGACACGCCTCTACGAGTACCCGGTGTGCCATCGGCAGTAAAACGCCGGTTCACATCACCCCTGGGTGCCACCAAAATTGCACCTTGTCGTTCTATGGCTACCCTAAAATAAGGTGGCAGATTTTCGATCGGTTTAACCGCTGACCACTGGATTTGCCACTACATTGTTTATGACTAGCTTTACGAGATCTGATCTGAACGTATCAGCAAAGCTGCCTAATAAATATTAATAACAGTAATAATTATACTAACCCCTCTGATCGTGAAATTTCGCAATAAAGAGTATAAACAAACAAACAAAACAAACATTATTGAAAATTTTCATTGAAAAAAAGTTTTAAATGAATACAAATGAGATAGTCTTACAAGCGACAGTCAGCTTTGCGGCATATCTCTGTAAGGACTTCTTTTGGTCGTTTCTGTATGCCACACAAGAATAGAATCCTTCATCGCGTCTCGTCAAATTTCTGATGATTAATGAACCGTTCTTGTGTAGTGTGAATCTGAAAAAGAATAAATAAATAAATTTAAAACATCGGTTGTGGGCCATCCACATATTAAATAATCACGTTTTAGGGATTTTCGACCCCCCCCTCCCCCATGTCAACAGACGTAAACAGTGACCCGACCCCCCCTCCCCCCCAAATTATGTAATCAACCGAATTTGCGGAAATGTGAAGAATCGTGAACCCAGCTTTTGTAAAGTGTTTGAAGACGGTAGGTGGAAAAAAACATTTTAGAATGCTTTTAAAAATGTACTTTATTAATTCCGTATTATAAGTAATTACAAAATCTCAAACTATGCGGTTTATTTTACAGGTCCCAATCTTCAGACCGCAGTGGATGTAGACGGTATTAAAGAAAAAACAATTGGAATTTTCTTCATTTTTGAGGGAATAAGTTTAAGAAATTACGCAGTAAAAATATGTAGGACCCCACACAGTACATGAGCACTTCATTAGATTTACGACAGCGAGCGGAGCTGGCCAGGAAGTGTAAGGTTTCTATTCATATCGTTCACAAAGGACGTTTCAAGTGGAGGACAAGGGTATGCGAGCGGCTAAGAAAAAAACGGCCAGGCGGGAAAGAGTCGCAGTCGTAAATTTAATGGACGTCAAGCCGCTAAATACGAGTATAAAAATAATCTGATGATAATTATGAAATAAAGTTAAGTATAAATATCAACATCATTTACAATAGCAATACTCTCGAATGCAGCAATCTAGGAACACGACTAACATCTTTATAGTTTAAGTTACAGCATAGTTTCATATAAATCGTAAATAATATTAAAATAGGTAAAAGCGGGGTCGTGGGTTTGCGTGCGATTAATAATGTAATAACGTTCAAATGTGTGTCGCACGTGACTCTCGATCACTAATTAGATTATAAGTAGAGTAATTAAGGGGATGAATGTAAATGAAACTCAAAACGAGACGTACGAAGCCCGCCCTTAGGGGGTGCGGTTTGTTGATTTAAATAGCCAATAAGCGAGTAGCTGGCACTCGCCAAAGGGGACGTACGATCTCTGACCAATCGACAAGAAGAGCTTATTTGAAAGCTTTGACTTCCATTTTGAAAATAGGCCAGTCAGTCTCAAAAGAATCTTCGACTCCGGCAGATGTCAGTTGCCGAATTCGCGCGTAGATTGGAAGATATCGCCCTCATAGTTTAGGACGCGTCGAACGTGCATAATAATTGCATATTTGCATAAAAATTGCCACCCGCGAAAAATTGCAATCGCGGGCGAATATTGTGAATTGTGTTGTGTAAAGAGGACTTGCTGGAAATAAAAACCGCATTAAAAAACATTCTCTATATTTAATGAACCGTTCCTTCCTAAGTTCTGCGGAATTATTCATCGGGAACGATTTAAACCAGACAGCTTGCCGAGAGCTGTGTATACGCCAAGAAAACCTATGGAGAAGCTGACGACGTGAGTAAAATTAATAATTAACCACAATACAGTCTACTACCACATCGCGTCGTACGCGGCAGCTTTGGCTCCCGCGATTAAGGTCCTGGATCCTGCGTTTCGATTCGACGAGTTCGTCGGCCCTGAGGCAGGTTTCGTCCAACAATATTAAGTCAAACAACATTTTCAATCTAAAACAACTAGGGTTGTCAACTACAATGGGCGAGCCTGTCACCTCAGGAAGTTTTAACGATTAGTCGTTCTATCTCCCTGGAGTGAGCGCAGAAGACTTGGACAAAACAGTCCAACTTCAAGCTCCGCCACACACCCATAAGAGGCCAACGCCTTAACCGCGAGAAGGAGTGTTACCCAGCGGGCTTACACTCTAAGCCCTTACTTCCAATTGCGACCAGATTACTTCAGTCTCTCGGTTGGTTCCGAGTTCGAGGTCTCTGGCGCGGTCCTTTCCCTTACGAAGCGGTGAAACGGTGTATTCCGAATCTATCGCGGACCACGGCATCCTTTGCCCGGCTGTTCACCCAGGATCGGGTAGCCGATGGTCGTTTCGAGAGCAGTCGCCGTAAGGTCCGCAACCACCCCCGCCCTATAGGAAACAGTACTGCTTCCAGACTCCCCCGACTGTTAGTCAGAGTCATGGGAGCTAATGGGCCCATGATGTGGCCACGATGACCCATGTGTTCAGGGTCGGTCACACTCACGGGTCAACACCCATCCGATGGCCTCCACGCATGGGGTGCGAGCCTGGGTAGGACACTGGGTCAACCAGTCTCCCCTGGGAATCAAACCTCTGGCGCTCCTGGACGGTCTGCGCACCGAGCGGCGCAAGCCAATCGACTGTGCTCTCCGACTAACAATCGGGGGAGTCTGGGAACTGTATTGTTTCCTATAGAGCGGGGGTGGTTGTCTACCTTACGGCGACTGCTCTTGAAATGACCATTGGCCATCCGATCCCGGTTCAGAGTCGGGCAAAGGACGTCTTGGTCCGCGATAGATTCGGTTCACACCGTTTCACCGCTTCGTAAGGGAAAGGACCGCGCAAGCGACCTCGAACTCGGAACCAATCGAGAGACCGGAGAAATCTGGTCACAATTGGAAGCAAGGGTGCGAGGGTCTGCCCGCCAGGTAACACTGGCTATCTCGCGGTAAGGTGTTGGCTTCTTGCGGGTTGTGACGTAGCTGGATGTTGGATTTGTTATGTCCAAAGTCTTCTACGTTCACTGCATGGCGATAGAACGAGAAAATCGTTAAAACGTCCTGTGGTGACGGGCTCGCCCGTTGTAGTTGACACCGCAAGTTGTTAGTCAGAGTGCACAATCGATTGGCTTACGCCGCACGGTGCGCAGACCGTCCAGGAGCGCCAGAAGGTTGATTCCTAGGGGAAACTAGCCCTAAGGTCAGAGTCCTGCCCGGGCTCGCACTTCATGCGTGGAGGCCGCCGGATAGGTGATGACCCGTGAGTGTGACCAACCCTGAACAGAATGGGTCTTCGTGGCCAACTCAGCAAGGGCCCATTAGCTCCCTACTAAAGAAATGCCATTACCGTTTGTATGCCAATAGAGTTTGTCACGAAGCACTTCTGTATACCTGGCTGGCTGAACACAAACCATTGGGTAACTAATGTTGAAAACACTATGAAAATCGAGAAGTATCAAGATTTATCATGATGATGATAAGCGGACAGAGGGCGGGTTGTTTGTTGATTTATTACAAGACTGCCCAACAAAAAAGAGTGTAATGTGTTCAGGGTTCATCTATGTATGTTTTCCGTTTCTTTATTCTGTCATAACTTCTAAACGCTCGCACCGATATCAAAGTATGTATTGTTATTAGAAACACTATGTCATCCTGATTGTCATAATAGGGTATACCCTAGACAGTAGCTTCTCTTAGAACAAACTGAAATCAAAGCGAATACATCTCGAGTCCTAAGGGCTCGGATATGGTCGCCAGATGTTCCGCTACTCGGCCTATGCAGATATACGAATGCTCGAGAAGGTCGCCAGCCTTTACCTTCTCGTGATGTTAACCATTCGCGTTTGTCGGGACGTACCCCTCTGCCCACATCCCTCGCACCCTCTTCCCGCGTTGCCCTGTAGCTCGAGAGTAAAGCTACTGTTTGGTATTGGTATACTGCGCCTTAACTGTCCAAATATCAAGTAAATAGTTGTCTAAATGTCCAAATCTTTAAATGTCAATTAATTACCATAAATATATCGTGTTTAGTGTCAAGTTAGTTAGTTAGTTTTCCTGGGCTATTTCCCGCACTTGGCCTCTTGATTGGGCCGTTGTGCGTGGCTCATGTTTCTATTTATGTTACTCCAGCCAACCCAGGCTGTCCCAGAAGGTTAGCAGCCTGTTTAGGTTGCTACAGGCCTCCGGGACAGATGCTGGAGATTGTAGTATTTTTGCCCGCTGCTCTGCCACGCTCCTGCATTCCATGAGCACATGCTGTGGCGTTTCTTCTCCCTCCATGCATCCTCTGCATAGAGGGCTGTCTGTCACACCTATGGTAAACAGGTGTTTGTTTAGGGGACAGTGGCCTGTCATAGTACCTATGACTTTACGGATTTTGTCCCTTTTTAATCTGGTGAGGTTGCGGGCAAGTTTTTTAGGCGCTTCCGGAACCGCGTTCTTTGTTTGCCTGCATCCTGCGTTTTTTTTCCATTCTCTAAGGTGGGTTTCATCGGTGTTCCTGCGTAGACATGTTTTTATTTGGGCCTAGGGTATGGGCATCAGGGGTTCCGGTCCATATACTATCGAAACATGTGAAAAATACATGTTATGTATCTATATGAATAAATATATACATCAAAAATATTTCCTAAAAAACCGTAATAAAAATAATATAAATGCAGTAGTTCACTTTTTGTCATGGCAGTCGTGTCTTTTATTCCTTTTTATAAATTTACTTGTTAATCATTTTAGACAGTCCCATGTGGTTGTCATTGTTGTAGCTCCGATAACTCTCATTGGCATTAAATCATTTAAGTATACAAGCACATTAAAATATGTATTAATTACCTGTCATTATTCTCCAGAGGTACGTTGAGGTCGTTTCTGAACCATTCCACGGAATCTGCCATTTTATACTGGCAGTTAAAAATTGCAGAAGCTTTCGGCGGTAGAAGCAAATCCATAGGTAGAACAGCGATTAGTGGAACTGAATCATCTGCAAAACAATTTTTCAAATACTATTATTAATTGCGATTCCTACTCATAATTCTTCTTTTTATACATATTCCTTCACCGTTCATCCAGCTCGATTATGGAACCAGCTCCCGTCAAATATCAGAAACGCGCCAACGGTTTCTACTTTTCAAGTGTCTCTGAAAAAGCATTTCATGTCCCTAAATACCCAGGTATTCCTACGTATCATCCCATCCTCTAATATCCCCCCTCCTTGCGAATATTCTCTAAATCCTGATGATTTTTTTTAAATAATAGCATTTTTGTTATTTGGTTATTTTTTTTTTGTAAAATGTAATTATTGTAAAAGTTTATTTTGTTTATCTCACTCTACTGGCACCTAAATTACACTTCCACGAAGGTTGGCTGTAAGAGATTGTACTTTAGGCAATAAGACCGCTTGTTGTATGTTTTTTAAATGTGCAATAAAGAATTTCTATCTATCTATCTATCTTCTTCTTCTTCTTCTTCATCAGCGCGATTCGCCCACCGTTGGGCATACGCCTCTCCAATCACTCTCCATCCGGATCGGTTACTTTGATTTGGCAGCCTGATCCTACCCAGAGATTCTTAGCACCCCCTGCCCCGCCGTTACGGCAACCGCTGCCGTGGCTCGGGCTAGTGGGGCTGCTGGGGACTGGGGGCCGTGGTAAGGTTGTACTGTTCATCATCATGATTGGAGGTATTTAGCCCGATACCCGCCACGTCGGCCACAAGTCTTGGCGAGCTCTATCTATCTATTAATTATTGAAAAATTAAATTAATAAGAAATTACTAAGAAATCGTAATCGTAAATCAAGGGAAATATTACTTTTTGTAAGTAGTTACTGGACTCTCCCGCGGACCAGCCTCGAGGCTCTCACTGATTCCGGTTTAAGATAAGTTTTCTAGGAAAGAGTTGATTATTTTCCTGGAGAGACCAAGATCTTTAAAGAGATGAAACAGAGATTTGGATGGCAGGCCACGAGCGCCAACTTCCACCGCGTGAATGTGAATAGTGAAGCCGTTCCGAGTGGCGGCATGCGAGATCATGGTATATATTTAATTTGTACTTGTAGTCTTTTGGGATATTTGATTACCATGAAACAGTTAATTCTACAATAAGGGTTATCTTCCGAGATAGAGAGTAGAGTTATATCTCGACGGAGGGCTGTGCATCCGAGACTTTCAAGGAATTAATACTGCTTAGAGACTTAATCGACCTCCAGAATCCAATCCAAAGCTTTCTGAGAAAGGTTTTGTAGTGAAATGTTTTTTGCCTTTAGAGCCATCCCGTACAAAGTGTATTAACCTTTCGGAAGCCAGTCATTCCAAGCAAAATTCTCAAAGCCCTCGACAATTTGTTTGTAGGTGTGTGCAAGCATACTGATAGGTAACGGTGGCTTAT